>CM062805.1:114244942-114844942 GCA_031772625.1 Pinus tabuliformis
CTGAATGATAAAAAATAGGTTGAAAATGTTGCATCAAAACTACTCCAATAGCATAATCACTTGCATTGGTTTGGATCTCAAATGGCTGCTTAAGATGTGGAAATGCTAGAAATGGTGTTGTATTGATTTTCTCTTTCAAAATGTCAAAGGATTTCTGCTGCTTGCCTCCCCACTGAAAGACCTGGTTCACACTTGTCAAAGCATGTAATGGTGATGCAATGAGTGAGAAGTTAGCTATAAAGTTTCTCCAATATTGGGTTTCTCCCAAAAATCTCCTAACTTCGGCTTCATTGTTGGGTTTAGGCCAATTTACAATAACTTCAACTTTTGAGGGATCAATCTTCAACTCACCCCCTCCTACAAATATGACCCAAATAAACCAAAGAGGTTTTCCCAAATTCATACTTAGACATATTCAAATACATTTTATCTTTTTTCAAGACATCTAAAACTTGTTGCACATGCTTGACATTCTCTTCACGAGTCTTACTAAAAATTAGAATATCATCTAAGTAGACTATGAAAAAATCATCAAGGAATGGTATCAAAACATCATTCATAACTCTCATGAATGTTACAAGTGCATTGCAAAGCCCAAACGACATAACTAACTATTCAAACAAACCTTGTTTTGTCTTGGAAGTAGTTTTCCAAATATCATCTTCAACAACCCTTTTCTAATGACAATCAATTCTCAAATATAACTTAGTGAAGTAAACAACATCGTTTAACTAGATCTAGAAAATCATCAATGTGAGGAAGAGGATAGCGATTCTTCACTGTGATCTTGTTCAAAGATCTAAAATCCACACACATGCACCATGTATAGTGTTTATTTGGAACCAATATAATAGAAGACCCACAAGGAGATGTGCTAGACCTGATGACCCCTTTGTCAAGAAGCTCTTGAATTTTGTTCTTGATTTCTACATTCTCCAAAACTGATATTTTGTACATGCCAATATTTTGAAGTGGTGCATCCTGCTACAAATGAATCTCATGCTGGATACCTCTTTTAGGAGGAAACCCTTCAGGTTACTGAAACATCTTGTCATAGGTGTTAAAAATTTCAACCAATTCAAGCTTGAGTTTAGAATCACATCCTGTGAAATATTCAGATTTAGTAGTATCTTTATCTTTAATCATTAACAACACAAAATTCTTACCAGCACTTACAAGCCCTTTCAACTGACCAACACTTATGAGAGATAAGTTCATCTTATTGTGATGTGCTCTAACAATATACTCAAATCCATCTTTAAAAAGATGATATTTGTTCTCATGACAATATAATATGGATTTTTGGTCATATAAGTATGGACTCCCTAAAAAAATTCCACATATGTCAAGTGGTACAACATCAAGCTCTACCTTATCTATAAAGTTTGCAGTGATGGCGAGTTTGATTTTACATTTTCTTGTCACTTGTAATTTGGCATCTTCACATACCCAACCCAAAGGGTAAGGTTTATCATGATGTGTAGTTTCTAGATTTAGTTTCTTGACAATTTCTCCATAGATAAGATTGACTTGGGATCCACTATCAAACAATGTATCAACTTTTTATCTTTTGTAATGAACCTGATATGAAAAATCTCACTTCTTTCTTTATCATTTTGACACTCACTAGGCTTACTAAAAGAAATGGTACTTGCATTAGAAGCTTTACCTTTTATTCCCATGGTTGTGATTTTGGTTTCATCACTTGAATTAGATCCTAGATCTTGTCGAGTTGTTGCAAAAACCTTTTGTTTCCCCTTGTTATTGAACTTATTTGGTCTCATTTCTGGATGTAATTTCCAACAATGGTCTGCATCATGCCCTTCTTTTGAAAACTATTTACATATAAGTTTCTCTCCCTCTTTATTGAATGTAGAATTCTTTTTGCCTTTACCTTTAAACTTACCCTTTCCTTTATCTCTAGATTTGGATGGTTTCTTGCTAGTCTCTTGAGGAATATTCTTGCCTCTTGATTCTAGATGAGTTTCCTGAACACACGCTTCATCTAGATTGGTGGGATTAAACATAAGTATAGTATGTCTCAAACAACCATGTAATCCACCTATGTATTTAAGGAGAGTGTCTTGTGAAGACAAATCAACACCCAAGATTAAATCTCTTCTTCTAAATTCTTGTGTGTAATTCTGGACACTCTGACCTTTAGCTTGTCTAAAACTTTTCCAATCCATAATTACTTCTTGCATATAAGCTAATGGATAAAATTTCTTTCTTAATGCAACTATAAAATAATTCCAAGAAGAGATATCTTTACCACTTTTCTTCAAATCTTCTTGAGTTTTGGCCTCCTACTAGATGAGGGTCGCACTTTCCAAATGAAGAGAAGAAAGTTGGATCATTGTAACATCATCAACAATATTCTGAATCCTACAATAGAATTCAATTTGATGAACCCAATTATCTAACATTTTAGCATTTACTTCCCCATTGTGCATAGGCAATTCAAAGTTAACATCAAGCTTTATCAAAGGAGACTGAGCAAGTCCTTTTCGAGATGGAGTAGGAGTAGGTCTTTGAGGTGAATGAGGTGAATAAGGAGGTGAAGGAGGAGGCGGACATAGAGGCTTGCTCCCATCACCACAATTACCTTTTGGATGGTTTGAACTCTCTCCTTGCAACCTTGTTGTCCTCTCATTGTACAACACTTTCACCATGTCAGACATATCATAGAAAGCCTTTCTAAAATCTCTCTCATCCTCAGGCATAAGCTCCTTTCCTTCTTCATGTGCCATGAATGGTGGAGTTTGTGACTCCTTGAACCAATTTGATGGTTTGGTTCTTTAAGCACTCCTTCTCCTCTTCTCAACTTAGACCTTGTAATCATTCAAGAAAACACTTGCAAAAACAATCAAACCTTTAAAACAACCATGCTCTGATACCAAATTGATTTGAAATTAAAAATTGAAGGTTTCTTGATAAAGTTCGTAAGCTAGTTTATGTCTTGTGGGAAATGGATTGAAACTGAAAATGCACATAAACTTATTAAACTTAGTAAAGTTTTGCATATTTAAACACAGAAAAATAGACCATATGTAGCATCACAAAACAACAATTTGATGACAGAGTTCTCCCCTCTTGGGATACATCTCTGGGTCCAACTTCCAATATTGGCCCTTTAAATTATATGCTCAAAATTTCAATTACATCAACATACAATTCTCAAATTACAAAAATAATATTTCCATTGTATCTAGAACACCCAAAAACCCCTTTGTAGGCTCTTCTTGGGCTCAAAAAGGCTGAAAAATGGCCAAGACATACCTCCTTCTTCATTTCCCTATTAACTATCTTGCAAAATTATCATTCTATCAAAATCGGTAACGAATTTCCCTTTTGCAGAATGGCGAAGTGATAAACTAGTGTGGGAACGACGAAAATTCTACAAAAAACTGTGCAAATTGTTAGGTTATTAATAGGTCACCAAGCCCCTAACTTCCATCCCTTATGTCATTCACGTGGCATATAATATGGCTAGGGGCACGAGCCAGAGGCCACACGCCCTCCGTCTCCCTACGCTTGGTCATATGTTAATTGATAGGGTTGGGGGCTAGACATGGATAAGGTGCGATGTGTCCACCCCTCCTGTGAATACGTCAACTGTTGCGTTAAATGTTGGAACTGGGGGCTAGGACCAACTCCCCACCTCCCTTCACCATACATCATTCATTGTGGTTCCATGGTTCGGCACCCCCCCCCCCCCCAAAACGCGCTGATAGTTGAACATTAAATATAATAAATTTCCATGATATGTCAAGCACCAACCAAGCAGTTTATTGTTATATCATTGCACTGTGCTTCCGGAGGTCGCGGTGTCGAACCCTATCAAGGTCATTCAACCTTGAACAATTTTTTTTACCGATGAGAATAAGACATGTGGTGGCCTCCCATAGGGACACCTAGCAGCTTGCCATTGGGCCATGTGGTAGCCTATGGTTGGCCCAACCATAACCACAAAAACCAATCATACTTCGCCACTTTTGTAATATGGATTGGCCTGTTCTAACAACCATACTGCATAGTCAGATGCTGACATCAACACCACGTCATCGTACGACCTGCCCAATTAGCTACCTAGTAAACCCTACATGTTGGCTTTTTATTTGTTTACCAAAAACTTCAAAATGTGACAACTTTCACATACGATATCAGATTGATTCGATTCAAGCATTGTTGGCATTAGAACGAAGAGATCTACAATTTGGAATTGGTTTTGGAATAGTTTGAACACTTTTATTTTTGAGCATTTTTTTTATTCCCTAGATCATTCCTCCCCACTAGAAGCTTTTGGATCACCAAAAGTATGTTTTTACTCAACAAGTAAGTGAGGGTACAACTCCCTCACTTTCTTGATCTTAATCAACCTTTCTTGGATTGGTACCTTTGAGCCCCACTCGAAGATACTCCACATTGCCTCTGTGTGAAGTCCTAATTATCCTCTCAAGAACTGAGTCTTCTTGCAACTCATTTAAATATTTAGGAGAAAAATATTCTATAGATGGAATGAAAACATTCTATTCATGATCATAAATAATTGTAGGTTCATACAATCTCAAGGCCTCCACATTCACGACTAAATAAATTTGCATGTAAGGTGACAAATCCAATCGGAAATCATTGTAACCAATCTTCTCCAAAATTTTGAAAGGACCATATCTGATTGGCTTGAGATTTTTACCTTCACCTTGAAGTCTTTCCTTAATGATATACAACCTAACTTGATCTCCCACATGGAAATCATGATCAACGCGATGCTTGTCATGTCTTGCTTTGTACGTTGCTTTGCTTTTCTCTAGTTACTCTTGTACTCTTTGATGCACTAGCTATATTTGTTCAATGAAAAGCTTGAGATTGTCCACATCACTATGTCCATCTACTTCTATATCTTTACCAAAGATGAAATCCAAAGGAGGCTTTCAAAAACAACCCAAACAAGCTTATAATGAAGATACTTGTGTAGATAAGTGCTTGGCACAATTGTAGGCATGCTGGATGTAATGAAAATTCTCATCACAAAGTTTAGGATGCTTACCACAATATCCTCGAAGGAGATTCACTAGTCTTTTGTTTAGCACTTCTATCTAGCTGTCGGTTTGTGGATGAAATGCATTTCCCTTCTTTAACTTGGTGTCCATGAGTTCCCATAAACTTGACAAAAACTTCCCTACAAATTGGGAATCTCGACCAGAAATAATAGAGGTGGGTAATCCAAAGTGAATCCACACATTTTGGAAGAACATATTTGCAGTTTTTTCCATTGTAACATGTTTCTTACATGACATCAACAGACACATTTTGTTGAAATGATCCAAAACAACATATAGAAAATCATGACCTTTCCTAGACATTGGTAGCCCCCCTACAAAATTCATAGAAATACTTTCCCAAGGATGAGAAGGAATAGGAAATGGAGTATACAAACCCAATTTCCTATTGCTAGGCTTGCTTGTAGCACACATGGAACATCCTTTTACATATCTCGAAACAATTTTATTCATGCAAGGCCAATAACAATAACTCTGAATTTGTGCAAGTGTTTTGCCTACACCAAAGTCATGAACAATAAGAGAAGTGTGGGCTTCCCTTATGACATTGACTCTTTCACCCTGTGGAACACATGACTTGCCATGATGATACCACAACTTTTTATGAACATGATAATCGAACTCTTCATCATGATTTCCTTGACTCAAAGTTGCATAAGCATCTTTAAAATCGTCATCTTGAGAATACTGTTCAATATAAATTTCATGTATAATTGAGTTATACTTAAGAATGACATATGAATTAACAATAGGCATTGATAACATATCAACAAATTTGTTGTATATACCTTTCTGGTACCAGATTAACAAATTAATTGTTTTAGGAATCCCATCCACGTGAAATGTTTAGCTTGTTGTAGCTTTGTTTGTGATTGTAAATATTGCAAAGGTTGATGGTCAGTATGAAAAATTGTTTCTTTACCCATCAAATAATGCTTCCATTTCTTCGTGCTTTGTACCAAAGCATACAACTCTTTATCATAAGTTGGATAGTTAGTTACTTCGTTGGTAAAGGTTTTCGAATGATAACAAATAGGCTTACCACGCTGCATAGAAACTACACCCATAGCATAATTTCTTGCATCGGTTTGAATCTCAAATAGCTGCTTAAGATCTGGAAGTGCTAGAACTAGTGTTTTATTGATTTTCTCTTTCAAAGTATCGAAGAATTTTCGCTGCTTGCCTCCCCACTGAAAGACCTGTTTGACACTTGTTAAAGCATGTAATTGTGATGCAATGAGTGAGACGTTAGCTATAAATTTTCTCCAATATTGGGATGCTCTTAACAAGCTCCTAAATTCTGTCACTTTTTTTGCATTTAGGCTAATTTACAATAACTTCAACTTTTGAGGGATAAATCTTCATTTCACCCCCTCCTACAAATATAACCCAATAAGCCAAAGACATTTTCCCAAATTCACACTTAGACATCTTCAAATACAATTTCTTTTTTCTCAAGACATCTAAAACTTGTTTCACATGCTTGACATGCTCTTCACAAGTCTTACTAAAACTCAAAATATCATCTAGGTAGAATATGACAAAATCATCAAGGAATTGTCTCAACACATCATTCATAACTCTCATGAATGTTGCAGGTGCATTACAAAGCACAAACGACATAACTAACAATTCAAACAAACCTTGTTTTGTCTTGAAAGCAGTTTTCCAAATATCATCTTAAGCAATCCTTATCTAATGATAACCACTTCTCAAATATAACTTAGTGAATTAAACAACATCCTTTAACTATTTAGAAAATTATTAATGCGAGGAAGAGGATAATGATTCTTTACCGTGATCTTGTTCAAAGCTCTAAAATCCACACACATGCACCATGTACCATATTTCTTTGGAACCAAGACAATAGAAGATCTAGAAGGAGATGTGCTAGGCTTGATGACCCCTTTGTCAATCAGCGCTTGAATTTTCTTCTTGATTTCTGGATTCTCTCAAATTGACATTCTGTACATGCCAATATTTGGAAGTGGTGCATCCTGCTATGAATGAATCTCATGTTGGATTCCTCTTTTAGGAGGAAACCCTTTAGGTTCCTGAAACATCTTGTCATAAGTGTTAAAAACTTCAACCAATTCATGCTTGAGTTTAGAATCACATCCTATGAAAACTTCAGATTCAACAATATCTTTAGTTTTAATCATCAACAACACAAAATTATTACTAGCATTTACAAGCCTTTTCATCTGACCAACACTTACAAGAGATAAGTTCATCTTCTTGTGATGTGCTCTAACAATATACTCAACTCCATCTTTAAAAAGATGATATTTTTTCTCATGATGATAGAATATGGATTTTTGGTCATACAAGTATGGACTCCCTAAAACAATTCCACATATGTCAAGTGGTACAACATCAAGCTCTACCTCATCTATAAAATTTGCAGTGATGGCGAATTTGAGTTGACATTTTCTTGTCACTTGTAATTTGGAATCATCACATACCCAACCAAAAAGGTAAGGTTTAGGATGAGGTGTACTTTCTAGATTTAGTTTCTTGACAATTGCTTCATATATAATATTGACTTGGGATCCACTATCAAACATTGTATCAACTTTGGTATGTTCTGTAATGACCTTGATATGAAAAAGTTCATGTCTTTCTTTATCATTTTGAGATTCTATATGCTTACTAGAAGAAAGGGTACTTGCATTAGCAGCTTTACCTTTTATTCCCATGGTTGTGATTTTGGTTTCATCACTTGAATAAGATCCTATATCGTGTTGAGTTTTTGCAACAATATTTTGCTTCCCCTTGTTATTGAAACTATTTGGTCTCATTTCTGGATGTAATTTCCAACAATGGTCTTCATCATGGCATTCTTTTGAACAATATTTACAGGTAAGTTTCTCTTCCTCTTTCTTGATTGTAACATTTTTTTCCCTTTCCTTTAAACTTCCCCTTTCTTTTGTCTCTAGATTTGAATGGTTTCTTTCTAGTCTCTTGAGGAACATTCTTACCCCTTGTTTCTAAATGAGTTTCCTGAAAACATACTTCATATAGATTGGTGGGATTAAACATAAGTATAGTATGTCTTAAATAACTATGTAATCCACTTATGTATTTAAGGAGAGTGTCTCGTGAAGACAAATAAACACCCAAGATTTAAGCTCTTCTTATAAATTCTTGTGTGTAACTTGGGACACTCTGACCTTTAGCTTGTATAAAGTTTTTCCAATCCATAATTGCATTTATAAAATCATTCCAAGAAGAGTTAATTTTACCACTTTTCTTTAGGTCTTCTTGAGTTATGGCCTCCCACTAGATGAGGGTTGCACTTTCCAAACAAAGAGAAGCAAGAGGGATCTTTGTAAAATCATCATCAATCTTTTGAATCCTACAATAGGATTCAATTTCATTGACCCAATTATCCAACTTTTTAGTATTTACTTCCCCATTGTACATAGACAATTCAAACTTGATATCAAACTTTATCAAAGGAGACTTATCATGTTCTTTTGGAGATGGAGGAGGAGTAGGTATTTGAGATGAAGGAGGTGAAGATGGATGTGAAGGAGGACGTGGAGGTGGAGGCTTACTCCCATCACCACCATTACCTTTTGGATGATTTGAACTCTCTCCTTGCAACCTTGTTGTCCTCTCATTGTACAACACTTTCACCATCTTGGACATATCATAGAAAGCCTTTCTAAAACCTCTCTCATCGTTTCACGTCACTCTTGTCCTTCTTCATGTGCCATGAGTCGTGGAATTTATTACTTCCTTGATCCGATTTGAGGGTTGGGTTCTTTAAGCACTCCTTATTCTCTTCTCAAATTAGAACTTGTAATCATTCAATAGAACACTTGGAAAAACTGTCAAAACATCAAAACAACCATGCTCTAATACCAAACTAATTTAAAATTAAAAAATTGAAGGTTTCTTGTATCATTTTTCACGCTAGTTGTTTGCCGAGGTTATCCACACTACCCTTCCTTTTCATATTTTCATAAATGATGATGGAAACATGTCCTTAATGTCTGTAGTTACTGAAGGTGAACTGGAAAATGTCCTACATAGTTTCCAAAATGATAAGAGCCATGGTCCAGATGGCCAATGTTAGCACCTAAAAAGTGATCACCTAAACATTTTCCACTAGGATGATCGAAATACAACATGTAGCATGGGTTTTACACATAAAAACCCACTTTCACTTTGAAATAATTTATAGAACCACTTTTACTAAATTATTTTTTTTTACCTACTTGAAAATAACCCATAAACTCATTTAATTAATTTCATGTTATTTTCATATTTACCTACTTTGTGAAAATAATTAAAAATATTTTCACCCATCCATAGGAATAATTAAATAAAGATTTATTTATTTATTATTCCTCAATCATTTAACTTCTCTCCCTTTGAAATAATTATTCAATCACTATTTAGTAATTATTTCTACATCCTTTTGACCATATTACCCAAGAATAATTAAATAAATCATTATGTGTTTATTATTCTTTAATCATTACACATTTCTCCTATGAAATAATTATTCAATCACTATTAACTAATTATTTCTAACTCACCTTGACCATACCTCCTTAAAGTAATTAATAAATCATATCTATTTATTAATTACTTTAACTATTTGTCTTAATTAACTCAATTAATCATTATTTTTTTAGTTAGTTCACTAAATAAAGAATTTTGACCATTTCATTAATCTTGTCCTCTCTTAAATATAATAAAATACTTGTAACAGTTAGATCATGATTTGGTGTAATAGATATGTAACACCATCCTCCCACTCCTACCCAAGCAACCGGTCAACCAAGGTAAAGATGTGATGAGAGGCCACTATGATATGATTCGGCCTCCTAACTCATCTTAAGGAAGTGGAACAGACGAAAACACACCATACTGACATTCAACATTAGCGATAAGACCCTTAACAACCAATCCAATACTTTAGACAACTTTCCCCTGGGTCCCATTGAACTTTTGGACAACTTAAGCCTCATTCATTCTCATGCTATAAGCATGACATCATCTAGAAACCCAAAGTCACTCTCACAAGCTTGTCTGCCAGCGACTGGAGACTAAATTTGTAAGTGCAATGCCAATGACCTTGGGATTTGAGCCACTTTTTCAAGCCCAGAGCCGAGGTCACTGCTCAGAATTGAACCATCTCTTCAGAATAGTAAAAAAACTTGGAAATGACAGTATTAAAGGAAAAACTTGTTTAAGACCTTGACTAGACCCCTACTAGCCATGACAGGCATTGCATTAGACATATCACGAATATATAATCTATAGGTGTAGATAATAGTTCTGATCATAGGGGTATCATACTTATCTAAGATTCGCCATGAAGAATTGTTTACTTATCACTTTAAATTCCATTCTATCCATTAGGTCATAGATACATTTTTCATTCATTTACAACTAAAAACATGATGAGAGCCATACATAGTTGTTGTCATAAAACGTATACATATCCAACATAATAGGGACATAAATATCAATGAAATCACATCCATATACACCACATATAATCCATCATAATACTCATAGAAATACCAGGAGAAATAACCTTTCATTAATGATGCAAAATCCAAACCCGATATGGGACTTCCAAGTTCCACCCAATCGTAGAATGACCGAGCCAAATCTCTCTTTAGCCATTCACCCCCGTGCCATATTCCAAACATGAATGTGGTATCTCATAGAAAACATCAATAAAAAACCATCCAGGGTTTCTAGAGGCCATCCACCTCAACCCATGAAATAGTGATTCCACCTCAAGGTTGGACATCACTAAAACCATCATCCGATCGGTCTTTATCCTAGCCTTCCTGGACTCCAGAAAATTTGTTCCAACCCGGATCCCAATACTAGTAACTCAAGCCATGACTGTTGTCGGGCTCTAGAGCATTTGTCCAACCGAGGCTCTAGGACTAGTAACTCAACCTACAACAGTTTTCAGGCTTCAAGATCGTTTTTCCAATCAAGGCTCCAAGACTAGTAACTCAACCCACAACAGTTGTCAGGATTCAAGAGCGTTTGTCCAACCAAGGCTTCCAGGACTTGTAACTCAAACCACCAAGGCATTCCAGAGTGTTTTTCCAACCAAGGCTTCCAGGACTAATAAATCAACCCAAGTTGTTATAGGGCTTCCAAAGCATTTTTCCAACCAAGGCTTCTAGGAACTAATAACTCAACGCAAGCTAAGGAAACATGAGAACTAACAAAAAAAAAACAAAGAAATAAACCCACAATCTCCATGGCTATCCAGGAAATGAAAAGGTTAGGCAAATCCATTGTCAATCTAGGCAATCCTCCATACTAGTGACAGATCATAGCCAACAAACCACATTCATGTGCCATGCATGCCAAAACTAGTGAGGAAAACATACATGCAACTCGGTACATGCAAGAAAAATTGTTGTAGATGTTGATCCCGATGTCCTCTTGCGCTTTCCTGCTCCTCCTTTTCCTTCTTGCTCCAAAAGTCCAAGTATGCCACACCATCCAAGAGTGCTCCAAGAAAACTCTAAGTATCCAAGAGTATGAGAGAGAGAGAATAGAAGAGAGCTCCACCAAAACCTATTAAAAGCTTGAGCCAAGAACTTACACTGACTAAGATCTTGCCAACTGACCCTCATAAGCCTTTTTATTAATGAGGCCTCCATTTTCTTCATTTTCCATTATTTTCCTTCAATTTCCTCCTCATATGCAACCTGTGACCTTGCACCTTCCTTTTATTCTAATTTCCATTATTTTCATAAATAAAATGCCTCATGCCTTTCCAAAGCCTTAGCCATTGCATTTGCCAATTTCCTTAGCCATAATAAGCTGAATCAACACTCATTAGGATGTTTCCTCCACCATTCAGCTTAGAATACATGTCCCATTAACCGTGGCCTTATATAGTTTTACGTGGAATTTTCACTAGGGTTGTTATAAGATATATGATCATTATCATCGTTGTCACTCTGTTTTGATTGCTCATGAGCTCTCACATCGAGTTCAACCATCCTTCTCCTTGCAACAAAGAAGAGAGAGAGAAAACAACTACAAGGAAGCATAGGGACTCAAAAGGACCCTCCCATAGAAGATGACATTATAGACTTGAGTCTATCTTCTACTCCAACAGGTGTTTTCATTAATAAGAATCAAATTATTTCCATTGGGCTCCTTGTCATCTCTTTTGGCATGTATTTTTCAGTGTTTGCAAGCTCTTTTTTGCATGGTTTTCTAACATTTTTCTTGCATATATGAAAGTCTTACTAAAGATAATTGAATTTTGCAACATATTTTTCCTTTATTTTCTTTGTTGTTAGGCGGGATCGTCACTAACCATGAAAGTATATTTTTTGCACATCTACTCAGAAAAATAGTAAACAAATGATGTCTCCATTAGTCTCTTATCATCATTAAATGGGAACTCCATAGATTTAGATATTCAAATCCTTGGTGACTGCGTGTCTGCATTTGCATTTTTTATCTCTTTCAATTTGTATTTCTATTTTTGTTTATTAGTGATTATTTTTGGTAAAAACTTTCGTTTTTTGTTTTCATATGTGTTTTGCAGGTCATAGGTTCTCACCGCATAAGAGACAATGCAATCTGACAAACCCTAGATGTGGGATATCCATATCATCGAACACAATTTTTGGGGTAAAATCCATAGCAACTAATGCGGAAAACATCACACAACTGACGTTATAATGAAGGAAAAGGTCAGAAACCTATGTTACCCTCTTTTTTATGTTTTTACTAAAAGTTCAGTTTTGTCTGCCCGTTAGGAGGTTTCTTTCACATTCTATCACAAAACTATAGGCCTTGATATCCTTAGCTTATCTATTTTCCAAAGGAAAGAACTAAGCCCCGTAGGGCTTCTAGTACTCCTTTTCCACTTTTTAAGGGATTTAGTTGAGCTAGTAGTCTACTATTTCAGAGTTGTTCAACATTGTTTTTAAGTAGAGTAGACCTTTTGTTTCAAATTTTTGTGAGACTTTCAAAATTCATCTGAGACCATATTTGGCCTTTGGTTCACCATTCCTCAAATTCCTCTTTAGGTTCCTTTTCATTAGTTAGTGGTTTGCTGCTTTTTCAATCTAGAATTTAGTGCTTTTTTGTTGATTTTTTTTTGCGCAAAGTAAGCCTTTTTTATTACAAATATAAACCCATTTGGCCCTTGATATTGTGATATCCATATTGGTTTCCTTCTTTTCCTCATTTTTTGTTGTTATTTGGCCTCCTTGGGTGGGAGGTAGAGTGTGTTTTTTAACTTTTTTTTTCATTTTAGTTCAATTTTCATTTCTACAATCTATTTTTTAGCAACATAGTTTATGTTACATGCAAAATCAATGACACATCACACAATTACACACATTACACACCCTAAGAGAACAAGCACTTGGTTAGCATCTACAATCCAATAATTTAAAAAAATAACCACTTAATCTGAACACACATATATGTAAGTCGACTTGGGCACCTAGGAAAAATAATCTTTTAGCTAGGGTAGGGTTGGTGGGGTTGGCATCCCAATAATTCCCACCAATAATTTACATTGAGACATAGTGGTTGTCTAATTAGGGAGTTTAAAATCCTCCACCATCCAATAGTCCAAAATCAATGCTGAGTTGAAACCCATTTAAGAGGGCGTTAAGCGTAAGCCAAAGATATTGGTGGTTCCCCTTGAGGCTACCCAACTCTTGGTAGAGAGTCTGGGTCCACGGTTGCTATCTAGAAGCTCAAGATTCACTTGACCCTATTGGAAAAAGGTAAAATTAGTTTCCATTCCTAGGACAAACAACTTATAGGTAGTGGTTGTGGGCAACAACCATCCATTTACCCTACCTTTCACTAGACAGCTCTGCCTACGGATATCAGGTCCCACAAGTAAGAATTTTTTTAGAAGGCCATCAGAAACATAGTATAAGGAATTATTTGAGGTGTAGTCACCCTTTAGGCTAGGATTAATTTTTCTATTTATAGGACAAGTTTTCTTGAATTAGCATAGAAATACATAATACTTATCTTGCACAATGCACCTCTGCACTTATTGTTTGCTTGGTCTCTGATGTTATTTTTCTTCAACCTTTTCTTCTAGCATTTAATGTTTTATTTCTCCTCACATCATTATGCCCCTAGTTATGTGTCGTGGAGACTCCATGGTATTCACCCTCCATTCTCATTAGGACATCCATTAACACCTACTTGACGAGTCATGGTTCCCCTACCTAGTCCATCCTCAAACTATATTTGATCTGAAAATCACCCTTGAGTGATCTTAGTTAAAGTTTTATTGAATGAAGGTATTACAGACTCATGTGCTCGTGTGTGTCTATGTCATTTTAGGCAATGGATCGATCATATTGCAAAATACATAGACACTGGAAATATGGAAAACAACAGAGAAACACAGTAAGCAAATACAAGAACACAACAAATTAATAAGGAGTTCACCCTATCCTCCAGGGCTACGTCTCCGGTCCAGCGTTTAGTGGTGGCCTTCTTTTATTGTGTCTTTAAAGCAAAGAATTACAATGAGGAGCTCAAACTGAGTCCCCTGAAACAGAATTGCTTGGCAGGGTGGTTTCTTGGATTCCCCAAGCCACTAGAGTGAACAGACTCTTTTCCTTACCAACTTTTGACATTTCTGGTCTTCAATGGGAGGAGCCTAATGTGGTGCTCAGTTTGCCAAAAGATCCTCTTAGGGATGGCTCGATGTTGCCTTATGCTGCAGGTCAGCTCGGCTCTCTGTTTCTTCTGCTCTTTGCTTCACTGTCTCTTCTCTTCTCTGTCTTTGTTCTCTATTCTCCTTTCCCTCTGTCTCCTTGTGTTCTGTTCTGTCTGTTCATGGCTTTGAAGCCAATCGATATAATGACTGCTCGATTCCCCTTCCGTCCCACGTCGGGTCGCCTACTTCTGCTCGCTTGGGGTTCTCTGTCTCTGTATCTTCATCAACGACTCACAGGGAGTGGCCACTTGTCCTCCTACGAACTGCACCAGCTTTTCCTATTCGGTTCGGTTCTTCGGTTACGTCAGGAAGTGACTCGTCCGCCACCTTAGCGGTCAAATCGGACCTCAAATCCTTATACATCGCGGCTCAGTCCCCTGTTGAATCCGGTTTCCCCCATCGGGCACTATCTCAGCCGTTATATCTGGAGCCCCTAGATCTAATGCCATTTGCTCATTTTGCACATTTGACTTGCTCGACTGTTAGCACGCGATGAGCGGCGGTTTTCTCTCTCCTCCACCTGCCACGTGTCGGGTGCTGAATGGAATTGCTCACTTTTCTTTAATTCCGCTTACTGCCCAAGGGTGCCCCCAATAAATACCACCAGTTTTGGAGCGCGGGTCCTGCATTTAGCCTTTAGCATTTTCCCCACAGTTTTCTCAGCTTCCATGCGACTGAGCGCTTTGGGGCTTTCCTTCTCGAGGGGTTTTACCCAGTGATGTGCGCTTCAGAAACTGCCTCCTTTTCCCGATCCGGGCTTCCCAGGTGCTAGTTTCACCTCCTGCACGGTCTCCATGGGCCTCAGTCAGCACGCTTTGACCGAGGTCCTCGTTGTTCCTCGCTGGTTGCCAACTACCACTGTTCAGAAGTCTTCCTGATCACTCTGTGCTCTTGAATTCAAAGTTTTGTCCTGATTTGATACAGTCATGGTGCTTTGATTATTCTTCATAGATCCAGTTCGGATCATGGCCTTCCCACTGAAAAAGCTTTTGGACCACCAAAAGTTGGTTTTCAAGCATCGACTAAGTGAGGATACAACTGTCTCACTTGTCCAATCTCAATCCACTTTGCACTGCTCGGCTTTGAACCTTTGAGCCCAATTCTGAGGTACTCAACATCTCCCCTGCGCGTTGTCCTCACCTTCCTATCCAGAACTATGTCCTCCTGCAATTCATTAAGATATTCAGTTAACAGGTCATTAATAGAAGGCAATTGACTCTACTCTTCGGGATCCTCAATTAGAGAGGGTTCAAACAATCTCAAGCAATTTGCATTTACGACTGAGTAGATGTGCATGTAAGCTGGTAGATCAAGGTGAAAAGCATTCTCACCAATCTTCTCAAAGTATCTCAAAAAGGTCCATACCTGATAGGCTTTAGATTTTTACCTTCACCTTGCATCCTATCCTTGCTAATGTACAGCCAGACTTGGTCACCAACTTGAAAGCTCTGCTCCATCCGATGCTTGTCATGCCTTGCCTTGTATTTGGCTTGGCTCTTTTCCAGCTGTTCCTATACTGCCTAGTGGATCTCCTGCATTTGTTCAATGAACCTAGTTGCCCTGTCCACATTACTGTGTCCCTCAACTGTGGAATCTTTACCAAAGACAAAATCCAAAGGAGACCTTGGTGTGAAACCAAAACAGGTCTCAAAAGGAGATCTCTGTGTAGAAGAATGTTTTGCTCTATTGTAAGCATGCTGCACATAACACAAATGTTCATCCCAAAGCTTAGGAAGTTTACTGCAATATCCTCTGAGTAACTGGATACTGTCTTGTTAACTACTTCTATCTAGCCATCAGTTTGTGGATGAAAAGTTGTTCTTTTCTTCAGTTTGGTGTCCATCAGTTCCCACAGACTTGACCAAAAATTCCCCACAAATTGGGTGTCTCGATCAGATACAATGGAAGTGGGAAATCCAAAATGAACCCATACATGTTCAAAGAACAATTTTGTAGTTTGTTCAACTGTAATCTGTTTATTACAAGGTATCAATATAGACATTTTGCTGAACCTATCCACAACAACATATAGATAATCATGACCTTTCCTAGATTTAGGCAGTCCTCCAACAAAATCCATGGAAATACTTTCCCAAGGGTGAGAAGGAACTGGTAATGGAGCGTACAAGCCTAGTTTTCTATTGCTGGGCTTGCTTTTAGCACACATAGTACATCCTCTCACATATCTAGAAACTGTCTCATTCATTTTTGGCCAATAACAAAATATTTGCAGTTGTGCAACTGTTTTACTTACCCCAAAGTGACCTAATATCAGAGAAGTGTGTGTTTCTCTAATTATATTTACTCTCTCAGTTTGTGGAATGCATAACTTCCCACAATGGTATAAGAGTCGGTCCTTTACATGATAGTCCAATTCTTCTACTCTTTTGCCTTGACTTAAAGTTGCATATACATCTTTAAAGTCTATGTCTTGAGCATATTATTCAATGTAACTTTCATGTAATACATAATTATGCTTAAGTATAGTATATGCATTCATAATAGGTCTAGATAACATGTCTACAACTTTATTGTGTATGCCCTTTTTATATTTGATGACTAGATGAAACTGTTGTAGAAAACCCATCCAACTATAGTGTCTTGATTGTTGCAACTTAGTTTGGGAGTGTAGATATTGAAGTGGTTGATGATCAGTATGTATTACTGTCTCTTTTCCCATTAAGTAATGTTTCCACTTTTTCACACTCTGAACTAATGCATACAATTCTTTATCATATGTAGGATAGTTAACTACTGCAGGATTAAAAGTCTCATAATGATAACATATGGATTTATCATGTTGTGTCAACACTGTTCCCATGGCATAGTCACTGGCATCTATTTGGATCTCAAATGGTCTTTGAAGATCAGGCAGTGCAAGTACAGATGTTGTACTAATCTTTTCTTTCAAGGTGTCGAAGGCTTTCTGATGTTTACCTCCCCACTAAAACACCTTGTTCAATCCTGTCAAAGCATGTAAGGGAGCTGCAATTGAGGAAAAGTTAGAAATGAACTTCCTCCAATATTGTGTTGCTCCTAAGAAGCTTCTCACTTCTGTAGCGACTTGGGTTTAGGCCAATTCACAATGACTGTCACCTTAGAGGGATCTATCTTCAATTCACCACCCCCTACTATATGACCCAAATAATTTAGAGATGTTTTGCCAAATTCACATTTTGAGAGTTTAACATGAAGTTTTTCTCTTTTCAAAACATCTAATGTCTTCTTAACATGCTTTAAGTGTTCTTCCCACGTTTTACTAAAAATCAGAATGTCATCCAGATACACAATAACAAAATCATCAAGAAAAGGTCTGAGTACATCATTCATTAATCTCATGAAAGTAGCAGGAGCATTAGTTAAGCCAAAAGGCATAACCAACCACTCATACAATCCCTGCTTTGTTTTGAAAGCAGTCTTCCATGCATCTTGTTCTGCAACTCTGACCTGATGGTATCCACTGTGCAAGTCTAGCTTGGAAAAATAAACAACTTCCTTCAATTGATCTAAAAGATCATCTATGCGAGGAAGGGGATAACGATTTTTGATTGTTATCTTATTTAGTGCTCGGTAATCAATGCACATTCTCCACGAGCCATCTTTCTTTCTCACCAAAACGATTGGTGACCCACATGGTGATGTGCTAGGCCTGATGAACCCTTTTTCGAGCAACTCCTGCACCTGCTTCTTGATTTCAGCATTCTCTAAAGCAGACAACCTGTACATTCCAACGTTAGGCAATGGAGCATCTTGCTGCAAAATAATATCATGTACTATTTCCTTTTTTGGTGGCAGACCTTTAGGTTCTTGAAACAAGATATCATATTATGAAACAACCTTTTCTAAATCAACTTGTTGTTTAGCATTACAGCCCTCAAATACATTGGTTTTATCTGGTTTCTTGTCCTTTACAACCATTAATAAGAATTTTTTACATGAATTTATCATTCGTTTCATCTGCCCTAAGTTTATGAGAGTATAATTATTCTTGAGCTTATGAGCTCTTACAAAGTATTCGATTCCATATTTAACAAGTAGATACTTGTTCTCAGCTTTATAGAAAATAGCTTTTCTGTCATACAAGTAAGGACTTCCTAAAACAATTCCACATATATCCAAAGGAATTATGTCTAACTCAACCTCATCTACAAATGCTGACCCAAAAGAAAACTTGAGTTTGCACTGTCTAGTCACTTGTAGTTGTGCTTTATCATTCAACCATCCTAATGGGTATGGTTTCTTGTGAGGTGTAGTTGTTAATCCCAATTTCTTTACAATTGCTTCAGAAATTAAATTTACTTGTGAGCCACTATCAAACAAGGTATCAATCTTTTGATGTTTGGAAATAACTCGAATATGGAAAAGCTCATGTCTTTTTCTCTCATTTTCTTCATCAATAATATATTGAGTAGAATTACTAGTAGATGCTTCAGAATTCTTACCTTTTATACCTGTGGCTGCGATGGTTGTTTCATCTTCTGAGTCTGAGCCCAAATCCTTTTGAATAGCTGCAGCAGTCTTCTTCTTCTTTCCCTCGAACTTCTTAGGTCTCAGCTCTGGATGCAGAATCCAACAATGCTCATCATCATGCCCATCCTTTTTACAGTGAGTGCATGAAGCCTTGCTTTTCTGTGCAGTGTTAGTCTTCCTTGCTTTCCACTTCTGCTTTCTTTTCTCCTTATTCTTGCTTGCAGTGGGTTGGGATGGTCCCCCAACTTCTGGATTTCCATTCTTTCCTCTAGCTTCTAGATGAGTAGCTTGTACCGATACCTCATCTATACTAGTGGGATTAAACATGAGGATGGTATGCCTCATGTAGCTGTGTAGACCACCAATGTACTTCAACATAGTCTCTGGTGAGTCTAATGAGATTCCTAGAATCAATGCTCTCTTTCTAAATTCTTGAGTATACCCTTACACACTTTGTCCTCTCAACTGTCGAAGAGTTTGCCAACTCATCATGGCTTGTTGCATGTAGGCCAATGGATAGAACTAATTTTTGATTGCAGAAACAAATTCACTCTAGACAGAGATGGTCTTACCATGTCTCTTCAGGTCAACTTGGGTCCTACCTTCCCACCAAACCAAGGCAGTGCCTCCTAGGCGTAGGCTTGCCAGCTGAATCTTGCTCTTGTCTGAATCAATACTCTGCACTCTGCAATAAACATCAATTTGTCTAATCCAATTGTCCAACTTTTCGGCATTCAACTCTCCATCATATATAGGCAAATCAAATTTAACATCTAGCTTAATCAAAGATGCTTTCTTGTTATGTACAGGGCTATTAGGAGGTGTGAGAAAGCTTTCTTCTTTCCCTTTGCCTTTGGAGTGGTCATGGAAATGTGACTCATCTTCTCCTTTGTCTTGTTTAGAGCCTGATGAATCTTCATCCTTATGTTTTCTAAAGTCCTTATACATTTCTTCTACCATGGACTTTATGGCTAGGAAACTATCTATGAATTGAGGGTCTGGCCCTACAAAGCCTTCTTCTGACATTGTCTTCCGAGAATAGACTCTCCCAATTTCAGGATTAGTTTCGACCAACTCTCCTTCTCCTAATTTGAGCTTTGATCTAGTTAGCATTCAATAGCTAAACCAACACAAGCTTGTCTGACCTTAACAGCCTAAAGCTCTGATACCACTTGATCTGAAAATCACCCTTGAGTTATCTCAGTTAAAGTTTTATTGAATGAAGGTATTACAGACTCATGTGCTGGTGTGTGTTTATGTCATTTTAGGCAACGGATCGATCAGATTGAAAAATACACAGACACTGGAAATATGAAAAATAGTAGAGAAACACAGTAAGCAAATACAAGAACACAACAAATTAATAAGGAGTTCACCCTATCCTCCAGGGCTACATCTCCTGTCCAGCTTTCATTGGTGGCCTTCTTTTATTGTGTCTTTAAAGCCACTAATTACAATGAGGAGCTCAAACTGAGTCCCCTGAAACATAATTTCTTGGCAGGGTGGTTTCTTGGATTCCCCAAGCCACTAGAGTGCACAGATTCCTTTCCTTACTGGCTCTTGACCTTTCTGGTCTTCAATTGGAGGAGCCCAATGTGGTGCTCAGTTCCCTGACAGATCCTCTCAGGGATGGCTCGATGTTGCCTTATGCTGCAAGTCAGCTTGGCTCTCTGTCTCTTCTGCTCTTTGCTTCACTATCTCTTCTCTTCTCTATCTTTGTTCTCTGTTCTCCTTTCCCTCTGTCTCCTTGTGTTCTGTTTTGTCTGTTCATGCCTTTGAAGCCAATCGATCTCGTGAATGTTCGATTCCCCCTCTGTCCCCTGTCGAGTCGCTTGCTGCTGCTCGCTTGGGGTTCCCTGTCTCTGCGTCTTCATCAACAGCTCACAGGAAGTGGCCACTTGTCCTCCTATGAACTGCACCAGCTTTTCCTCATCGGTTCGATTCTTCAGTTATGTCAGGAAATGACTCGTCCACCACCTCAGCGGTCAAATCGGACCTCAAATCCTTATACATCGCAGCTCAATCCCTTGTTGAATCTGGTTTCCCCCATCAGGCGCGATCTCAGCCGTTAGATCTAGAGCCCCTAGATCCGACGCCATTTGCTCATTTCATGCGGTTGATTTGCTCGACAGTTAGCACGCGATGAGTGGTAGTTTTCTCTCTCCTCCGCTTGCCAAGCGTCGGGCGCTGAATGGAATCTCTCACTTTTATTTAATTTCGCTTACCGCCCAAGGGTGCCCCCGATAAATACTGTCGGCTTTGGAGCGCAGGTCCCGCCTTTAGCCTTTAGCATTTTCCCCATGGTTTTCCCAGCTTCCATGCGATCAAGCACTTTGGGGCTTTCCTTCTCAAGGGGTTTTGCCTAGCAATGCGCGATTAGTGCTAATCGCGCATCAGAAACTGCCTCCTTTTCTCGATCCGGGCTTCCTAGGTGCTAGTTTCGCCTCTTGCGCGGTCTCCATGGGCCTCAGTTAGCGCACTTTGACTGAGGTCCTCGTCATTCCTCGCTGGTTGCCAACTGCCACTGTTCAGAGGTCTTCCTGATCGCTCTGTGCTCTTGAATTTGAAGTTTTGTCCTGATTTGATACAGTCATGGTGCTTTGATTATTCTTCATAGATCTAATTCAGATCAATATTCATTTTGAATCATCCAGTTCATCCTCTAATTCCGATCCCTCTCAGCCTCGAGCTGCTACCATGTAAGGTATCAACGCTAGTAATAGTGCTAGTCCCAACAAGGGAACCATTACTAGAGGAAATACCAATGGTAATGCTGCTAATACTAAGGGCCCCCCTCTTGTTGGTAAAATTGGAACCTCACAAGGAATGGTTGTTAGTCAACTGTTGCTTCCTTATATGGATAGTTTAAGTCTTCTTGATTTGAACCAGCTCATTAATGGTTCTCCTCACCATGATCCAAATTGGCCACCTATTCCAACCAAGCTCCCATCTAATATACCCAAATTTAAAGGGAACTCCGGAGAGGATACAACTAACCATGTTCACTCGTTCCACGTGTGGTATTTCTCTAATTCTATTATAGAGAATTCCATCTGTCTACGCATCTTTAAATGCACCCTCACTGGTGCCACCATGAAATAATATGTATACCAACACCATGTATCTCATTCGATGCTTGAAACCCTTTCCAATGCCTTCTTATCTTATTTCCAATTACCTATCAGTTATGATACCAATACCGAAATTTTGACCTCATTCTGTTAAAATTCTTCCACCCGCATTTCTGATCATGTCCAAGAATGGAGTAGAAGACAAAGCTTATGCAAAGCTCTGGAATTCGATGATTGCATTTACATGGATTGGTTCTTCTGATCCCTCCTCTCTCCTAGTGTAAATATTTTGCACCCAATTTCCCTCAAATTGTGGAAGAAGCCATCTAGATAACTTTGAATTTTGATTTGATTTATTCCCAATCAAGTTATGTCTATACCCTTATCCCCGACCTCCCTAGACCTAGTGCTTCTTCTGCACCAGGGGCATATCATGCCGCTGAAATTTTAATTGGATCAATATCGTACCCTCAACCTTCCTCATATCTGCAAGGTTATGACCAACGTTAAGGGGTGCCCAGTTCCACCTATGGTTATCCTCCCCCTCCTCCTTCACGAGTTAACTCCTACCAAATAATGAGTACATCTTATGCATTTTCCCATCCACATCAGTCAATGCCAGGGTGAACTATTGCTCATCTTGCATATCAAAATGTTGTCGCAAATCCATATTATCCTTATACACCACCTAATGCTTTAGCCCTAATGGCACCAACACCTTAACCTCCCATGTCTCAACCCCCTTTTCCACACCAACCATTACCTCTTCGAGGGAAGGTATATGATCAAGAGAATGTTGCCCTTCCCCCCAAACCCAAGAGGAAGAATAAGGGGAAGTCTAACCAAAATCAACCATCTAAGGGAAACCAAGGTTGTCAGCCTAATCCTAGTAAGGGTAACCAGTTTAATATTGCAACCTAGAAATAGGGTGAACAACCCATGTAGAACAAGGCCCTTCATACAAACAAACATTGTTCTTGTTGTGGAACTTGTGGACATTATACTCATGACTGTCCCCTTCTCCCTCAAATGCGCAAAGCATGGGAAGATCAAGAAGTTTCCTCCAGAGGGAAACAACCTATAGCTCCACCTGATCCTCCTTCTATGTAGCTGGTAGTGCTCAGGACCCCTTTCCATGACCAAGGATATGTGGCCACCAAGGATGGTGAAAATACTCCACTTCCCCCCTCTCATCGACCAGGGAATGTGTCTTACCAAATCCTTATGATTAACTTCGAAGAAGTTAACTTCCAAACATAGTCATGCAAATATGAAGAACCTCTTGAGAAGCCAACCACTGATGCACAACCTAAAGCATCCACAGAGCTTATTTCATCACCCAATGCTACCTTACATATCCCTCCACCTACGGTTGAGGTTCCATCCAAGATCACTAAAGATTTGTTATGTCGAAATGTTGTCAATTCCCGAGCCACCCACACATACAACATAGTAGATGATTTGGTGTAGTCTCCTAGTACCATGTCAATGTTGGAAGTTCTCTAGGAATTCCCATCTCAACAAAAATCTCTACTATTTGCTTTGGGCACTATGGGCCCTTAGATGATCACATGATTGTCTTTAGCATTGACAACATGGATCATCCTCGCCTTCCTCCTTCCATTTTATTTCAAACACTAGTATCCATTAAAAACACCATTGTTCAATAGTGTTGTTAGTATCCTATAGTCATAGTAGTCATAATTTTTTTTTTGTCTTTCAAATTATTTGGCAAGTGTGTAAAAGGTTAGGCTTTGATCTTCTAGAGATCAAGCTATTAGTTTTATTATAGAATAAAATTTCATTATTTAATGTAATTATGTCAAAGAGTGTGAAGGATCATGAAAAAAGCATTAGTATCCTAAGAGGTCGGGTTAAGTAGGTTTAAGGTCAAGTTTCATAAAAAAATAATGAGTGGAGTCATAGTCATTCATTTTTCTCATCATTGGGATAATGTTTTTAATTGTTTGAGAAGTTACCTCCAAAATCGGTTTCTGACGAAATGGAGATTAACTTTGAAAATGTGAAAGAGGTATTTGTAAAAATATATCTAAATAATAAAAACCTCCTTCCGTTTTGTAACAAGTGCAATATGTTGGAATATTCGAATGAATCTTTACAAACTATTTTTCAGATTTCATCATTTCCTGTTTTAGTCATGATCTTTGGGTGTGGATTCTGAGGAGAGGGAGAAGAATTTTCAAAACCTGCAAGAGTTTTCTCTCAATAACAAGCCCATATAAGAAAGCCTCCTTCTTTTTTGTTAAATTTATCATGAATCGAGAGATATGATATAATATTTTACCGTTATTTTCAGAAATTCAGTCCCTATTCCTACCAAGCAATTCCAAATTTAATGTAACTAATTCTATATTTGGTGAAATGGTTGAGCTCGAAACCTTAAGTTCAAGGATGAGATAATTGTATATATTTCATGAATTTAAGTGCGAAAAAGGTTGGTTGGTTAGTGTGAAGAAGCAAGGCTGCTACTTTGTATTTTGTATCAATTTTTCAAGTGAATAGAAGAAGGCATAAGGAGTTTGACAAGGATTCTTGTGTCAGACCTTTGTTGGTATGTTGTCCGTTGTGTTATCAGTTTTATATTATGTTTCCATGGTTTAAAAATATGTCTTCATGTTTATCTTAAGAGTAGATATTGCAGAAATCACTGTTGTGCTCTATTTTATATAAGTTGAACATTTTATGTGTCTTTTTCCTCATAATGGAAATCCAAATTCATGTGTGACTTGATGCTATGATTTTCATCCTCATGATTCTGCACTCACCCTCCCTACAATGAAATTAAGTTAAATTATTAGCAAAACTGCCTATCTTGCCCTTGCCCAAATCACCTTCATTATCCCTTATTCACTTGAACTCCTTAGCTAAAATTGGTTCTATTTTGAATGGGTTTTTCTTCTTTCACCTGCCTTCAAAACAATAAATCAAACCTACCCTTTTGATCCTCATAACTAGCCTAAGATCAGAAAAAAATCATTCATCTAATTGACTATGAAAACCTTAGTGAGAGAGCCCTCTCTAAGGCTAGAAGGGCTAGATTCTAGTCTAAAAGTGGTCTGTGGTTACCTTTGTAATCCTTTTTTCAGCCTAAAGGAAATTACAGAGTGTTAACAAGTGTATCATTGATGAAGGTGCATCCACATGTGTGATGTCTGCCACTATCTAGGCGAAACTTGGATCCCCCAACCTTTCATCATCAACTATCACTCTTCGTGCATATGATAGTGTTGACGGTGCTAGACCTGCCAACATGTAAGGGGATATCCCCGGTAAGAAGTCCCAATTAGACCTCAAACCATTTGGTGTAGGAGTCCCAATAGTTGGTCATAGGGTAATGCCTTGACCACGATTTCACACAGAGGCAAGTAAGATGTCTCTGTTGGTAGCAAGGGTGTGATAGTTGCAGCAAGCCAAGGAAGGTGCATGAGAGGTTCTAACACACTGAGGGTGAGGTGAGTGCGACCCTTGGAAACCTGTAATAGTACATGACTTGGAAGGGAACACATGAGTGAAGATGCATCACAAGGTAGAAAGAAAGTTAGTGAACAATCCAAAGTGATGGTTAAACCAACATCACATTTTAGAAAGATTCATACATACTTATACAGAATATTCCATACATGCATGCGTAAGCAAACAAATACATATATCATTTAGAGTAAACCAAATAGCATAGAATACAATACAACATATGCATGAAATGTGTTGGCTCTGTTATATTAAGTGTAACTTCCAGTTATAAAATACATCCATGTCCAACTAGTAGTTCCAATAGTGGAACATTACAACCACTCGCCTGCTCCTCCAAAGAGATGTACTAGCTCTTTGCAGTGGAGAAGCCAAGGCTCGTTAGAGTATTGTCCAAGCTTTCTCTAAGATACTCCTATCAAAGCTTGGCTGACCAAAAGCATTTACAATGAGTTATGAGGTTCTATTTATAGCAAAGGGTGGGGTGACCCTTGACATTCCCCTTTGTGACAATTCATCTACCCTCATGACTCTTCATCTACTCTATGACTGTTACATCCAAATATTGACACTTCAACTTCCACTTGACATGACGTTACATTATAGTGCACATGTGCTCATGTGAGGCAAAATGGCTTGAGAAAGCTATGCAAGACATCACTGACACTTGGTCCATTGTGGTGAGACCAACTCTTTGACATGCTTGTGATGGTGATGGTGGTGAGCTGATGCCAAGCTTGGTCATCCATGATGGTGTGCATGCACCCCATGGTGACATCTTGCTGAAGTGAACTCTTGCCTCCATTGCATCTAGATGCATTGGTGTGGCTCCTTCATCCAACTCATCTTCTAGCATGCACATGGTCTTCTTGGTGCAACTAAATTGGCAACACAGTGATGCATAGTGTCCGTGTTGATCTTCTAGTGTGTGTTGGTGGTCATGCGCATCAACTGCCAACTACATGCTCAGCTCCGGTCGAACTTGCTTCTTGTCTTCACCTTGGTGAGTGTGCTTAATGGGTTGGATTGCATGCGTGCGCACAATGACATGCATGTTGCTGAATCCCTTGCATGTGATCAACAACACTACTCACCATGTCTGCTCTATGCTAGATGCTGGGATGGATCTATAACTTATACGTGTGCAGTTTCATCCGTGAGTGCATGTTGCACCCCCTATTGTTCTTGTTCCTGTTGCAACTCATTTGCTTGTTTGTGCAGCTCATGTTCTTCCTTGAGTTGTTGTTTCAGCACATGGAACTCCCTCTTTGTTCCATTCTCGGTCTTCACACGATCGTGTCGTCACCTCATAGCTTGAGTTGCCAAAGATTCTTTCATCATCAGTAGATCTCTTGAGCTTGCAACTTTGTTTCGCCTCCATGTTGTCAACAACCTTTCTCTTGCATTTGTTGCATCCGGTATGCTGCCTTCAATTGTTGTTGATGATGCTACCGGTTGTGATGTTGCTACCGTCATATCTTGATGTCCTTGGCTACGAACAACTTTATGTTTTCGTGGGTAGGCAGTTCCATAGATACTTGATCAACTGCATCCGCATGTGTGCTCTGAACAGTGTCTTTGACTTTACTCTCCTGAGACCAGCGTACCTATACTGCTAAGAGGCAGATCAACACTTGTTATACCTGGAGACATGGTAGCACTCATGGAAAGCAATATGTCAGTCGAAAACCAAAATGAACTTGAGAACTGACTTGCAACATACCTAAGTGACTGATCATGAATGTTGCACAATTTCTGGCGAGAGGTCGGGATATTGACTGCCAAGACTACGCAAGGCATAGTTTGGGCTGCTGGGAGGTTGACTAACTGTTGGAACTGCACAATGCACAGTCTAGTGTGGCTGTTGACTGCTGGAATTGCACAATGTGCAATCTCAGCTGGCAATGGTTTTAGGCTCAGCGACTGCATTGTGCAATTCTCTGGGCCAACAGTCATTGTCCCTTAGATTTACGCAAAGAAAACGTTGAGAACAAGTCCTGGGTAGAAATGCACCTTTCTGGAGAAGAAGATAGAGATTTCCCTCCCAGGATTGCGCAATGTTGTCATGGTGAGGCAGATTCTGAGCCTAGGCTACCTAAACTCGTCGACGGGAAACTGAAAGCGAATGTAAATACGAATGCATGGTGATACTAAGTGTAAGAATAATTGAATGATCGTGCATGCAAACGGTGAATGACAGATTTAGAAAATGGAACAACATGCATGTGGGTGAGGCGAGTCACCAAATCAGCGATCGTTCATGAAAAATAGTTTCATGCATGCGACAATAATGAGATGTTAATGAAAACTGAAATGGTGCTTGTACAAGCTAGTATGTATCAAAGAGATAGCAAGCGCTCACTTAAATCAAGCGGACAGCATTCATATGAAGTGAAACACAAAAAGCGCCAGAAATGCAACACAAGACCTGGAAAGCGGGCTTACCCCGAAACAACTGAGCTGAATGTGCTGACAACTCATAGATTTGATGTGGGATGTCAGAGCTGCAAGGTTGATTTGAGGAATGAGATCTGCAGCGTTAGGTTGGTGAGTTTTGATCAAATCGAGGTTGTGACATGCATGCCACAAATATAGGAAAGTGATACTTGGTGGGAGGTTTCTAAAATGATCCTTGTATGTAACCTCCAATTGCCAAAAATAGATCTCTGAAACAAGGGATGCCTTTGCATGATGTCGTGGGAGAAGAAGCCCATGTATGCAAGTCTATTTTGCTTAGTCCTAGAGGAAACCGGTCAACTCATCTGCACATGCAAGAGACCGCTCAACTGCTAGCAGAAAATGTGCATTTCTGGCTGGGAGCTGGGTTGGCTGCTCAGGAGATTTGTGCAATTTTTGGGCAGAGCAGCTGACTGCTGCCAAAATTTGTGCAAATTCTGGGCTAAGCAACCCAGCTGGGAAGGATTGCGCAATTTTCTGGGTGAAGTTTTCTCAACAAAATTGCACAATTCTAGGGCCGTGTAGGTTGCCACTCAGGATTGCACAATTTTTGGAGGGAAGGTTGGTTTCCCTCCAGATTTGTGCAAATTCTTGAAGGAGCTACTCAGCCTGCTACTGGACCAAGTCTGATGAACAACCTATGAGGGTAATGCATCAAGGTTTGATTGACAGGCTGTCTTTCTGCAAGAAAATCATTGGAGCTTGTGTACTTGACGAAGCAAGACATGCTGCTGTGAAGGTTGGTAGGGAGGCTCTAAAACAAAGCTAAGGCAAAATTTTGGAGGGTATTTGTAGCCGCTACAATAGATGGTTTCCCCTCACAACTTGTCAGTTTGTACCAAAATTGTCCCATCGCCATTTTCGATAAGTAGGTCATGCTTGATGTTGAAGTCATTGATGCAACTCTCGATTATAGCCTCTTGCTTGGTTGTAGTTTCATGTACGCTATGAAAGTGGTTGCATCTCCTATCATTCATACCATGAGCTTCCCTCATAATGGGAAGATAGTCACAATGACAAATTGACTTACTATGATCCAGAATCTTAGACATCACCTTAGAATGTCATTTCTTCGATGGCAGGTAACAAGTCCATGCCTACCTTGATTGAAATTAGCCCAAGAGTCTATAAATGTTTGTCGTAGCTAGTGTCTTATTACAACCCACTGCCTGTTCCCACTTAGCCTAGCTCTTCTAGTGTTTACATGTTCCAAGTGTCTTGGGTTGCCAAAACGTAGTCTGGTACATCTTCCCAACAACTAACTCAACAAAAACCTACTACTCCAGACTCAGTTGGCGCTTCAAGAGGAGTTCCTCCTGAACACCATCCATTTGGCCAAATCCCTTTCTTATTCCCTCCGCTAGGAATATTCTCCACCCTTGTGATGACTATCTTTAGTCTACTTAATGTTACTTTGGGGATCCTAGTTTTATATATTGATCCTCCTACAAACACCCATCCCAATCAGCTCGAACCATATGTGGCTTTGACACTGGTACACCTGGTTCCCACCACCACTACCATTGCTTCAGTTCCACTACAATCTCTATAAGACACTACAAGAAAAAAGGTCATTGGTGAGGGGTGAAAAATGTCACCATAAGCTCATTGGTACGGTCAAAAGATCCTTTGTCACCAAAAACAAAACGTCACCAAAGGTGGCGTCGCCAAAATTATAGGTGTTGTGCTGACATTCAAAGTCCATCACCAATAATGATTTATAATGATGGATAGCGACTGTCACCATTTCATATGAACAATGGTGTTGAACCATAGCCTCCGTCATCAAAAACTGAACATCACCAAAGGTGGCGTCGCCAAAAGTATAGGTGTTGTAGTGACATTCAAAGTCCATCATCAATAATGATTTATAATGAAGGATAGCGACCGTCACCATTTCATATGAGCAATGGTGACGGACCATAGCCTTGGTCACCAAAAACTGAACGTCACCAAAGGTGGCATCGCCAAAAATATGTGTTATGGTGACATTTAAGGTCCGCCACGAATATTGATTATAATGATGGATAGTGACCATCACCATTTCATATGAACAACAACGATTTATTGTGATGGATCTTTCATGGCCGTCACTATTGGTGCATATATATGGTGACGTTTGTTGATCGTCACCAAAAGGTGCATTGCCAGAAGTATAGGTGTTGAGGTGACATTCAAGCTATGTCACGAAAAATGACTATAATGACGGACAGTGACCGTTACCATTTCATATCAACAAAAACAATTTATGGTTATGGACCTTTGAGGGCCATCACTATTGATGCATATAAATGGTGGCGTTCGTTGACTGTCACCATTTCATATTTTCGTGAGGGTCGAAACATTTCACCAAAACTCATTGGTGATGGTAAAAAGAGCCTCAATTGCCAAAAATTGATCACCATTCCATATGTATGTCAGGGCACAATGGAATCAAACCACTAAATTCCTGCTTGTAAAGAAGGTGCTCTTCCATTGAGCTAGCACCCTTTAAAGAATTAGACTTTTAAAAATTAAACCTTGAAACTTCATAAATTATAAATTCTACAACTTTCAATAAATTAAAGTCTCGACAATATTTTACTAAACAAGCAAAGCAACATCGAAGCTGCAGGTCCCTACCTAATGGTTATGGAAGTTATGAAAAGTGGGTGGAGGGAAAAATAGTTATGTATAAGAGAATCAATATGTTCATTTGAATACTCAATTAGAAGTGAAACTCTAAAGACATTTATAACTTATAAATGAACTATAACTAGCAAATGCACCAAATATTGCAAAGGAAATGTCATAAGTGGATAACATATGGAAGAAGAGCATTGATGAAGATAGATGCAATATGTTATAGGTTGAGTGAAAGAAAAATCTCAATGTTCTTGTTTGGTGTTTAGATATCTGAATGATATCTAAACTTCTGTGCAAATGTAACATGGGTCTTCGGAAACCATGAACGACATATTGGAATGATTAGCATTGTAGGTACATCTAACATAACCCAGTGGCCTAAAAGAAATATAAAAACAAAAATCCAAAGAAACAACATCCTCACAACAATAAGAAAAGTAAGGGTTTTGGTACTTTTTCACCATTAGGAAGAGAGTAGGGCGATAGGCTCTATTTTGTTCTTCCTTTTCCCGTTATGTCACCTTTGTAGATCCTTCAATCCTATCCCAAGTTGTTTTTAGGGGGATGTTAGGATATTTAGACAATTAGGAGTTAATTAAGTTCAACTTAGTCTAATGTGTCTATTAGGTAAAAGTGTGTTTTTTAGTGTATTTCTTTAGTATGCATTAGTTTTATTGTAGTCTAATGGTCATGATATGCTATAGACATAGAGTGAACTAATGGCTCATAGTATGCTTGATACTAATGGCTATTAATTTGTGGCTTAACACCCAATTGTTCCTTGGTCTCTATTTAGAGGGCATGGAGGGTCATGGTTGATGATTGATTGTGACAATTCTGTTATGTAAATATTTTCTTTTGAATTAATAAATTTCCTCCAGTGGGAACGTTGGTTGGCGTCCTGGATTGTTTCCCTCTTAGACAGTTTTAACCACATAAATAAATCTTTTGTTTTGATCTTTGATCTGGTCATGTGATTGGTTACTGAAGGTGTTCATCTTGTATGGAATACCTTGCTTACCTGAACAACGTAAATCCATGCCCACAACCAAGCAATAATAAATGCTTCTTTAATCTAATTTTGGTAGTAAACTATAACAATGGTGTAAAATTCTCTAATTTAAGGGTAGTGACTTAGATATAAACGAGAATGAATCTCAAAACATGAAAAATGTATTCCAAAGAATATTTATGATACTTTAAACCCTAATCTATCCATATAAAAGGAACCTAAATGAACGAACTACAAACATAAATATTATTATAATTATTGAGAGAATATAAATAATTACTTCATTTCAAATAGCCCCAAGGGTTAGCTGAGTTGGTCAAAATCAGTGCCTTGCCGATCAGGAGGTCACAGGGTCCATTCTCCTCGAAGCCGTTGGGGTTAGGCCTAGCTAGTGGGCCGTGGGGCTAGATTCCCTTCGGGGTCGATTAGCTCAGATTTTTCCGTGGATGTAGCCACCACCCGTTGACCACGGTGACCGTGAACCACAACAAGAAAAATAAAAATAAAAAATTAACTTCATTTCTAATAGAAGGAATACATACTTTCACCTACAAAGAAAACTTTGATGAAGAAGTGGCTCCACAATCTCCTCCTTCGGAGGACCATTTGCTTCCATGGTTTATATTGATTCCCTCCTTGGTTGAAAGTAGCATGAAGATCCAAAAACTATCATCAAGAGGAAGGAATCTTTGAGATTTTTTGGCATAATTTTGGTAGCATGTACCTATTCTATGTGGATGGATGATAGATGGAGAGACCTCAAGTTTTTATTTATAAGAAAATAGTGGTTAAACCACCTTGAAGTGGTCATGAAAGTTGTGGTTAATTGATCAAGTCAAGGCTACTAATAGAAATTAAGGTTTTCAAATGTCCATTTATAAGTTCTACTTTCCTTTTCTAGAAGATTATGGTTAGAAATAATCAAAATTAAGGTTTTTATGGGCCAATGTAGGTTTTGGGAGTACTTTCTACACTAGCCACAACTTATTAGGGGTAAAAAGTGTATTACCCCTAATGGTTCCAAATCCAAGTTTTCTTCAAATGTTTCCATAGGTGTAATGAAGGTGGAAAATGAGGTGACGTTGGTGGAAAACATGTATTTTGATGATTTATTTTGGTGAACTTGTGCAAATGTGACAAGTACATAATTTTTAAGTGCTAAAAGCTAACTACATGCATCTTTTTCTAGGTTTTTTTTTTTATCTATGGGTACCTTTACAAATGGAGCATCCCTTTATAAAATCGAAACATACATTTAAGAAAGGAGTTTAAGTAGTAATGAAGGACGTTTGAGAAAACCATGAAATAAAACCCATGGTAATAAGAGAATACTGTAGATGGCATGGAAGGATAGGAAATTTGAGCTAATAACAACAATGAAACCATCCAAGAAGAATAAAATGATAATTTATAAACCTGCATTTATCACGCGAAGCCTTGAAGGGCATTGAGTACTATGATTTTGTTTAAATCATGAGATGCACTTAAGAAATCAATTCCAAAACATAGTTTTTAAGACTAATTATGCCCTTATTAGGAAAAAGGGTGATTGACTATATGTTGCTAATACTCAAGCTATGGTTGAATACTAATTGTCAATAACAAACCTATGACCACCCCTATAATCTTTGAGATTCAAATAATTTTGAGGATATCAATGAGAGATGGGCTGGCCATCATGCATTATTTAGCATGGAACTTGTGCATGAATTGTTTTCTCCTTCTTCCTATTCTTTGAACCTATCTCTTAGCCTTCACTATCTTCTTATAAATAGAGGCCATATCAATGAGAATGGGATATAGTAAGTCTATTATCAAGCACCCTCATTGTAGTGAAAAGCAATCAAATAGTTTTTTTTGTCATCTTGTGCTATGAATTGAGTATTGGGCATAAACACAAGAGAAACCATAATCCTAGCTAAGAATCCATATTATTCTTGCCACAATATGGAGATATTTGCTTCTTCTTCCAACCAATAAAATATGGAAAAGGATGAGCCCAATGAGCATGGAGATGGAATTGTAGCAAAGACTTAAGGTATCTTCATTTTTTGTATCTCTTTCAATATATAATATAGATCTATGTTCACCCCCTCCACTGGCCAAAAAAAAGTACTAATTGACAATTCCCTGTTTGACACCTTTTTGCACCCTTTTGGCCACCCACAACATACCCTTCTTACCTATATTTTCCTACACTATCCCTAAATTTTGTGTACAAAAGTAAATTTAGCAAAAGGGTGTTAATTAGCTATGTTTTATTATTATTTGTTGACTATTTGGTAACAAAAGGATCATTTTGATACTTATTGTGGATTGGAAGTTGTTACAGTTTTATTGCAGCATAAGGATCCCATAACATAATTATGGTTATGTGAGATATATATAGCACATCTACAGCCACATGTAGGAAAGTGACAACATAAACATAGTTGGATTTTGTTTTGAATTGAGAGGAAATTATTGTCATCAATTTCATAACAATGGCAACATGACTTCAACTGCCTCCAACCCATATATTGGGAAATGAGCTTTGGAAATGAATGAGGTCATGATACATGAGGAAATATCACTAATTCAGGTTTTATTTTATAGCCAAGGATTTTCCTGAATATGCTAAAGGGACACATCCAAACAACTAGAAATATGAAATGAGCCTAAATTTTAAATATTCTTAAAGCCACCTGTGTAAAATTTAATTTGTCTTAGAATAGCCCAAGGAGAGGAAAATAAATAAGAAGCATGCAATCTCTCTCATGGAGATGAGGGGAAAGTCTATATTTAGTAGTATTACTACCATGTAAGACTTGTGTGTCATGTTGTAGATCTCTCGTTTATTTACACGTGGATTTAATTAAGTAGTATCATTTTTCTCTTATAGTACCTCATCTAAGGAGGCAAGGAACAATCCCAGGATAGGTACTACTGTAACTCTGGTAGGATTAGCAATCTAGTTCCTAGATTTTATTACAAAGGTGTGGTTACTAAGATTTTGTTACAAGTCATAACTATTTTCTAAATATTTATTCAAGTTTGATATTGATATACATAGTATTATTAGTAGATTGTTAGTAGGAATAAGTCTGATTTTTTTGTGGATTTTTAAATAATTGTTCAACAATGTTTTGATTTGTAATTTGATTCTTATATTCTCATTGGATTTTTATTGTTGTATTTAATAGTCACTAGTGATTAGAATGTATATGGTGCCAATCATTCTTGCCCAACCCAATTTCGAAACTCAATATACTTGTCTAACCTATCAACTTGATTCTTGAAATGTTATTATCCTAGATTGCAAAAGTTGTACCCTCTATTCTCAGGCATACATTGTTCTGCCCAAGATTGGACCACAAGACCTGCAAGACCAAACTTTCCCTCCTAACCATTAGACCACATTCATAGGACTTAGCATGCATATGATACTGGTACTTGTGCACCTTATCTGCACCAAATTAGTGAAGGTTTTTCTCTCACTCTAACAACTTTACATTTAGCCTTATTCGGTAAGGTTCGTTGCTAGAGACCCTATACTTGTTACATCAAAGCTTTTCTAGATAACCAACACTGTTAGTCTAAAGAGGTGTTATTTTTGCCTAGTAAATAATGGAAATCTTATTACCATTTTGATAAAATTTTAGTGAAATTTTTTGAAATCGGATTACAATTTTTCAATTTCAAAATTTTGGATGTCCTAATTTTTTTTGATGATACTGAATCTATTTCTGACAGAAAAATACAATTCAAACACTTTTACTTTCAAACTTTTTGAAAAAAAAAAAAAAAACTAAACAACACCTGTTTCTTTCATATGAATGAAGCTAGAGTCTCATCGTGCAAAACGACTAGGGACCATGCTTAACACGTGCACCGACTAAGTGATAACCTAGCTGGGGACAACAACAATTTGGAGTAAGTGTCACATCTCTAACCAAATGGACAACACAAATCTGAGCATAAAGCATATTTCTTTTAATTAAATATCAGTGTGCAATTTACAAAGCATGGGTATATTAATATTCAACACTTTAATGTGTATATATAGCAGAAACATACTTAGAAAATGAGTGCACAGTGGAACCTAGAGTCAAAGAATAAGCTTAACAACATCTATATATGCTCTTCCACCAGCTTTCATATCAGCTCCTACTAGCTCACTGTAGCTTGAAGAAATATTCCAGGATGCTGATAACACGTACAATAGCAAGGAAACTCGAGCTTTGTGTAATAACTAGCCTTTATACACTTCAACAAGAGAAAATTTCAGTGAGCAGCCTGTCCTTTTCTCAGCGTTGCGAACTATAGCACAACCACTAGAAGCTACAAGACCACGCTCAATAAAGAATACACGTCCAACAGAGAAATAGTAAGATACTTGGCATTCAATAGCTGGGGAACTTAACTCCTACACCTAAATCGACCTTCAACAAGTATTTATACGTTCAACCAACTACTAAAAGGAACGCAAAATTCATTTAATATTTAATGGGAAACTCGGCCTCTGTTCTGTTCATATAAATCATCCCACCAAAATGAGAATGATCTTTGACCCCTTGCTTCAGTAAACTCGGTCCTTAGTTCCAACAACTCGACCAACAATGACTTTGGAGCAATACAACCCTTTCTTTGCAGTGCAAACTTGTCTTTCCAAAAGATAAAAACTTGGCCTCTCTTCCTTAACAAATTCTGGGCTCTTTCTCCAAGCTCGAAGCTGCCAAACACCAGGTTTGAAAGATCAACTTCTTCGTAAGTACAGTGGATATTTCAGCAGTCTCAAGCAAGAATTTCTGAAGAAGAAAAAGAAAGGAAAACTCCCGATGGAGGTAAGGCCAGAAGCTGCTTGAGTGGTGGAATGTACATTACAAGTGACCATATCCTTCGGAAACAGACAAGGTCACTTTGGCTGAAAGTACTGGTTTGGATCAGAAATAAATAAATAATTGGTTGATATTGTTTCTGATTGGATAGAGCTTAAGTACTCGGTACAGGCCGAATATTATTCAACCTATGACAAATTATAGTGCCGACTCTGATTAGCAGCGCTTGCCTCTGCTAAGCTCTTTTACACCATGCTGTTTATGTACTATTCTTTTTTCAGGATATTTGTTTTTCTCTAGGTGAAATAAGCAGTTAAAGATCAGGCTACCAGTAAGTTCATGAGGTTACAGTCAATACTCATTGCATAGTTGTGTATATAATTCATACAGTTCCCATACCGCCCTTGCCATACAGACCCACTTATAAGACCTCAACTATGAAGATCTAAGTGATTACACAGAGGTTATAGATTAACCTCTATACAAATAAACTACGAAGATATAAGTGATTACATAGAGGTTATAGATTAACCTTGACACATGAGAGAAGTACAATTAAATGACTATTTCAGGGATGGAAAATTAGAACGAAAGTAATACAGGGAAAAAATAATATTCACTTTAACCAAAAAATTAATTGGTACACCAGCCATAAACATAAAAATATATAAATGCATATACTTTGTGATTGATTTCCAATTAAGATTGTAATCTTGCAATGTGAATGCATAATTGATTGTTATAAGTGATTGAGATATCTAAGACCTAAATTGGGAATGTGAACGAATAATTAATGATTATATTAGTAGCATATCGATCAGCACCCGTCCTCTGAGGTATTATGAAATGATGCGGTTTTCTTTAACAATCCTTTGGCCTGGACAAGAATCCCTTGTCAATTCTTCAACTGCCAAATTCAGAAGACTATCTACACCTAGCCAATCTGCTACCTGCAATGCAATCTATCAGAAAGAATTTACAAACATATCAATAAACAAACAATTTGTGTTAAATGCCAGATAACATTGGGCACCTGCAATGCAAATGCTACTTTATACTTACCTTTATTAGATTCAATAACATGTCAATATCGACATTGGTGATGAAATTCAGATCCCATGTCCTCATAACGTTGGTAGGTTCAGAAGAGTTGCGTACGTGATACTCTATGTATTCAAACATTTTTTCTAGAGTTTGTTTTGATACAGTACTGACAGGCATGACCTGATGAGGTAATTGGTCTTCCCCTACAATTTGTATTATATTTTTTAACACCTTCGATTCAAATGCCACCTGTTTATCCACCGAAATTAATTGGAATTGGACCGGCTACATAGGGACAATAACGGAATCAATCAGAAATTATAGTTAATAATTCCAGCCAACCTGAACCAAGAAAAAACATCATCTGTTAAGTACTTGGTTTCACAGGAGCATCGAAGATAGAATAACAGCTGGGGGAGGGGGAAGAGGGCTCATCATACAATCACAAGGGCTAACATCGAACAGGGATTACACAATGAAAGACAAGGCCACCAGCCTAGGGCTAGACACTGATAAACATATAAACAGACCCGTAGAGCTGCACCCATCATGATCAGTCCAGGTCATCTGCTTGGTATATTGATTCAGGGGCCTCACGACATTTCACTAACAGGACGGATTGGTTCACAGAGTATGTGTCGTGTTCGTCCAAGGATTCCGTGATCTTTGGTGGTGGGAAGGAGTATACAGTAGTTGGTAAAAGAAATGTCCAGATTTCCCTTTGGAGGGAATATGCTGATGTTCCTCAATGTCTACTATGTGCCAGGTGTTAGTACGTAAAATGACATGGGCATTTTTTCACTTTTGAAGCAAGTGGCTTAGCAGGTGGAAGAGGTTTGACATGCTTGATGAAGGCTGTTTTAAGATGCGTTCGAGGTATAATTTTCTAAACTGTATGGGCATGTTTGTAACAGTAGAAGTCAAGTATTCCAGCAGATTGAAAACAGAGGACTTGCAGAAGTGACATGTCTTGGCACAATACACTAGTAGCAGAACCGTGTGTCTGGGGTTTTGTCATCCCGAAACTTATGCATAAAATCTGCTTCAAATTGTGCCCAACTTGTAATGGATCCCTGACGTAGACTGAAGTACCACATTGAATATTTTCCTTCGAACGTATATGGGAAGAGCCGACAGACAACATCTTCATGTTGAACTCCCATGAGTCGAATCACCATCATGAATCTCCTTTGTGAGGATCAAATTTGGGTAGTAGGCCTCTCAGGATGTTTAGGAAAATCATGTCGAGATCCTGCGATGGAAATTGCATCTTGGACCAACCATGGGTGAATGGGTGGATTAGTTCCACTAAGTCACTGGATCCACTAGCTCAACTAATTCATCGATTGAATCTACTACAGAATCTACTACAGAATCTACTGATGCTTCTATATGTGATGCTATCTTCACCTATTATTATGGATCTGCTACTTATAGTCTTACTCCTGGTTGGGATGCTTCAACGTGTGTTTTAGGTGCACTAGCCTCTGCCCTAGCCTATGCTCCTGCTTCTTTCTTCGCTATTGCTACTTTTGGGTCTTGATCTCGACCTAGACAGGGTGCTTATAGCTCTTCCATGGCTGGATCAACAGAATCACCTGTGATTGGATATGCTTACTTTGCTGCAAGAATAGGTGCCGGATAAACTGTTGGTGTTGTATCGACTTCTGCCACTAGCACTATTGCCTATGGATCTCGATCTCACTTACGAAAGACAGGGCCCATGAAATCAACGACCCCACCCAATGGAAAATTTGAAAAAAATCAAAGAAATTAAGAAAAAACCTATTTCAGAGGAGTTCCCATGAAATCAACGATCCCATCCCACCCAACAGAAAACCCGAAGAAAATTAAAGAAATGAAGAAAAACCCTATCTCATAGTCAAACATTGTGCACATGCAAAATTGCAAGGTAATAGCTGATTTCAAATAAAGGCACCAGAATTCAACCCTGTACATTTCGTGCCATCCCCAAATAAAAATAACAATAATATTTCATGGGCTTTCCCCCATCCAACAGAAAACTTGAAGAAAATGAAAGAAATGAAGAAAAACCCTACCTCATAGTGAGACATTGTGCACATGCAGAATCAGAATGTAATCGCTGATTTCAAATGAAGGCACCAGAATTCAACCTGTACATTTCTCGCCATGCCCAAATAAAAATAACAACAATATTTGACAAGCTTTCCCTCCCTGTAGTTACACTAATTCAATATAGAAGCCAAGCGCTGTAAGAGTTTTATAAGGTGTGTTTTGAGGAGACAATTAGAACCATATTAGATTGCAATGGGTTGTTGCATGGGTTCACCGATAACACATTAATATTTAATTAATTATAAATTTTAAAAATATAATAATAAATATTTTAAATTAATAAATATATATAATATATTTAAATTAATAATTGAAAAGTAATTTTATTTATATTATAATTTAATATAAAAAAGGTGCTATTTCTTAATATTACATTTAACAATAATAAAATAATATGTATATTAACAAATTAGAAACCAACATGAAATTTATTAGTAGTTAAAAGGGATATTTTTTTTAAAGATTTATTAAAACCATATTAGAACCATATTAGATTGCAATGGATTGTTGCATGGGTTCACCGATAAATATACTCTCTAAATGATTGCAATGTTTACTTATATAAAGTGTTTATGATATGTGCTTAATGAATTTTTTTTGGTTGGAAATAGGAAGAGAAAGATGAGATAAAGTTTTTAGGATATATGATTAATGTTTTTTTATTGTTGGAAATAGGAAGAGAAAGATGAGAAAGGAGAGGCACTAAGGTTTGTTGTAAATCAATTAAAAGGAAGGAAAAATATCTCCAAATAAAAGGATTTTTCAAGTTTCCTCTTCAATAGGACTAAATTTTAGTTGGAGCTAGGGAGTTGGCCTCAAAAACATTGATTGGGTACTCTAGAAATCAAGACCTCACATATCCAAGTCAGTCCATTAGATAGATTCGTCTTGGACAAAGGTTGCAAAGGCTAAGGTGAAAACCTCCCCTTTTTAATGTGGGTTTTAAACCTTCCATTTGAGAATGCTAAAAACAAGGTCAAGATCTTGAAAGGAGGTCCTTGATTTTACCAAAACTCAATATCAATGCTTAATCAATTGTGTGATTCTTTCTATTTGGGTTTGGCCTTGAACTTTGGGATCTATCTTTGGGTCTAGTTATCAATCTATCACTTCATTAATGTGTTGAGAAGGTCTTAAGGGCTATAGGGGATAAGATGGTTATTTTCCAATACCCCTCCCTTGAAACCATATAAAGAGATGGTGTGCCCCATTTCATTGTTGTAATATTTCAACCACAAGCTCTTCCTATGAGGATGCCCCTATAGGGAGGGTATGTAAAGGAAGTGAAAAAATAACAAAATTCCGTGTTGAGTCAAAGGAGGGTTATAGATTGTAGGTGCATCTAGAGGTCTCGACAAAGGTGAAGGGGAATGGAGTTTACCTCCTATTGCAACACCTCCTATTCCACCATTTGAGGTGCTAAAGGGCACTAAATTTAAGGGTCATAGATGAAAGCTCACAAAGATCTTAACAATGAGAAGGTAGGAGTGATTTAGCATAGGATTGAATTTTCAAAAATTGACTTTTTGAGTGAGATTTTCCAGTAAATGGAAAAAATTGAAATGCTACCACCTACAAATTAAGTAGAGTATGAACACATGTTTCCTAATATTCAAAGAGTCTCTTCATCTTTTTTCCATGAGATCCATGGCAAGTATGTTCAAGTGTCGATAACTCATGTTAAGATATCATCTTTGATTCACGACACATATACTCCTTCAACTAGTGATGGAGAGTCCAACCAATGAGTAGGAAAGGTTGTTCATTTACAAGGTTGGCATCAATCAAGTATTCTCCCTCTTTGGCCAACTCTAAGATGAGGAGTGTGTATAATGGACTTATTATTGTAAAAAATTGCAAATATTGGATTATCTTCAAGTTCAAGGGCTTGAAGTGGTTGCCTCAACCTACAAATATTTAAAGGAACTATGTGTTTTTCAATTAGACCCTTACGGTCAAGGAGTTGCAAAAGAGGAAGGTCGTATGGCTATTTTTAAGGGGTTGGCCTAAGCTCACCTATGTACTAACTTCTTTTGTCAAATGACAAATGTAACTTTGGTTACTATTACAATAAACTAAATTACTCTCTTCTCACTTGTTTATTCTTGTGTATTATTGATCCCAAAAAATTAGATCATGTGATAAGTAACCTCTACTTGAAGGGTTTGTAGCAATTGTTCAATATTGTAAAAGTATACAATGTTTATCTTTCACTAACTTGCTCATGAATAAGGCCTTTCAAGGTATTCTAAACAAATACGTAGAACAATCATTGCCAATATTATGTGTTCCCTCTTTATTGACATCCATGGAGGAATGTTATTGTTAATAACAAAATCAAGTCACACTGAGTAAGTAGATTTGAGCTCTCTAAATGGATTGACACCATGAGCTACCAATGAAAGCCTAAGATTATAGAGAAACCAATGACCCCTAAAACATTAGTGAAGTGATGGGATAACACCAAATTCATTCAAGGAATTTAGCTAAGTGTTGTACTCCACTTAGACTTTCAAGTTGGTAGTTTAAGATTCCATGGTCCTAATGAGCATATCATATAGAGAGGAAGACATAACCCATTTCTACAAGAATTGGATCCTTGTGTTCTATGGATTTATGAATAAAAAACCATATTCAATGAGGTGGAGATCATCTCCAACAACTTGGTCCATGCATAGGTAAGTTCAAGAATCATTTCCTTGGTTAATGTTTCAAATTATTTATGTCCTCCTACCTATCAGATTGTTAAGTATGTTCTTTGACACATTCCCTAACATGTCCTTTGGGTTGGATTTAGAATGTATCTTGCAATCAATGTATTTTGCCAAAATATTTAGAATTTGAAGCATATTCACTACTATCCTATGACTTGTAATGACTTTATTTCCCCACTCTATAACTTATCTTTGAGAAGGAGTGCCTTGGGTTCTCCCCCACAATTGTGGTTTACTTGGAGTTGATTGGTAATAGATAGATAACTAAGAATGGAAGATACATACATGCATATGGAGTTACTAAGCTTGTAGGTCCCACTTTAGAGTCAGGTTCCACATTAGTGATTTGGGTTCTTGTAGATTTGATTGGGATCCCATTTTCATTACATAGCTCCATCCCTTTGATGTTACTCTAGACATTGGAAGCTTTCCAACTCTGTGAAAATCACCTCAAATAGAGTTTGTATGTGAAAGTTACGTCTCTCACAAGTTGACGTATCTTATTGACCACCATGGAAATGAGTGGATTCCATGTCAACCCCCATTACTCACACATGTGGGGGTGTTCCAAAATAGAAACACGAATTGAAGATTGAAGCATGAAAAAACCTAACCTTGATGTTGAATTACTACACGTTGTGTTATACTAGGTTACTAGGAAAGGAAGGGACTCCATTCTTTTGGCATTATTATTATTCCATAGTTGAGGATGGAATCAAAGAATGGGATATCGAGCATAACATAAGAGGAATAATATTTTTGTATTAATCTTTCATGCCACAGTGTCCATGCCCACTCCATAGTGAGTGACCCTTTCTTTGTACTTATATTTCATAATTGAAAGAGAGAGACTAGAGCATATGCATCACCTTCAAGCTAGGATTTCTCTCGTATTAGGTTTCCCAAGTCATATATTCTATTCATTTGCGTGGATAGTTTTTTTATTTGCTTGTTTATTCCATTTTGATTTCAAATATATCCATAATTTGGAGTGATACACTAGTAATATTTAATCTAAGATCTAAGATAATAAACTACGTAATAAAATATTTCAAAACAAAGTAAGAACTAGCATGACAAGCTATTCTAATAGAATATCCACAACAATTTAAAGATCAATGAAATCGTTCTTAATGATTTTCAATCATTGGATTGACAAACTCACAATATGACCTAGAGTTTCCTACCTATGAGCGCTCTCTAGTGAAAACCTTATTATGTTGTGTAATGTGGTGTGTGGATGTTCTTATGTTTGGCTATCTATTTTTTTCTTGGTATTTGGATTATGAGCCAAAGTAATAAATAGCATGAAGAATATGCACAATAGTTGTTGAATAGATAAAGAATATATATTGTTTATGCATTGGGTAAATTTGACTTGTTCATTATAATGTATTTAGGATCCCACGCTAACTCCCCTAATTAGGAGAATAGACTATCACTTAACCTATTAGGGTAATATTTATTGAATAATTATCATGAGGTAGTAGAGTGTCAAATCAATAATTGTAGGTGGTCTCAATGAAGAAGGTCCACTAGTTAGTGTTGAGGCCTCATTAAGAGAATTCCACTAAGTGGTGAGGGTTTTGGTCAATTATAAAGTATATATATTAGTAGAAGCTATGTAAGCAATTGCCATGTGAATATTATTGTATTTGGAGTCGTATTTATGTTTGGGGTTGCCCCCTATAGGACACAATTTAACATTTCATTCAATTATGAATATTAATACAGGTTTTCTTACTATTTTTATCTCCCATTTTTGGTTTTATTTACGTCTTGCAATTATATTTATGTCTATTTTTCTCTAACTATTATATTTCAACAAATAAGGAACACCACAAGTGGTATCATAACACTTTGTTGTGCTAGAATGCACTCTTATTTTAGAGAAAAAAAAAGAGAGAAAGGATGTGTTTTGATGTCTCTAAATATCACGATGTTGTTGTTTAATAGGTGAACCAATGGTTGGGGAAGAATACACATAGAAAATACAAGTGACATGAATTGGTTGGACACTTTTCTAACATCTATTAGTACCCCTTTACGTAGTATCATATCGGAAAACACTTGTATATGAATTTGTCTTCCACATATCTTCCAGAAAATTGGAAGCCCCGTAGGAAGACTTGAAACCAACCTAACATAATCATATCATCCATCTTGTTAGCATCACTTTTTTGGACACCCTTTTAACCTTTGTTTGTGTGCCTTTAAGTAGTATCCCAACAAACATCACTTGTAGATAGAGTTGTCTTCTGCATGTCCTTAAGGATAGTGGAAGACCCTGAAGAACACTTGAAATTAGCATAACATATTCCTATCAACCATCTTGTTATAATACATCAAGAAAAGCATCTGAGGAGATCAATATTGCATACCAAGGAATTGAGTAGTACAACGAATGGTACTATTTGTCCTCCTTAGTTAGTGCCATGGAATATTTGACCAAATATTATTATAAAAAACTCTTTGGTATATCAAAGAGATAGAAATTGATGCTTCTTTTCCCCTAAGACCCTACAAACCCTATATTCTCCTTGAAAACCTTAGCCTCTATAACAAAAGAAAAAATTTCCTACATAATTTACAATGTCATGAATTTGAGAATTCCACCAATTTAGTGACACTCCAAACAAATTTTTAGAAAAATAAATGCCTATCTCAAAAGACTCCATGTGTGGCATTGATCACCATTATTTTACTCTCTAGTAAATATTTTTTGGTGGACTGACCATTATAAATTTTTTTTATCCCTCTCCACAGATTTCTCTCAGGGCATTGATTATGTTGGGTTATATCTTACACAATATTTCTAATGGCCATGTGGTCCCATGACACACACCTACAACATGTCATCCATAGATGACACAAATTAAATGGTTCAGTCCCTCTCATTAACACTCTCACCTGGTCACTCAGCACACCACAGACCAATATGCCTTCCCTCACTATGCAAGTTGGCCGATTAGGAATTTGAGGGTAAGCATGACAAGGGTGTCATTTTCTCAAGATGAGTCTCTCATAAGGATAAGAACTTTAATGAGAAATAAAATCACAATATTGACCACTCACTTCTTACCATTCACACACCATCAAACAAACCCTAAAAATGTCATTCTTAAAATATCTTTTGTAGTTTCCTAATGTCATTCAAGTAGAATCTCATAATTACTTATGTCAGTAATGGTGTGACCATTTTTTTGTTATCTTAAAGGAACTCTTTCTATATATGAACGCCATCAAACATAAATCATCAAGTCAAAATGAATGGAAATGAATGAATAAGAGGGTGTGCTAGGGGGTGTCAGCGAGTGGTAGGCATACCAAGAAGGGAGTGACAAGGCATGCTAGGTAGTGCCAAGGCATTCTAGGGAATGCTAGGCCATGTCAAGAAGAGTCAGGGGTGCTAACATGTGCCAGATAGTACCAAGTCATTCCAAGACATGCCATGTGCTAAGGCATGATAAGATGTTCTAGGTGTTAGGGTATGTGAACGTGTGTCAAGGAGTACAAAAGGGAACACCAAGTTAAAATGCAAATAAATTAACACATAAGAGGGTTAGTAAGTGAGGACCTTACCTTTTCAAGAGGGGCATGCTAGGCACACTAACACTAGTACCAATACATTCCAAGGGCCAAGTGCTAGTGTGTCTTAAGTGTTGAATCATACTCTATTACTTCTCTCTTAATTGTGAATAATTGATCTCAAATAAATTTTATCTTAAACCATGGCAAGGCATTCCAGGGCATTCCAATGCATGCTAATAATTGTCAGGTTCCACCAAGTGCCAAGAGCCAATATGTTCCAGGGAGTTATAGGGCATGGTATGGAGTGGATAGGGCATGTTAGGGAGTGAGAAGGCATGTCAAAGACTGTTAGTGCATGCTAGGGAGTGTTAGGGATACACAAGGGAGCGCTAGGTCAAAATGCATAGAAATGAATGAATAAGAGTGTGTTCTAGGGAGTGTCAATGAGTTCCAGGTGTGTCAAGGATTGAGTGTCCTAAGAGAAGTTAAAAATAAGAATGATAAGAGGCTAGTATGTGGTTGCAACAAGGAGCTAGACAAAGTAGTTTCAAGAAAAGGGAGACTTTGGGTTGGGCACAACATTGTTTTTTCAATGACTTGGTTGGGTTTTCAAGTCGTAAAAAATGTAAGGCTATCTATAAGGGCATGATAGCTAGGGAGTGTCAATGTGTGTCAGGGAGTGTTAGGGAGTGCCATGGAAACACAAGGGAGAACTAGTTCAAAATGCATGGAAATGAATAGATAAGAATGTGTGATAGGGAGTGCCAATGAGTTTTAGGTGTGCTAAGGAGGGAGTGACAAGGTTATATGTTAGGCAGTGCTAGGGCATGTCAGGGAGTGGTAGGGTGTGCTAGGGAGTGCCAAATCATGCCAAGGAATGCAGGAAGTGTTAACACATGCCACATAGTGCCAAGGGATTGTTAAACATGCAAGGTGTTATGGCATGTCAAGATGTAAACTATGTTGTTCAGTTGTTTTACGGCCATTGTTGGATGTGATACTTGACTTGATCATAACTTGTAACTTGTTAAGTGGGATAAGTTGAAATTGGACATGAGTAGCCTAAGATGAGTTATAGTCAGTTCTTAGGTGAACAAAGAATAGTCTAGTTGTAGTAATCGTAACTTGGTCAAGCTATTGTAGTCAATGAAGGACTTGGTTAGGTTCCTAAGTCCAAAAAAAAGTAAGGGTAGTTGTGAGGGAATGATAGCTAAGGAGTGTTAGGGCATGCCAAGGAGTGAAAATGCATGCTAACATATGCCAGATAGTGTCAATGTATACTGAGGAGTGTTAGGGAGTGTCAGGGCATCACAAGGGAGAACTAGGTCAAAATGCATGGAAATGAACGAATAAGAGTGTGTGCCAAGGAGTGTCAGCAAATTCTAGGTGTCCCAAGAATGAAGTGTGGGAGGAGAAATTCATAATAGGACTTGCAGGAGGTAAGCCTATGGTTCCCATGTTGCAAAAAATGTAAGGGTAGTTGTGAGGGCATGATAGCTAAGGAGTGTCAGGGTGTGCTAAGGAATGAAAAGGTGTGCTAACACATGCCAGACAGTTTTGTGGTCTAATGGTTTGATTTAATTTTATGGTGTTATTTTTATTGTCCGCTTTTCATAGCACTATTTTTCCTAGTTTGGAACATTACAGTCAGCGAGTTCCAGGTGTGCTAAGGAGGGAATGACAAGGTATGATATGCATTGCTACCAAGGCATGCTAGAGTTCTAGGGAATCATACCAAGATGTGACAAGCGCCAAGGTGTGCCAATGCGTGCTAAGGAGTGCAAGAGAAACATAAGGGAGCACTATGTCAAAATGAATGGAAATGAATGAATAAGAGTGTGTGACAGGGAGTGTCAGTGAGTTCCAAGTGTGATAAGGAGATAGTGACATGGTATGCTAGGTTGCGCTAAGTCCTACTAGATTGCTAGGGCGACATGTAGCCAAGATGTGTCAAGTGCCAGGGTGTGTCAACATGTGCTAGGACGTGTTAGGGAGTGCCAGGGAAACACAAGGGAGAACTAGGTCAAATTAGTGCATGCAAATGAACAAATAAGAGTTTGTGACAAGAAGTGTTAGTGAGATACAGGTGTGCTGAGGGAGTAACAAGGTATGGTAGGCAGTGCTAAGGCATGCTAGAGGCTAGGGCAACATGCCAAGATGTGCCAGGTGTTAGGGTGTGCCAATGCATGCCAGAGAGTGTTATGGAGTGCCAAGGAAACAAAAGGGATCACTAGTTTCAAATACATGGAAATGAATGAATAAGAGTGTGTGACAGGGAGTGTTAGTGAGTTCTAGGTGTGGTAAGGAGGGAGTGACAAGATATGTTAGGTAGTGCCAAGGAATGCTAGAGTGCCAAGGCAACATACCAAGATGTGCCATGTGCCAAGGTGTGTCAATGCGTGCCAGCGAATGTTAGGGAGTGCCACAAAAACACAAGGGAGAACTAGTTCAAAATGCATGGAAATGAAGAGATAAGAGTGTGTGATAGGGAGTGTCAATGAGTTCCAAGTGTTCTAAGGAGGGAGTGACAAGGTTATATGCTAGGAAGTGCCAAATCATGCTAGAGTGCCAGGGCATGTCAGAGAGTGCTAGGGTGTGCTAGGGAGTGAAAATCATGCCAAGAAATGTAGGGGATGCTAACACATGCCACATAGGGCTAAGGGATCATTAGACGTGCCATGTGCTATGGCATGTAAAGATGTAAATTGTGTTTCTTAGTTGTTTTATGGGCATGGTTGGATGTGAGCCTTGAATTGGTAACTTATCAAGTAGGATAAGTTGAGATTGGACATGAGTAGCCTAAGATGTGTTATAGGAAGTTCTTAGGTGAACAAGGCATAGTCTAGTTGTAGTAACTATAACTTGGTTAAGTTGTTGTAGTCGGGGTAGGACTTGGTTGGGTTCCGGCCAAGTCTAAAAAAAAGTAAGGGTAGTTGTGAGGGCATGATAACTAAGGAGTGCCAGGGCATGCCAAGGAATGAAAAGGTGTGCTAACACATGGAAGATAGTGTCAATGGATGGTGAGGAGTGTTAGGGAGAGTTAGGGGAACACAAGGGAGAACTAGGTCAAAATGCTTGGAAATGAACAAATAAGAGTGTGTGCCAAGGAGTGTTAGTGAATTCTAGGTGTCCCAAGGATGAAGTTTTTTAGGAGAAGTTCAGAATAGGACTTGCATGAGGCAAGCCTATGGTTGTGATAAGGCATGGAAAAATCAATTTCAAAGAAAGGGAGACTTTGGGTTAGGCAAAACATTGTTTTGCTAATGAATTGGCTGGGTTCCCAAGTCGCAAAAAAAGTAACGTTATCTGTGAGGATGTTAGTGTCAGTCAGTTAAGTCTGTCACCAGTGATCAAATATTCTCTTACAAGGTGTTTTTAGGGTGTCAAGTCAAATTTTTGTCATTTCAGTGAGTCTTCAAATAAAAATTTGGTCACTGGCTAGTGTGTCTAGGGCTATTTCCACTCTCTCAAGAATTTCATATTCCGGTCACTTTCATCACTTAGTTGAGTCTACCATCATGAAACCATCATTAATATCACTTTAGTCACATCGTCATGGTATCCATCCAGCTTAGTGTCACCATTAGGTCATTAGGATTAAGGTCACAAAATCAGTCATTTCATGTATAAATCCAGCAAATGAGGAGTAGAAATGGGTAAATTTGTTCAATAACACTTGATTTCAAATGTAGTTTATGTTTTTAGATGTGACAATGTTCATAAGGTTCTAAAGTTATAAGAAGAGGTCCTAAGGCTACAAAACTAAAAAATAAAGTCAATTGGTGAGGTGGGCCATCCTACCTCATTAATCACTTAGACACCAAGAGCAAATTATAAAAGCACATAGAGGAGCTCATTCACACTCATTTACACTTATCTACCATCCTAGAATCAAGCTCCTCCCTCTCCTTTGCAAAAAATTGTGATTCCATAGCCCTCACTGGCAAAAATTGACTCTCGCTGCACACAGAGAGCCTTCGCTGCACACCTGGACAACACACTGTGCATGAGGTAGAGTTGTCCAAAATTCTTGTTTGACCACCAAAATTCATTTTTCAAAGCTCCTCTTCAGTCATTTCATACTCTAGGCTCTATAACAAGTAATTTTAATCATTTTCATGCCCTCCTTTGCCTCATATGCCAATAAAATGATCAAATGCCTCTTCTTGTAGGGTTTATATGACTTTCATGGTTTTGATCCTCAAATGATGAGTCGCTGCCCTAAACCTTAGATTCCTTGTCCCTACACCTTTGTTTGCAGATAATACACCATTTCCATCCATCACAAAGTCTTTTCCCCTCATTTTCTATCATTTTTCTCTAAACCCTAATGTACCTTATCTCTTTCTAGGATAGGCCTGTGTTTTGGCCTTTTCCACCCCCTCCCCTCAATAATTTCCCAAAATTCCTTTTTCCCCTACTCAATAACGTCATCCCCTACGCTCCTAAATTTCCTTACAAATTTAGGCAACTCCTAAGTCCATCATACCACCTCATTCCCTCACAGTAGCAAATTTCACTATTTTTGCTTACCTTTCACCTAGAGTTTGAAGTATGGAGCCCGACTCATCACCATCAGAGAAGAGGAATTACAACAAGGGGGGAAACATACTGAGGTTTGAGCGCTCTAATTGCAATGAAATCACCTCCTCCCTATTTTTCATGAAATGCTTTGAAGATGTCCATTGTTTAGGGTTTTGTCAAAGAGTGCAAGAAGTAGGTTACCATGAGCATCTCACATGTATATTTTCCCTCACCTTGAAGAAAGACAAGATAACCATTGCAAGGAATGATTTCATGTTTTCAATGGATGCTATCTCTCAAGCTACAAGCATACCAAAGCATGGTGAAAACTGGTTCAAAGGCATGAATCTAGACTTAGAAGAGTACAAACCATACTTGAAATCACAATACAAAGGAGCTCAATCACATGTTTTCCCATTCAAATACTTGTTGGAGAGATATGAACCATTGATGAAGGTTGTCATGAAGTTATTCACATGTGAGGGCAGATTTTCTAGGCTATATCAATATGTGCTTTACAATTTCCAAGTCTCTAAATTTGTCTAGCTACTTGTATAGGAGCGTAACCAAAATGTTTGAAAGGGTGAAATTGAAAGGCAAAGTGCATTATCCCAGCCTCTTTCACCATAGCCTAATAAAGGTTATAGCACTCCATCAGTTGAAAGAGCAGAACATGACATGGTACACCTTCATTGAGGCAGCCTTGAAAACGCATATAACCACTTCACCAAGCCAGCACCAAACCATGTCAGTACAACCCATGGAGGTGGGTTCATCAAGAAAACATGATGAGGTTTCCAAGGCACCTAGGCCTGAGGTGACTAAGACATATTAGAGAGGCAGAAGCCTTGTGTTTCCTCCTCAAATTGAGGAAGGGGCCAAGCTTACTACATCAAAAGAATAAGGATCACCATCACATCATGAGGCTTCTTTGCATGATGAGGAGCCCATTGAGCATGAATTTTACCTAGTTGACTTGGAGGCACATGATGAGCATCAAACCCTGAAAAAAGTCGTCAAAGAGAAGTATTCTCAGATCATGTAGCTCAAGGACAATTTGCAAAGGGCCAAATTCATCATTTCATTCCTTGAGCAAGAAAACAATCAACTTAAGGAAAAACAACTAGTCATGGAGAAAGAGAAATTCAAAGCAAAGAAATAAGAGATGAAAGGCAAGGAAGTGGTGGACCATGAGGACACTGAGAAGCATGAAGGACATGTGGAAAGGAATAGACCAAGGACAATGGGTCTTAGGAAGGCACTTTAGAGGGAAAGAGGACAAAAGCCACCAATGGAAGAATTGACCTTTGAAGAGAGGATTGTCATGTAAATAAATGAGGAAAGTGAGTTTTGGCTTGAAAAAGTCAATTTCCACCTTGAGAAGCTCCTTGACAAGGCCAACAGGGATAACAAGTTGCAAAATAAAATGGCCATCCATTATTACACAAGGAATTAGGTTGCCAAGGTCAAAATCAAGCAGTTGAAGGAAAAACTCAAGGAAACCCTAATCAGCCAAGAGGAGAAGGGTAAGTTATATTTGCTTGCTGATGCATCCATGATTGTATAACATACTTCATCAGAAATCTCTAGGAAAATTTTGGGAGGATTCGGAGAAAATTTTGTGTTTTGGTGCAGATTGGTTTAGACTTGCAATTTTTTTGGCAATTTTCTGTCTAGGAGCATAGCGAGTTCACGCTACACTTCTTCCTCAGGTCTCCAAATGATGGAAACTCATATTTTTTGGAAATCTTATGAACCCCTCTCAAAAAAAAAATTCCCACTTTCCTAGTCAGGGGCTCATTTTTTGAGAAATTTGCAAAAAAGAGACCAAAAATCACCTTTATGCCCCTCTTTTTCCATTTTGCTATGCACCTGGAGACACCTTGGTAGAATGGCCATATCTCAGCCAAAAATGCGTCATTTTGAGTGCACAAGTACTCTAAAGAAATCTAAACTCTCCCGTATTTCCATAAAAGGCTTCAGATCTGGATTCAGAAAGGCACTCAAAAATGGCCTCCAACAACTCACTGCACACCTGGAAATTTCTGAGATTTTTGTAAAATTTTCACTTTGTAATTTTTTGTAATTCCTAGTTTGACTTTGGTAAAAGTCAAAAGGGTGAAGTAGATGAATGTGAGGGGTAAAAGTAAATGTAAATAATGGGTGGTTAGTATTTGTAAGTTGTTTTGATGTAAATTTGACCTCATTTATGAGAGAGGTTGGAGTCAAAGTTAATTGTAGAAGTTGTTTTTAACTCCCCTAGAATCCTTTACATTCCAGTCATCTCTTCATTGTGATTTCATAGAGAGAGCCCTCTCTGGTTTGGTAGGGCTAGCTACCAAACCAAAATATTGGTTTGTGGTTACCTCCGTCGATCTCCTCATCAGCCTGGGATATTGTGGAGGATAACAGAGGGCATAACAACTAGGGAGTGCCAAGGTGTTCTAGTGAATGTAAGGTTCCAAAGTCATGGAAAAATGTAATGCTAGTTGTGAGGTCATGACTGCCAAGGTGTGTTAGGGAATTATAGGGCATGCTAACATGTGCCAGATAGTACAAAGACATGTCAAACAAACTAATATGTGCCAAGTGCTAAGGCATGCCAAGATGTACAAGGGTGTGACAATTCATGCCGAGGACTATCAAGGCAACAAAAGGGAGGAAAAAGTTAAACTACAAGGAAATGAGCACATAATAGGGTTAATAAGTCATCATTTTAAATTTTCCATGACAGGAATGTTAGGGACACCAACACTAGGTTCCAATAGGTGCCAAGTGTCACGTGTCAATGCATTCTAAGTGCCAAATCTTCCTCTGTTTCTTCTCATCTAGTTTCCAATAATTGATCTCAAATAACTTTAATATTAAACCATGCCAAAGCATACCAAGTCATCTCAACGCATGCAAAACATGCTAAGACTTGCCAAGTGACAACATGTGCCAAGTGCCAATATGCATCAGGGAGTGTGATGCATAACATGAAGTGGTAGAGCATATCGAAGAGTGCTAAGGTGTGCTAGAGAGTGCCAATGCATGTTGAGGAGCGTTAGGGAGTACTAGGATAACACAAGGGAGAACTAGGTCAAAACTTCATGGAAGTGAATGAATATGAGGGTGTGTCGGGGAGTGTCAATGAGTGCTAATTTCATGCCAAGGAGGGAGTGACAAGGTATGCTAAGCATGGGTAAGACATGACAGGGAATGTCAGGGAATGTCAAGAAGTGCTAGAGTGTGCTAGGTAGTTTTGGGGTGTGCTAACATGTTCCAAATAGTGCCAAGGCATGCCAGGTGCTAAGACATGCTAGCATGTGCAGGGTTCCAAAGTATGCAAATATGCAATAAGGAGTTTCAAGGCAACAAAAGGAATAACTAAGCTAAAATGCAAAGAAATGAACACATAAGAGGGTTAATAAGTCGAGACTTTATCTTTTTCTAAAGGGACATGCTAGGCACACTAATAATATGTTCCAATACATGCCAAGTGCCAATGTGTGCCAAGTGCTAATGTTTGTCAATGCAATATTATGCCAAGGTGTTCCAGGGAATGTTAGGGACTACTGGGCATGCCAAAATATGATAGGGGAGTGCTATGTTATGCTAGGGCATGCCAACATGTGCTTGGTGGCAAGATGTTCTAGGTACAAAGATGTTCCAGGTACAAAGATGTTCCAAGACATGCGAGGTGCCAAGGAATGTTAGTGTACTGTTCCAAAGCATGTTAAGGTGTGCCATGAGTGTTGAGGAGTGCCAGGTCTCTCTCATTAATAGAATTGACAAGGCTTGATTATGTATTAAATAATATAGTTCCTACACACACTAGTGGAACTTTATTTAAAGGAAATTTGCTAGATAATAAATCTAATAGAGATGAATCATGTGTTGACTTATAGGAAAACTATATTCTTATGACTTGAGGGAAATGATACACACTAATTACTTCTTAACAAATTGACTGACTATCATAACCACTATGAACTTGGACACATAATGAAAAATACTCCACAACAATGGTCTTAAATCATTATCTTTTGACAAAAAATGTAGTAACAGGTACATAACGTCATCAAAAACTCATTGGAATGATCAATGAGGATGAACATTTTTTGACCGCCACCAAAAGTAACCAAAAAGAGCATTGGTGAGTGTCAATAAAAGGTCGTCACTAGAAGTGTCACAAAAGAGAGAATTAGTGATGGGCCTTTAACGACCCTCACCAAAAGTGTCACCAAAGAGAGAATTAGTGATGGACCTTTAACGACCCTCACCAAAAGTGTCATTGAAAATGGCTTTGGTGACAAACCTTAATGGACCATCATTATATACACTTACAACAACAATTTTTTAAAGGCCGTCATCATATGCAACATTGGTGACAGACCTTAAAGGTTCGTCACAGGCATGAAGCATCATCAAAAACTCATTGGAATGATCAATGATGACGAACATTTATTGACCATCACCAAAAGTAACCAAAAAGATCAATGGTGATGGTCAATAAAACATCGTCACTAGAAGTGTCACCAAAGAGAGAATTAGTGATGGGCCTTTAACGAACCTCACCAAAAGTGTCACCAAATAGAGAATTAGTGACGGGCCTTTAACAACCTTCACCAAAAGTGTCATTGAAAATGGCTTTGGTGACAAACCTTAAAGGACCATCACTATATATGCTTAGAACAATGCTTTTTTAAAGACCGTCACCATATGTGACATTGGTTTAAGGTCCATCACAAGCATGACCCTCACCAATGACCTTTTTTCTTGTAGTGAGAATTCACTCCCATTATGAAAGCAACTAGTGAGGGGGAAAAGCCCGAAAAAAGAGGGGAAGGGATAAGGAAATCCAAGTGAAAACCACTCCATCTGCACCACATAAGCTTAGTCCTCCATGCACTTTGTGTGATGTTCATGTCCATGCCACTAAAAATTTCCCTAATCTTCCTTGTCTAAAGAGCGTGATTTCTAAAGACGAAATTTAACTAGACCCGAATGTCCCTGAGGTGTAAGTCACCTTACTTGAATCATCCAAGAAGAAAAAGTATTTACACACAAATCACCCATGTGCTTTTGCGATACATACAAAAATTGTTCTCATCACTATCCTCATCTCTACTATTTTCGTAATTCCATTACTGTTCTTTGCGAAATGGATGCCTGTTGTAGTGACCCTTCTCCTTCTCTCCTACAAACCCTGGCTCCAATTTGTTGCCTGGGAAAGAGGCTTCTCAACCCACTATAGTGATTTCCCCTCTAGATGTACAAATGACAAACAAATCCATACCCATTCTTTACATGTCATCATCAATGGGATCAACATCTTCAGACTCCTTGGAAATGTATGAATGTGCATCTTTAGATCCACCTTCTAAAGTTGTTTGGTCTCAAGATTGATGGACCTTCAATCCACTTCTCATCAGTCTCCCATAATAGAAGTTACGTATGTGAACAATGTATCCTATGATGATGATGGTTTAAGAACCCCTTACTTCAAACCCAATAATTCAAACCACATCTACCTTGTGGTCATTACATTGCCACACAATTTTTGGGTAAGGGGGCATCCACTTTTGAGGGTCCAGAAGAAGAAATTCTCTTCAACCCTCATATTGCATTTGGTAGTATAGACTCTATACCACTATTCTTTCCCATCCTCAAGAACTTCTAGAGTCCCATATCACTCCAAATCACCTTGTGAATGATCCAATTAATCATTTCTACATCTTACATCAACAACCAAGTCACTTATACATTGTTATTATTCAACCTCAGTTTCGTCTAGGTGAGCTATGTTCATTATATCCAAAGCGACTGTTTAGTATGGTGACATCATATTTATGAACCCAGATTGTCAATGCATTTGATTCATATATGCAGTGCCAAGTGAGATTGGAAATCCACCATTGTCTTTCTCCCACTATATTCATCCATTCTTCCCATAAGAAGACAATCATCACAACAAATAGTAATGACACAATAAAGTACATAACCATATTATGTAACTCCATACAAGTTTTTGGAACCCATTATTATAAATACATGTAATATTCCTGTAACATGTTGCATACACATCCAGTAGGGGTCATCATTCCCAATTTTGCATACCCAATCAATCCCTTCCATCATCATATGTTGGGGGGTAGTATCTCATGATTGGGGGCATGATGGCCCCCCTTGGCCACCTTCTTACTTAACTAAATTCAATCTCAACATAGACCCAAATGATCTAGGTATGATTGATTATCCTTTCATTCCTTGTATAGTTTGTCCTATCGGTCTCTTTGACAAGCCATCTACACATCATATATTGTAGATGATTGATACCATATATTCACACATTTTACTCTATGTGATGCCACATTTACCACCCACTACCCCTTGTTTGACTTGGTGGGAGGGGATGATCCTAGGACTTCTCTAGTAGTTCATTCTCATGTTCTTTCTTACTTTGATTCCTCACCAGTAACCATCCTTCCCAGAGGCATTAAGGCTACTTTTAGACAAGTAAGGCCACCAACCTAAAAGTTGGAGATCCAAAATCCATCAGTTGATTTGTCCGCTACGAGATCTCCAAGTTTTAAGGTTCTCTCCTCCTCTACAAATTCACCAACAACACAATGCACAATTGATTTTAAATTGGGGGCAAGAAGTCCTTTTATAGGATAACCCTAGTTTTTCTCTTGGGCATTATGGGCTCATTGTAGCTCGGTTTGATGAACCATCTACAATTTTGGAAATCTCTCACAAAGAACTATAATGGTTCTCTCTTCGTTTTTGGTAATTTAAAACTTCACGTGGAAGCCATTGTTTCCATGCGATCTCACTTTATTGCCTATTTTTAGGGATATTCCCAGACCGCATGAGGGGGTGGCGCTTCAGGTATGCCCCCACATGCCCGACCATTAGCTCCTCTTAATCTAGCCTCAAGTGTAATTTAGTAGATTTGACTGACTCGGTTTCTTCCAATCATAGAGCCCACAACTTGAGCCTCTCCTTCAATTGGCTCATTCAAATATTTAGAGGCTCTTCCTATTTCGTAAGGCTTCTTCACTTGTGATATCCCCCTCACATCAATGTATGGAATTCAGTCCTATGTACTCATTTTAGAAATATTCATTGTATTGGTCTTGGCCTTTGTACTACAACCACATATGTGTATGGGACTCTTTTGTATCATTGTAGTATTTTCTATCCCATATATGCTAGCACATCATGTATCATGTATTACTTTGCTTAGACCCAAATTGTTGGGTGCACCTTTATTCTTTGTACTGATTTATCTCAATAGGTATGGGTATGTTATGTCCCTATATTACTAGTGTAGCCCATTCATTTTTATTTTTAGTGTAGCACCCTTATTGCTATTATTGTGACCATGTAGCCCCCATATTGTTATTGTTGTGCCCTTATGTTATTATTATGTAGGCTCTCATTATAATGTGAACCCTTAGACTCCTATATATACAAAGGAGGTATTTTCATTTGTATCATCCAATAATTTTTCATTTATTTAATTTAAAGGAGGTTTCCCTGTTTAAGAGGATAATTTTAATTCGTTGATTTATCCTTTTATGAGCTGGCTACATGACATTTGGTATTAGAGCTTAGGATTCTAGGGTTTTACTTCTTCAAAAAGGTCATCTTGGAATTTTCGCTATAACTTTTTTCTACGAGGTTTTGGAAGTTGAAATTTTGACAACATGGAGAGTAAATATTGGTGAACTTCATATACAAATTTCAAATATTGGTTCGCTATAATTTCATAGATATGATCCAAGGAAGTTAGTGTTTTTGAAGGATCCGGAATTAAATCTCAAACAAGTGACCTACAGAAAATTGTCATAACTTTCTCTCTGAGCATTGGATTTGAATTTCATAAAATGTGGATAACTATGCACAAACTGTAGTTTTTCTTATATGGTTTTCATGTCTGAATTTCAAAATTGTGACACGTCTCACTTCGTACAAGTTCGCTCAATTGAACGAGGCGATAATCTGGTCATCATGGGAGATTGGGCATAACTCTTTCTTGAAGAATCCAATATCAACCCGACTTATGGGGTTGGAAACAAGACTTAGAGGGCTACCATAGGATGACATTTCATACCTTGGATATTTTAAATTACAGATATATTGTAGTTGGAATATCGAGCTCTTAAAAAGCAAGAAAAAGGTGTGTATTTTTTAATTTTGCATAATTTTTGTTTCAAAAATCAATTTGAAGTGATTCAAAGGGCATATTGAAGCATAAATATCAGTATTTGGTTCTAAAATTCCTCCCCAAAAAAATAATTCTACACCCATTAAGCCCTCAAAAATCTCTACTATGATGCATGAAGAGGAACAATTGCATCATGATATATCAAAACTATGGAACCAAGTGCAAAAAATATTTCTCTCACAAAGAGCAACCGAAGATTAACTAAAAGGGGACATGGATGGTATAAAATGCAACATGGATGTTTTTAAAGTAGACACGGATGTGATTAATGTCAAGTTGGAAGGGTTGACAAAGTTGTTGCAAGAAAGGCTTCCCTGTGGTGACAAGGTAATCAATGAAAATTATGACGAGGACAAAAGGAATATGAATTATGATTTTAGAGACTCCAATGTGGGGTTTAAGAACCACAAAATTCCAAATATACATTTGAGGAATTTTGATGGAAAGGATCTGGTAACATGGATACTGCATATGAAGGAATATTTTGATCTACAGGATGTGCAACCCTCACGAAAGGTACATATTGCATATTTATATTTAGAATCCAATCAGTTTGTATGGTATAGATGATTTTTTTCTCGTAAACCACTTGTCACTTGGTCAATTTTTACAGAGGAAATTATAGCACATTATGAAGTTACAAAGAGCAACACCTTCTTTAGCCATTTGATAAATCCCAAACAAAAGGGTTCAATGGTAGAGCACATTGAAGACTTCCAAAAATTGAATATTAGGGTAACCAATATTCTAGAGGAGCATAGGATTGATTTCTTCATAGGGAATTTAAAATATAAAATCCATCATGAGGTTCGCCTTTGGGAACTTGATTCATTGGGGAATGCATTCAAGGTGACAAGAAAAGATGAAAGAAAAATTATGGCAACAAGGAAGTCTACTACTCACAACTATAAATATGGAAGTGTTGTTGCTCCTTGTATTCCACAACCTACAAGGTTGACACCAAAAATATTGTAGGAAAAAAGTGAAAAATGGATTTTTTAAAGTTGTGATAGCAAATACAGTAAAGGTCATAAGTGTGTTGAGAAGAAATTATTCTACATAGATTGTGAAGAGGAGGAAGAAAAGGAACAAGAAACATCGAAAGAGGAGGATATACACCAGGAACCAGCCCCAGAGAAAGAAGAAATGAATCCGACCATATCTTGTAATGCATTGGCAAGAATTACCACTCCTCAAACTCTCAAAATAGAAGGATATACCAAGACGAAAAAGGTAATAGTGTTGATTTATTCGAGTAGTACCCATAATTTTATTCATTGTACGATAGACAATGAATTGAATTGCTTCTTATATCCAACACCAGAGTGTCAAGTGATGGTTGCAAATGAAGGAACTATAAAGTGCTCAGTAAAGTGCCATAATATCAAGCTAACCATGGGGGAATATGTATTGAATAGTCCAATGCTTTACATTCCAATGGGTGGTGTTGATGTTCTACTAGGAGCCTAATGGCTACAATATCTGGGGACTATACCTTTCAATTTTCAAGAACTTTTTTTGAATTTTTTTGGGAAGGAAGGGAAGTTGAATTAAGAGGTATCACAGGGAAACCGGGAAAGATAATCAACTCTAATGGAATGACAAACCTTCTGAAGAAATAACAATGGGGCATAATTTCACAATTATGCTCACTAGAGGTTCAAACATCAAAGCCATCTATTTCTCTAGATCCCCAAAAAGTATTAGACAATCATTCCATGGTGTTTGAGACTCCCAAAGGCCTCCCACCTATTCGTGATCATGATAATTCTATTCATTTAACTCCAGGAAGTGTTCCTCCAAACATTAGGCCTTATAGATATCCTTATGCCAAAAAAACTGAAATTGAATGTATGGTTGCAGAAATGCTAGAGGCGGGTATAATTCAACCTAGTCAAAGTTCTTTCTCTACTCCAGTAGTATTGGTGCACAACAAGGATGGATCATGGCGTATGTGTTAGAACTATAGGGAGATCAAGAATCTCACTATTAAATATAAATTTCCCATTCCTGTCATTGATGAATTGTTGGAAGAATTACATGGAGAAATTTACTTCACCCAGATTGATCTTTGTTCAGGATATCATCATATTAGAATGAAGACTTAAGACCTTATGAAAACAACATTCAGAACTCATGACGGTCATTATGAAGTTTTGGTCATGCCTTTTTTCCTTACTAATGCAACTTCTACATTTCAAGGTTTTATGAACTCCATTTTCAAACCCTTAGAAAATTTATGTTAGTATTTTTTGATGATATACTAATCTACAACAAGTCTTGGAAGGATCATGTTCAACATGTTGATAGGTTGCTCAAACTTTTAGAGGAGAAAAAATTATATGCAAAAACCTCCAAATTTTTCTTTGGAGTACAGGAGGTGGAATATTTGAGTCATATTATATCTCATGAGGGTGTTAAGGTAGACCCTAACAAAATTAAAGCCATTAAGGAATGGAAAATCCCCACAACCATAAATAATCCTCGAGGATTTCTCAGGTTGACAGGGTCTTATTGCAAGTTTGTTAAGAATTATGGGAGAATAACAGCATGTATAACATCGTTATTGAAGAAAGATGCATTTTCATGGACTCCAAAAGCAACGTCTAAGGCCTTTGAACATATTAGAGAGGCAATATTCCAAGCACCGATCTTAGCTACACCAGACTTCACAAAAACCTTTATTGTGGAATATGATGTGTCGGGAAAGGAATTGGTGTTGTTTTAATGCAAGAAGGAAGACCCATTGCTTTTGAAAGCCATCCAATCAAAGGAAAATATTTACACAAACTTGTTTATGAGAAAGAAATGTTGGAAATACTACATACACTAAAGCAATGGCAACCTTACCTGATGGGAAGACACTTCAAGGTAAAAACAGATCATGATAGTCTTAAATACTTTTTGGAACAAAAGTTATGTTCGGAAGAGCAGAAAAAATGGGTTTCAAAGATGTTGGGTTATGACTTTGAAATCATCTACAAAAAAGGGAAGCAAAATGTTGTTGCATATCCACTCTCAAGAAGAAATGAGGATGTGGAAGCATTGCTTTGTGCCATTTCTATTATCCAACTTGAGTGGATAACTGAAGGAACAGATGAATGGAAGAATGATGAAGAGATGTGGACACTCATTCAAAATTTGCAGTAAAATCCCAATACATTTGATACATTTAGTGTGAAAAATGATTCATTATGGTACAAATATCGCCTATATCTTTGTAAGAATTCCCAACTCAAACAAAATATTCTTTTGGAATTACACATCTCTCTCTTAGGAGGGCACTAATATTTTAAAAAAATTACCATAGGGTCAAGAAGGAATGTTTTTGGGATGGCCTTAAATATGATATTCAGAAGTTTGTGGTAGAATGTTTGGTTTTCCAACAAAATAAAGTTGAGACAATTAAGACCTCGGGTCTGTTACAACCTTTAGCCATTCCAAGTCAGCATTGGGAGAAGGTCTCAATGGATTTTATCGTAGGCTTACCCAAGTATGAAGAAAACAATGTCATCATGGTGGTAGTTGATAGACTTACCAAGTATGCACACTTTTGTTCATTATCTTATCCTTTTAAAGCTAGTAAAGTTGCTACTGCATTTATGGAAACAACTCAAAATCTTCATGGAAACCCAAAGATTATAGTAAGTGACAAAGATCCCATTTCATTAGAAATTTTTGGATGAAATTATTTTCTTGTCTTGGTACTCAATTAGCTCATATCTCATCTTATCATCCTCAATCTAATGGGAAAACTGAGATAGTGAAAAAATGTTTGGAAGGATATCTTTGTTTCTTTGTATCTGATAAACAAACATAATAGGTCAGATGGTTACCTCTAGCTGAATAGTGGTATAACACTTCCTTCCATACTGTAGAAAAATTGACTTCATTTATGGATCTTTATGGATATCATCCACCATTCATCCCATCATATTTTAGAGAAAATTCTAAGGTTCAAGCAGTGGAAGATCACATTGAGCATCAATAACAAGTTCTCCAACCCTTAAAGGATAACCTCACTCTGGCGCAAAATCGAATGAAACAACAAGCATATCAACGTCACAGTGAAAAACGTTTTGATGTAGGTGGCTGGGTATTCTTATAGCTACAACCATACAAACAAGTGTCTCTCAAGCAAGCTAAGAAGGATATAAATTATCACCCAAGTACTATGGTTGTTACAAGGTGTTGCAAAAGATTGGTACTATGTCATACAAATTGGAGTTGCTTGCATATTTCTGAGTACGCCCAGTTTTCCATGTTTCATGCTTAAAGAAAGTTATCGGTGACAAGATTCCACCTCAAACAATGTTTCCAGAACTTGAAGAAGAAGGAAAAATCATAGTTGAGTATGAATTAGTCACATAAATAAGAACGCAATAGCTACGAAAGTGATTAATTTCAGAGTATCTCATTAAGTGGAAGAACTTACCAGCTGAAGTTTCCACAAGGGAGGATGAGAATTTTATACAGAAGCATCCAAAACTACTCAAGCATTGAGGACAACACTTTTTTGAAGGTGAGGGGCATGTTAGGTCCTTATATTACTAGTGTAGCCCCTTAATTGTTATTGTTAGTGTACCCCCCTGATTGTTATTGTTGTGCCCATGTATCCTCCATATTGTTATTGTTATGCTCCATAGAAGTCTATTATTATTATTGTTATGACCTTACATTATTATTCTCATGTAGGCTCTAATTATATTGTGACCCCTTAGACTCCTATATATACAAAGGAGGTCATGTGTAACACTCCCTCCTAGTTCTACCCAAAGTAACCATGACAATTGGGGTAAACATGAGACAAGAGGCTACTATGATCAGATTCGACCTTTTATGCGACCTTAAGGAAGTGGAATCGATGGAACATCATGCACAATCATCCAACATCATCAACAAAACCCTTAGGAGACAAGTCAGCCACTCAAACAACCTGTCCCTGGGTCCCACTGCTATTCTAGATCTCTTAGGCCATAGTCACTCTCATGCTATGGGCAAGGGAGCGACCAACAACCTAAAGTACCTCTCATAAGCCTAATTGCCAGCGCCTGTGGACCAAAATTTCCAGTTCTGTGCCAGCGACCCCAGGATTTAAGCCAGTTTTCTAGCCCAGTATCCCAACCTCTGTCCAAAACTTGCTATGACCTTCAAAATTCATTAAATACACGATAAAAATTATGATCAATCAAAACCAACCTCGGGACTATGCCTGAGCATCCCCAACCGGGATTGACATTCTGTTAAACACTTGGCATCAATGCAACCTACAGGCCTATGATACAAGACAGAGCACAAATGATTGAAACAACTTATGAAACATAACCAGAAGGATCACCTCCTTCTCCATTGGACTACTACACCATCAATTAGGTCTTGCATTCTTCCATTAACAATTACAAGTAAATACATGGAATAACCATGACATGAACTAGGCATTTAGCCATGCTTATAACCAACATAAAACCATGTAAATATCAGAGATAAGACAACCATTAAATCCACATATAAATCAGTGCAAAAGTAAGAGAACTTAGCTTTTATTAATCATAGGCAAATACGACCAGGTTCGAGACTTCCACTTACCACCCGACCATAGACATGGCTGAACCAAATTTCTCTTTCAGCCAATCACCCCCATGCCATATTCCAAGCATGAATGTGGGATGTCATAGAACAACCAATGGAATCCAAAGGTTAAATCACCTCCACCCTCACCAAACCATGATCACACCAAAACCGGTGCTCTGATCACAACCGAATAGAACTTGGAATGCCATCCAAAATCCATCACCATTCCTAAGGAATTTTCCTTTTCCTTGTCTCTCAGGCCTCACCACAATCCAAACTTGGATCACTAGGCCCTAAAATGAGACATCTCCCTTAGGATTTACCATGTATCTTGCCAAAACCAATCAATGGATTCCTAGGCCTTTGGGAATGGAACTTGAGACCACCTCCGCTCGAGATTCTGAAATCCATCCAACAAACCAAAGCTCAAAAATCGAAATAAACATCCCAACATACCATGGAATCCAGAAAAAGGCAAGGTTAGGCTGAAAACCACTGTCATAACCCGGTAAAACCATGCCACCGACAATAAGAAAACCATACACCAACATGCAAAGCCATGCATGTCCAAGCTAGCTAGGAAATCACACATGCAAAAGGTTACTTGCAAGTATTCCTGCTAAAGCTGCTTGATCCTACTTTCCTTTCCTTGATCCTTGCTTTCCTTCCTTTCACTTTGCTTGCTTTTCCTTCCTTGATCCAAAGTTAGAGTGCTCCAAGAAAACTCTAAGTGACCAAGAGTGAGTGAGAGAGAGAGAGAATAATGAGAGAGCTCCAAACTTGAACTTGAAAAAAGCCATGAACTGGTCCTCGGAAGCCTTTTTATGCATGAAGCCTCTAATTTCTTCATTTTTTATTATTTTCCTTCAATTTCATCACATGCATCCTATGACCTTTCACCTTAATTTTCTACTAATTTCCTTTATTTTGATAAATAAATGTGCCAATTTTTTCCTTTTAATGCCTTTACCTTAGTTGTTGCCAAATTTCCTTAGCCAAAAGACACATACAGTGATGTCCATTAGGATATCCTTGCCCAACACTCAGCGCAGAATAAGTGTCCCTTAACCGTGGTCTTATTTTTCTTTTATTAACTTTCATTACATGAACTTTTCACCAGGGCTGTTACAAAGCCCTCCCCCTTGGGGAACACCGTCCTCATTGTTAAACCACACAGTGACCTCAGTAAAACCATTGAAAAGAAAACATAATAGCCATGGAGCTTTATAACTTAGTTCGTTGCAGTATTTACAATGAAATACCTACTCAAAAGAAAAACATGATGACAACATGACAATATAACAACCATAATAATATGTCACCCATACCACTTATTGGAGCTTTATAACTTACTCGTGGTGGTATTTACATCCATCTACATATACATACATATACCAAAACATTAGCAAGATAGTTTCCAAACATATACCAAAATCAACCAAAACTGCTTTGCATCAATCGACAAACAATGAAGGATATAGGGCCTTCATCTGTTCCGCCATATCCCATGTAGCTTATTCAGGCCCAAAGTTCTTCCATTTCACTTTAACTTGCTCTATGGCTTTGTTCCTGAGCATGAGATGTTTTCACTACAATATGCACTGAGGCTCCAGCTAAAACTCTCCTTCTTGCTCCACCTGCAATACATACCAATCAATAACATGATCAACATCCTTTATATACTTCTTTAGCAATTAAATATGGAAAACATCATGGAATTTCACTGTTGGAGGCAGTGCAAGTCAATATGCCATTGGTCCAATCCTCTCAAGGATCTCAAAAGGCCCACAATACCATGGTGCCAACTTGGCACATGAACCAATCCGCAAAGATATTTTCTTGGGCTTGATGCGCAAATACACATGCTCCGCAACTTGGAACTCCTTGAACACCTTGTTCCTATATGCGTAGCTCTTCTTCCTATGTTGTGTTGCCTTTAGATTCCTCTTTATAACTTGCATTTTTTGCTCCATGTCTGCCAACGTATCCAGTCCAATAAGTACCCTATTCACTGGATCACTCCAGCTAATGGGAGTGTTACAACTCCGTACATACAATGCCTCGAAATGACTCATACTCAATGACTCTTGATAACCATTATTTTATGCGAACTCAACCAATGGAAGATGCTCCTCCCATTTCCTCTGTTGATACATCACGTACATGCTCAGCGTATCCTCTAAGATCTTGTTGACCCTCTCTGTCTGTCCATCTGTCTACGAATGATAAGTTGTGCTGAAGGCCAACTTTGTACCCAAGTCTGCAAATAATTCCTTCCAAAACTTGGAAGTGAACTTTGCATCCTTGTCCGACACAATTTTCTTTGGAACACCATGCAGTATCACTATCTCTCTGATGAACACATGTGCTACCTCATTGGATGAATATGTAGTATTTATTGGAATGAAGTGAGCTACCTTGCTCAATCTGTCAACAACAACCATAATAGAATCATGTTGCTTCACTGTCCTTGGAAGATCTGTGATGAAATCCATGGAAATGGCCTCCCATTTCCATTATGTAATCGCAATAGGCTGTAGTAAACCACCTAGATGCTTACATTCTGCCTTGATATGCTAACAATATAAACATCTAACCACAAACTTTGCCACTTCCTTCTTCAGATTCAGCCAATAGTAGAACTTCTTCACTATCATCAACGTCTTCTGATATCCTGGATGACTCGAGTATGGATTGGCATGAAACTCTCTCAAGATAAGCTTCTTGAGCTCATTACAATTTGACACATAGATCCTATCCTTGAATCTCACCATGCCATCTGTCGTGAGATGATAGTCTGCATCTTGATCACCTGTACCTATACTCTGTTGTAACCTGTGCATAATCTCCATGTATTTTTCATCCTACTATCTTGCCTGCAAGATCCTATCTTGTAACTCTGTCCCATAAGAGTTCATATCTGCTATATGATTTACCTGTACCTTCTTGCTAAGAGCATCTGCAACCTAGTTCTCCTTCTGTTTGATGTATCTGATCTTGAAGTCGAACTCCCTAAGGGTAGCCAACCATATAGCTTGCCTAGAATTTAGATTTGGCTGGTCAAACAAATACCTCAACTCACTGTGATTTCTCATCAGCACAAACCGTCTACCCAGAAGATAGTGTCTCCACATATTCAATGCATGTATAATTGTTGCCATCTTAAGATCATGTGTTGGGTAGTTCTTCTTGTGCTCATTCAGTATTTGTGACTCATAGCACACTAATTGTCCTTCTTGCATGAGAAATCCACCAAGTCCTCTTTTGCAAGCATCTTTACACACTACAAACTCCTAGTTCGGATCCACAATCTTTAGCATTGGTGCATGTGTTAACAAACTCATGGTGTGGCTATGGGATCTCCTCTATCCCCCATAGTTGCCAACATCTTTATGGAGCACTTCGAAAAGAAGGCTCTTAGGTCATTTCCATACACCCCTGAAGAATGGAAAATGTTTGTAGATGACATATTTGCCAAGTGGAGTCATGGAAAAGAAAAACTTGACCTATTCCTCAATCACTTAAATAGCCTCTCTGACCATATAAAATTCACTATTGAAATTGAAAATAACAACCAACTTCCCTTTCTTGATATCCTTCTAACTAAAAGAGATGGGTCTCTTGGTTTCCAAGTCTATAGAAAGAAAACCCATACAGAACGATATCTACATGCAAATTCCCATCACCACCCTAAACAGAAGATTGGCATCATTAGGACCTTAACCACTAGGGCGACCAGAATATCTAATCCTGACCATTTAAATGATGAACTCAACCATCTTCACAAAGTGTTTGAACTATTCAACTCAGTCAAGGATCCCATAAACCCTAACCTTCGAAAAGGTGTTTATGTGATTCCTTGCTCATGTGGTAAGGAATACATAGGTGAAATAGGTAGGTCTCTTAATATTAGAATTAAAGAACACACTATCGACTTAAGAAGAGAAAGGACCTCAAAATCAGCCTTAGCAGAACATGTTCACTCTTCCTCTTATTACATCTACATGGAAGAAGTCAAACTGGTTAGAAAAGAAGACCACTATCTTAAAAGGAAAATCAAAGAAGCCATTGAAATAGAAAAAAGGAAGAACAACTTGAACCGAGATGATGGATTAAAACTAAGCAACACCTGGAAACCTTTACTTGAAATCTTAAAAAATCAATAATTAACTCATATCCCTTAAAATAACCTATTCCCTCCTCTCTTAAAAAATTAGTATAATAAATAACAAAAACATCAATTATATAACATCCTCCTTAAACAATAAAACAATTAACAAATATAAACATAAATTAGTAATTGATTACTTCACATATAATCATTTGATAATATTAAAATATAACTAATAAAATGCATATAGTCGTAATTACTCAAATCTAAACAATTAAAAATTAACTCTAGGAATTATAGATAATATTATAGCAAAATAACTCACCAAATCTGTAAGGATTAATTAATTAATTAAAAATTTAATTAATTAAATAAAGTAATTAATCAAATAAAATAAATTAATCAAATAAAATAAATAAATAATTAAACAAAGAAATAAATACATAAAATTAAATCAATAAACTTATTAATAATTAATAATTAATGATTAATAAATAATAAAATTAATTAATTAATCTATTCTTTTAATTAATTAATCAAACAAATTAGTTAATTAGTTAAACAAATTAATGAATTAATTAAACATATTATTTAAATAATTAATTTTATATAAAATTAATAAACGTAATAATTAATTCAATAAATAATAAAACTAATTAATTAATTTATCCCTTTAACTTATTAAAATAATAATAATAATAATATAATAATAATTAAATAAATGAAAAACTAATAGGATAATGGCCGACCTAATTTCTTATATATTTTCTTTAATAACATATATATATATATATATATATACACCCTAAATATAGCTCATGGATACATCATTAATATTTGGAGAATATCTATTGACACATCCCCTTATGATGGACTCACTTGGTAGTCCAAAACGTTGGGTTCACAAAACTCTATAATAGGTCATTCCTCCTCTATCTAAAACTATCCTCACCTGTATGGATTCATTATTTAACTGCTTAAGCTACTCAACATTAGCCTCACATTCCTCTGTGCATTCAAACTTCTTACCTTTACTCTATAATGATGTGATAGGATATGCAATGTGTGAGAAGTTCTTGATGAACCTCCTATAGTAACCTATCAATCCCATAAATGATCTCACCTCATCTACATTCTTAGGAGCTGCCCACTCCATGATGACCCTTATCTTTTTTGGATCTACTGCAATGGCTTCCTTGGAGACAACATGTCCCAAGTAGTGTACCTCAGTCTGAAAGAAGCTGCACTTGTTAAGCTTAGCATACAACTGATGCTCTCTTAGCAACCTCAACACTACTACTAAATGTTCAACATTCTCTTCCTCATTTTTAGAATATACCAGTATTTCATCAATGAATACAATAACAAACTTGTCCAGATAAGGATGCAACACACTATTCATCAAACACATAAATGTAGATGGAGCATTAGTTAAACCAAATGGAAGAACAACAAACTCATAATTCCCATACCTAGTCCTGAACACAGTCTTGAAGATATCCTCTTTCTTGATGCATACTTGATGGTATCCTGATCTCGGGTCGAACTTAGAGAAAATTGCTACTCCCTTTAGTTAATCAAACAAATCATCAATCCTTGGCAAAGGTATCTATTCTTAATAATTACTTTTTTCAGTTGCTCTTAATCAATGCACAATATGAGAGTACGATATTTCTTCTTTATGAACAACGCTGGTGCGCCTCAAGGTGATACAGTGGGTCTGATATATGCTTTGTCCAACATCTCATTTGGCTGCAACTTCAACTCTACCAACTCAGGTGTGCTCATCCTATAAGGTTCTTTCGATGTTAGAGCTTCCCCTGGCACCTATGAGGTGGCAACTCTATAATGTCCTTAGGAAATACATCCTTAAAATGCTGCAAAAATGGGTACCTTCTCAAAACATTCACATTCTCAACCTACTTATCCTTGTCACTAGTAATGTGCACTGCAAATAACACACAACCTTTTTTGCGACTATGCTTAGCCTGCATAGGGGTAAAAATCCTCACTGATGTAGGCTTCTTCTTTCCCTGCAAAGTCCTCTTTTCCCCACTATCATCCACATGCTCAATGGCCTTGTTGAAGAAATCCATTTTGGTTCTGTGAAGGTATAGCCAATCCATACCCAAAAGCATCTTATACGATCCCAATGTCAACACATTCAAGTGTGTTGTTGTAGGCATACCATTTAACTCATATGCACAAGATCTTACCCAATGGTGGACTCTCGTCTTTATACCTATAGCCAACTATACTAACCAAGATTCTGCATGCTCTTCTTTTCTCAAACCACACTTATGCACCAGGTCAGGATTAATATAACTATAGTTAGATCTAGGATCAATCAAAATAGAAACAACTTGATCACAAAGCTTACCTTCCATCTCAATGATCGATGCCTGATGATCCACCTGCTTATTGTCCATAACTGTGTAGATCTGAGGAATGTTATGACCAACATCACCAAATGTATGTGCCTCGTGAGCACTGTAGAGCTAGGGTCTACCACCACTCTAATACTGCAGACAATCCTTCTTATGATGATCCTTACCATATATCCAACACCGCAATGGTTCTCTATCACTGCCTCTAGCCTGCTGCTCTCCATGTCCTTTCTCAGCTGTATTAAATCTCTTGTAAGGAACTACATTTTATTTCTCACTTGCATCTTGAGGTCTTCCTTGCTTTAGTGGCCATTTTCCTTTAGCTTTCTCATTTACTTTCAAGTTACGCTTCGGTTCAAATTTATGCTTCGACTGCTCATAACAATACTTCAACTTTCATATGGCCTCCTCCAATGATCTAGGCTCATTGAACTCAATCCGGTCTCTATATGCTACTAGTAGTCCACTGATGAATCTCTAAACCTTGGCCTTCTCCTCCTTGAGGTAAGGCACATATCTCAACAGCTCTAAAAACCTTCTAGTATACTCCTCGTCTGTCATGGAACCCATCCGCAACTCATAAAACTCCTTAGCTCTGTCATCATAGTACCTCTCCGACAAGTACTTCTTCTTGAAGAGCCTTTCAAATGCATGCCAAGTCAAATCATCTTCATCAATACCTTTAACATTCTTCACATATTCCCACCAAATATCTGCTTTACCTTTGAGACTAAAAAGGGTTATCCTTGCTTTCATGTTTTCTGAATAATCATGAAATCTAAATAATTTCCTCATACCAAGCAACCATGCCTCTACATCCTGTGATTTCTTCATCTCTCCATCAAAGGTAGGTGGCTTCGCTTTCTTGAACTCATTCAACAAGTATCCCCTTTCACTCCTCCTGTAAGGGTGATAATGATGACGATCATGATGCCTGTTCGAACTAGAACTATAATAATACCTGTGTCTAGTACCTCTCTTATCTAGAGTGTCCAACAACCAACCATCTCTGATCTTATCATATCTATCCAAACTATGACCACCATAAGACCTGTGTCTACTAGGAGACCTACTGCCATAAGCCCCATTAGTTCTTTCCTCTTTCCCATGGCTGATTCGAAGTGGACCATATCACTGTAATTATGACAAAATATGAAGTAGCATTTCATTCACCTCTGCTTGTTTCTCTTGTGCCTACATGATTTTATCATTGTCCGCTTTGAAACTCCTTATTTCTTCCTGCAAGATTCTCAATGTGTCTGCCGAATCAAAAGAATTCCCCACACCACACTACTCATCTGATGCATAGGGAGATTCTATGTAGTCTATCACCTTGCTAGCCATCTGATCTCTTTCCTGCAAGGCATACTATGTTAGCTAAACCAAGTACAATAAACCAACGTACCTTAGGATAATTCAGGGAGGATATCTTGTCTGTAATATCATTAATCAACGTGAAACACATATAACATAATCGTAATAGCATATAGACATATATCGAATAAATGCATCAACAAATAAAAATCCTTCTACGTAGGGTCCAGTCATCAATGAAAGGCCATATCAACAATGCATGCTATGACCTTATGCATGACAACAAGCGTCATTCCATCGTACACATTGCCACATGAAACCATCAACATTCATAAGCATTGCCTAATCAACTACACATACGCATAACCGCATGTAGTCGAGCATAAGAAATCAATTCTTGTAACCAACCTACAAGACTGAATTGTTGGAAATAATACTAAGAGGGAGGGGGTGAATCAGTATTAGTGAAATCAATAACTTTTTCTTTTCATACTCTGATTTATATACTCTAATTCGGTAAAGGGAACTCGCGTGTACACGCAACTGTATTTAAGGCAACCAACATATATCCAACAAACTTGTGATTCAGTTAATTCATCATATGTTGATATTTAATCAGTGCATCAGTACTTCATTAACCATATAAACAGTAACCATGTGCAGTAATAATAGAATAGACCATCACACATAAGAAACACACATGAACACCAAGATTTAAGGTGCAAACCCAATGCGGGACAAAAACCACCTGCTGCTGTTTCTTTTAATATAAGAAAAACATGTTTACAATCTTGTATTGGTGCAGACTCATACCAGTATGTAGGCACCCACTTGCAGAAGGCTACAACCTTCTCTCATTCTCTAGCTTCTACTGGAAGGGAGCTACAACCCCTTATCTCTTGTACTAGCCGATCCGTTTACTAGTACGTAGGTGCCAACCTATAGAAGGCTCCAAACTTCACTCATTTTCTAGCTGCTACTGGAAGGGAGCTCAAACACCCTGGCTCTTGTACTAGCCGATCCATTTACTAGTACATAGGCACCGGCCTACAAAAGGCTCCAACCTTCACTCGTTCTCCAACTGCTACTGGAAGGGAGCTCCAACCCCCTGATCAAATCACCAACCACTACTAGTAGGAAGCTTCAACTTCCTCACTGAAGGCTCCAACCCTCAGCATCCTCCAAGGACCACGTTTCATAAATTTTTAGACTGGATACTCCTGGAACACAACACCACAATCTGAAGGCCATGTTTCATCAAATTTTCATACTGGACCCATCAACAACATTGAAGCTCAAAATCAATCACCACTGCAATACAACCATCAAATACATCTGCATCAACCAATCACTGAAACTCAATCATCAATCTCTGAATCAACCACAACTGAATCAATCAATCACTGAAAACCCATCATTACTGAAGCAAATCAGAATCAATCAATCTGAAAATTTAAAACACTGTCACTAGAACACAAAGCAAAACCTAGAACTCTGCATCAATCACCAGAATCAACTGCAGCTTCAAACATCATTTTTCATTTTGTATACGCTACTTCAATGTGCCAAACCTGTGTGTATACACACTTTTATCAAACTGAACCAGTGTACAGTTCTGTAAATACTAACTTTAAAACTTCACAACTATTCCAGACTTCAGTCATACCCAGATCATAACATTTACAGAATAAAACATGCGTCAGTATTTAGATCTATACTATCCATGATCAACCCACATAATGATAATTCATTTTAGGTCTTATGATCCTGATCCATCATCCATCATCAACCACATAGGTGCATTCTTAGTTTAGACCAAGAAAACCATCAGAAACCCATAACCTTCATATTTGATCTAACACTTCATAACATATTCAATACTTTCACACCTTGGCCTAATGATATTCTCCTCCTTATATAGTTTTAGGCCTTTCTCAATACTTCAGACCAAAACCACTTAGGACGAATACCTTGGACCAAATATCTAGGGTCAATACCTCGGACCAAATACCTCGGACCAATACCTTGGACCAAAATACCTTGGACCAAATACCTCAGACCAAAACCTTGGTTTTCCAACAGGTACGCACTTTTCCTCCTGTGGGAGTGCATGTATACATATACGCTCCTTTTGTTTTTTTAACCCACATGTATACACTTCTTGTACAAAGTGAACCAGCGTATACTTCTTAAATCACTCTCTTTCTTCAATCTCTGGAGTTTGATCTGTAAGTTAACCTGTTGCACTATGAACTGTCATATGAGTGAGTTGCCAGCAAGGACAACACCTGTATCATAATGCCAACAACTGATACATGTAATCAAACAATTAAGAGTGCAACCCAACATACAAGGATGTAATAAACCTACATATAATCAAGTAACCAATCATATACTTTTGAATCTTGATGTTACATTCCACAAAATCACGTCAACTTCCTCATGATAACCTTACTACAATCAAGATCAACATGATGCAATGCAACATGCACATGGAATGAAAGTGTAAGAGACACACATGGAAATGACATGCACGCATGACCGAGCACCTTCACCAAAGGAGACTACAACCACGTGCTGATGTCAATCTGTAATACCCCCTCCTAGGTCTACCCAAAGTAACCATGACAATGAGGATAAAAATGAGATGAGAGGCTACTATGATCAGATTCGACCTCCTATGTGACCTTAAGGAAGTGGAATCAATGGAACATCACGCACAGTCATCCATCATCATCAATAGAACCCTCAAGAGACAAGTTAGCCACTCAAACAGTGTGTCCCTGGGTCCCACTACTATTTTGGATCTCTTAGGCCATAGCCACCCTCATTCTATGGGCAAGGGAGTGACCAAAAACCTAAATTCGCTCTCATAGGTCTGCTTGATAGTGATTGTGGACCAAAATTTCTAGTTCTATACCAACGACCCTGGGATTTAAGCCACTTTTCTAGCTTAGTATCTCGACCTCTTCCCAGAAATTGCTACAACATTCAGAATTAATTAAAGACATGATAAAAATGTTGATCAATCAAAGTCAACCTCAGGACTAGGCCTGAGCATCCCCAACAGGGACTGACATTCTGTCAAACACTTGGCATCAACGCAACCTACAGGTCTAGGATACAAGATAGAGCATAAATGACTGAACCAACATATGAAACATAACTAGAAGGATCACCTCCTTCTCCATTGGACTGCAATACCATCAATTAGGTCTTGCATCTTTTGATTTAATAGTTACAAGTAAATACATGAAATAACCATGACATGAACTAGTCATTTAACCGTGCTTATAACCAACATAAAACCATGTAAATATTAGGGATAATACAACCATTAAATCCACATATAAATTAGTGAAAAAGTAAGAGAACTTAGATTTTATTAATCATAGGAAAATCCGACTAGGTTTGGGACTTCCACATACCACTTGATTATAGACATGGTTGAGTCAAATCTCTCTTTGAGCCAGTCACCCCTGTGCCATATTCCAAGCATGAATGTGGGATCTCATAGAAAAACCAATCCAAGAAAAACCAAGGGAATCTAGAGGCTAAACCACCTCCACCTTGATCACACCAAAATTAGTGCTTTGATCACAACCGAATGGAACCTGGAATGCCATCCAGAATCCATCACTATCTTTGAGGAATTTTCTATCTCCTTGTCTCTCAGGTTTTACCGCGATCCAAACCCATAGAACTAGGTCATAAACTAAGATATCTCCCTCACGATTTACTGTGCATCCCGCCAAAAACAGTTAAGGGATTATGTTGTAGTGGCTACAACCACCCTCCAAAATTTTTCCTTAGCCTCGTTTTGGAGCCTCCCTTCCAACCTTCACAGTAGCTTGCCTTGCTTCGTCAAGTTCATAAGCTTCAGTGCCTTTATTTCACAAAGGAAGCCTTTTGGTCACAGCTTGATCCATTCCCCTTACAGGATGTTCACCCAGACTTGGTCCAGCTGCAGGCTGAGTAGCTTCCGATTGAAAATTACACATTTCTGGAGGGAAACTAGCCTTCTCCAGAAATTGTACAATCCTCTCTGGCAACCTGGTGGGCTCTAGGAATGCGCAATCCTGCCTGGCAACACTCACAGCAGGATTTGTTCAAATTTCCACAGAAAGGATGCTCAGCCCAGAATTTGTGAAAATCGGGGCAGCAGTCAGCTGCTCTACCTGGAAATTATGCAAATCTCCTAGGCAGCCAGCCCAGCTCCCAGCCAAAAATGCGCATTTTTTCTCCAACAGTCGAGTAGTCTATTGCATGTGGAACTGAGTTGACCAATTCCCTCCAGGACTGAGAAAAATAGACTTTCATGCATGGGCTGCTCCTCCCAAGGGAACATGCAAAGGCATCTCTTGTTTCAGGGATCTATGTTTAACATTTGGAGGTTAAATGCAAGGAGAAATTCTGAAACCTTCCACCAAGTGTCGCTTCCCCTAGATTCGCGGCATGCACATCAAACCTTGATGTTATCAAGAATCATCAACCGGACGCTGCAGAGCTCATTCCTCACATCAACCTTGTAGCTCTGACATCCCACATCACATCTAGGAGCAATTGGCACATTTAGCTAAGCTGTTTTGGGGTAAGCCCGCTTCCCATGCCTTGTGCTGCATTTTTGTCACTTTTTTTGTTTTCACTTATGTGAGTACTCTTTGCTTGATTTCTTTGAATGATTGTTGTCTTTTACATGTATTCTAGCTTGTCCTAGCTCTGTTTCAATTTTCATTTCTATCTCACTGTTGTCGTATGCATGAAAATGTTGCACGGATGTTCGGCCAACCGGTGAACTGCCTCACCCACATGCATGTTGATCTGTTTTCTAAATCTTTCATTCATGTTTTTCATGCACTGTCAATCACTTCTGCTATCACTTAGTGTCGCCATGCATTTACTATCTTAGTTGCTTTCAGTTTCCTATCAGTGAGTTGGTCAACCTTGGACCGGACTTTGCCTTCACCAAGGCTGAATTGTGCAATCTAGGGAAGGAAGGCTCACTTTCCTCTCCAGATTTGTGCATTCCTTCCTAGCACTAGCCTCCAGGACTATTTTGTGCATTTTTGGAGGACAGTGGCTGCTTGGCCCAAGAAATTGTACAAATCTATTCCTAGGCCAGCAGTTAGCAGCTAGACTGGACTATGGATTGCGCAGTTCTAGCGATCAGTTAGTCTCCCAGCAACCTAGACTGTGCCTTGTGTAGTCTTGGCAGTCGGTCTCCTAACCTCCTAGCCAAAATTGCACAACCTTCATAATCATTCACCCAGGTATGTTGCAAGTCAGTTCTCATGTTCATTTTGGTTTTCGACTGACAAATTTCTCGCCATGAGTGTTTCCATGTCTCCAAGTATCCCAGGTGTTTATATGCCTCTTAGTAGTATAGGTATAATGGTTTCCAGGAGAGCAGAGATGAAGACACCGTTCAAAGCACACTTGGGGATGTAGTCGATCAAGTGTCCATGGACTTTCCTACCAAGGAAAACATCAAGTTGTTCTTAGACAAGGACATCAAGATATGAAAACAACAACATCACAACAAGCATCATCATGAACAAAAACTGAATATAGCATACCAAATGCAATGAATGCAAGAGGAGGGTTGTTGACAACACGGAGGCAGAGCAAGGTTGCAAGCTCAAGTAGGTCCATTTATGACAAAAGCAACTTTGGAGACTCCGGCTATGAAGTGACAGCACGACATGAAGATCGCGCAAAGGCAGAAGATGGAACAAATAAGGATTTGCATGTGCTGAAGCAGCAACTCAAGAAGAACATGAAGTTGTACAGACAGACGAATGAGTTGCAATAGGAACATGAATAGTAGTGGGCGCAACATGCACTCACGGATGAAACTGAGCTCGTACAAGTTAAGGATCCATCCCAGCAACTGACATAGAATAGACATGGTGAGCAGTTTTGTTGATCCCATGCAAGGGATTCAATAGCATGCATGTCGTTGAGTGCATACATGCAATCCAACCCATTCAACACACTCACCAAGGCAAAGACAAGAAACAAGTCCAGCTGGGGCTAAACATGTACTTCGGCAAGTTGATGTGGATGACCACCATCACACACTTGATGATCAACATAGACACTATGCATCAGTGTGTTTCGATTTCAACCATACCCAAGAAGACCATGTGCATGTTAGCAGGCGATTTGGATGAAGGGGCCGAACCAATGCACCGGTTGCAATGAAGGCAAGAGTTCGCTTGAGCAAGATGTCACCATGAGGTGCATGCACACAATCATGGATGACCAAGCTTGGCATCAACTCACCACCTTCACCGTCACAAGCATGTCAAAAATTTAGTCTCATCACAATGGACTAAGTGTCAGTGATATCTTGCAAGGCTTGCTCAATCCATGTTGTCTCACATGAGTACATGTGCATTGTAATGTTGAGTCATGTCGAGTGTAAGTCAAGTGTCAATAGTTAGATGTAACAGTCATAGAGTAGGTGAAGAGTCATGAGGGTAGTTGAACTGTCACAAAGGGGAATATCAAGGGTCACCCCACTCTTTGCTATAAATAGTCCCTCATAACTCATTGTATGGGCTTTTGGTCAGCCAAGCTTCTACTAAGACTATTTTGAAGAAGGCTTTGACAGTATTGTAATGCGCCTTGGCTTCTCCAATGCACAGAGCTAGTACATCTCTTTGGAGGAGTAGGCAGATGTGGCTGTAACATTCCACTATTGGGGCTAGAAAGTTTACATGGATGTATTGTATGATTGTGACTTACACTTCTTTATATAATAAGAGCCAACACATTTTCATGCATATGTTGTTATTATAGTTGGACTATTCTGGTTTCCTTAATGATATATGTTGTTTAACTTACGTACTTGTGTATGAACTGATTCACATGCAATTATATGAATCTTGTTGTTAATGTGTTGTATATGTTGTTAATGATGTCACCGTCCATGTTGACTGCTCTTCCGAACACCAAACAAATATTTCACATGAACCTTGCTGTAACAACTGTCGCACTCGTCTCAGACTAATCCGTGAGTGTTGTACATGTTATCTTACCTTGTATGTTGTGACTACCGCATCTGAGTGGATTGCTCCGCCGAAAGCTATGAATTTCATTTTGTGTTGTGTGTCCCTAGCCAAGTTGGGACTAATCCCTTTCAACTTGGAACTCACCTTCACCTCCTTCTCCCTTCGAAGTGTTAGAACCTCTCATACACCTTCCTTGACTCACTGCATCAATCACACCCTTGCTACTAACAGAGTTATCTTACTTTCCTCTGTGCGACATCGCGGTCAAGGAATTACCTTACGACCCACTGCTGGGACTCCTACACCAAATGGTCTAAGGTCTAATTGGGACTTCTTACCAAGGAGATCCCCTTGACATGTTGGCAGGTCCAACATGTCAACATTTCTAGCGCTAGTAGGAGGGAATGATGGCAAGCAATATCCTCTCATCCAGTTTTGAACCTTTGCTTATCTTTCATGGAGTCTTGCATTCTTCTTCCCCCGAGGTGTTTTTCAAGTCGTGAAGATGTCTCCATATCGAGGAAGCTTTTTGATCTCTTGTCCACTCACACGTATGATGGTGAAGGCGAAGTGGCCTGACTTGAGCACTTACATAACTTTATTTCCATGATTCATGGGGAAGATGAGTTTACTGATGAACAGGCCAGTTTGCTGCTTGCATTCACACTTCGTGAATCTCTGTTTCGTTGGGTGCTCAGCCTACCGACTGACACCGTGCACTCATTTGAGCACTTCTGTGATATTATTGAAGACATGTTCTATCGCTTTGATCCATACCATTTTGATCGGAAACTATTACAAGAACGGAGGGCTCCACATGAATCCGTTATTGATTTTTGGCAGCGCTTCTGTGACTTGCAATTTCAAGCTCCGAGGAGCCAGATGAAATTTGCTTATCTTTGGGACTTATTCAAGTATTTCCTTAAGAAATATGCCCATCCCAAGAGAAAGTTTGAGATCAAACCTAGCTTAACATTCTTTGTTGATGGAGTTGCACAATATCATGTGGAAGCAGGCACTGTCTCAACTAACCGTTTGCCTTCTTCTTATTCAATAGCTCCACCACTGCCCAGTGATGTTGAGGATCATTCTCACACACCTGTTCATCCTTCACACCCTCCCAACATCACTTCACTCAATTTTCGCGCATAGTTGGTTGTGAGCCCTTTGAGTCCTCATATGCATTATTTTCTGTGACCTTCATCTTCACACCCGGGTGTTCCTCCGGATGGTGCTATCTTGTGTTTTTCCATTACAGACTCTTCACTTGTTGTGAACGAGGAACAACCCATTGACAGAGTTTGTGTTGCACAACCAACATGCGTTGTCATTCATGAAGAGTATTAGTGGGATCTTGAGCATCAATACTCATCGAAGGATGACTCCCTTCTATCCAAGCCCTCTTCGTTCTTTCCTAAATTCATTGGTGAACTTGCCATCCATGATTTTGCATGTGTGACTTCATCCACGGATGCACCCATTGTTGATAGTTCGTAGGACACACTGTATGTTAGCCCATAATCCAAAAATGGAGAGGACCAATCATTCATTTGAAATCCACTTGATCTTTCATCTGCTTTTTCTGGAAGTGCAGAGGGTGAACATCCTTCCTCCTCATCTACCCCTCTGTGTGATTCATCAAACCATGAGGATGTCGACTAACATCCTGAATTTTCTGATCTTGGTTGTCGTGATCTCTTCACCTTATCATCCGATCATGATGTTGATTCACTCGTTGTTAATCCATCTAAGCCACTAGTCTATGAAGATCCACCTGTCAACAAAGTCAAAATGCCATAGACCATCGAGGCACTTCAGCCCGAGCTAATGGCTATGTCAGGCCCTCGCTGTCTTGAGGTTGGTTTCACTTTCGATCAGGAAATTTTTCAAAGACCCAAGGCTCCTCATCACTCATCTGTATGCACTCAAGATCAATCTAACACTCAGATTTCACTTCCTCCACTCGAACTGCACGATCCCATTCCTCATGCATTGGAGGAGTCCTACATTGAAAGCACTCGTTCGCAGCACAATTTATCTTTGTTTCTTTCATTTGCTTGCATGTCACAGTCAAGAGTGTGCTTATGCTTCAAAGTTGCATGTAGTGTCACAAAACACCATGATAAGTCCACGGACTGCCCGTCATGCACATGCACTCACTCATGTCCCATGGGCACTTTGAAACACAAAGTGTGGTTGTCTTCATTGTTATATCTTTCTTGCTTGTTGGCTCACACCACTGGGTTTCTCGCAGACCAAGCCTTCACCAACATGGGTCTACCAATGCACCGGTGGCTGCATTGGAAGTATCACTTCACGTGATCAGGCCCATGCACCATTAGTGTAGGAGTAGGAGTAGTGTTTGCTTGCATGCTTGTTTGCTTATATGCTTTGTTTGCTTGTTTGTTGCTTTCTTGTTTACTTACTTGCTTTTCTTTCACTTTTGCTTCTGTTTTTGCTTTTCTTTGGTGTTTGTTAGCTCATTTCTTTCGTTTGTAGGCTAGTTTTGCATGAAACCATGTATGACTATTGAAGCGAGCTGGGTAAAGTACACGAGGGCTTGTACAACTATCACTACTTGGTTATCTGTCATCTTGCCTCTATATGATGAGCTTGTTACTTTTAGTCCATGATACGTCGAAGGAAAATTTGTAATGTTCAAAGTGAACCTTGGTGTAAACACAACACTTGTGCACTAACTAGTATCACATTCTCTAGTCAAATTTTTTTGGGTTAACCCTTGTCATCTCAGTCAAGTAGAGTAAGGTAAGGGGGAAAACCTTAACAGGCACGTTAGATATATAATAAACTACTTCTCTACTGGAACAATATCTTCTGCTCTCAATAAGTCGGGATCCCTCTTCCACCTCTGAAATGAATAAGTGCTATGCACAGTGGAAAATGAAAAAATGAAAAGTCAAAAATTCAAAATGAAAAATGAATAAGGTGAAAGAAGAGAAAGGCTTCCTGCATAGGGAGGTGATGCAAGTAACTCCGCCGGGGTACTGACCAGGCTCGCTGGCAGTGGAGCCATGCTTGTGTTCCTATGTGACTCCACTGGGGTACTGTCTAGGCTTGTTGACAGTGGAGCAACACCAGAGATGAAACTAAGACTCTGACGACTATACTGCTTGTGCACTTATATACCTGTCAACCCCAATCGAAACAACTATGTTGCCTTGGCTTGGAATGTGTGTCAGTTGACCAAGGGTTTGGCAGATGCTACATCTTACAATCAAATTAGTGTGAAACCAAGATGAGATGAAAAATGAACAATACTTTCGGAGGTGCTAGACTTGTTTTTCACGAACAACGTCCATTCATAGAGATGGAGTTCTACCAGTGTGTTGCCAAGTGTTGTAGCGGCTACAAACACCCTCCAAAATTTTGCCTTAGCCTCGTTTTGGAGCCTCCCTTCCAACCTTCATAGCAGCTTTCCTTGCTTCGTCAAGTTCACAAGCTTTAGTCTCTTTCTTGCACAAAGGCAGCCTGTCGGTCACATCTTGATCCATTCCCCTCACAGGTTGTTCACTTGGACTTGGTTTAGCTATAGGTTGAGAAACTTCCCCTTGAAAATTGTGCATTTCTGGAGGGAACTAGCCTTCCCTCCAGAAATTGCGAAATCCTCTCTGGCATCCTGTTGGGCTCTAGGATTGCGCAATCCTTCCTGCCATCACTTCCAACAGGATTTGTGCAAATTTCCCCAGCAAGACTACTCAGCCCAGAATTTGCACAAATCTCGGCAGCAAGCAGCTGCTCTTTCAAAAAATTACCCAAATATTCTGGGCATCCAGCCCTGCTCCGAGCCAGAAATGTGCATTTTTTCTCTACTAGTCGAGCAGTCTCTTGCATGTGCAGCTGAGTTGACTGGTTCCCTCCGAGGCTAAACAAAACAGACTTCCATGCATGGGCTACTCCTCCCAAGGCAGCATGCAAAGACATCCCTTGTTCCAGGGATCTATGTTTAGTAGTTGGAGGTTACATGCAAGGAGTAATTCTGAAACCTTCCACCATGTGTCGCTTTCCCCAGATTCGTGGCATGCGCGTCACAACCTCAATGTTATCAAAACTCATCAACTAGATGATGCAGAGCTCATTCCTCACATCAACCTTGCAGCTCTAACATCCCACATCACATCTAGGAGCAGTCGACACATTCAACTCAATTTTTTTGGGGTAAGCTTGCTTCCCATGCCTTGTGTTGCATTTCTATCGCTTTTTATGTTTTCTCTTGTGGGAGTACTGTTTGCTTGATTTCTTTGAATGCTTGAATTAAGGCTTCTGTGATCCATATCAAATTTTTGAAGATTCTTCGGCGAAAATCACATAGAGAAACATTTGTCAACGCGTTTCGAACCAACCAGTGTGGTTCATCGTTAGGACAAGTTAAATGAGCAGATCTCGTTTTGCACATTAAATAGACAGGGCAGAATATCCCATGACCCAATTTTCCAGACAAGATAACGGCTAAAATGACAACAGCTAGATTTGACCGGGAAACGGCTAGTTTGACTTTGATAAGGGGTAAAAACTCTATTTATTTAAAAAGTTAATATGGTTATAAATGTAAGTGGACCGTTATATATAAATTACCATAAATTAAATTTATTATTATTATTATTATTTTATTTATTTTTTATTTATTTTTTATTTTTTAATAGAGTGATCTATAAATAGTTAATTAAATTTTAATTAAAAGGATTTATATAAATATATAATAAAATAAATTAACTTAAAATAGTTAGAATAAGTAAAACAAAAAAACTGTATTAAATTAGAATTGTTAGATATCCAAGTTCTTATATACATATTAGTTAGTTATAAAAATTAGAATAAAATAAAATAAATTTTATATTCATAGTCCAATTTTTTTTTTTAAATTATTAGAAATTAATTAGTGATCTATTTAAATAGTATGTTAGTTTTTAAATAATTATAAAATAGATTAATTTAAATTAGATTCAAAAATTAATTACTTTCAAGAGTTTTTTTTTTTTTTTTTTAAGAAATATTTTAATACCTTTTTATCAATTAAAATATAATTAATTTTATATTCAAAGTCAAAGAAATATATATATATATATATATATATATATATATATATATATATATATTTATTTATTTATTTATTTATAGAATATAAATATCAAGTGTTAAAAATATTATAAAATTAGAAATTAATCCATATTTAATTTAAATCATATATTAATTGATTATAGAATAGATTAATTTTAATTTAATTTTATTAATTAGTTGAGTTTAAATTAATCATCAAGGAGATTTTAAATGAATAAAATACTAGAGAATTCAAGCGTTAGAGAAAAATATTACCATAAAAATTAATTAAAAGCTTATTGAAGGGAGGGGGGAAAAGGAAGAGAACTACTAGGAGGATAGGGCTGGTACCGAGCAACTACTGATCTTCCATCCATATTCTCTATTGAGATTGTTTGGCCTTTTCTCAATCTCAAGGGCTTCTCTAAACTTCCGATGATGGAATTGCGACACTCTAGCAATCACACTAGCTTCCTCAATGCAGACATGATGATTGGTTTTCTCCACATGCTTCGCTAAAATAATAATAAAATAATAATAATAATAATAATAATAAATTTAATTTATGGTAATTTATATATAACGGTCCACTTACATTTATAACTGTATTAACTTTTTAAATAAATAGAGTTTTTACCCCTTATCAAAGTCAAACTAGCCGTTTCCCGGTCAAATCTAGCTGTTGTCATTTTAGCCATTATCTTGTCTGGAAAATTGGGTCATGGGATATTCTGCCCTGTCTATTTAATGTGCAAAACGAGATCTGCTCATTTAACTTGTCCTCACGATGAACCACACTGGTTGGTTCGAAACGCGTCGACAAATGTTTTTCTTTGAATGGTTTTTGTCGTTTACATGTATTCTAGCTTGTCCTAGCTCTGTTTCAGTTTTTGTTGTTATCTCACTGTTGTTGCATGCATGAAACTGTTGCATGGGCGTTCACCCAACCGTAGAACTTCCTCACCCACATGCATGTTGATCTATTTGCTGACTCTTTCATTCATGTTTCGCATGCACCGCCAATCACTTCTGCTATCACTTAGTGTCACCATGCATTTACTATCTTACTTACTTTCAATTGCCCGTCAGTGAGTCGGGCCAACCTTGGCCCAAACTTTGCCTTCACCAAGGCTGCATTGCGTAATCTGGGAAAGGAAGGCTCACCTTCCTCTCCATATTTGCCCATTCCTGCCCAGCACTAGCCTCTAGGATTGTTTTGCACATTTCTGGAGGACAGTGGCTGCTTGGGGCAAGAAATTGCACAAATATGTCCCTGGGCTAGCAGTCCTTCCCAGCTGGAATTGCACATTGAGCAATCCCAGCAGTCAACAACTAGACTGGACTGTGCATTACGTAGTTCCAGTAGTCAGTCAGTCTCTCGACATCCTAAACTATGCCTTGTGCAGTCTTGGCAGTCGGTCTCCCGACATCCCGACTGAAATTGCACAACCTTCATGATCATTCACCTAGGTATGTTGCAAGTCAGTTCTCATGTTCATTTTGGTTTTTGACTAACAGATTGCTCGCAATGAATGTTTCCATGTCTCCAGGTATCCTAGGTGTTCATATTTCTCTCAGTAGTACAAGTACAATGTTTTCCAGGAGAGCAAAGAAGAAAACACCGTTCAAAGCACACTTGGGGATGCAATTGATCAAGTGTCCTTGGACTTGCCTACCCACAAAAACCTCAAGTTGTTTGTAGACAAGGACATCAATATATGACAACAACAACATCACAACGATCAGTATCATGAACAACAGCTAAAGACATCATACTAAATGAAATGAATGCAAGGGGGTTGTTGACAACATTGAGGCAGAACAAGGTTGCAAGCTCAAGCAGGTCCATTGATGATGAAAGAAAATTTGGAGACTCTGGCTATGAAGTGACGGCACGACATGAAGATCGCGCGAAGGTAGAAGATGGAACAAAGAAGGAGTTGCATGTGCTGAAGCAACAACTCAGGAAGAACATGAAGCTGCACATACAAACAAATGAGTTGCAACAGGAACAAGAACAACAATGGGCGCAACATTCACTCATGGATGAAACTGCGCCCGTACAAGTTAGGGATCCATCCTAGTAGCTGACATAGAACAAACATGGTGAGAAGTGTTGTTGATCGCATGCAAGGGATTCAACAACATGCATGTAGTTGAGTGCACGCATGCAATCCAACCCATTCAACGCACTCACCAAGGCGAAGACAAGAAGCAAGTCCAACTAGGGCTGAACATGTACTTCGGCAAGTGGATGCGCATGACCACCAACACACACTTGAAGATCAGCATAGACACTATGCATCAGTGTGTTGCCAGTTCAACTGTACCCAATAAGACCATGCACATGTTAGCAAACGAGTTGGATGAAGGGGCCGAACCAATGCAACGGTTGTAACGCAGACAAGAGTTCTCTTTAGCAAGATGTCACCATGAGGTGCATGCACACCATCACAGATGACCAATCTTGGCATCAGCTCACCACCTTCACCATCACAATCATGTCAAAGAGATGATCTCATCACAGTGGACCGAGTGTCAGTGATGTCTTGCAAGGCTTGCTCAAGCCATGTTGTCTCACATGAGTACATGTGCATTGTAATGTTCAGTCATGTCAAGTGTAAGTCAAGTGTCAATAGTTGGATGTAATAGTCATAGAGTAGGTGAAGAGTCATGAGGGTAGTTGAACTATCACAAATGGGAATGTTAAGGGTCACCCCACCCTTTGATATAAATAGTCCCTCATAACTCATTGTATGGGCTTTTGGTCAGCCAAGCTTCTACTAAGACTATTTTGAAGAAGGCTTGGACAGTATTGTAACGTGCCTTGGCTTCTCCATTGCACGGAGCTAGTACATCTCTTTGGAGGAGCAGGCGGATGTGGCTGTAATGTTCCATTGTTGGGACTAGCAGGTTTACATGGATGTATTGTATGATTGTGACTTACACTTATTTAATAATAAGAGCCAACACATTTTCATCCATATGTTGTTATTGTAGTTAGATTGCTCTAGTTGCCTTAATGATATATGTTGTTTAACTTATGTACTTGTGTATGCACTAATTCACATGCAATTATATGAATCTTGTTGTTAATGTGTTGTATATGTTGTTAATTTTGTCACCATCCGTGTCGACCGCTTTGTCGGACACCAGCCAGACCTTTCACATGAACCTTGCTGTAACAACCGTCGCACTCGTCTCGGATAGATCCATGAGTGCTATATGTGTTATCTTACCTTGTATGTTGTGACTACCGCATCCGAGTGGACTGCTCCGCCGGAAGCTGTGCATGTCCTTTTGTGTTGTGTGTTCCTAACCGAGTTGGGATTGATCCCTTTCAACCTAGAACTCACCTTCACCTCCTTCTCCCTTTGAAGTGTTAGAACCTCTCATACACCTTCCTTGACTCACTGCATCAATCACACCCTTGCTACTGACAAAGTTATCTTACTTGCCTCTTTGCAACATCGCGTTCAAGACATTACCTTATGACCCATTGCTGGTACTCCTACACCAAATGGTCTGAGGTCTAATTGGGACTTCTTACAGGGGAGATCCCCTTGAGATGTTGGCTAGTCCAACACCGTCAACAAATTCCTAGGCCTTTGGGAATGGAACCTGAGACCACCTCTGCCCCGGATTCTGAAATCCATCTAGCAAACCAAAGTTCAAAAACTGAAATAAACATACCAACATACCATGGCATCCGGAAAAAGGCAAGGATAGGCTGAAAACCACTGTCATAACCCGGGAAAACCATGCCACTGACAGTTAGAGAACCATACACCAATATGCAAAGCCATGCATGTCCAAACCAACTAGGAAATCACACATGCAAAAGGTTACCTGCAAGTATTTCTGCTGAAGCTGCTTGATCCTTCTTTCGTTTCCTTGATCCTTGCTTGCCTTCCTTTCCCTTTACTTTCTTTTCCTTCCTTGATCCAAAGTTAGCATGCTCCAAGAAAACTCTAAGTGACCAAGAGTGAGTGAGAGACAGAGAATAATGAGAGAGCTTCAAACTTGAACTTGACAAAAGCCATGAAATGATCCTTAGAGGCCTTTTTATGCATGAGACCTCTAATTTATTCATTTTCCATTATTTTCCTTCAATTTCCTCCTCACATGCAACCTGTGACCTTTCACCTTACTTTTCACCCAATTTCCTTATTTTCATGAATAAATGTGCCAAAATGCCTTTTTTCCTTTTAATGCCTTTGCCAAATTTCATTAGCCAAAACACATATACAATGATGCCCAATAGGATATCCTTGCCCCAACACTTAGCTTGGAATACGTGCCCCTTGACCTTGGTCTTATTTTACCTTTATTAAATTTTATTACATGAAATTTTCACCAAGGTTCTTACATCTTGTCATTTGTATCATCCAAGAATTGTTCATTTATGTAATGTAAAGGAGGTTCCCCCTTGAAGAGGACTTTTTTTAGTCATTGATCTATCTTTTTGTGAGTTGGTTGCATAACAGGGTATGCATCCCCCTCCTCATTGAGGTCATGTACACACCATAAATGATACTTCTCTATGAAAAATAGGTCTCACCTCCTTCAATTCTAGTCCTTCCCTATGTTGAAGTCTCTTTCTCTCTCTCTCTCCACCAGACTCCTTCAGTTTCTCATGAAAGTAAACCTACAATGTATTTCGGTCATATGATGTGCTCCTAACACTCATAGATTGAGGGGAAATCTGTTATCACCTAAAAAGTGACCACCTAGCCATTTTCCACTAGGATGATCGAAATACATCATGTAGCATGGCTTTTACACATAAACCCAACTTTCACCTTAGGAAATAATTTAGAGAACCACTTTTCCTAAATTAGAGAACCACTTTTCGTAATTTAGAGAACCATGTTTCCTAGAATCGTTGCGTAGGCTCCTAGGGACGGTTTTTTCTTACATCTCAATTGTGATTGAGGAGAATGATGGGATGAAAGTGAGCGAAGCTTATAAAGTAGTGCAGACTTACTTGAGCACAAGATCGTCTTCAACTGTAGATATATTACAACTCAAGAAGCCTAAGAGTTGAAAGGACTTTACCTTTAACTCGGACATCAACCATAAAATCTCAGACAAATTTGAGGATATTAAAGTATGGTGGGCCTTCCATAGCATAGAGCTCAACTAGAAGACCAGGTACCCCTAAAATTTTGCCTTCAACGAGAAATGTTGTTACGAGCTCAAATTTCACAAGAAAAACAAAGCACAATATATTTGGTGAGTATCTTCCCCATGTCATAACAGAAGGAAAAATTTTGGAGCTCTTAAGTTGCCACCATAGTATTTACACAAATGAACACTGCTATTGATCACCTGTTGTGTTTGATCATCCTGTGATTTTTGATACTTTGGCTCTGGAACCAGAGCAAAAGCATGAGATCTTGGAAGACCTCCAAATATTACAGAGTGGATACAAGTATTACAGGAAAGCTAGACAAGCATGGAAGAGGGGTTATTTTCTCTATGGCCCTCCTAGAATGGGCAAGTCCAGTATGATTGCTACCATGGCTAATTTTATCTATTACAAATTCTATGACCTAGAGCTCACCGAATTGAAAAGAAATACAGAACTGAGAAAGATTTTGATCGCCACTAGCTACAAATTGATAATCATGGTAAAAGATATTGATTGCTCTCTCGATTTCTCAAATTATAAGAAGAAGAAGAAACCACATAAAGAGAGTGAGGAGAAAGTGAAGCCATCCGAGTTGAACAAGCCTAAGGAAAACGAGCTGAAGGAGGAGAGAAAAGTGACCCTTTCCTAGGTTTTGAACTTCACAGATGGGTTATGGTCGTGTTGTGGAAGCAAGAGATTGTTCATTTTCACTACCAACCACATTGACATGCTCAATCCTCCGCTTCTTCGGTCTAGTCGCATGGATAAACACATTTTTCTGTCATTTTGTAAATTCTTTGGATTCAAGACTCTATCTCACAATACCTCTCCATTCAAGACCATGAGTTGTTTCCCGAGATCCAAGATCTTATCGATGTTGCTAAAATGCCGCTTGCGGATGTAACTGAACATCTTTTGAAGATAAATGACGATCCCTCCTGTGCCCTCCATAACTTAATTGAAGCTCTTCGTGACGCCAAAGAAAGAAGAGCCAATGTCGCTTTGAATAACAATGTATCTAAAGAAAATGCTTCCGTGACAGTAGAGAGTGAAACCTAGTCTTAGCAAAGTAGGTACAAACATCAATCTTTGCGATGAAGTCTGACGTCATTAATGGAAAAGAATGAGTCATAAATGTGATTTGTACTATTTCAATGCTTCTTTTTTCTGCTCAAACTTTGAGGCTTCCACATCCCGCTGGACAAAAGAAAATATTTTCCTAAATGTTTTCAATTTGAAAACATGCCTTAACGCATGAAAAATAATGCATCTTTAGCTTCCTTTCAATTGTATTTTTTGCTCAAATTTCGAGGCTTCACATCTTGTTGGACAAATGAAATTTCTTTTCCCTAGTGTTTTCAATTTGAAAACAACCTTGACACATGGAAAATAATGCATCTTTAGCTTCCTTCCAATTATATTTTTATAACGCGTTGTTTAAATATCATATGTTTTAGAGTTTTTGGTTTGAATCTCACAACTTTTTTTTGCCTAACTTTATTTTTGTATTGTTTAAAATGGGTTTTTGATTATATAAATATATGGATTGAGCACCCTCTTGGGGCACTCGAATTGTAGAAAGTTTACAACTTAAACTTGTGATTCCAAGAAATCCCTACCCAATTCTAGGCACTCGAATTGTAGAAAGTCTACAACTCAAACTTGTGATTCCAAGAAATCCCTACCAAATTCTAAACAAATTAGAACGAAAAATATGTCGGAAAACCACCAAAACTTAAAACAAATAAACTATGAAAAAGGGTTTATTGTTGTGTTATATCAAAAATATCATTGTTGATTACATTTCTATTTTTTTTTCTTCTTATTATATTATTGTTTCTGTTTTATTTTTTTAATACCTTTTCTATTTTTAGTTTCTATTTTTTCAAGGTTTAATAATACTTTTCATATTTTTGATGCATTTATAGAATAATTTTATTCTCATCTCTTTCATTTTTAGGTTGACAAGGAATCTATGAAACTAATTTTAATCATTATGATCATAAATATTATAGAAATCTTTGAAACTCATTTATGATTATTAAAAATCCTATAAAATAATCTATATTTTAACTTTAAATCAGCTTAGATCCATCTTAACTTGGATCTAAATCTTTGAAACTCATTTATGATTATTAAAAATACTATAAAATAATCTATATTTTAACTTTAAACCAGCTTAGATCCATCTTAACTTAGATCTAAATCTTTGAAACTCATTTATGATTACTAAAAATCTTATACAACAATGTATAATTTAACATTAAACCAGCTTAGATCCATCTTAACCCAGATCTATCAAGCGTCGAGAGGGATCTAATCTCTCGATGTGCAAACCTCTTTTTTGAGTGCAAAACTTGAGGAAAAGTTTCCACCTCGAGAGATTTGATCTCTCTCGGCACTTGATAGATCCAGGTTAAGATGGATCTAGGTGTAACAAAGCCTATTTACAAATTAATAATATCCATGGTAAAGTAGGGGTGAATATCGATGGTTAAGAATCTTGTCATATTGTTATAAAATATTTAGATTGTGAAATAAGATATGATTTTTTGGCATGTTGTATAAGTCATGGAATTACATGCTATTGTAACAAAGCCTATTGGCAAGTTCATAATATCAATAAGCGGGGTTGAATGTCCATGATTAAGAATCCTATCATATTGTTATAAAACATTTTGATTGTGAAATAAGTTATCTTTTTTAGGCATGTGGTATTGATAAGCCATGGTACTGGCCCATTGTATTGTAACAAAGTCTATTTACAAGTTAATAATGTCCATGGTAAAGTGGGGACAAATATCCATGGTTAAGAATATTTTCATATTGTTATAAAATATTTTGATTGGGAAATAAGTTATGTTTTTTGGGAATGTGGTATTGATAAGCCATAGTATTGGCCCATGGTATTATAACAAAGCTAATTTTTTACAAGTTTAATAATATCCAGTGTAAAGTAGCGTTGAATATCCATGGTTAAGAATCTTGTCATATTGTTATAAAATATTTTGGTTGTCAAATAAGTTATGGTTTTGTGGGCTTGAGATATTGATAAGCCATGGTATTGGCTCATGGTGAAATATAGAATAGAGATTTAGATTTAATAATACTTACATTACACCTACACATCTACTCTATGCTAAATTATAGAGAACCTCTCCACATAATTACTTAAAAATATTATCACAATATTTTTTCTTAAAAATATATCTACTTTATGGACGATCACTTAAAAATATTATCGCGATATTTTTTCTCAAAGGTATGTATACTTTATTGTTTCCGCTCCCTTCAAAAAAACAAAAACTTTAAAATATAAATGGGTTTTAGAATATAAAACGATTTTATAGACTTGCGATTCTAAAAGTCCGCTTTAGATTATAAAACAAATTTATAAATTTAAATTTTCAAAAGTTTTCAATAAAGTTTATAACTATTATTAGATTGCTGCTTAAAGGCGGCCACCATGTAGCGTGAGCGAGAAGTCTATATAATAAAAGAATGAAACTTTAATTTCTAATAAAAAAATACTGTGGATTATTCCATGGACAATATGATATTGACATAATTAAATATAAAAATAAAATTGCTTTTTCACACCGGAATCACATACGTTATATATATAAAAGTTGGTTTTTAAATGTTTATTTTTTATTATTATTATTTGAATTATGCAATATAGTTTAGATGAGCATATGTAATGTGTGAGTTGCTTATATTTATGAGAAATTTTGAAATCTGTGATGCATAGGTCATGACCTTTAACAAGTTTGTATTCATGTTTTGTAATGATGATGTTGATGTGATTTTTTTTAATGAACTAAGTCAACATATAACAACTTTGTGCTATGTGTTTTGTTAATAGTGGTTTTGCAGGCTATAATGGTATTATTATAGCAGACTTAGCTTTTCAAATCTTGAATTATTATTAGTTTGTAGTCTATGTGCTTTTACTTCTTGATTAATATTGAATGTATGTGAATGAGCATCTACGAGGGTTTAACTTGTTACCAATATTTTATTATGTTTATTCATAAGAGGATTTTAAAATGGTGAAAGGTAGAGTTACTCTATTTATTTATATATTTTAAGGCATAGGTGGTTGGAGGAGGGGTGGTCACAGGGGATGACATGTTTGTGGAATGTGGGGTAGGAGGAGTTTATATATATTTTTATTAGAAAATTATATTGGAGGGGGGTTCAACTAAAGTTTTTTGGAATGTTTTTATCAATATCTAGCAAGATTAGAGGTGTTCTTTAATATCCCACAAATCAAGGTACTATGACACAATTTGACTAAGTAGAGACCATGTGTGAGCATTTAAAATTGCTAAGCAAGTTGAAGAATATTGTTATAGTGAATGCTTACCTTTTTGTATATTGTTACATTGTGTCTTTTTGCTAGTCATCTTCATATCTTCTTTTCATGTTGCAATTCTTAGAAAATGCAATACAAATGTGTTGTATCTACATGAGAATGTATTGCAATTTATTAGTAAATATCAATTCAAATATAAATTCCTAAAGACATCATATATCCCAATGCAATAGTTAGTAACAGTTGAAATGGTAAGTGCATGAAGACATCTGAAAATGAAATTATATTTTAGATTAATAGTTAATATCTATTGAAACTGTGATTACAGAAAAAACATCATAAGTGCACGAAGACAACACAAAATGGAATTTAGTGTGTCTTTATCTATTTGTTGTGTTTCAAGTAGAAGAGAGATGTAGTAAAGCACAAATTATGCAATGACCATACCAATATACATTGAAGGCATTCACATTGTTCAATGGATAGGTTTGTCTAAATATAATGTACTATGGTCGTTGATGGTGGACAAAGTTTAGTTGTTATTTTTGAAACTTTTATGTTTTTGTGTACTATGAGTTTAACTTTGAACAATATTTGATTGGATATCAATGCTGAAGTCATCACTATCAAAAATATGTAATTGATATATGTAGATTGAGATATTACCTTCTACTCATTTTAATTATTATTTATACTTGTTCAAATGGTGTTGTGTATATGTTCATGAAGAAAATTGATTGTTTAAAGTAGATGTAAATGAGGTTTACTTAAAATTACTATTACAGTAGGATTTTGTTTTTTTGTTTGGTATCCTTTTTCTATACAAGGATGCCATGGGTGGAATGTGTATGGTGAAGTTGAATGGTGTAAACTGCTTATTTTTGGTGGAATGAGCAAGTCTGATTCTTGAAAACATAGTACCATATGAAGTTTATGTCATCCATAACATTAATATGTGCATGTAGTCTATGTGTATTTAGAATTTCAGTTGTTAAGTTATTTGTAATTTTGGTTTTTTTATTTTTGTAAATTCTATCTTCCATGGTGCAATTGTTCCTAATTGTGTCATTTCATTTAATACTTTGGAATTTTCATGAATTTTTTTCATGTTAATTTTCCAATCAGTTGTAATGAGCCATTATTTTTAATGCATGACAATGAAATATAGACTAACCCATGATATGTAACACCAATTGCATTGAATGCAAAACTATTTAGTGTTATTCTTTGTGTTTGATGTTTTGTTCTTTCACAATCTAATTACTTTGGAAATTATTTTTATATTGTGATTTGCAACTTGCTATGAGCTATTGGTTCTGTAATTTGGAAAATTGGTGTCGATTTTGGTAAGATATTTGTTTCATATAACTCAAGGAATTATATTTTTTATGTTTTCATTTTTTTTTGTTCGAGAACTCTATCCAATCAACATTGGATTTGTTATTTTTGCTTTCATATGCTTTGAAGATCCCTTTGGCATTGTTGACTACTCTATCCTCAATGTTGTAGTTTCATGCATATAATTAAATTAACATATTTCATTTGACTATTATTATTGATGGTAGTGATAGTATTATTTTATAGGAAACAATTTTCTCTAGTAGTTTCATATTCATCATAGTGCTAGCTGTTATTCATTCCTCTTGTACTAGTGAACTCATTTTTTTTCATTATGGCTCTAGAAATACTTGCTTTAATAGAATATGTATGGGAAAATTGGGTCCAAAGGTTGTGGTATATATAAATGGTCATTTATGTAAATGATATATTTGTTAGACTCATTTTTTAATATCATGGGGGTATTTAGGAAATTCACAAAGCATGTGTCTTTTTTATGTAATGTAGTTGATAGCATTTGACTTTCTCCTTTTAAACTTCATATAGGATTGTGTTTTTGTTAACTCTTAGGTTCTCAAATATAAGTTCCTTATAGGTTGCACTTGGTATAAGTACCTTGAAAATATCATTTTGACATTGCCAGAGTATAGGATTTGATGCAATAGTTTATTGTTTTGATAAATATTTGTTGCACATACAAGTGATACTTCATTAATAAGAATCACAAAGAATGTTTTGGAGTGCTTTGATATTGTGTCTATATTTTCATTGTTTAGCGAAAACTAAATTTTCTTGTAAAAAGGTCATATAAAATGCATAGTTCAATGTAACACCACGAACATTAAATGTTGCTTTTACTATATGCACACTTATTAGTCATTTTAGCTACAAAAGGTCATATTGCATTATATGGTTGTGCATATTTACTAAGGATTGGAAAATTTATTTAGTTTTAAATGTTTTCTTTGTTTCTAGACTTCCTATCAAGAATAAATGGATTGGTTCATTTCACCTATATGTTTTTCTTGTGAATATTATATTTACTAATGATGCTTGTTCTTTGTTTAACTAACATCTAATGTTGTACTTTATGTTCTCTAGTTTAGGTGGTTGTTTAATAAATTCATATGGACTCATGGATGGTATTTTGACATTCTTTGTGCATTGAAATTATTATAAGTTTTTGTAATCTCTTCTCTAGTTCTTTTAGTACTATTTATGTAAAATTGCTCACATTTTGTGTCTATTGCATTCATTGCACTGTTCAATATTGCCCCATGTGATTATTATAGAAAATGTATAATTCGTTCATTTTTCTTTGTTACGAAATATAACACACAAGATATGACAAGAACTTTTGTGAAAAACACTTGAAGCCATAATCTACACATTATATTCATTCCAATGAAACAAATATATAATACATTAATGAAACCACTTCTTAAATGTGAATTTCTCTCACACTGGCATTGAATCAAGAGATAAAACAATGAGGAGCTAAAGTAGGATATATAACACACTTAGGACAAAAACTATATTTTGTAATGTAAAATGTAAAAATATGGTGTATGACTTAATGATTATATAGGAGCCATAGGCTAGCATACCTTGCCTCAATTGTGAGTTTGAGCAATAATACCAACAAAGAAATCAGAATTATGCATAAGATGATATCATCTCCAACTCTTCATGCTAAAAGTCCTAAGGTGAGCCTAAATGAATAGTTGCTTGAAAAGCCACCAAATTATGATATTGAAGACTCATAAGATGTGACAGCCCCATTGGGAAAATCCCCTCTTGTAAACATGTGAAACATTATTGTAATTAAAATATAAAATAGCTGAGAAATGGGACAAATTTCATACCTTGGGGAGGGTTTATTGGGAATGGAAGGAAGTGGTTATTAGTACCGGTCATGGGCTCACTAGTGGGATTTGAAATGGGTTGGTTGCACATTGAATTCATATGGAAGAAGAGAGGGGAATACCATACTTCTCTTGTGCAAGTCCACAAGAAAAAGGGGACAAAAATTAAAGAGTTGAATGGTAATGGCAAGAGTGGCATGGGGATTTGGCATGAAAACACATCCAAAACCACAAAAAGTCACAACAAAACATCATGAGGAGGAGGTTGTTCAATGAACATACAATGTAGTGGAGACATTCGATGGAGAATAAAGGTGGCATAGGAAAAACAAGAAGGGAAAGAAGGATATTTAGCACAAGAAGAATGGGAATATATACCCAAAGGAGAGAACAATGGGGGGGGGGGGGAATTAATGGAACAATGAAAGGAGGAATTATTGGGAATTGAAACATGACTTCCCAAGGAATTGGAGTGTAGCACTGTGTGACAAAACGAAGTAGAAAGAGACACATTAGCAAAGAGTGATGCAATGCTTGGGAGAGTGTGCACTGCAAAAAATAAAATACCCATAGGCTTCGACCAAGAGCACATGACAGAGAGGTATCAAAGGAATGCGGTGTGCACCATAGATGAGGGGATTCTACGAAGGAGGAAACAATGAGTGCAATAGGCACAAGTGGGGAAAAATCAGTCTCATGGAAGTGCACACAAAGGCATTTTGAGGAGAACAACAACGTGAGAGCACAATTTGGCTTAGACAAGAATGTTGTAGTGCTAAATAAAAGAAGACGTTAGTTGAGGTGAAGGAAGTTAAGAACCTCATAGTTCCTGCTTTTGGTGGAGGCCTTTACTCTCTTTGGATTCCTAGTAATTACAGAGCAATTTTCTCTATGTGTTTTAAGGTTAGACTGCTAGGTATAATGTTTCAGTGTCCTCTAGTTTCCTCGATTTAAGGTATAGGCACTAGGGTATTAAGGTAGTCTATTTTTGGGTGAGGATAAGTGGATCTTTGGACTCCTAGTGGTGTTGATTTTGTAAGCCCTTCATCAAGCCATACAATATATCTTGGGGGTGATTGGATGCAAGAAAGTTTGTTGTGCATGCCAATATAAGGTTGGGTGGAGAGTTGATGTCCGAATCTCATTTTCCAAATATATGATGAGTGATTACTTATATTTTCATGCCTTTGAATATTATGTACATGCCTAGTGTGATGTTAAAATGCTTATGCTATTGCTAAGGAATGTCACTTCTTGTATGAATGTGGAATGCTATTTGTATTATTTGGAGAAGGTTTATTGCTTGTGTTAATAATATGGAATGTTGATTTCTTGAGTGATTTCTAACCTCTATGGCCAACAAGAGGTGAGTATAATGTTTTCTTATTATTAATTGCTTCCATTAGATATGATTTTAAATAGTAGGTCCGTATTATGAAATTGCTCACAGGAAAATTGTAATTTTTTATGTATATATATTTATATTTACGCCGTAAGGCGTTTCCATTTGAAATGAACTCTCCTATGGTCTATGTTATCTTGGCTATGAACCATTAGATTAGGTATTAGACAATTAAAAAGTTTCCTACCGTTGATCTCATAACTGACTTATCTCATAATTGACTCTTATTGCTCAACTCACTCGCTTATTAATTTTTCAGTTCGATGGTAATCTATGTGAAAATCAAGTAAAAAGACAATATTGGTATAGAATCTATAAATCAATGCCAAAGATCGGGTTGATGCCTCTGAAAATGGAAGGTTACTATGTACTTTATGGGAGGATTTATGTTGCTGGAGGCTTTCTGAGGAGAGAGGTTACTATATAATTTCTGGCAAGATTTATGTTGCTGGAGAATAAGTTACATTTAATCTTGTTAAATGATCAGACTATCCATCCATGGCTTTCCCTCATAATCCTAATGGAAAGGCTATTGTCATCGATCTTGGAACCACTTACAGCTGTGTGGGTGTTTAGGATGGTTATCATGACAGAGTGGATATTATTCCTAATGATCAAGGCAATCAGATTACACCTTCCATGGTTGCCTTCACAAAAAATGAACGCCTCATTGGAGAACCCACCAAGAATCAAGTCGCTTTCAACCCCGCGAACACTGTTTTTGATGCCAAGAGGTTAATTGATAGGCGTTTCTCTGATTCCTCTGTCCAAGCTGATAAGAGCCTTTTGGCCCTTTTCTATTGTTTACGAATCCAATGATAAGCCCTTGATCCAAGTAACTTTTAAGGGAGAGGAGAAAACCTTTGTGGCCAAGGAAATCTCTTCAATGGTATTTCTTAACATGAAAGAAATCGCCCAAGCATATGTTAGGGAAGATCCCAATTCAAACAATATTGGTAGAACTTGAAGAGGAAGGAAAAATCATATTGGAACTTGGAGCAGTCACAGAAACAAGAACCCGACAGCTACGAAATCGATCAATTTCAGAGTATCTCATCAAGTGGAAGAACTTACCCGCTGAAGATTCCACATGGGAGGACAAGAATTTTATACATAAGCATCAAGAACTACTCAAGCGTTGAGGACAACACTTTTTGAAGGAGAGGGGCATGTTAGGCCCCTATACTACTAGTGTAACCCCTTATTGTTATTAGTACAACCCCCTTATTATATTGTTGTACCCATGTAGTCCCCATATTGTTATTATTCTGCCCCATAGAAGCACTCTATTGTTATTATTGTGCCCTTACATTATTATTGTTATGTCGGCTCTAATTATATTATGACCCCTTAGACTCCTATATATAGAAAGGAGGTCTTGTCATTTGTATCATCAAAGAATTGTTCATTTGTGTAATGTAAAGGAGGTTCCCCCCTCGAAGAGGCTTATTTCTAAGGCATTCATCTATCTTTTCTATCTTTTTGTGAGCTGGTTTCATAACAGCATACCTGGGTTGTCAAGTGAATAAAGCTGTCATTACTGTTCCCACTTATTATAACAATTCGCAGAGGCAAGCCACTAAGTACTGAGAGAAAATAATGAGGGAAATGGAGATTCTCCGAAGGGTGAATTCCCCACAAATCGTGCAGTGTTATGGCATATTCAATTAAGGAGGAGGGATCTCTTTTGCGTTGGAGTACATGGACGGGTGTGGTACCCTTGCGTAGGTTCTTCAAGCCCACAAGAAAATCTCAAAACACTATTTGGTTGAGGTTGCCAGGAACGTGCTCAAGGGCTTGCATTACTTGCACTAGAACAAAATTGTTCACCATGATATAAAGCCATCCAATTTGCTGATCAACAAGAGAAGAGAACAACAATATTGTAACTTGTCTCCCCTCTTGCAGTGTCTTCTCTTCATTTCTTATGCATAATCTGAGTAATTGTCTCAATGAATCTGTAAGGAAATCTCTTTTGTGGCCTTTCCATCTGATTTCACAAGGTTGGTTTTATTTTTTCTTAGAACCAGTTCATAGGATAAGGAATTCCATCAAGCCTAAATGCTGTCATTATATTTTCATGGAATTTTCATTGATAAGCCTCCATGGTCGTGGATCTGATACACTTTCAATCGTTAGGTTTTTGTTTGGTTACACCATTTTCTTTACTTTCATGCTATGCCTATGTTATCACTCAGATGCCTTCCCTAGAAGTTATAAAAAAGAAGGAATAGTCCAAGGTAACCACAAACCTAATCTTTTAGACTCAGGTTCTAGCCAACCTAAGTCCAGAGAGGGCTCTCTCTTTATAATTTAACTTTGTTTTAAGTAGGATTTCAAGCTAGTTCTTAGTTCTCAGGATGTTTTGGTTTTGATTGGGTGGTGGACTTAAGAAAACAGATGGGCAGAACAAGTATTCAGGCCATTGGGCTATGGAGTCAATCAAAGAATGGTTTAACTAAATCTGATCAGTTACTAAAGGAGGAGTTCACAGGGTAGGCTAGCACATCAAAAAGCAAATATGCTGGTTCAAATGGATGAGGTAGTCCTAACCAGGGTAAAAGGGAATCCTTAAATCGGGATCAAGATGAATAAAAGAAGGAGATCAGTAGCAAAGGGAAATTAAGAATCCTTTACTATGGACCTAAGGGGGGAAACTACGAAAGTAAGGAGGCAATTAAGAATTCCCATACCAAGATAGTTTAGTAGAAAACAATGAGAAAGTAAACAGTCAAAATAGAGAGCATTAAAGCTAATTCTGAGATATCATTCCTTGTTTACTATTCAGATTTCATAGAGAAAACATGTGAATATTTATAACATGACGAGAAAACAATAATTAAACATGAAGAGATAATACTTATTTGGTTCCAACTATGCACAAGAATCTAGTGAAATGTCTTTAGCTTTATTTCATGACCCAACAAAAACCAGTCCAGTCTTGAATACAATAGCTCCTTAGCTCGATATAAAATGGCTACAGAAATGTATTTTAATCCACCCTAATTACTTCAAAATGTGAAGTATTTATACAAAAAGTGTTACAAAATATCTCATAACAATATAAGACTTATTCTAGGAAACCAAAAATATCTTCAGCATGAAGATAGAGACAGATGGAGAACTGCCTTCTTGCTGTCCCTTTTATTGTGAATGTGCTAGATGTTGTAATTCGAATTTTTCTCTTTCAGTTGCTTTATAGCTGTGTGTTGGAATCACTTTCTGTCTTCAATCTACTGATACTCTTTACCTGCTACACTTTGACTTTGTTTTATCTGTTTTACCTGGCTGCCATATAGATTTACTGTAGTAACTTTATAGTAAATCTGTTAATTTCATCCACAATTCACCTTCAGGTAATTTCATCCTCAGAATTTTTCTTTATATCTCATTGGCCTCGGTGTACTTGGAAAAATTTGGCTTATTAACAAACAGGTGCTTTATCTCATGTTCTATAAAAAACAGATTTTCCAAACTATCATATAATACCTTTCCAGTGGGCAGAGGTTTTACCCTTGAAGTACTAGCTTGGCTGCTAGCCAACTTGTTTAATCTTTAAATGTAATCCTCCTGAGTCATTAGCTTGTCATGGATTACCATAGGACTAGGGAGTCCCTTTTCTCTCAAAGTACCATACTTTGTCATAAATCTATTAATATCATTTTGGATGCTTTGGCATCTTTTCTCAAGATTGAGCATCAGGTTCCTTTTGGTAAGAATCTTTTTAATTTCTATGATGGTTCCTATTCTATCTTCTATGCCCAGTTCATCTAGCTAATACCTGTTTTTACTGTTCAAAAGTTCTATCAATTGCTTGGCCTCTTTGGGTTTGTCTCCAAGCTCTTCTCTTGTTTTATGAAATGCTTCGGTGGCCACTTTCACCAGTTCAGTTTTCTCAAAAATTACTTGAATAGATGGCTAAACATCATTGACAGAGTCAATTATGTTGGCCCAAAGAATTTCCTTCATATTTCCTAGTGGCTTTTGCAATGTCAAGTCCGTTTCAAGGACTTTTATCCTTTCTCCCATTCTTTGATTCTTCTGAACTTCTTCCTTCTGTTGTATCTGTGCAGGTTTACAATCAGTCTCCAAACTTGACACTTTTCTCTAAGCTTCTTAAGCTCAGTATCCTGGATGGTCATTTCCTCCATGGCTTTTACCAATTCATCCGTCTTTTCTGTGGATGTCCCTATGCTTGAAGATGTACCTGTGACTGGCATAGCTATAGCTGGCTGAATTGTTGGTGTTAAGGAAGCAGCCAAGGTGGAGGGAACTGCCTTAGAGACTGTAGGAATAACAGTTTGAGGAGTGGTGGCCAACTCACTCTATTTAGACTGAATTAAGTTACCCAACTCTTTCTCTATTTCTTTTAGTTGATCATTCAGCTTAAGAACTAAGTCTATAAGCTCTTCCTCCTTCTGAGTTTCCAAGACTTCAGCGGTTTGTGGATGATGTAGAGTAGGAATTTTAAGCTATTTTTTCAATGCAACTATATCATCATTTTTCTTTTTAATTAGCTTTTCTATAGCTTTGACATCCTTGGGATCATGTCCCAGCTCTATGATTAATTCCTCTAAGGATTTTATCCTGGTGTCCTTAGCCTGTGAAGAGGTATTCTCTAACTGGAATTGTGCTGATATATTATTCAGTGAATTTTGGAGTTGATGTGTAGTAATGGCCTTGCTGGTCAATGTAGAATAGACCATTTCCTCAGTCTGTTTGTGTAATTCTATTTGGTCGATAGGATGTATATCCTTTACCAACACCTCAAAATCTGTCTTCAAATAATCTGATATAGACCTAGGCTGTTGTGTTGTAGGCTTCATGAAAGTCATTTGCATTTTACCTTCTTTTACATCAAAGGCTGACATTAGCCTTGTTTGATTAGTAGGAGCTAGTTTAAGGTATTGTGCATAACTTTGGGCCTTCAAGCTTTCATTTCTAGCCTTTATTTCTTTATATTTCTCTCTGATGTCCTGGTTCTGACCTATTGGAGCCCTAAAGGAGGATACTTCCACGCTCTGTTGTCTCTCTAGCATTTGAGCCTGTGAAGTGGAAGGTTCTTGTGTACCTCCAGAGGGAGTGGTCTGCCTGCTTTCTGCTCTTTCTGTACCTGTAGTTCCAGCTGTTTCCTCTATGAACTCCTATTCTAAAAATGGATTCAACCTTTGCCTTTTAACATACGTCTATGCAACATATCTACTAGAAGGAGTGGCCACCTCTCTATTTCTTTCGGGATTCTTATCCTCATTTAGAGGAGTTTGTACAATAGGAGGATTACTCATGATGTGTTCTGGCTGAGCCAGCTCTTCTGATATGTCTGGTTGTTCAGATTCCTCTTGCTCTTGAAGTTCTTCTTTTGGTAGTTGCTCACTGTGTTCCTGTTAGTGCCTAGTTTACCTCAGGCTGAAAAGGTAAGATCCAGGGCCAACATCAAACCACGCTCAGCCTGGTAGCTAGCCCTACCAAGTCCGGAGAGGGCTCTCTTCGGGTCAATCTCAGCAAATTATGATTGATGAGGGCTTGAGATGACTAAAGTGTCTACTGATCTTAGGCTAGGTATATGTGCAAGAGAGTTTGATTTGATAAAATGGAGTTTTGTTGGCTCAGATGGAAAGGTAGATTTTGGACATGGGGATTGAGGCCCAGTCCTGCAGGGATCTCAATGGGGCAAGGTAGGTAATTGTTTTTGGCACTTAAAATTGAATGAGATGGAAGGAATAGACAGGTGAGGTGTTGAAGAGGGTAAGAGAAATCATGGATCCTCCCCAAACAGCTGAAAACATCAAGAAACTAAAGCAAACTTCAAGTAGAACACTGCACTTTCAATGGATTCTACTTACACTCTTGTTTGTTTAGTTCAGAAGAAACAAGATAGAGAATGGCATACATGACATATAAGAAAATTCACAATTACAAAGAAAAGCACTGTACCAAGACAAATTGCCACATGGATCCCAAGGAGTTCTGCAAATCCTGGTCTCAATTCCTTAGCCAAAATGCTGATATGAATGTACAATGAAGCTTAAGGCTTTCTCAAAGGTCCAACCATTCTGATGACTGAAAGATCACAAGATATAGACAAAGCATAACTCATCCTAGCCTCTAGGGATCGAGCTCACAAGTTTAGGAGCTCTTCCAACTAATTCTAAACTAAGAACTAGAAATCAGGCAGTGGAACAGCTCGCCTCTAGAAACTAGGGAATTGATTCATTCAGTTTCAAACAACATTTTAACCAATGAATCTACCTCCATAAGTGAAAATTTGACATATTTACATCATGATCCATCAATGTACCTTAAATTACATCACAAATTTTCCATTAATAAAGTGAAAAAGTCAAACCGGCCAAAGCTGGGTGAAAAATAGAGCAATACTTGGTCAAACTGGCAATTTTTCCTCTATGCGTAGCGCCTGTTTGGACCCACTTTTGGAGGCGTTCTCGATGTCCAAATTCACTCCAAGTATGCTTGTTGGAAAGGTATGCCTATCTACTTTCCAACCCAAGTGGAATTTTTCAATTTGGCCTCCATTCGCCCCTCCAAAACTCAGTTCTCCCAACAATTCTTCCTGTGTGTCAAAATAGTGGCAGAAAGGCCAGTTTTAGTGTGTTTTTGACCTTTTTGGGGGCTCAAAACCTATCAAAATTTCTTGGCTATTTATGAGAATGCATATTTTTTCATGAAAAATCCAAATATGTTGAGTTTTTCTCAAAATGATGCCTCCATCAAAAGCGAGCATCGGGTGGCGCGACGCATAGAGCAGAAATTTCTGTGATTTAGTGCCAAAAATTCAAAAAATGCAAAAAGTGCCCCAAATTTTTTGAAATTTGGGCTGAGTCTCCTCCATCAAGCATTGTGTTGGGCCAAGAAATTCTCAGCCAATATCCAAAGTCTATCATGCTCCTTTCACCTCCTCGATGCCCTTTTCAACTTTGCTTTCAAGCTCCTGATTATTGCCTTGCAAATTTTGTTTTTCGCCAAGTAATGGTAGGCCATGTGCCTCAACAATGTCTTCTCTTTGTTGGCCTTCTCTAGCATCCTTTCCCAAGTGCAATTTTTTCCTCTCAAGCCAAGATTCACGCTTAGCTTGAATTTCCCTTTCCAGTGTTGTCGACTTGGTTTTCCTTCTCTTAGCAACTTGCCAGTTGCTTGCATGTTTTTGAGCTCCATGGATGAGTGGGACTGATGAGGGGAGGATTTGAGGCTAGTTGTAGGGTTTTGGGGGATGAAAGGGTTTAGGGAATAGTATTTAGGCTTTGGGATAACAATTAGGGTTTGGGGATATTTGAATAGGGTTTGGGAATAGTGGGATTAGGTATTAGGGATTTTAGTTTTAGGGATAAGGGGATAGGTGAGTGTGAATGAGAGGGGAGAGGGAAAGTAATATGAGTGAATCGTAGTGAAAGAAAAATGAAAATGGGGATACAACGACAAAACTACAGTTTTGCAAACCCTAGGCAATTTTCTCAACACAACTTTGCAAGGAACTAGGGTTTTGTTTTTAACCGATTGAAACACCATAAACACTGATGGAAACTCATACATTGGAAATATGGAGGCAACTTACTTGAACACAATAAAATTGAGCAAATTTTACAATTTGGGAGAGTTTTTGAGTGAAATCAGGCTTCCAGCTCTATGCGCCGCGCCACCAAACCCTATGCGTAGCGCTTTTGTCAGGAGACTTTTGGAGGCATTATTGGTGTCCAAATTGGGCATAGGATAGCTCGTTGGAAAGGTTGTTGAGTCTAATTTCTAACCCAGCTATAATTTTTCAATTTGTAGTTCATTTTCCCTGACAAAAATCAAATTTCCCAAGACTGGTCAAAATGTGCAGAATGAGGCTGCCTAAAGGCAGAGTGCTGTTGTAGTCAACTTTTGAAGGTCTTTCTCAACTCAAAATTGATCTCATAATAGTTCATTGGAAATATATTTGTGTCTAGTTATCATTTCACTAATCAAGCAATTCATTTGGCCAACCAAGCTAGGAGAAAACGTGATTTTCCCGAGGTCACTTTAGAGGTGCATCAATTCTCCCGAGGCAATTGTATTTTTCACATTTCTCTGAAACCATGACACCTGTGTAAAAAGTGAAGGAGGTTTTTCTTCCTTGGCCTATTATGGACAAAAAATTCTCTCAGTTTTCCAAAATTAATCTTTTATTTCTCAGAAAAATCATTGGATGAAAACCTATCCCGATGTGTGGAACAAGGGATTTGTCGAAATGAAGTGAAATGAAGGGGATAAGTGGCTTCTAAATTCTTGAGAAAATTTTGGGAAGTAGGGAGGGATGTTAGGAAGTAGGGGAAAGTGGAATTTCAAATATTGAGTGAGGGGAAGGGGTCCAAAAGGGAAAAACACAGGCCTAGTCTAGAAAATTGTCAAGTTGTAGCAAGAAACTAGGGTTTGTGCAAAAATGAGGAATTCGGGGGATCTCAGTGATGGGAAGTGTTTAATAAGGTACATTAAGGATAGGGGAAGGTGTATGAACATCCAAATACAAGTTTTGCTAATGATTTGATCATCCAAGAGAAATTACCTTCAAAACCCTAGGAGAGGGAAATGAACTTTACCTAGGCGCAACTGAAGCATGAACAAGGTGTAAAATGACCCATTGGACCCTGACATGATGATGAAAACCCTCTGAATGATGGTGCACTCAGCTGAATGGTGACATGGACCGACATTTGGACAAATTTGAAAGGAGTAAAAGCAAACCCTAGACCTAATGCCTAGTGACCAAATTTTGCTTGAAGACTCACTGAAATGACAAAATTTGACCTTAACACCTTAAAATCACTTTGTAAGAGCCTGTTTGATCACTGGAGGAAGGTTGCAAAGACTGACACTAACATTGGCTCCAATGGGGATGGTAGCTCCTTGGAGGTGCCAAGAACGACAGATCTTTGGGAGAGCAGACCAATGCCTTATCCATTGGGCAATGGAGTCAAAAACTCAAGCTAAAATGCATGACTGAAAACTGATGACTTGACGACACAAATTGACTCTCACTCAACTAAAAACTGACTCAATACTTAAACACAACCGACAAACTGGAAAATAATGCTCAAAGTAGAGCTTATTCATCAAAACCTACTCTAACAGTTTCATTCATCACCTGATCAAGTGAAATGAAACAACCAATGCAACCAAGTAAGTACTCCAACTGCTGTTTGAATTCTCCGCAAGTGCTTGCTTATGAACAACAAGAGAGAACTACTGAAAGGCAACTCCCATGAAAACTTAGAAACAGATCCGTTGAATAATATGGATTCTCTATCTGCCTCCAAAAGCACTGCATAAGGATCTTGAAGTTCATGCACACTGGGACTTAGCTCATCCAATGGATTACTTCTCTTTTCCTCATACCATGAATGCAAACTTTCATCTGAGATTTGTGACGAGACTCCTGCTGAAGATGACAAAGAAACCGGCTGCCGGGTCAAGTTTGTATTAATACTTTTGTCAAGCTCATAGATAGGAGAAGGACTTTGAATACAAACATTATCCAACACATCAGCTATTGGATCATGAAAAACTCGAAAAGACTGTTGCAACCCATTTTCTATTAGTTCCGATGAGATTCCATGATTTCCTACAGGCTGCTCATTTGAAGATATACTATGCAATTTACCCTTCAAAAATGGAAATGATTCAAAACAAAATGGTATAGAATCATCTTGCATCATTTGATCATATGGTCCAGCTTCCATGTTTTCATCTGAAACTTGACAATCAATGGCATTCGGGGGCTGCAAATCTAGATATGAGAAGTCTTGAACAAGGTTTTCATTGCCCTCAAGATGGTCCAAATCAAGACTTGTCGACAGTTGATTTCTGATTGCATGAATGTTGTCTCTGATGAGCTGAAACGAATCAAAACAAAAAGGCAAAGATACTTCACTTACTTCAAAATTTGCTACACTTTCCTCGTCACTGTCATAGTTGATATGCAATGGTTGATCACTGTATTCGAGCTGTTGAAAGTTAACTTCTTCCTCTCACAAACTAGCTGTTGATTTGTCTGCAAGATTAGCTTCTGTTTGGAGAACATAATCATCATCATACTGATCAAATTGAGGCAAATCATCAGTATAAAACACATCATCAAGCATACATGTCATATCAACAGATCTCTCTTCTCCAAGATGATCTACAAAACAATCATTATCAGATCTATGACAACTGGGATAAGAAACAAAATGTTTTGGATCAGCAACTTGTTCTTCTTCAATCAGTGAGCCATGGGCTTGAACATCATACTCATTCCTTGTGGTGATCCTTTGCATCATCTCTTCCACTGCACTTACCAAAATGTCAAGCTTTACCTCTAGAGATGTCAATTCCTTCAGATCTATGTTTTTCATCTCTTCTTCCTTCAACTTTTCCCTTCGGATCAGCAAATGAGCCTCTACATCTACTGCACTGTTTTGCATCTCTTCAAGTGTTGCAAGATTCCTTTCTCTCAGCTGAAACTCCATTTCTGGATCAAAGGCACCTGGGTAGTGCAAGAGAGCGGATCCAGGAGGAGGTCTTATATTAACCGGCATCAAAAAATAAACTTGGTTAAATTTGGAAGAAAATTGTTGTACTGTCTCCCCTGGCAGTCTTTTCAGCTGGTTATACTCTTCTATAATCAAGAAAGGGTTCTGTCTGACCACCCACCTGTCGAGGAAAACTTTGACGAACTGCTGGAAATCTGAGATGCTCGCATCAGGCAGGGTTTTGAACCAACTCTTGACTTTGCCTTGCAAAGAAAGAGCAAAAAGCCTAATACTGACATCTTCTTCATCAACTTCAAAAAGGTCAAGAAAGGACTCAAAATTCAATACATGTCTCTCAGCAGTGATATTGTCGTGTTCACCATCAAATCTTGGTAGATATAGATCATGATTTTTAGGGAAAGCATGGGATATAGGAGGTAAAATCAGAGGCTTGTATCGATCTGGAATTTTACAAGGTATAGGGGTATGTACAGAAGGTATAGAATCAGTCTTGGTCTCTTGAGGCTCATCAGTTTGAAGATGGTCATCACAAGATTCAGAAAAAGGGTCTTGATCAAGCTCAAAGGCATGCAAATCTTTGGTATTTACAATCTTCAAAGGGAAGGAATCAAATGCAGGCCGAGGATCTTTTCTCAAATACAATATACTTTGCAAAGCCTTCTTGACATTCTCGGGAAAAGAGAAGAAATAATTTAGAACAAAGAACAAATGTCTTGGATGAAATTCCAACTTGAATACTTGATCTTTCCATATTGTCCTTTCATGTTTTCGCTGGTCAGGTTCATCCTCCAGTGGAGTCCTTGGATCTGATCTCGAAACTGATTTAGAGTCGCCAGGTGAATGATTTCAGCCTTGCAGTGTCTGATCATTGTCCACCATCAACAATCAGATCTGAACTTGATTACATTTTACTGAGGAAACCAGATGTTCAGTTCATAAACTAGACCGGAGATTGACTGAAGCAACATTCATCTACTTTCGCTAATGCAAAGCAAGAGCGTTTCGAAGGCTACCTGGCTAACTTCAGGCTCTGTCTGTAGTTCACAAAGAAAACAAAAAACTTTTCTTCCCCAGTATGGTCGCCACTATGTTAGTGCCTAGATTTATCTCAGGCTGAAAAGGTAGGATCCAGGGCCAACATCAAATAACGCTCAGCCTAGTAGCTAGCCCTACCAGGTCAGGAGAGGGCTCTCTCCGGGTCAATCTCAACAAATTATGATCGATGAGGGCTTGAGATGACTAAAATATCTACTGATCTTAGGCTAGGTATATGTGCAAGAGAGTTTGATTTGATAAAATGGAGTTTTGTTAGCTCAGATGGAAAGGTAGATTTTGGGTGCGGGGATTGAGGCTCAGTCCTGCAGGGATCTCAATGGGGCAAGGTAGGTAATTGTTTTTGGCACTTAAAATTGAATGAGATGGAAGGAATAGACAGGTGAGGTATTGAAGAGGGCAAGAGAAATCATGTATTCTCCCCAAATAGCTGAAAACATCAAGAAACTAAAGCAAACTTCAAGTAGAGCACTGCACTTTCAATGGATTCTACTTACACTCTTGTTTGTTTAGTTTAGAAGAAACAAGATAGATAATGACATACATGAAATTTAAGAAAATTCATAATTACAAAGAAAATCACTGTACCAAGACAAATTGCCACATGGATCCCAAAGAGTGCTGTAAATCCTGGTCTCAATTCCTTAGCCAAAATGCTGATATGAATGTACAATGAAGCTCAAGGCTTTCTCAAAGGTCCAACCATGCTGATGACTGAAAGATCAAAAGATATAGACAAAGCATAACTCATCCTAGCCTCTAGGGGTCGAGCTCACAAGTTTAGGAGCTGTTCCAACTAATTCTAAACTGAGAGCTAGAAATCAGGCAGTGGAACAACTTGCCTCTAGAAATTAGGGAATTGATTCATTCAGTTTCAAACAACATTTTAACCAATGAATCTACCTCCATAAGTGAAAATTTGACATATTTACATCATGATCCATAAATGTACCTTAAATTACATCACAAATTTTCCATTAAGAAAGTGAAAAAGTCAAATTGGCCAAAGCTGGGCAAAAAACAGAGCAATACTTGGTCAAACTGGCAATTTTTCCTCTATGCGCCGCGCCTGATTCTCTATGCGTAGCGCCTATTTGGACCCACTTTTGGAGGCCTTCCTGATGTCCAAATTCACTCCAAGTGTGCTTTTTGGAAAGGTCTACCTGTCTACTTTCCAACCCAAGTGGAATTTTACAATTTTACCTCCATTTGCTCCTCCAAAATTCAGTTCGCCCAACACTGCCTCCTGTGTGTCAAAATAGGGGCAGAAAGGCCATTTTTAGGGTGTTTTTGACCTTTTTGGGGGCTCAAAACCTGTCAAACGTTCTTGGCAATTTGTGAGCATGTATATTTTTTCATGACAAATCCAAATATGTTGATTTTTTCTCAAAATGATGCCTCCATCAAAAGCGAGCGCTGGGTGGCGCAGCGCATAGAGCATAAATTTCTGTGTTTTAGTGCCAAAAATTCAAAAAATGCAAAAAGTGCCCCAAATTTTTTGAAATTTGGGTTGAGTCTCCTCCATCAAGCATTGTGTTGGGCCAAGGAAGCCTCAACCAATATCTGAAGTCTATCATGCTCCTTTCACCTCCTCGATGCCCTTTTCAACTTTGCTTTCAAGCTCCTGATTCTTGCCTTGCAACTTTTGTTTTTCGCCAAGTAATGGTAGGCCATGTGCCTCAAAAATGTCTTCTCTTTGTTGGCATTCTCTAGCATCCTTTCCCAAGTGCAAGTTTGTCCTCTCAAGCCAAGATTCACGCTCAGCTTGAATTTCCCTTTCAAGTGTTGTCGACTTGGTTTTCCTTCTCTTAGCAACTTGCCGGTTGCTTGCATGTTTTTGAGCTCCATGGATGAGTGGGACTGATGAGGGGAGGATTTGAGGCTAGCTGTAGGGTTTTGGGGAATGAAAGGGTTTAGGGAATAGTATTTAGGCTTTGGGATAACAATTAGGGTTTGGGGATATTTGAATAGGGTTTGGGAATAGTGGGATTAGGTATTAGGGTTTTTAGTTTTAGGGATAAGGGGATAGGTGAGTGTGAATGAAAGGGGAGAGGGAAAGTAATATGAGTGAATTGTAGTGAAAGAAAAATGGAAATGGGGATATAACGGCAAAACTACAATTTTGCAAACCCTAGGCAATTTTCTCAACATAACTTTGTAAGGAACTAGGGTTTTGTTTTTAACCGATTGAAACACCATAAACACTGATGGAAACTAATACATTGGAAATATGGAGGTGTTAACTTACTTGAAAACAAGAATATTGAGAAAATTTTTCAATTTTGGAGAGTTTGTGAGTGAAATCAGGCTTCCAACTCTATGCGCCGTGCCACAAACCCAATGTGCCGCGCCACCAAACCCTATGCGTAGCACTTTTTTCAGGAGACTTTTGGAGGCCTCCCCGGTGTCCAAATTTGGCGCAAGATAGCTCGTTGGAAAGGTTATTGAGTATAATTTCCAACACAACTAGAATTTTTTAATTTGGAGTTCATTTTCCCTATCAAATGTCAAATCACCCAAGACTGGTCAAAATGTGCAGAATGAGGCTGCCTAAAGGCAGAGTGCTGTTGCAGTCAACTTTTGAACGTCTTCCTCAACTTAAAATCTAGCTCATGATAGCTAATTGGAAATATAATTGTGTATAGTTATCATTTGACTAATCAAGCAAGTCATTTGGCCAACCAAGCTAGGAGAAAACTTGATTTTCCCGAGGTCACTTTAGAGGTGAATTAATTCTCCCGAGGCAACTGTATTTTTGACATTTATCTGAAACCATGACACCTGTGTAAAAAGTGAAGGAGGTTTTTCTTAATTGGCCTATTATGGAAAAATCCCTCTCTCAATTTTCCCAAATTCATCTTTTATTTCTCAGAAACATCATTGGAATAAAACCTATCCCGATGTGTGGAACAGGGGATTTGTCGAAATGAAGTGAAATGAAGGGGATAAGTGGCTTCTAAATTCTTGAGAAAATTTTGGGAAGTAGGGAGGGATGTTAAGAAGTATGGGAAAGTGGAATTTCAAAGATTGAGTGAGGGGAAGGGGTCCAAAAGGGCAAAACATAGGCCTAGTCTAGAAAATTGTCAAGTTGTAGCAAGAAACTAGGGTTTGTGCAAAAATGAGGAATTCGGGGGATCTCAGTGATGGGAAGTGTTTAATAAGGTACATTAAGGATAGGGGAAGGTGTATGAACATCCGGATACAAGTTTTGCTAATGATTTGATCATCCAAGAGAAATTACCTTCAAAACCCTAGGAGAGGGAAATGAACTTTACCTAGGCGCAACTGAAGCATGAACAAGGTGTAAAATGACCCATTGGACCCTGACATGATGATGACAACCCTCTGAATGATGGTGCACTCAGTTGAATGGTGACATGGACTGAAATTTGGATAACTTTGAAAGGAGTAAAAGAAAACCCTAGACCTAATGCCTAGTGACCAAATTTTGCTTGAAGACTCACTGAAATGACAAAATTTGACCTTAACACCTTAAAATTGGAGCCTGTTTGATCACTGGAGGAAGGTTGCAAAGACTGACACTAATAGTTCCTGTGTCTCCCTTTGGGATTGGGATTCTTATAGCACCTATATAAAGGAATCTTCATCAAGTATTCTTTCTAAATCAATCAACACATTATTGACAACAGTTTCTGTGCTATCCCTGTCTACTAGATTGTTCTCCACTCATTCCAGTTGATTTCCATATTGTTATATTTGAGGAATTCGGTGGTGGATGTAGCGAGACAATTTGTTTTTATTTCTTCTGTTACAGATGACATCAAAGGGGTCATATCTCCAAATGAAACTTTGTTTGAGTTTGAGCCCTTGAAGAATTTCCTCTGCAAGTCTTCTAGCTTCTCTATTGTTACACACAAAGGGGCCTAGCTGGTATTTTATTCAGAGTTGTGCCCTTTCCTTGGCCTTCACAAAATATGCCTCATCAAAGTTGATTATCTGCCTGTAGTACTCCAGAGAAAATAATCTCATTGGGAGGTATCTTAGCAATTTGTAAAGTGCCAATTCGCAGCCATATATTCTGATTCCAGTGTGATTTTGGTAGAAGTACCAATCTCCCACTTTGTACTATTTGGACAGCTGTAGGACCCTCCTGATATCTGCACTAATTCTTGGAGGAGGACTTCCTATCAGCATGGTTGCTACTGGATGCACAAATAGATCTATAAAATTTGTATAGGAGTATGGAGATTCATATTTGTGGATTAAAGGGGTCCAGAAGACTACTGATCTAGGATTGCCTCTGGTGTCAAGCTTCTGAACAGTGAAGGGAAATTTGTCAGCTTGATAGTAAAGAAAGAGATGATACAACACTGATGAGTATTTGAATACTCTCTCATTTTCCAATCTCATGAACTGATCATGCATTTTGTCTGAGATGAATTTTGCATAGTCAAACATGATGGTAGGGGGCTGCCTAGGAGTGAAAATGGACATGTAGGCAAGAATAATCTCATCTACATACTCACTAGTAGTATAGCCTAGAATACTGGATATCATTGATATGATGTCTTGGCCAAGCTGAGAAGAAAAACATGACATGTAAGGAGGGGGATCGTTTGGCATGTGTTTTTCTTCTACAATGAAAGTCTGGTGTATTTTATCAATCTTGGAAAGGGGGAGTTTAGGGAATCTATCAAGCAAGTCTCCAATAGAAAGGGGAGTAAGATTTTGACCAGGTTGCAACTGCAGCATTTCATTTATGGACTCAACGGTGATGGTGAAAAGTATTGTCTAGTCGAGGGACATCACCACTCTTAAGGTGGGATTGTAGCTCACATGACAATAGTGAACAATTTCAGGGAAGATATGGACGCTAGGGAATTAGTACTTGGGCAGGTTTGATTCCCAAAGCCCTATTCTGTCTGCATGGTTCAAGTACTGGTCTCTGTACCTGCAGCACAATTTCAATGGGGATTCTTCAACAAAGATGTCTTTAATTTGAAAGTCTTTGTCTGCTAACGGGAGATGGTCTAAATCCCTGTGGGGAGTAGAAATGGGTAGGATATTCAATGCAACTGGCGCAACCATCCTTGGTTCTTGTGGATTCAAGGATGGGGGCAAAGGGTTTTCTATAAAATTGGGGGCCAATTGGTTTAGTTTGGAATGGTTTGGAGTTGTTGGGCACCTGTTTTACTTAATTACTTAATAGCTTACAACAATTGAGTAAAGGTTTGGGAATTAAACAGGGTTTCTCAGTGAATTTTGGTAAATACCTGGTTTTGGCTCTGAACGGATTGATGGGTGACTGTACACAGTTTGTAGGAAGCGTTCGTGCCTAAAGGGTGGTCTTGAAGTTCAACAGCTTCAACAGGTTGGCAGTTGGATGTGGGTTTACGGTTGCATGTACTCTGGTGCTTGCATGGAGGTCTGAGCGGTCTTTTCCACGATAAAACTAAAAATAATGAGTTTTTCTAGTTTTCTGCGCAAAGTCAATTGTTTTGGCGGGTACATGGGGACAGGTACGTTCGAAGTTAAGCGGGGGATGAGACGTTTTGTCATCTAGCTGGAGGTGGTAAATGGTTTTATTTCGCACAACTTTTGGGCTGGAGCAGTTTTGGGGGAAGGCGCCCGATGCCATTCATCGGGCGCCACGTAGCAGCGGGGGGAACAATGAAACCACCCATATCGGGTGGGTAAAGGTCAGCCTTAAGAGGCCGCCCGATATGAGCATCGACCGTCAGATCAAATGAGACCTGATCGTATGGTGATCGGGGCAGGGTTTTGACATGAAATTTAATGGAGGGGCCTGATGGTGGTTTAAGCATGGTGGGATTTAATTAATCAAGGATTATGGTAGATTAAGGGTGTCGGGGATGATTTCATTGGTAGGGGTCGATTATTAAATAACCACAGATTGATTAATTAATCTCTTTTATTTGGCGGAGGGCTTTGGTTCTTAATTAGCCACTGATCGACTAATTTTAACCCATTAATGATGTTAATAGAGTTTATATTTCAAACTTCGGGGACGAGGTATTTAATATTAAAGGGATTTATTAAATACAGAGGGGAAAAGGGTTACTTTTAGGGAATTAATATTTAATTAAAGTCAAAATTTAATATGAATAAAGGTAGAATTTTTTTTTTAGTGCTAAGTACAAAAATGAGTCCTTTGCAATTTGTTTTGCTTTTCACATAGAAAACACAGAAACTTAGGTTAAGTATGAATTTGTGGGTTTTTTGTGAAAAAGGGGTTTTTATGGGGGTAATGGCTTTCCTTGGGAAAAATAGTGTTTAAACCTTAGGAAAAGGGGTTTTGTCATGTAAAATGATTTTTCCTTAGGAAAAGGGATTTGCTGGGGAATATGAGTGAATTTGAGGGGGTGAATGCTTATGAGGGGATTTTTAGTACTTAAGACCTATAAGTCATTGGGCCGAGGGTTTGGTCCCTCAAGAAGTCAGAGAAATGCTCTGAGCCCCTTTGAATTAAGATTTTAGGTACTTAAGACTTTCTTTGGAAATTAGTTAAGTGAAAAGTGTAATGAATGAGGGAGGTTAATCAGTTGACTTTGTGTACTTCGGTAAATGCCCAATATACTTAGAAATTTGATGATGAAGATGAATAATATGATCTTTATCTAAGAAATCATCACAATTCTACAACCATTCAAATACTTACCCATCTACTCATCCTACTATTTTTTCTTCTCTTTATTAGGGTGCACTTAAGCTGGCAAACCCTTTATCAAAACTTTTTATTTTCTTTTACAAAAGTAATCTATCTAAAACTAACCTTATTACATCCAAGGGCTCAGATTAAATAGTTGAGCTCATTTTATTTACTCTACCTATGTACTTATCTGCCAACATTAAACAGTTTGGTAAGATTTTATTCTCTATCTCTAAGCAATAAAATTGAAAACATGAAATAGCCAAGTTTAAACATTTTGACTATCCATGGATTGTGGCAAAGGTAACCAGCTGCACACAATCTTTAGTTTGCACCAAAAGTAAATAGTAGTGGCATTTTGTCTTGCACACTTTCATGGTCTTTTTCTTTCTTGGGGCTCATTTTTTTCATTTTTTGACATTTTTATTGTTTTTGTCCTTTGATTTTTCTTTAAGGACATACACTCTTTACATTTTTTTTTTTTTTTTTTTTTGAGTTTTTGAATATGGAAAACATTTGCAGAAAGCAAAGGTATGTACATATTACAGTTTTGACCATAGCTATTCAAAAATTATGACTCCTATTGGTATATGAACCTAACAGTGTCTCCACTTGGGGATGGAATTTACTGGTGAAATGTCAAGAATTAGTAGATCAATGGCCTTCTGAATTATTGTGATTTTACTCTGCAAATTTTCCCTTTTACTTTGCTACTTTATTGATATTTATGACAATGAAACTTTTGAAGCTTAGGGCCTTCTCTTCGAGCTTCAACTCCAAAATTACCATCCAATCAACACTAAAATTTTTGAAAAATAAAATATGTACAAGTGATTAGTGAAATCAGTAACTGGGATCTATATAGTGCTTAAGCATTCAACCATTAATTGGTCCTCCTTCTACTTCTGCACCATCCAATTCTTTGAGGAAAAAAGCATTGTTACCCAAGTGCCTTTCCATAGGAAGTCGAACTTCCCATGTTTACCTTTATCCTCCCTTCTTGAGTCCCATTTCAAAACATTATCCCCTAGGTAGAAATCTTATGCCTTGGTCCTTTTGTTAAAAGCTTTCTTGATTCTCTCCTACACAACTTGGGATCTGATATACACTTCTTCCCTGGTCTTCTATAAGTGAATTGTCTGGTTGATCCACCTTTGAATATCGTTTGGCTCAACCTGTGCTTCTTGGAGCAATTTCATCACCGCTGTTACCAAGGAAGATGGGAAAACAACCTCCATTCCATAGACTAGCTGATAAGGACTCGTCCCAATGGATTTCTTTGTGGTCAGCCTATCTTCCCACGAGGCATTTACTAGCTTCTTGTTCTAGTTTTTCTTGTTATCTTCCAACACTTTTTTGATGATATTCACTAAGCTCTTGTTGGAAGACTCTGCTAGTCTGTTTCCTTGGGGATAGTAGGTTGTGGAGTGACCCAGGGTTATATGATATTTGTTGCAGAAATCAATCATCCTCTTTGATTTAAAAGCTGCTGCATTGCCTATGATGATTTTGGTTGGACAACTGAATTTGGACAAAATGTTGGTCTCAAGGAAACCTATTATGACAGTATTAGTAGCTTGTCTTGAGGGTATGGTTTCTATCCACTTTGTAAAATAATATTTGGTAGTCAAGATCCATCTATGTTGGGCAGAGGAAGGGGGATGAATTTCACCAATGAAGTCAAGACCCCACTGTTGAAATGGTGTTTCAATAGATATTGGTTTCAAAGGTAATGGTAATAGTTTTATTTTTCCTTCAAAAATCTGACATTTGTGACATGAGGTTACAAATTTCTTTACATCAGAAAATAGAGTGGGCCAGTAAAAACCAGCTCTTAGGATCTTATCAGCTGTGGTCTTCTAGTAAATATGTCCCCAACAGTCACTTGCATGAAGCTCCTGTAATATTTTGTCAAATTCTTCCTTTAACAAACAATTAAGAAGGATGCCTTTGTGATTTTTCCAAAATAAAGCATTGTCAATTATGCAAAACTTCAAAGATTTCATTTTTAAGAACCTACTTTTAGTCCTAGATAACTCTGGAGGAGCTTGAATATTTTGTAGAACGTATATAATATCAGCATACCATGGTGAGTCAGGGAAGGCCTGGCTGATCTGTGGAGTTGCCATCTCCTCTTCGTTATCCAATTTTGCAATGAAATTTATGTCTAGGGCCTGATAGTTCAATTCAGCCATGAGCTTGGCTAAACCTTGGCCTTTGATCAATTTTGTAGGCTTAATTTCTAAGTCATATTCTAATATGGTAGCTATCCACTTCCCTCTCTTTCCATCTAGTCCGTCCTGTGTTAGGATGTCTTTTACTACAGCATTGGGAACATAAGCTACTATATGAGAACACAAGGTATAAACTCTGAAATCTTTTATAGCTTTGACTAGAGAAAAATCTTGCTTTTACATTATATTATACTTTAAAGGTGCATCTCTCAGGGCTTTACTAAAGAAGGCTATTGATTATTTAAAACCTTGATCATTTTTCTGCAGTAGAACTGCAACAATGGTATGTTCTGAAGCGAAAGAAAATATGATGAAATCCCTATTAATCATTGGACTGATGAGAACTGGTGTTTGTGTTAAGGCTAGATTTATATCTTCAAAACAACTTTTAGCCTCTGGAGTCCATTTAATAGTTGAATCTTTCTTTAACATGTTGTTTAATAATCTAATTTGTTCAGCTAAGTTAGAGATAAATCTTCTCAAAAAGTTTATTTTACGTAAAAATGCTTGTAGTTCTTTGATGTTCCTAGGATGTGGTATCTATAAAATGGCTTCAATTCTTGTTGGGTTGATCTAGATACCATCTTTGGAGATAATTTGGCCTAGTAATTTTTCCTCTTCCAACCCAAATAAGGGTTTTTTAGGATTCAGATAAATTCCGTACTTCCTACACTTGGTGAAAACTTGCCTAAGATGATCCAGGTGTTGCTGATATGATTTAGAGAATACTGTGATATCATCTAGGTATATTACTAGGAAGTCATGGATTTCCTTAGAAAAGGCTATGTCCATTGCTCTTTGAAAGGTGGCCCCTACATTTTTTAACCCAAAAGGCATTTTCACATACATGAAAGTGCCCCATGGAGTAGTGAATGCAGTTTTTGCCTGATCATCTGGGTGGACTAAAATTTGGTTATAACCAGAAAACCCATCTAGCAGTGAGATTCTGGTTGAACCTACTACCCTCTGTAATATGTGATCCATTTTAGGAAGAGGGTAGTTATCCTTAAGTGAAACTTTATTCAAATTCCTAAGGTCAACACATAGCCTTATTTCACCAGTTTTCTTTCTTGTAGGTACCAAATTAGAAACCCAATATGAGAATCTAATTGGTGCAATGATCTTAGCTTTGTACATTCTTTTGATCTCCCTTTCAATAGAAGGCAATAGAATGGGGTTAATCCTTATAAGCTTCTGTCTAAAAGGTTTCTGATTTTCTTTTAAAGGAATGGTGTGTTGTATTATGCTGGTATCATAGGACTTAAGGTCCTCATAATTCCAGGCAAAAACATCTTGGAATTCCTTTAACAGTTCTATGTATTTCACTTTTTCATTGAGAGGTAAAGACTTTGAAAGTTTTATCATCTTGGGATCTTCTTCAGAGCCTATGTTACACTCCTCAATGTCTGATTTTAAGGGTTCCATTTTTGGCTTTTTAGGGACATCGTTTGAATCGAACAATTCCTCCAAAGGAGTTAATCCTTTGGGAAAAAAATTATCTTTAAGATTTATGACTTCAGATTCTTCATCGATTGCTTCATCAATTTCAATTTGTTTTAGGTTTCGAATGTCTAATTTTGTAAACTTTGTGGGATCGAATCTATCTTATCCTTTAATCTTCTACTTTGTTAATTTCTACTTTATCAGTGTGATCAAACTCTAATGTCATGTCTGTGTCTATGTTGCAGTTTACAAATTCGTCATCTAAAGTCAGAAATTTTTTAATTTTTTGATCATTATCGAACACTTGCCAGTTCTTTAAGTTGTTAGGAATAGAAGGCCTATGCCTAACCTCAGCAGTGTACTAATGGTTAGGCTGAAATGGCAACTTGCAAGTACTAGCAAACATAGCTAAACTGTGAGCTTGCATATTGTGTTTTCTTGGAATAAAAACAAGCTTGGTTTCTAAAAAAGTATTCAGTATTTCTACAACTGTTCCTCTATAAAATCCTAACCTAGGATCCCTAGTGATATAAACAGTGTTGATTTGTTTTATTACCAACTCAGAATCTCCCATAATAGAGACTCTTATGGCTCCTAACTTTTTGACCAATTTCAGACCTAACAGAAGTGCTTCGTACTCAACCATGTTGTTCGTACATTTAAAGTTTAATTTGTAGGCATGACCCTCTGAGTGATCATTTTCTAAGTTGTAAATCCATACTCCTGCTCCTGCACCTAGTTTGTTGACTGACCCATTGAATTCAAGATGCCAAAGAATTTCATGTTCATAATTCTCGCTATCTGGGGGTACGAAATCTTTTTTGATTAAAGTATCTAGGTCATCTTTATTATCTGAAATTTCTTGAATTTGGACAATTTGATTTTCTTTTGCTACTGCAATTTCTTTTTGTTCTGAAATAATGCAATTTGAAGTATTTTCTTGATTTGTTTCAGCATTATAAAGAATGAAAGAATCGATGTCAGAATGCACTGAATATATAGGAAAGTTTTGAGGTCACTCCTGGGTACTCACTACATACTTCATCGGAGTCTCTCTATACAGTGTTTTAGGGTGTCCAAAGGCTGATATGGTAGCATACGACATGTCAATTTGCAGAGATCCCTGGTGTTTGGCACCCCACGATCTAGACAACAACATAACATATTTAGGTGGTATATCAGCAACAACTATATCCATAAGAATGGTCTTAGCAGCGTACTGCACTAGGGAAACACACAAGTCTTTTATAAGTCCTAGGCACTTAAATTGGCTTGAATCAAATGAAAATAGGTCCTTATAAGGTCAAGTGATATCCAAGTTTAGCTTCTCCATAACAGATTTAGGCATAAGATTGTGTGAGGCCCCAGAGTCTATCATGGCATTATGTAATATTTTATCGTGGATGTGAAGGCTAATGTAGAAGGGTGGTATCCATCCTTCCACTGGTTTTCCATTAACATCAAGACCAAAAATTAACTCAGGTTGATCATTAAATAAGTTAACATAGTCTTCAGTTTGAATGAAGTTTAAAGATTTACTTATTTGAGATCTGTAAGTTTCATGTTTAACTAGTTCTGTTAAAGGAACCAAGATTTTGAGTTTTTCCACCTCTGCTCCTAAATTAAAAGGCAAAGTGGATTTGTCTAATTGAACATTTGAAATCTTAGCAACAGGGTTTGGAGTAGTTTGTTCTTCTTTTTCAGTGTTTGAAGTCTTTTTAATTGGATTTTCTAATATAATTTTTGGAGACCGTTCCACTATTTCCTTGAGGGGAACTGAAGTGGAAGGTTGCTCATTAGAAGGTTGGTCATTGGTTACATCTTCAATGGTAGGACTGGGAGGGTTTTGATTTGATATAGAAAGGACTTGTAGAGTTTTTGCAACAGGAGAAACTTTCACTTTCTTAGGCTGATTAGGCACTGCTTTCTTGTTTTGGTCCGGAACATCAGTGTTCTTTTTGCTCCTCAAATTGTACTGTTTATGCACTTTGAAGATAGCGGAGTCATACCCTTGCTTGTAGTCGAAAGATTCTCTAGTTTGGGTCTGTAACTACTGAAGCATGTATAATTCTTGGTCATCCTGAGTTAGAAAGACTGTTTCCTCGTCATCTAACCCCATTAAGTTAATTTGAGTGTCTAGCTCAAGGTCTTCTTGATGGGAAGTTTCAGCATAATTCTCTTGGAAAGGAGGTCTAATGTTCTGATCAAGCCCATTGTTACTAGTATTTTGGTTTTGGTTCTTCCTAAAGTTTGGATTCGTCACTGGAGGTGCCTGTTGGTTATCCCAGTGAGGTTTCATTTCAATGACTTCTATTCTATCCATAAATTTTTCCATTTCTTTAGCTAAAGCATCCATTTTTTGATCAAAGGGTGAAGTTTCATCTTTCAGTGGTGCTCTCCTTTCGTTTCTAACCCTAGCTCTCTTGGATAGCAGATTATCTTCTACACTAACTACTACACTTTGTATATCTTCTAGTGTAGGGGGGTTCCTTTCCCTAAGTTAAAACGCCATCTTAGTGTCAAACCCGTCTGGAAACTTTATTAGGGCTAAGCCAAGTGGAGGCCTTAGGTCAAGTGGTATTGCATTATATACATTGTTAAATCTAGTGCAGTAGTCCTGAACAGTTTCGTTTAGTCCCCTCTTGAGGTTTCCATATTCAGAAAGAATTTGAAGAGGGTTCTTTTTCTTCTCCCACCCATGTAAAAATTGCTGATAAAAAACTTCTAAACTACCTATACTATTATTAGGTAGAGATCTAAACCATGTTCTCACTTCTCCAGCTAGAGTTTGGGCGAAGATTCTCATTTGGACATCTCCTATGTCGATATCATGCAATTCAAAATAATCTGTCATTTTTCATGTGTGCTGTGTAAGATCCAGTGCCATCAAATAGGACAATTTTACTCTGGTAGTCTGGTGGCAAGAGACCTTGAGGAGCGGGCATAACATGAGGGGCATATCTGAGTGCCATAGCTCTAAGTTAGAGAGGATTGAGAACAAGACTTGGGGTAATAGGGGGATTTGGGGTAACAGGGGTAATGGGCATTTGATGGGTAGTGATAGGCTGATGGGGAAAAGGTATGAACAGAGATGAGGAATGAACTTCAGAAGTGTGAGGAAATGAGGGTGAACTAAAAGAAGTTGAAGATGTTTCAGGAAGTTCAGGGATCCTATCAGTAGTAAGGGATGACTGAGGGGAGTTTAGAAGGTACTGATTGATTGACTGGTTTGCCCTTTGGATCTCAAGTTCTTTAATGAATTCAGGGTCTAGAACTAGGTCATCAAGTGCACCTTCATACTTAGTTCTGAAGAGAGAGATGTCAAATGACACATCCAAAGGGAGGTCTTCTAAAAAGAGCCACTCATCAGGACAGGAATCTACTTTGATCAAAGGTCTTAGGCTTACTAAACTTTCTTGTCTTTTGGCTATTCTCGAAATAAGGTTGGGATTGTCAAATATAGGGGGAGGATTTGGATCAGGGTTGGCCCTTGTATAGTGAGTTCTCCTTGAAGCCAAATTTTTCTTTTTTTATGAAATTTTAGAAATAACTTATAATAAACCCTTTAAGAGGTTTGAAATAAAAAGTTGAAATTTCTCAAAGGTTTATTAAGATTGGGGGTTTGAGTCTCCAGTATGGTCGCCACTATGTTATCACTCAGATGTCTTCCCTAGAAGTTATAAAAAGAAGGAATAATCTGAGGTAACCACAAACCTAATCTTTTAGACTTGGGTTCTAGCCAACCTAAGTCCAGAGATGGCTCTCTCTTTACCATTTAACTTTGTTTTAAGTAAGATTTTAGGCTAGTTCTTAGTTCTCATGATGTTTTGGTTTTGATTGGGTGGTGGACTTAAGAGAACAAATGGGCAGAACAAGTATTCAGGCCATTGGGCTATGGAGTCAATCAAAGAGTGGTTTAACTGAATCTGATCAATTACTAAAGGAGGAGTTCACGGGGCAGGCTAGCACAGCAAAAAGCAAATCTGCAGGTTCAAATGGATGAGGTAGCCCTAACTAGGGTAAAAGGGCAATGAATAATCCTTAAACCAGGATCAAGATGAAGAGAAGAAGGAGATCAGTAGCAAAGGGAAATTAAGAATCCTTTACTATGGACCTAAGGAGGGAAAGTATGGAAGTAAGGGAGCAACGAAGAATTCCCAGACCAAGATTGTTTAGTAGAAAACAATGAGAAAGTAAACAGTAAAAACAGAGAGCATTAAAGCTAATTCTGAGATATCATTCCTTGTTTACTATTTATATTTCATAGAGAAAACATGTGAATATTTATAACATGACGAGAAAACAATAATTAAACATGAAGAGATAATACTTATTTGGTTCCAACTGTACACAAGAATCCACTGAAATGTCTTTAGCTTTATTTCATGACCCAACAAAAACCAGTCCAGTCTTGAATACAATAGCTCCTTAGCTCGATATAGAATGTCTATAGAAACATATTTTAATCCACCCTAATTACTTCAAAATGTGAAGTATTTATACAAAAAGTGTTACAAAATAGATCATAACAATATGAGACTTATTCTAGGAAACCAAAAATATCTTCAGCATGAAGATAGAGACAGATGGAGAGCTGCCTTCTTGCTGTCACTTTTATTATGAATGTGCTGGCTATTGTAATTTGAAGTTGGCTCTTTCAGTTGCCTTATTGCTGTGTGCTGGAATCACTTTCTATCTTCAATCTACTGATACTCTTTACCTGCTACACTTTGACTCTGTTTTATCCATTTTACCTGCCTGCCATAGAGATTTACTATAGTAACTTTATAGTAAATCTGTTAATTTCATCCACCATTCACCTTTGGGTAATTTCATCCTCAACATTTTTCTGTATATCTCATCAGCCTTGGTGTACTTGGCAAAATTTGGCTTATTAACGAACATGTGCTTTATCTCATGTTCTATAAAAAATAGATTTTCCAAACTATCATATAATACCTTTCCAGTGGGCAGAGCTTTTACCCCTAAAGTACTAGCTTGGCTGCTGGCCAACTTGTTTAATATTTCAATATAATCGTCCTGAGTCATTATCTTGTCATGGATTACCATAGGACTAGGGAGTCCGTTTTCTCTCAAAATACCATACTTTGTCATAAATCTATCAATATCATTTTGGATGCTTTGGCATCTTTTCTCAAGATTGAGCATCAGGTTCCTTTTGGTGAGAATATTTTTAATTTCTATGATGGTTCCTATTCTATCTTCTATGCCCAGTTCATCTAGATGATACCTGTTTTTACTGTTCAAAAGTTCTATCAATTGGTTGGCCTCTTCGGGTTTGTCTCCCAGCTCTTCTCTTGTTTTATGAATTGCTTCGATGGCCACTTTCACCAGTTCAGTTTTCTCAAAAATTACTTGAATAGATGGCCAAACATCATTGACAGAGTCAATGATGTTGGCCTAGAGCATTTCCTTCATATCTCCTAGTGGCTTCTGCAATGTCAAGTCCATTTCAAGGACTTTTATCCTTTCTCCCATTCTTTGATTCTTCTGAACTTCTTCTTTATGTTGTATCTGTGCAAGTTTGCAATCAGTCTCCAAACTTGACACTTTTTCTCTAAGCTTCTTAAGCTCAATAGCCTCGACGGTAATTTCCTCCATGGCTTTTACCAATTCAGCTATATTTTATGTGGATGTCCCTGCGCTTGAAGATGTACCTATGACTGGCATAGCTGTAGCTTGTGGAATTGTTGGTGCTAAGGAAGCAGTTAAGGTGGAGGGAATTGCTATAAAGATTGTAGGAATAACAGTCTGAGGAGTGGTGGCCAACTCACTCTGTCTAGACTGAATCAAGTTATCCAACTCTTTCTCTATTTCTTTTAGTTGATCATTCAGCTTAAGAACTAAGTCTATAAGCTCTTCCTCCTTCTGAGTTTCCAAGACTTCAGCTGTTTGTGGATGATGTAGAGGAGGAATTTTAAGCTATTTTTTCAATGCAACTATATCATCATTTTGCTTTTTAATTATCTTTTCTACAGCTTTTACATCCTTAGGATCATGTCCCAGCTCTATGATTAAGTCCTCTAAGGACTTTATCCTGGTATCCTTAGCCTGTGAAGAGGCCTTCTCTAACTAGAATTGTGCTGATATATTATTCAGCGAATTTTGGAGTTGATGTGCAGTAATGGCCTTGCTGGTCAATGTAGAATAGACCATTTCCCCTATCTGTTTGTGTAATTCTATTTGGTCGATAGGATGTATATCCTTTGCCAACACCTCAAAATCTATCTTCAAATAATCTGATATAGACCTAGGCTGCTATATTGTAGGCTTCATGAAAGTCATTTGCATTTTACCTTCTTTTAAATCAAAGGTTGACATTAGCCTTGTTTGATTAGTAGGAGCCAGTTTAAGGTATTGTGTATAACTTTAGGCCTTCAAGCTTTCATTTCTAGCCTTTATTTCTTTATATTTCTCTCTGATGTCCTCGTTCTGACCTGTTGGAGCCCTAAAGGAGGATACTTCAACACTCTGTTGTCTCTCCAGTATTTGAGCATGTGAAGTGGAAGGTTCTTGTGTACCTCTAGAGGGAGTGGTCTGCCTACTTTTTGCACTTGTATTTCCAGTTGTTTCCTCTGTAAACTCCTATTTTGAAAATGGATTCAACCTTTTCCTTTTAACATAAGTCTGTGCAAGAGGTCTGCTAGAAGGAGTGACCTCCTCTCTATTTATTTTAGGATTCTTATCCTCATTTAGAGGAGTTTGTACAATAGGAGGATTACTCATGATGTGTTCTGGTTGAGCCAGCTCTTCTGATATGTCTGGTTGTTCAGATTCCTCTTGCTCTTGAAGTCCTTCTTCTGGTAGTTGCTCACTGTGTTCCTGTGTCTCCCTTTGGGATTGGGATTCTTCTGGCACCTGTACAAAGGAATATTCATCAAGTCTTTTTTTAAATCAATCAACAAATTATTGGCAGCCGTTTCTATGCTATCCCTATCTACTAGAGCATTCTCCACCCATTCCAATCGATTTGCATATTTTTCTATTTGAGGAATTCGGTGGTGGATGTAGGGAGACAATTTGTTTTTCTGTCTTCTGTTACAAATGACATCAAAGGGGTCATATCTCCAAATGAAACTTTGTTTGAGTTTGAGCCCTTGAAGAATTTCCTCTGCAACTCTTCCAACTTCTCTATTGTTACACACAAAGGGGCCTAGCTAGTCTTTTATTCAGAGTTGTGCCTTTTTCTTGGCCTTCACAAAATGTACCTCATCAGAGTTGATTATTTGCCTGTAGTACTCCAGAGAAAATAATCTCATTGGGAGGTATCTTGGAAATTTGTAAGGTGCCAATTTGCAGCCATATATTCTAATTTCAGTGTGATTTTGGTACAAGTACCAATCTCGCACTTTGTATTGTTTGGATAGCTGTATGACCCTCCTGATATTTGCACTGATTCTTGGAGGAAGACTTCCTATCAACATGGTTGCTGCTGGATGCACAAATAGATCTATAAAATATGTATAGGAGTATGGAGATTCATATTTGTGCATTAAAGGGGTCCATAAGGCTACTGATCTAGGATTGCCTTTGGTGTCAAGCTTTTGAACAGTGAAGGGAAATTTGTCATATTGATAGTAAAGAAAGAGGTGATACAACAATGATGAGTGTTTGAATACTCTCTCATTTTCCAATCTCATGAAGTGATCATGCATTTGTCTGAGATGAATTTTTCATAGTCAAACATGATGGCAGGGGGCTGCCTAGGAGTGAAAATGGACATGTAGGCAAGAATAATCTCATCTACATATTCACTAGTAGTATAGCCTAGAATACTGGATATCATTGATATGATGTCTTTGCCAAGCTGAGAAAAAAAGGATGACATGTAAGGAGGGGGATCCTTTGGTATGTGTTTTTCTTCTACAATGAAAGTCTGGAGTATTTGAGCAATCTTGGAAAGGGGGAGTTTAGGGAATCTATCAAGAAAGTCTCCAATAGAAAGGGGAGTAAGATTTTGACCAGGTTGCAACTGCAGCATTTCATTTATGGACTCAGTGGTGATGGTGAAAAGTATTGTTTGGTCGGGGGAAATCACCGCTATTAAGGTGGGATTGTAGCTCGCATGACAATAGTGAACAATTTCTGGGAAGATATGGATGCTGGGGAATTGGTACTTAGGTAGGTTTGATTCCCAAAGCCCTATTCTGTCTGTATGGTTCAAGTCCTGGTCTCTGTAACCGCAACACAATTTCGATGGGGATTCTTCAACAGAGATGTATTTAATTTGAAAATCTTTTTCTGCTAATGGGAGATGGTCTAAATCCCTGTGGGGAGTAGAAATGGGTAGGATATTCAATGCAACTGGCGTAGTCATCCTTGGTTCTTGTGTATTCAAGGATGGGGGCAAAGGGTTTTTTGTAAAATTAGGGGTCAATTGGTTTAGACTGGAATGGTTTGGAGTTGTTGGGCAATTATTTTACTTAATTATTTAATAGCTTATAGAAATTGATTAAAGGTTTGGGAATTAAACAAGGTTTCTCAGTGAATTTGGGTAAATACCTAGTTTCGACTCTGAACGGATTGAAGGGTGATTGTACACGGTTTGCAGGAAGTGTTCGTGCCTGAAGGGTGGTCTTGAAGTTCAACAGCTTTAGCAGGTTGGTAGTTGGACGTGGGTTGATGGTCGCATGTACTTTGGTGCTTACATGGAGGTCTGAGTAGTGTTTTTCACGATAAAACTAAAAATAATGAGTTTTTTTAGTTTTATTCGCAAAGTCAATTGTTTTGGTGGGTACATGGGGACAGGTACATTCGAAGTTAAGCGGGGGATGAGACGTTTTGTCGTCTAGCAGGAGGTGGTAAATGGTTTTATTTCGCACAGCTTTTGGGTTGGAGTGGTTTCGGGGGAAGGCCTTCTGATGCCATTCATCGGGCACCACATAGCAGTGGGGGGAGCAGTGAAACCACCCATATTGGGCGGGTAAAGGTCGGCCTTCAGAGGCTACCCGATATGAGCGCCGACCGTCAGATCAAATGAGACCTGATCGTATGGTGATCGGGGCGGGGTTTTGACATGAAATTTAATGGAGGGGCCCGACGGGATTTAATTAATCAAGGATTATGGCAGATTAAGGCCGTCATGGATGATTTCAATGGTGGGAGTCGATTATTAATTAACCACAGATTGATTAATTAATCTCTTTTATTTGGAAAAGGGCTTTGGTTCGTAATTAGCCACTGATCGACTAATTTTAACCCATTAATGATGTTAATAGAGTTTATATTTTGAGCTTCGAGGACGGGGTATTTAATATTAAAGGGATTTATTAAATACAGAGGGGAAAAGGGTTATTTTTCGGGAATTAATATTTAATTAAATTCAAAAGTTAATATGAATAAAGGTGGAAAATGTTTTTTAGCGCTAAGTACAAAAATGAGTCCTTTGCAATTTGTTTTGCTTTTCACATAGAAAACATAGAAACTTAGGCTAAGTATGAATTTGTGGGTTTTTTGTGAAAAGGGGTTTTTATGGGGGTAATGGCTTTTCCTTGGGAAAAATAGTGTTTAAACCTTAGGAAAAGGGGTTTTGTCATGTAAAATGATTTTTCCTTAGGAAAAGGGATTTGTTGGGGAATATGAGTGAATTTGAGGGGGTGAATGCTTATGAGGGGAATTTTAGTACTTAAGACCTATAAGTCATTGGGCCGAAGGTTCGGTCCCTCCAGAAGTCAGAGAAATTCTCCGAGCCCCTTTGACTTAAGATTTTAGGTACTTAATACTTTCTTTGGAAATTAGTTAAGTGAAAAGTGTAATGAATGAGGGAGGTTAATCAATTGACTTTGTGTACTTTGGTAAATGCCCAATATACTTAGAAATTTGATGATGAAGATGAATAATATGATCTTTATCTAATCAATCATCACAATTATGCAACCATTCAACTACTTACTCATCTACTCATTCTACCATTTTTTCTTCTCTTTATTATGGTGCACTTAAGCTGGCAAACCCTTTATCAAAACTTTTTATTTTCTTTTACAAAAGTAATCTATCTAAAACTAACCTTATTACATCCAAGGGATTAGATTAAATAGTTGAGCTCCTTTTATTTACTCTACCTATCTACTTATCTGCCAAGATTAAACAGTTTGGTAAGATTTTATTCTCTATCTCTAAGCAATAAAATTGAAAACATGAAATAGCCAAGTTTAAACATTTTGACTATCCATGGATTGTGGCAAAGGTAACAAGCTACACACAATCTTTTATTTTTCACCAAAAGTAAATAGTAGTGGCATTTTGTCTTGCACACTTTCATGGTCTTTTTCTTTCTTGCGGTTCATTTTCTTTCATTTTTTGACCTTTTTATTGTTTTTTTCCTTTGATTTTTCCTTAAAGACATACCCTCTTTACATTTTTTAATTTTTTTTTGAGTTATTGAATATGGAAAGCATTTGCAGAAAGCAAATGTATGTACATATTACAGTTTTGACCATAGCTATTCAAAAATTATGACTCCTATTGGTATAGGAAGCTAAAAGTGGCTCCACTTGGGGATGGAATTTCCTGGTGAAATGTCAAGAACTAGTAGATCAATGGCCTTCTAAATTACTGTGATTTTACTTTGCAACTTTTTCCTTTTACTTTGCTGCTTTATTGATATTTATGACAGTGAAACTTTTGAAGCTTAGGGCCTGCTCTTCGGGATTCAACTCCAAAATTACCATCCAATCAACAATAAACTTTTTGAAAAATAAAATTTGTACAAGTGATTAGTGAAATCGGTAACTGGGATCTATATAGTGCTTAAGCATTCGACCATTAAATGGTTCTCCTTCTACTTCTGCACCATCCATTTCTTTGAGGAAAAAAACATTATTACCCTTGAAACCATAAATGATGTAAGGGCCTTTCCATAGGAAGTCGAACTTCCCATGTTTACCTTTATCCTCCCTTCTTGAGTCCCATTTCAAAACTTTATCTCCTAGGTAGAAATCTTCTGCCTTGGTCCTTTTGTCAAAAGCTTTCTTGATTCTCTCCTGCACAACTTGGGATTTGATATACACTTCTTCCCTGGTCTGCTGTAAGTGAATTGTCTGGTTGATCCTCCTTTGAAGATCGTTTGGCTCAACCTGTGCTTCTTGGAGCAATTTCATCACCGGTGTTACCAAGGAAGATGAGAAAACAACCTCCATTCCATAGACTAGCTGATAAGGACTGGTACCAATGGATTTCTTTGTGGTCAGCCTATCTGCCCACAAGGCATTTACTAGCTTCTTGTTCCAGGTTTTCTTGTTATCTTCCAACAATTTTTTGATGATATTCACTAAGCTCTTGTTGGAAGACTCTACTAGTCCGTTTCCTTGGGGATAGTAGGTTGTGGAGTGACCCAGGGTTATATGATATTTGTTGCAGAAATCAATCATCCTCTTTGATTTAAAAGCTACTGCATTGTCTGTGATGATTTTGGTTGGACAACCGAATCTGGACAGAATGTTGGCCTCAAGGAAACCTATTATGATAGTATCAGTAGCTTGTCTTGAGGGTATGGCTTCTATCCACTTTGTAAAATAATCTGTGGCAATCAAGATCCATCTATGTTGGGCAGAGGAAGGGGGATGAATTTCACCAATGAAGTCAAGACCCCACTGTTGAAATGGTGTTTAAGTAGATATTGGTTTCAAAGGTAATGGTAATAGTTTTATTTTTCCTTCAAAAATATGATGTTTGTGACATGAGGTTACAAATTTCTTTACATCAAAAAATAGAGTGGGCCAGTAAAAACCAGCTCTTAGGATCTTATCAGCTGTGGTCTTCCAGTAAAGATGTCCCCCAGAGTCACCTGCATGAAACTCCTGTAATATTTTTCAGATTCTTCCTTTAACAAACAATTAAGAAGGATGCCTTCGTGATTTTTCCAAAATAAAGCATTGTCAATTATGCAAAACTTCAAAGATTTCATTTTTAAGAACCTACTTTTAGTCTTGGATAACTCTGGAGGAGCTTGAAGATTTTGTAGAACGTATATAATATCAGCATACCATGGTGAGTTAGTGAAGGCCTGGCTGATTTGTGGAGTCGCCATCTCCTCTTCATTATCCAATTCTGTGATGAAATTGATGTCTAGGGCCTGACAGTTCGATTCAGCCATGAGCTTGGCTAAACCTTGGCCTTTGATCAATTTTGTAGGCTTAATTTCTAAGTCATATTCTAATATGGTAGCTATCCACTTCCCTCTCTTTCCATTTGGTCCATCCTGTGTTAGGATGTCTTTGACTACAACATTGGGAACATAAGCTACTATATGAGAATACAAGATATAAACTCTGAAATCTTTAATAGCTTTGACTAGAGAAAAAGCTTATGTTTACATTATATTATACTTTAAAGGTGCATCTCTCAGGGCTTTACTAAAGAAGGCTATTGGTTGTTCAAAACCTTGATCATTTTTCTGCAGTAGAACTGTAGCAATGGTATGTTCTAAGGCAAAAGAAAAATATGATGAAATCCCTATCAATCATTGGACTGATGAGAACTGGTGTTTGCGTTAAGGCTAGCTTTATATCTTCAAAAGACCTTTTAGCCTCTAGAGTCCATTTAATAGTCGAATCTTTCTTTAACATGTTGTTTAATAATCTAATTAGTTCAGCTAAGTTAGAGATAAATCTTCTCAAAAAGTTTATTTTACCTAAAAATGCTTGTAGTTCTTTGATGTTCCTCGGATGTGGTATTTGTAAAATGGCTTCAATTCTTATTGGGTAGATCTGGATACCATATTTGGAGATAATGTGGCCTAGTAATTTTCCTTCTTCCAACCCAGATAAAGATTTTTTAGGATTCAGAGAAATTCCATATTTCCTACACTTGGTGAAAGCTTGCTTGAGATGATCCAGGTGTTGCCGATCTGATTTAGAGAATACTATGATATCATCTAGGTGTATTACCAAGAAGTCATGGATTTCCTTAGCAAAGGCTATGTCCATTGCTCTTTGAAAGGTGGCACCTGCATTTTTTAACCCAAAAGGCATTTTCACATACATGAAAGTGCCCCATGGAGTAGTGAATGCAGTTTTTGCCTGATCATCTGGGTGGACTAAAATTTGGTTATACCTAGAAAACCCATCTAGCAGTGAGATTCTGGATGAACCTACTACCCTCTGTAATATGTGATCCATTTTAGGAAGAGGGTAGTTATCCTTCAGTGAAACTTTATTCAAATTCCTAAGGTCAACACATAGCCTTATTTCACCAGTTTTCTTTCTTGTAGGTACCAAATTAAAAACCCAATCTGAGAATCTAATTGGTGCAATGATCTTAGCTTCGTACATTCTTATGGTCTCCCTTTCAATAGAAGGCAATAGAATGGGGTTAATCCTTCTAAGCTTCTGTCTAAAAGGTTTTTTGATTTTCTTTAAAGGAATGGTGTGTTGTATTATGCTGGTATCATAGGACTTAAGGTCCTCATAATTCCAGGCAAAACATCTTATAATTCCTTTAACAGTTCTATGTATTTCACCTTTTCATTGGGAGGTAAAGACTTTGAACGTTTTATCATTTTGGGATCTTCTTTAGAGCCTATGTTACACTCCTCAATTTCTGATTTTAAGGGTTCCATGTTCGGCTTTTTAGGGACATCGTTTGAATCGAACAATTCCTCCAAAGGAGTTAATCCTTTGGGCAAAAAATTATCTTTAAGATTTATGACTTTAGATTCTTCGTCGATTGCTTCATCAATTTCAATTTGTTTTAGGTTTCAAAAATCTGATTTTGTAAACTTTGTGGGATGGAATCTATCTATCCTTTCATCTTATACTTTGTTAATTTCTACTTTATCAACGTGATCAAACTCTAATGTCATGTCTATGTCTATGTTGCAATTTACAAATTCATCATCTAAAGTTAGAAAATTGTTAATTTGTTGATCATTATCGAACACTTGCCAGTTCTTTAAGTTGTAAGGAATAGTAGGTCTGTGCCTAACCTTAGCAGTGTACTGATGGTTAGGCTGAAATGGCAACTTGCAAGTACTAGCAAACATAACTAAACTGTGAGCTTGCATATTGTGTTTTCTTGGAATAACAACAAGCTTGGTTTCTAAAAAAGTATTTAGTATTTCTACAACTATTCCTCTATAAAATCCTAACCTAGGATCCCTAGTTATATAAACAACGCTAATTTGTTTTATTACCAACTCAGAATCCCCCATAATAGAGACTCTTATGGCTCCTAACTTTTTGACCAATTTCAGACCTAACATAAGTGCTTCGTACTCAGCCATGTTGTTCATACATTTAAAGTTTAATTTGTAGGCATGACCCTCTGAGTGATCATTTTCGAAGTTGTAAATCCATACTCCTGCTCCTACACCTAGTTTGTTGACTAACCCATCGAATTCAAGATGCCAAAGAATTTCATGTTCTTAATTCTCGCTGTCTGGGGGTACGCAATCTTTTTTGATTAAAGTATCTAGGTCATATTTATTATTTGAAATTTCTTGAATTTGGACAATTTTATTTTCTTTTGATACTGCAATTTCTTTTTGTTATGAAATAACATAATTTGAAGTATTTTCTTGATTTGTTTCAGTATTATAAAGAATGAAAGAATCGATGTCAGAATGCACTGAATATATAGGAAAGTTTTGAGGTCTCTCATGGGTACTCACTACATACTTCATCAGATTCTCTCTGTACAACTTTTTAGGATGTCCAAACACTGATATGGTAGCATACGACATGTCAAGTTGTAGAGATCCCTGGAGTTTGGCACCACACGATCTAGACAATAGCATGCCATATTTAGGTGGTATATCAAAAACAACTATGTCCATAAGAATGGTCTTAGTAGGGTATTGCACTAGGGAAACACACAGATCTTTTATAAGTCCTAGGCACTTAACTTGGCTTGAATCAAATGAAAATAGGTCCTTATAAGATCTAGTGATGTCCAAGTTTAGCTTCTCCATAACAGATATAGGCATAAGATTGTGTGAGGCCCCAAAGTTTAGCATGGAATTATGTAAGATTTTATTGTGGATGTTAAGGCTAATGTAGAAGGGTGGTATCCCTCCTTCCACTAGTTCTCCATTAACATCAGGACCAAAAATTAACTCAGGTTGATCATCAAATAAGTTAATAGAGTCTTCATTTTCAACAAAGTTTAAAGATTTATGTATTTGAGATATGTAAGTTTCATGTTTAAATAGTTCTGTTAAAGGAATTGAGATTTTGAGTTTTGCCACCTCTTCTCCTAAATTAAAAGGCAAAGGGGATTTTTCTGATTGAACATTTAAAATCTTAGCAACAAGGTTTGGAGTAGTTTGTTCTTCTTTTTCAGTGTTTGAAGTCTTTTTAATTGGATTTTCTAATATAATTTCTGGAGACCGTTCCATTGTTTCCTTGAGGGGAACTGAAGTGGAAGGTTGCTCATTAGAAGGTTGGTCATTGGTTACATCTTCAATGGTGGGACTGGGAGGGTTCTGATTTGATCTAGAAAGGATTTGTAGAGTTTTTGTAACTGGAGCAGCTTTCACTTTCTTAGGCTGATTAGGTACTACTTTCTTGTTTTGGTCTGGAACATCAATGTTCTTTTTGCTCCTCAAATTGTATTGTTTATGCACTTCGAAGATAGCAGAGTCATACCCTTGCTTGTAGTTGAAAGATTCTCCAGTTTGGGTCTATAATTGCTGAAGCATGTATAATTCTTAGTCATCCTGAGTCAGAAAGACTGTTTCCTCGTCATCTAACCCCATTAAGTTAATTTGAGTGTCTAGCTCAGGGTCTTCTTGATGGGAAGTTTCAGCATAGTTCTCTTGGAAAGGAGGTCTAATGTTTTGATCAGGCCCATTTTTACCAGTATTTTGGTTCTGGTTCTTCCTAAAGTTTGGATTCCTCATTGGAGGTGCTTGTTGATTATCCTAGTCAGGTTTCCTTTGAATGACTTCTATTCTATCCATCAATCTTTCCATTACTTTAGCTAAAGCATCCATTTTTTTATCAAAGGGTGAAGTTTCATCTTTTAGTGGTGCTCTCCTGTTTTTTCTAACCCTAGCTCTCTCGGATAGTAGATTAGCTTCTACACTAACTACTACACTTTGCATATCTTCTAGTTTAGGGGGATTCCTTTCTCTAAGTTGAAAAGCCATGTCAGTGTCAAACTCGCCTGGAAACTTTATCAGTGCTAAGCCAGGTGGAGGCCTTAGGTCAAGTGGTATTGCATTATATACATTGTTAAATCTAGTGCAGTAGTCCTGAACAGTTTCGTTTGGTCCCCTATTTAGGTTTTCATATTCAGAAAGAATTTGAAGAGGGTTCTTTTTCTTCTCCCACCTATGTAAAAATTGTTGATAAAAAAACTTCTAAACTATCTATACTATTATTAGGTAGAGATCTAAACCATGTTCTCACTTCTCCAGCTAGAGTTTGGGCGAAAATTCTCATTTGGACATTTCCTATGTCGATTTCATGCAATTCAAAATAATCTGTCATTTTTCTTGTGTGCTGCTATGCTATGTAAGTTCCAGTGCCATCAAATAGGACAATTTTACTTTGATAGTCTGGTGGCAAGAGACCCTGAGGAGTGAGCATAACAAGAGGGGCATATCTTAGTGCCATAGCTCTAAGTTGGACAGGATTGAGAACAGGAGTTGGGGTAATAGGGGGATTTGGGGTAACAGGGGTAATGGGTATTTGATGGGTAGTGATAGGCTGATGGGGAAGTGAAGGTATGAACGGAGATGAGGAATGAACTTCAGAAGTGTGAGGAAATGAGGGTGAACTAAAAGAAGTTGAAGATGTTTCAGAAAGTTTAGGGATCCTATTAGTAGTAAGGGATGACTGAGGGGAGTTTAGAAGGTACTGATCGATTGACTGGTTTGCCCTTTGGACCTCAAGTTCTTTAATGAATTCAGGGTCTAGAACTAGGTCATCAAGTGCACTTTCAGACTTAGTTCTGAAGAGGGAGAGGTCAAATGACACATCAAAAGGGAGGTCTTCTAAAAAGAGCCACTCATCAGGACAGGAATCTACTTTGATCAAAGGTCTTAGGCTTACTGAACTTTCTTGTCTTCTGGCTATTCTCGAAATAAGGTTGGGATTGTCAAATACAGGGGAGGATTTGGATCAGAGTTGGCCATTGTATAGTGAGTTCTCCTTGAAGCCAGATTTTTTATTTTTTATGAAATTTTAGAAATAACTTCTAATAAACCCTTTAAGAGGCTTGAAATAAAAAGTTGAAATTTCTCAAAGGTTTATTAAGACTGGGGGTTTGAGTCCCCAGTATGGTCGCCACTATGTTATCACTCAGATGTCTTCCCTAGAAGTTATAAAAAAGAAGGAATAGTCTGAGGTAACCACAAACAAAATCTTTTAGACTCGGGTTCTAGCCAATCTAAGTCCAGAGAGGCCTCTCTCTTTATAATTTAACTTTGTTTTAAGTAGGATTTTAGGCTAGTTCTTAGTTCTCATGATGTTTTGGTTTTGATTGGGTGGTGGACTTGAGAAAACAAATGGGCAAAACAAGTATTCAGGCCATTGGGCTATGGATTCAATCAAAGAGTGGTTTAACTGAATCTGATCAATTACTAAAGGAGGAGTTCACAGGGTAGGCTAGCACAGCAAAAAGCAAATCTTCAGTTTCAAATGGATGAGGTAGTCCTAACTAGGGTAAAAGGGCAATGAAGAATTCTTAAACTAGGATCAAGATGAAGAGAAGAAGGATATCAGTAGCAAAGTGAAATTAAGAATCCTTTACTATGGACCTAAGGGGGGAAACTATGGAAGTAAGGGAGAAATGAAGAATTCCCAGACCAAGATAGTTTAGTAGAAAACAATGAGAAAGTAAACAGTCAAAACAGAGAGCATTAAAGCTAATTCTGAGATATCATTCCTTGTTTACTATTCAGATTTCATAGAGAAAACATGTGAATATTTATAACATGACGAGAAAACAATAATTAAACATGAAGAGATAATACTTATTTGGTTCCAACTGTACACAAGAATCTACTGAAATGTCTTTAGCTTTATTTCATGACCCAACAAAAACCAGTCTAGTCTTGAATACAATAGCTCCTTATCTCGATATAAAATGTCTACAGAAACGTATTTTAATCCACCCTAATTACTTCAAAATGTGAAGTATTTATACAAAAAGTGTTACAAAATATATCATAACAATATGAGACTTATTCTAGGAAACCAAAAATATCTTCAGCATGAAGATAGAGACAGATGGAGAACTACTTTCTTGCTGTCACTTTTATTGTGAATGTGCTGGCTGTTGTAATTTGAAGTTGGCTCTTTCAGTTACTTTATTGCTGTGTGTTGGAATCACTTTCTATCTTCAATCTATTGATACTCTTTACCTGCTACACTTTGACTCTGTTTTATCTATTTTACCTGCCTGCCATAGAGATTTACTGTAGTAACTTTATAGTAAATATGTTAATTTCATCCACCATTCACCTTTGGGTAATTTCATCCTCAACATTTTTCTATATATCTCATCAGCCTCGGTGTACTTGGAAAAATTTGGCTTATTAACGAACAGGTGCTTTATCTCATGTTCTATAAAAAATAGATTTTCCAAACTATCATATAATACCTTTCCAGTGGGCAGAGCTTTTACCCCTGAAGTACTAGCTTGGCTGCTGGCCAACTTGTTTAATCTTTCAATGTAATCCTCCTGAGTCATTAGCTTTTCATGGATTACCATAGGACTGGGGAGTCCCTTTTCTCTCAAAATACCATACTTTGTCATAAATCTATCAATATCATTTAGGATGCTTTGGCATCTTTTCTCAAGATTGAGCATCAGGTTCCTTTTAGTGAGAATCTTTTTAATTTCTATGATGGTTCTTGTTCTATCTTCTATGCCCAGTTCATCTAGCCGATACCTATTTTTATTGTTCAAAATTTCTATCAATTGGTTGGCATCTTCGGGTTTGTCTCCCAGCTCTTCTCTTATTTTATGAATTGCTTCGGTGGCCACTTTCACTAGTTCAATTTGCTAAAAAATTACTTCAATAGATTGCCAAACATCATTGACAGAGTCAATGATGTTGGTTCAGAGCATTTCCTTCATATCTCTTAGTGGCTTTTACAATGTCAAGTCATTTTCAAGGACTTTTATCCTTTGTCCCATTCTTTGATTCTTCTAAACTTCTTCCTTCTGTTGTATTTGTGCAATTTTGCAATCAGTCTCCAAACTTGACACTTTTTCTCTAAGCTTCTTAAGGTCAATAGCTTGGATGGTCATTTCCTCCATGTCTTTTACCAATTCACCTATGTTTTCTGTGGATGTCCTTGCGCTTGAAGATGTACCTGTGACTGGCATAGCTGTAGCTGGTGGAACTGTTGGTGCTAAGGAAACAACCAAGGTGGAGGGCACTACTGTAGAGACTGTAGGAATAACAGTCTGAGGAGTGGTGGCCAACTCACTCTGTCTAGATTGAATCAAGTTATCCAACTCTTTCTCTGTTTCTTTTAGTTGATTATTCTGCTTAAGAACTAAGTCTATAAGCTCTTCCTCCTTTCGAGTTTCCAAGACTTCAGCTGTTTGTGGATGATGTAGACGAGGAATTTTAAGCTCTTTTTTCAATGCAGCTATATCATCATTTTTCCTTTTAATTAGCTTTTATACAGCTTTGACATCCTTGGGCTCATGTCCTAGCTCTATGATTAAGTCCTCTAAGGATTTTATCCTAGTATCCTTAGTTTGTGAAGAGGCCTTCTCTAACTGGAATTGCGCTGATATATTATTCAGTGAATTTTGAAGTTGATGTGCAATAATGGCCTTGCTGGTTTCAAGGATGGGGACAAAGGGTTTTCTATAAAATTGGGGGTCAATTGGTTTAATTTGGAATGGTTTGGAGTTGCTAGGCAACTGTTTTACTTGATTACTTAATATCTTATAGCAATTGAGTAAAGGTTTGGGAATTAAACATGGTTTCTCACTGAATTTGGGTAAATACCTGGTTTCGGCTCTGAACAGATTGAAGGGTGACTGTACACGGTTTGCAGGAAGCGTTCATGCCTGAAAGGTGGTCTTGAAGTTCAACAGTTTCAGCAGGTTGGCAGTTGGATGTGGGTTGATGGTCGCATGTACTCTGGTGCTTTCATGGAGGTCTAAGTGGTCTTGTTCACGATAAAACTAAAAGTAATGAGTTTTTTTAGTTTTATTCGCAAAGTCAATTGTTTTGGTGGGTATATGGGGACAGGTACATTCAGAGTTAGGTGGGGGATGAGACGTTTTTTTGTCTAGCGGGAGGTGGTAAATGGTTTTATTTCACACAACTTTTGGGTTGGAGCGGTTTCGGGGGAAGGCTGCCCGATGCCATTCATCGGGCGCCATGTAGTGGTGGGGGGGAACAGTGAAACCACCCATATTGGGCGGGTAAATGTCAGCCTTCGGAGGCCGCCTAATATGAGCGTTGACCATTGGATCAAATGAGACCTGATCGTACGGTGATTGGGGCGGGGTTTTGACATGAAATTTAATGGAGGGGCCCGACGGGGGTTTAAGCGTGGCGAGATTTAATTAATCAAGGATTATGGTGGATTAAGGGCGTCGGGGATGATTTCATTGGCGGGGGTCGATTATTAATTAACCACAGATTGATTAATTAATCTCTTTTATTTGGCAGAGGGCTTTGGTTCTTAATTAGCCACGGATCGACTAATTTTAACCCATTAATGATGTTAATAGAGTTTATATTTCAAACTTCGGGGACAGGGTATTTAATATTAAAGAGATTTATTAAATACAGAGGGGAAAAGGGTTATTTTTTGGGAATTAATATTTAATTAAAGTGAAAAATTAATATGAATAAAGGTGGAAAATATTTTCTAGCGCTAAGTACAAAAGTGAGTCCTTTGCAATTTGTTTTGCTTTTCACATAAAAAACATAAAAACTTAGGCTAAGTATGAATTTGTGGGTTTTTTGTGAAAAGGGTTTTTTATGGGGGTAATGGCTTTTCCTTGGGAAAAATAGTGTTTAAACCTTAGGAAAATGGGCTTTGTCATGTAAAATGATTTCTCCTTAGTAAAAGGGATTTGTTGGGGAATATGAATGAATTTGAAGGGTTGAATGCTTATGAGGGGAATTTTAGTAGTTAAGACCTATAAGTCATTGGGTCGAGGGTTCGGTACCTCCAGAAGTCAGATAAATGCTCTGAGCCCCTTTGGCTTAAGATTTTAGGTACTTATTTGGAAATTAGTTAAGTGAAAAGTGTAATGAATGAGGGAGGTTAATCAGTTGACTTTGTGTACTTCGGTAAATGCCCAATATACTTAGAAATTTGATGATGAAGATGAATAATATGATCTTGATCTAATCAATCATCACAATTCTGCAACCATTCAACTACTTACTCATCTACTCATCCTACCATTTTTTCTTCTCTTTATTAGGGTGCACTTAAGCTGGCAAACCCTTTATCAAAACTTTTTATTTTCTTTGACAAAAGTAATCTATCTAAAACTAACCTTATTACATCCAAGGGCTTAGAGTAAATAGTTGAGCTCCTTTTATTTACTCTATCTATCTGCTTATCTGCCAAGATTAAACAGTTTGGTCAGATTTTATTCTCTATCTCTAATCAACAAAATTGAAAACATTAAATAGCCAAGTTTAAACATTTTGACTATCCATGGATTGTGGCAAAGGTAACAAGCTGCACACAATCTTTTATTTTTCACCAAAAGTAAATAGTAGTGGCATTTTGACTTGCACACTTTCATGGTCTTTTTCTTTCTTGGGGTTCATTTTCTTTCTTTTTTGACCTTTTAATTGTTTTTGTCCTTTGATTTTTCTTGAAGGACATATCCTCTTTACATTTATTATTTTTTTTTTGAGTTTTTGAATATGGAAAACATTTGCAGAAAGCAAAGGTATGTACATCTTACAATTTTGACCATAGCTATTCAAAAATTATGACTCCTATTGGTATAGGAACCTAACAACCTGTTTTATTTTTTTTGTTTTCATGTTCCTTTTTTTGAATTGGATAGTTTAGATTTCTTTTTTTGCCTGTTTAAGTTGTTGTTGGATTGTATGTGATGTTTCTATGTTTACTGTTTTCCAGTGCACCGCATTTTATTTTTCAATTTTGTCTGCATTTCATATCAATGATCATTGCATGGCTACATAAAATCCTAATGCAGCCTGGTGTACATTAGAAATCATGAAGAAGTGGAAATTGGAGTTGACATGATCAAAGCTTTACTCAGGTAATATTCTCCTCCTGACGGACGGTTAATGGTTACCTTTGCAGGAGTCCCAATTCGATCATACAAACACTAAGAGCCAAGGATTCCATGAATTTTGTTTTTTTGTTCAATGAACTATAGAGAGTCAAACAATTCCTTTTCTAACCCGTAAACGTTTTCAAGATTTTCAGTCCGAGCGATTTCAATGTTTGATATTGAAAATTTGAGCAAGCTCTATAAGCGCTCGAATATTTTTGGATGTAACTCCACTGCAGTATTTACGGATATTATTATTTTTAAATCTGGTCTATAAGCTGTCATAACCAATTTGTATACATTTTGAAGTTTAATTGTTTTAAGTTTTATTTTTATTGGAATTTACTCTCGGTTCGACATTTCATTGTTTTAAAATTCTATTTTTTATTAGAATTTGTGGATAGAGTTTTAATTTATTATTTAAAATGTAGAAATAGATTTAAAGTCTTCAAAAATTTTGAGAATATTTTATCCATCCAAATTTAATCTTTAAATGTCATTGTAAAATATAGAGGAGTTATTAGCTCTGGAATATTTATTTAAAATGTAGAAATAGATTTAAAGTCTTCAAAAATTTTGAGTATCTGAATTTAATATTTAAATGTCATTGTAAAATATATAGGAGTTATTAGTTCTAGAATATCTTTGGATGTAACTCCACCACAATAGTATTTACTGATATTATTATTTTTAAAGCCCGACTATAAGCTTAGTCATAGTCATAGTTTGTACATAGGTTGAAGTCTAATTGTTTTATGCAGGGTGGAGTTTAATTGAGTCTTAAAAATTTTTGATAATATTTTATCTATCCAAATTTAATATTTATCATATTTGATCTTATTTTGAAGGTGCCTTTATATAAATTTACTATTCTAATTTATTAAGTCAAATTTACTATTCTAATCACTTTTAACCAAGGATAAATTTGAAACAAAATTCATTGAAAAATGTATTAGAAAAGACAAAACCCACAACATTTGAACTAAGATAAATTTGTGATGAAAACCATAAAATAGCTAAAAATAAAATATAACTTATATATTAAAAAAGTGTCATAAAAAATTTAGATTAACTATTTATATAATTCCCATTGAAATAAATTGGTGTTTAATTAATTTTAACCAAAATCTAGAGTTTTTTAAAACTTGAGTTTAAGTTGTTTAATCTGTAGAATTCAAGTGCCTCTAGGTTTTTAGTGTGTTGAATTTGATTCAAAAAATGTATTTTAAACAACAAAAAATCACAAATCTGGGTGAAATTCTTTATTATGATGAACAAGACTCCGATGAAAGAGGTCATTTCTTATTTTAAACACTTTTGCCAGTGTATAACGATTGCGATTGATTCTTCAAGGACTAGGGTAAATAATATACACCTCATATCAGTACATTAAATGTTGTATGGGTGAGGATATATGCTCCCTGTTTAACATATTTTTCCTTTATTATGAAGTTCATGGATCTTGGAACTTCATTCGATTCTTGAAATAAACGATCCACTTCTCTCGTTTTGTATATATGAGATTATTGGTAATTTCTCCATAGGTTATCAAATGGATGATTTATTGACTTCACTTTTACTATATTTGATGATATTAATAAACATTCTTATTTTGATTGTAGATTTAGGATATTTCCAAAATGTAAAATACAAAAATTAAATTATTGACTTCACTTTTTTTCATTAAATTTTCAAACTTTTATTAAGCTCAAATGATATCACTGTTTAAGTGATATGTGATATTCTCGTTGATAAATAAATTGCTCTGAATATCATATTGACAAAGAGGGTAGTGTGTTGGTCAATAATAGTTTGGGTACTTCCCACATTGAATGCATTATCAGGCCAAGTGTCAACTTTACAACCACAAAATACATCATAGCTTAATATTATTCCAACAAACAATGATGTTGATGTAGCAACTGTTGAAGGCTAAAAGGGTTTTACAGTTTAGATTCTCAACACGTCTGATGCTGATATCAAGCGCCCAAAGGGTAGACATAAATTGAGTAAAAATTATTGGGTTGTGCAGTGGATGATAGCTGGAAGAGGTAAAGTCCACTGTGAAATGCCAGCAAGCAAAAGGGTCGAGATTGGCTTGTAATTTTGGGTAAATATTTCATCAAAATAGAAAATGTAGGTATCATTGTTCTCTTTGTCTCTCAACGTGACTTTTCTGACAGTCTAAATGCCCAAAAGAAGTTGAGCAAGGACAAGCAAAGGAAAATCCAATCACCTTAAGAGTAAGTGGTAAAAGAGTGTGAGCTTTTGATCAAGTGAGACAAATCAATATTGAAAAATCCCAAAAGAAGTTGAGCAAGGACAAGCAAAGGCAAATCCAATCACCTTAAGAGCAAGTGGTAAAAGAGTGTGAGATTTTGATCAAGTGAGACAACTCAATATTGAAAAAGAGGCAATCTGTATCAAATATTTGATACATTTTTTTGATCAAATATTTGCTATTGGAACTTGAAAAAGAATCTTTGAATACTGAGAGGCAATTTGTGTTGGAAAGGTTATAGAATCTATAAATTTAGCATAATGTAAGTGATTTCTCTTTATCTTCTAGCTTTGGATGACCTTTTGTTTTCTAATTTTTATGCCATGATTCTTATTGCCTTACGACATTTCCTTTGCAACATCTAGTGCAAATGCTAGTTATATACGACTGTGTGATTGTAATGGACATAATAGCTAGGATGGGTTGAAATCCATTTTAAGTTCAGGAGGGGTTAGCGCAGGTGAATAAGTGTCACAATAGATTTGTGTGTGTATGTATACATGGTAAGGTTAGGAGAGGTGATAAACATCAAGAGAGCGACCTTTATATATAATTTAGGCACAAGCTCAAGAGGGAAAGGTACCATGGATGTGTACAAGAATCTTTGTGGAGGCTCATTATATATATATATATCTATATCTATATATATATATATATATATATATATATATATATATATATATATATATATATATATATATATATATATATATATATATATATATATATATATATATATATATATATATATACCCTAGAGAAAGGGTCGTTAAATTGACTAAGTATTGAGGCAGTAACAAAGACTGGGACAACAATGTCTCAAACAATTAATGCCACATGAATTCTCGTCTTAGGATCTCAGGGTATCAGAGCTCGGTTGAATATGTAATGTGCACACCGTGGCATGGATAAGAGAGGGAGGCTGAGATGTGGAAAATTCTGACAGCTGTCATGAAGGTATTTCTGTCTCAGGCCTTAGGGAATGTGCAAAGGATGGAGGCCAAGTTTCGGAGAGCGTTAAGATTATTATGATGCCTGTCTTCTGCCAAAGTGTAGGGACTGTTGGAACCTCAGACAATGGTTGTTGGACATGGATCTAGGCTAACATGGTGCCAAGATTGCGTGCCACCTAGCAGAGCTAGATTCATCCCTTTCGGGGAGGGGAAGTGGCTCGAAAATAGGTGACATGTGGCACTCTGAAGGTGTCCACATGGATATGTTGACGTTAGCGTGCATTAGAGTGATGTAATATTGGGATGACATCCTCTTTAAACTTTGGTAGGGCTGAAAAGGAAAAACAAGTGATATTTATGAATCAAGACATAAGAATTTTCCAACAATTGAAATATTTAACTGACAACTCAAGGTCCCGGGCCTCGGGGTGATAAAATTTAACACAAAGGGCTAGGCCTAGATGGGTTTCAGGCCAATATGGAAAATAAGCCTGACATTTGACATGGAAAGTACCTTCTCACCTCAGGAATTTTCTTATGTTGAGGAGTGAGGGGCCAAGATGGGGAATTCTCCCGTTGACAAACAAGGAAGGAGTTTTGTCTCGCCTCAAAGTTTTTGTGAGGCTCCCTATAATGTGCCAAGGGAATGGTTGAGGGATGAGATTATGTTATAACGAGAGTTTGATGAATTACAAGCCTAGGAGGGTGAGGGGGAGTGGGACGCCACGTGTGATATCGTGGCATATGCTGCATAGGCATGCCATGGAGGCACAATACAAAAATGTGTGTTGATGTGGGCCCACACAGGGATGATATGACATGAGATGGGGTGCCATGTGGTAGAGCCAATGACATGCAAAGAGGTTATTGTCTAAACCTTTAAATGGCCATATATTTTGATCTAAGAGTCAGACTGAGGAAAAAATTATATCATCAAAATTCTCTCAACAAGATGGACACAATGATGATGTTACTTTTAGTCTTTTGACAGGTTTGAAAAATGACAAGATTTTAAGACCCCATTTCCATGACAAGACTATCGAGGTTGAGATAATGATAGTAACACATTCTATTTGCCTTGGTTTACCCAAGGGAGATGGGAGGCTATCTTACAAAGTGGTATCATAGAAGAAAGTTCAACACTTGGACCTCTTGAGATGAGTGGGACTTAAACTCTAAGCATAGTCGTTGAATGTGAATATGATTATATGCTACTTATACCATTTTATTGTGGATTGCATGCTGATTGCAATGATGTTTCTAACATGTTGTTTTGATAGATGCATTGACATTTCATGTGTTTTCTATCTTGCATCTTGAAGGTTTGGAAAACCTATTACTATGATGCAGGATGCTTTCCATTTCTTTAATAGTTGCAGGACTGCCTACATGGTTGTGTGTATGATTGTTTGTAGTGTACCAATACTATTGGTTAAATGGTGTGCCTTTACATACTTGGAATGAAATGTGCATGTGAATGTTCATATGATATGAGGGATTTGGGGGAAATCCCTATGTTTCTTGTATCTGCATAGCATTTCTTGATTATATATATATATATATATATATATATATATATATATATATATATATATATATGCTGATTGGGATGTGAGAATTCGATGTTTTTGTGTTATGTGGCAAAGAGCCTCTGTAGATTGTAGGCATGAGATTTTATAACTCTAATACAAAGTAATGTGTTTCGTGATGACTGCAAATGGGTCTTGGGTGTAACACTATGTGTGATGGTTGTATGCTAATTGCAAATTTTATTGCATGCATGTACATGATGATTATAAAATTTTATAGAATGGCAGGTGCTAAGGTGTTAGACTATTTCCCAACTGATCATTTAAGATTGCATATGTCATGGTGGCTGGCCTTGGTAAAGAGGCTGAATATATTTTTTATTGTTGGGCCTTGTAGGAGCTGATTTTTTGTTAGTGATGATTATATCAGTAAAGGGATTGAGTGTAACTAAATAAGATGATATGGATAGGTGTATTAAAATTTTAAATTTTGAAATTATGCCGAGCTACATAAATTTACATAATTATGTCATGGTTTTTAATACATTTTACTGATAGTAATTTGAGATGGGTACATCTATAGTTAACTGATGAAAAATTGACTAAAATGGGGGGGGGGGGGTGAATCAATTTAGTATATTCATGGAAATTAAAATTATATTCATTAATCTCATTAACTGAACCATTACATGAGCAGCTTAACAAATGATGACCAACAGATTGAATATGTGAACAACAATTAATAAGAAAACCAAAACATCATATCAGCACATAATAATGACACATATTGACACTAGATATATGTGGAAACCCATAAAGGGAGAAAACCATGATTTTATTATTGTTGTGATGCAAAGGCAAGCTCCTACTCATTACATCTGATTTTCTGTAGGCTCCAACCTACATGAGGCTGCTACCTCAATTTTCTGCAAGATGCAACATGCAAGGAAGCTCCAAATCCCATATGTTTTATGTAGGCTACAACCCACATGAGGCTTCTACCTCAACCAACTCCAACTGTATATTTATCAAGCCACAACTTGAAAGGAAACTACCATCCCCTCATGCAAACAAGAAACAACAATGTGCTGGTTTACCTAGTCATAAATTCTGCATGTCTCCCTCTTCATTTTTTCCTATTCTTCCCTTCAAATCTGCATCACATTAGTTCCATATGTGCTAGGTAACTAATGCATAATAGTTCTATCATATCTCTCACATTCTCCCATTCTCTAACCTCTCGAATGCCTTCCAAAATCACATATTTTATAAAGATAGATTGCTTGCTTTTTGTATACCACATAAGAATATGAAGTGAATAGGCTTGACTCTTTTCCTTCCACTCATTTCTTTCCAAAATCTTCATATCTTGAATATTGGAACACAAAAATAAATAATCCATCCAATATTAATTTCAGCCACATGTAATTATTAAACTCATCAACCTAATACCAACATCAAATATCAGTATCTATTATTAATCCATCACAACGATCTTTATAACATCTTTGCCTTTGCCTTGGAGTCTTGCCTTTGCATCAAAACAATTAAGCTCAATCAACAATTTTACATCAAAACAAATTCTTCAATATAGTAATCTCTGCAACATTATCAAAACATTTCAATGTATCACAACTCCTCCTCCTTCTTCTGCTCCTTTTCCTTCTTTTGCTGCTTGCTGCTCCTTTTATTGTTGTTGCTCCTTGCATTGCTACTACTCCTTGCCTTGATGTTTCTCCTTGCATTGCTGCTACTTTTCCTTGTTGTTGCTCCTTTGCTTGCTACTCCTTGTGTTGCTCCTTTTCTTGCTACTCCTTTGTCATCAATGACAATAGTTCCAACATTAACATGATTGACACTAGCATGGCAAGGTAAACAACTAAATTATTTATTTTTATTTTTCACTAATAGATGAGTGGGTGTGTGACAACACATAGGAAGCCTTGACTACAGCAAGAAGAGAGGGTATGGCCAGTGGGACGCAGCAGGGATAGGAAGCGGAAAACTCCCATAAGAAAGTAGGAACCTTCAAGAATTTGAAAATTGAGTTGGGAACTATAATATAGACATTAAGGGACTCACCGAGAAGCAGTGAGGGATGGCCAAGTTAGATTAGTTGTTGCAAAAACGTATGGGAGAATTGACACAGTTGGCTTTATCCTCAAAAGATAAAAAATGTGCTAATAGGGTTAGAAAGAGCCCTCGTATGGATAATAAGGAAAACAATCCCATTTCATCTTGGTTATGTTAGGAGGAACACTTGAAAGTGGAATGCCCCAACATACCAAGATGGAAGAAGGAAGATGAATTATCTGTGTTGTAGGCACAAGATCCAATAGAAAGTAGTGTAGGAGGAAGGCAAGAGCATTCCCTCATGACCATTGAATTACACCTATGTATATATTATATAAAATGAAAGGGACCTTCCATGAACTAGTTGGGGGGCATTAACAATTTGAAGCACCATGAAAATCTGTGGAAGGTGCTTGGTTTAAAAGGAAATAAAATTGAACCCATATATGTATTTCATATGTTGAATGACACATCAAATAGTGAACTGAAGGGAATTGAGTTGATTTTTTGATTTGGTATATGTTTCATGTGTCCTCATGAATGAATTTATATATCTATTCATTGGTGATTGTGGATTGTATGCATGGCCAAGTTGTTTTGTTTTTTGATTTTATGATTATTGTTATGAATCTTTTTCCCTTTTATTGTTTCCCTCGTTCCTTTTAATTTTTTTCCTTTTTTCTTTCATACTTTGGGTCCTTGGGAAAATCAGTTGTGTTTGGAAAGGAATCCATGACACTTCGGGGAATATTTGAATGGAACCTAATAGAAATATGAAACCTAGATAAAACCATGTATATGAATAAAGGTTAGTGGAAGATAAGAAAAGGTGACACAAAAAACTAGGGGATTGGCTGTGTCCATGACAATAAAAATGACTCATGGTGTGACAACAATGAGAACAAAATAAAATGAAAGAGAAATTATAATTTCCATTATAAGACAATTTGTAATGTTATTGAATGGTTTCAGGTAACCTCAAACATCTTTGAGTAGTGCATGCTTGGCATAACCAAGACACATTTGTATGCATTCTCTATGTCATAATATACAATGAAATAAGGAATGACATATGTCCTTCAAACCTATAGTTATTTTGTAGAGAACCATCATAGCAAGTTTTAGGCAGACTAATCCTTCTTGTGGACAATATGGATCTCCCTAAAAATCAAACAAAATCTAGTAACAAACAAGAAAAGAACTCCTTCCTTTCCTTAACTTATGATTGATTGAAACAAGTAATATGCGAGGGATCACTTACTAGTTTAACAAACTGATTGTTGAAGTCCTTTCAGTGCCTTCCACAGTTGGCTTCTCCTCAATGCTTTAGAGACCGTTCCAGCGCTTTCCACAACTTATCCATGATGTTTCGAAGGAGATCTACATAGACATAAACACACAAAGGATCAAAGCATCTAGTATATAGAATGAAATATAAATGAAATTCTTAACTCAACATATATCATAAATTGAATCAATAACCAATCATAACATATGTGAGTGATTAAGGAATCTCACAAATGATATCAGAATAGACATGATTAGGAAAGAACAATTTATTTTTATTGAATAAAAGGGAAGAACAAACTTACAACCTCAATGCCTTGATGTTACAAGCCTCTTCCCACGATCTCCAACCTTATCCTTGGATGAAAATCCTTCTAGCCCTATTTCTACAACATAAGCCTACCTTCAATGGCCCTCCCCAATCCTATGCCCTGTGTTTGATTTATAGGCCAAGAGGAGGAGGTTTGGGATCCTCTTCCTAAGGGATGAGATCCACAAATGGTGGGATAGGGGATCCACAAAGAGAGGGAAGTAGCTCCATGATGGGAGGGATCAGGCTTGACTAAGCATCAACTTGAAGTTGTTAGTTGGGAAAGATTCGACTAACAAAGCTTTTGTGCTTTACTTATTATTTTTTACTTGCGTTGAGTCATGTGCGTAGGCCATAATGTAAGATAGAGTGTAGTTTTGCGCAACTTCTAATGATCTCTTCTGCGTATGCACATAAATTGACTACGGAACTGTGCAGGAAGTCCAAAATAGGTTCTTGAGATCCAAGAATTTCATTCTCTTTGGGATTGTTTAGATTCTAGCCTTGCAAGGGGATGAGTTGGAAAACTTTGATGGATAGAGAAATATCGATACTGATGGTCATTTGCCTAGTGCGACAAAATGACATATAACAAATTTCCTCCTAAAGTGCAAAGTCAAAAAATATGTTTGATGATTGAAGCACTTTATCATGCCAAGGTTTGGTAGATTGTAGTCAGAGACCTAAAGCAATCAATCAAACATTGCAATGCAATATAAAATCATCGCTGAGGTAGGAATTCACATACTCAGAGCATAAATGTCTCAGAGAACGAGTACAAAAATACACCTAATGATCCATGTCAATAGATGTAATAGTATGGACACATCTAGCAATGGATTTATGTTTAAAATAATGAATATTTAATAATTCCATGCATACTGGATGGATAAAACTAGATCCAAGGTCTTGATCTCCATCTCTCGATCCTTAGTACAAATCTAGCCATGTGAGTGAATGTTTTATAGTCGAACATGGTAGAAACCACTTGATTACCGATCAATGATGTGAACCATTACCAAGCGTGAGAGAAACCACCAATAATGACAAAAGTTCTCAAGGTAGTTCCGGCACAATCTATGAAGTGTGAATAGATGTGTTGAAGTCAAACACTTATAGAATCATTCGATTGAAGGTCAATGATGAGAACTTGTCATCGAAGGCAAGAAACTTGCCATTAAAGCATACAGGCTCCAGGGTGCTAAAGAAGGTTTCTAGATCAACTTCCTATATAGTGACCAAAAGTCGATAGGAAGCAATCTGTCGCAGGAGGGCCTATGACATGAAACTCATGTTAAGTTTTGAAGAGAAACAGTTTGGAGTAATCCATGAATGAGTCCGGGATGGCCGGCACGATTGAAGTCTATGAATTGTGTTGTAGCTCATTTTACTTTCATATGTATGTAGAGATGTATGAATATATATCAATATTTAAAACAAAACAAAAAATATAAAAAGCAGTAAAAGAAGAAAAGGAAAGACAAATTTTTTGTGTTATGATTGATTAGAATTTAATCAAGTTTTGCGCAAGTGTTAAGGAAAAAAGGTGGGGCCCAAAGGTCAAAATCACCCTGTCGGAGATTAAAAGTTGGGAAAATTCAAAGACGCAATGAAATAAAAGAGTGGGGCCCTCATGATGGAGCCAACCCGACAGAACTATATGCCCGATGGTTAGCTCTACTCACCCTGCCGTAAGAATTTTCAATGTAGATGATGGTGAGCAGATCTATGATGGAAGATGGTTGCAGGGGGACTTTGTCAGGTTTCTCCTGTACTGGAGTCTGCCCCCGTATGACGTTAGCAAGAGGAACACGTTCCGTCGTCAAGCGAGTGAGATGTGTCTGTTAATATTTTCCATTCCACTATCACAATTCCATCTCTACCACCTCATATTCCACATCACATACACTATTATCCATCACTTTGTCAGCTCATTTTCCTTGATTTTCTCAAAATTAAAATTAATTCCATTTACCTACCCGTTACTCTATTTCCCATAAAATATTGTTTTTCTTGCATTTCCCTCACTGTGATTTCTGTTCTTGCTGTAAAAAAATTGAATTGTAACAATTAATCAGTTGTTGTCACCAGATACTATTCCATCATCTGCACAGAGCCTCAACATTCAGAATTTGGAGAAAATGTCGAAGAAAGCTGCCATTACAGGTTCTACCTTTCATATTCCCTTGATGGACACAGAAAGGGATGTTTTTGACCCAGTTTGTTCACTTAATTATATAGAAATCTATCATCAAATTTTTCTCAAACAAGTTGAATCCCCTGTGTATGTTGTTGTTCTTAGGTCTGGTGTCCTAGCTGCCATAATTCCACAGACCTATAATTTCCCTGAATTTATATATTGGCTTGTCTCTGCCCTTTACCCACAAAAATGTTTTGTCATGAATAAATTAGGGGAAAATGTCTTTCAGGTGTCAACTTTGTTAATTCAACAAGCCCTATGCTTCCCCATTGAAAATTCTTACCCTACATTCTCAAAAGAATCTTTTCTTTCCAGATTTCAAGACTTGTTTGCTTCTAACTATGCTCAACTTAATTTATTTTTAGTGTCTGGTGGGAAAAATTTGCCTATGGAGCCTCCTCAATTTCCTCTAGATACTTTTGTTGAAGAATTCAGACATGTGTTACAAATTCTGTCCAAAGGAAGATACAAACACTGTGGATAAGGCCATCTTAGGAATGTTTAATCTAATGATGAACCCAGAAATAGTTTTTGATATACCTTCTGTTAAGGGACAAATTCCCCTAGGGTCTTTGGGTTGAAACCCTAGCAGATCAGAGGTTGTCTATACAGAGAAACACACATTCCATACAGCCATAATGCTAAGATAAGCAAACTATACGATAAGGGGCGTACCTGGGGGTCCTACGTTCGAGAAGAGCCTTCCAGGGTCTAAACCCTCTTGGAGTTCCTTTTGCTCCTTCAACCTGCAAAACAATCAATTCAAGAAAGTACAGCAGTATATGGACTAAACATCATAAAGAAATCATCTTCATAGTATATTGAAAGGTAGTTAGTTATGCAATTAAACAACCATTCACATATGAATCATAACATGGATATCATAAACATGAAGAAGATTTATATCAGGAACAAAGACAAGTGTTTCTTTTATTATAGACAAATAAAGTAAAAAAAGGAATGATTTCACCTGATTGGTCCTTTTGCAGGCTCCAAGCGGAACCGTCCTCCAGCTTCATCCAGTCTCAAGCCTTTAACAAACTCCTTCCATGACTTACTCCATGATATCTCAAGTGGTAGATAGACATCATCACACAAGGAAACAAGGGTTTCCTGTAAATGGGGGAAGTGCAGGAGGCACTAGGATCTTCAGACCTGGTCAGGGAAATCTCAGCATAATAACCTTTCTCTCTCTTCTCTCCTCCTTTAGGCCTTCCCATTGAAGCCTTTTTATACTTCTCCCAAAGTAGTTTTTTAGTTGGGAATTTGTTGGGAACAGTTGGGCCACGGGCACTAACAGGTGATCAGTAGGTAAAACCCACGATCTCCACCCGAAATTAAGGAGATTTAATTTTTTTAAGTGTTTTAAGACATATACGCAGGTTGGGTATACACAGATCCGCGTATACACGCGTTTAGCTCAGGGCAATGTCACATATAGCGAGTTTGGTTGGGACCGGAGGCCAGGCCGGGTTGTATTTGATTGGATCGTTTGTTAATTTCATGAGATCTGGCAAGTTCAAGGTTGCCAGAAAAGGAAGCCTAGGAGGACCTTGGGGATTCCACCCAGACTGGGTGGGGACCCCAAAGTTCTGAAAAGATGGACCTGGATTTTGGAAGGCACCAGGCTGCCCGAAGTATCTAGCAGAACTAGCTGAACCAAAAGTCAAACCCTGTGATCCAGCAAAACTCGGAGTTTGACCAACTCCGACAGCAAAACCTCCATGACCGACGAAGCTTCCTCTTAAAGGATTATAAGGAGTGGATAACCCCTGATAAGGATTCCAAGTAGTAGCTAAGGGAGGAATACTTCGAAATGAACTAACTATGGAGTATGGCCCATTCCCTTGTTGGCCGAAAAATGGATTCCCAGTTCCCATGCCACTAACCGCAGGGTTAGTCCAACCTTGGAAAGGATTGCTGCTTTGTCCTGTAGAAGAAAAAGGCATAGATCCTACTATCGGGTTGGAATGTGGTATATGACCACTTCCGAAAGGAAAACCTTGGAATGAAGCTGATCCACCCATCATGGATGTGGAGGCACTAAACGGAACTGATGGAATACCCTGTGAATGGGTGCCAAATGGGAAGAATCCAGTACTAAAAACATTGGCTTGGGAATTTCCACTCGTGGATGGAATGGAGGTAGACCCAACAAAAGATGTGCTAGCAAAAGACCCAAATAAAGATGTAGAGGGGATGGAAATGGTTCCTCCCCCTTGTACTGATGTTGGAGTCTGCATAGTTGTAGCACTTGTAGTAGAAGCCATGCTTCCAGTAGTGGTCATTGATGGTAAGTGCGTAGTGCGACCTGGACTTGACGGTCTATGCGTCGGAGTCCCAATGTATCATAATACTTCTGGATAGCTAGAAGGTAAGGGAGAATTTGGAGCCGCTAACGACTCTTGAAATTCTTCTACTTCTATGTTATCTTCCATCTGAAAGAGAACTCGAGAAAGAACTGGAGTGTTCCTCTCTTGTTCTGTGGAAGTACCAAGCCTATTTTGAACACTAATGTCTCTGTGAGGAGGATCAATCCCCGATGCGTCAACTGCCATGGGACGAAACCCACCGGCAGTATTACCTCTGCGCCTTCTAGGAGAAGGCTCTAAACTTGGTGGTGAAAGACCATGAAGTCTTCGAGACCGTCTAGGTGATCGGTCAGCCACTTTGAATTTTTTATTAAGATCTAGCTAAAGACTCAAAAAATTGAAAGCTAGGCCAACTAGGAGCACAGAGCACACACTAAAAAGTCCCTAAAAGATATCAGCCAGTCAAACAACTTTCGAGTATTTCTGCTCTGGGTGATGAGGACCAGACACCAAAATACAAGAAAGTGAAGTAAGGGGCCTTTCGAAGATAGTCTGGGATAATGACGGCCTAGTCCTATCAGTGAAGGTAAGAGAGGAAGTTACGCTGACCTCCTAACAACAGCCTGCGCCGGTGCAAGCCCCCAAGCTTCGCAAGGGTGCCCTCCAGTAGTACCGTTGAGAGTGATACAACGTCGACCTCAGGTGCCACGGGATTCCCCTCCGCAGCCACCTGTGTAGATCCCTAGGAGTAGCAACTAAGGTTACCAACTCATATCAGAAGCTAGGCAGAACAGTCTTGAGGTTAGATCCGACAAGTAGGAGAGGGGGTATCTCTCTTCCCTATCTTCAAAAACCCTCGTGCTTAACTCCCAGATCCGGAGCTTTCCTAGTCTCCCTAACGCTATTGGATTTTCACTCACTATTCAGACTCCTATGTTTGACAGTTTAAATGGCCTTGGAGAGTTATCTCTCCACTCGCCTAATCCAAGGCCCTAAAATATCCTAAAACTTGTTGGTGTGTCTAACTGGACAATTATAAAAAGTTCTAGTATATTTTAATTAGCACTTGTTTTTAAATGGGCTTTTCTTTAAGTCAAGGGGTAAGCAGAAGTGAAACTAGTGGTGTTTTGACGCAAAAGAAATTAATAAAAACCAAACTACATGCAAATGCACTTATTCTTGTTTTTTGATGAAAGAAATTTCTACAGGGTTCAGAGGAACTTCAAAAAACACAAATTTTCATTTTCTTTTCTTTTACTCACGCTTCACACTCACAAAAGTTAACAAAACTATGGATGCCTAAAAAGATGTGCAACTCTATCCTAATGCAATGAGTACATGCTGATGCAAGACTTAAGACTACTCTAAATCAAGAAATGAAAGTTACTTTTTTATCAATTTTTATTTTGCCACTTAAAATGTTTAGATGGAATATGAGTTGCTACCGTTCATTTCGTCTAAACACTAAAAACAAGTTTCAAGACAAACAAAAATGCACTTTCATTCACTGAAAGGAAACCAAATCAAAACAAAGTTCAAGAAAGCAAAACTAAGTTTTTCAAAAAGTTTTTCTTCAAAAGCAAAAGCAAAAATGTCTTTTCAAAAATGCTATCAATAAGACTGAAACTTTATGATTGAAAAATCGGCACCAAACACTTTGCAAGATGACAACACAAAATGGATGAAAACTCAACAACAAATATGTGTTTCGAGATGCTTTTAACAATCAAAAGCAGCAATGAGAGGTTTGGCAACAAAGACCAAAAGATCAAAAAGACAATTTTCAAGAAAGTGTCAATCAACAACTTTTGAAAACAAGAAAAGTAGATGGTCACAAAAATGTAGTTTTAACAAGAAAACACAAAAGGTCACCAAAACAAGATTTGACACAAAGACTGAGATCAGCCTTTCTGCTCTGACAAAACGGAGTAGCCAAGACTCCTAACAAGAAATCTTGTGTGCTTAAGAAAACGATGACGCTTGCAAAAAAACCAACAAGGCCAATCACTTTCCAAAATTAGAGAGAACTTGCTGTAAAACTAAAAACTGACATTGAAAAGTAACTGTTCAGGACTGAATCAAACCAGCAGATAGACCTTCAGAAACAAAAAGATTTAAAAAATCTTGAAAATTGCAAGATATACACGACTGTATTGATGTACAGCTGCGTGTATACACGACTGAGCCTAAGGAAACCTGCGTATATGTGGGTTTACTTAAGGAAACATGCATATATACACTTCTGTAAACAAGAAAAACAACGTATATAAAAGATTTCAAGAAAAAATAAAAAATAGTCTGAAGAAACTGACCAAACTTACAATTCAAATTCCTACAGGAACAGACTACACAGTACCAGCAAGCAAACAGACAACTGATCCCTGATTGGCTTGAATACACCCAAACTAGGAACAACAATACTGTTGTCCCCAGTGGAGTCGCCAATTCTGTTAAGGGACAAATTCCCCTAGGGTCTTTGGGTTGAAACCCTAGCAGATCAGAGGTTGTCTATACAGAGAAACACACATTCCATATAGCTATAATGCTAAGACAAGCAAACTATACGATAAGGGGCGTACCTGGGGGTCCTATGTTCGAGAAGAGATTTCCAGGGTGCAAACCCTCTTGAAGTTCCTTTTGCTCCTTCAACCTGCAAAACAATCAATTCAAGAAAGTACAACAGTATATGGATTAAACATCATAAAGAAATCATCTTCATAGTACATTGAAAGGTAGTTAGTTATGCAATTAAACAACCATTCACATATGAATCATAACATGGATATCATAAACATGAAGAAGATTTATATCAGGAACAAAGACAAGTGTTTCTTTTATTATAGACAAATAAAGTACAGAAAGGAATATTTTCACTTGATTCGTCCTTTCACAGGCTCCAAGCAGAACCATCCTCTGGCTTCGTCCAGTCTCAAGCCTTTAACAAAATCCTTCCATGACTTACTCCATGATATCTCAAGTGGTAGATAGACATCATCACACAAGGAAACTAGGGTTTCCTGTAAATGGGGGAAGTGCAGGAGGCACTAGGATCTTCAGACTTGGTCAGGGAAATCTCAGCATAATAACCTTTCTCTCTCTTCTCTCCTCCTTTAGGCCTTCCCATTGAAGCCTTTTTATACTTCTCCCAAAGTAGTTTTTTAGTTGGGAATTCGTTGGGAACAGTTGGGCCACGGGCACTAACAGGTGATCAGCAGGTAAAACCCACGATCTCCCCCCGAAATTAAGGAGATTTTATTTTTTAAGTGTTTAAGACATATGCACGGGTTGGGTATCCACAGACCCACGTATACACACGTTTAGCTCAGGGCAATGTCACTTATAGGAATAAAACATTGTTTTTTAAATTTTGGACCAAGTTTGGAAGGAGGGGTTGCCCTGGGCCATGAGTGTAGCATCACAAACCTAAAGAGTGAGATTTGGAGCTATAACACCTTCTTTCTAGGAAAAAATGATAAATTCTCAATTATCAGATCTCCTTCTCACTGGTTGCTTTCGATTTCCATATCTTGTCACATATCTCTTTTTATATACCCATGTGGAAACATTCATGCATTTAGGGATGGATATTGTGGACCATAATAAAAAGAAGAAATTAGTAGTGTTTTGGACTGATGTGATAAGAGACATTGGTAATGGCAAAGGATTGATGTATTTTTCCTCTTCTTTCCTATCAATTGTTTATTCAATTTTGAACAATTCTCCTTCACCTTGTTTCTTGCCAAAAGCTCAGTCTTTACTTCAACTCAGCAAATATGTCAAAGTGGGTGATTGGTTTCAATTTGAAGATTATTCAGAAATCAAATTATATGGAGCAAAAGTTGCCCCTTTCAAACTTCCAGTTTTTGTACCTATGAGGTTGTTTGCACTGGAATTCATCAGGTAGAGATTGAATGTAGATAAGATACACTTTGTGCCAACAAAGAAGGGGTATTTGTTTAAATTTCCAAAGACATTGGGACCTCTCATTGTAAACAAAAGACAAGTTGAAGAAGAAGCATAGAAATTACTTGAGGAAATTAATTTACAACTAGGTGAAAATGGGCATATGACCCACACCACATTATTTCAAAAAGAAGGGTGGAAAATGCTTATGCTTCTTTCATTCATGAAGCTAAACCAGAGATAGAGAAATTGGCTAATGGAAGCGAATCTACCTTATCAGGAGATATGGAAATTGAGATTACTCATTAGAGTGAGAAAAGTTTGAAAAGAGGCACTGAGGATGTCATAGACTTAGAAGAAGAAACTAAGAGAAGTTCAAAGAAGGCTAAGTTGTCTGAAGGTGGCAGCTCATCATCATTTCAGCTACAATTAGGAGAAGTTGTTGGCACATGTTCTCCTATTATAGAAGAAGTTTATCAAAGTTTGGTCTCCATGGTTAAACAAATGTACTTCCATATTGAATAAAGTAATAAAAAAGTTAGAGAAAATATGGAGTCCCAGGTGGAAGCACAATTTGTTTCTGATTATCAAACTAGATTGCTTCCAGCCATAGATTTGGAAAGAAACCAGCTTAAGTTAGCTTTCTCTCACCCTTTTGCTTTAAGTGTATCTTCTTCTTCTGGTTTCAAGACTGTCAATTTGACAATGGATGCTAGGGAAATTCCTCTTCCTGATAAAATTAATCTACATAGGAAAATTGGGGAATTAATTTATAGTGATTTGAAGAAAACCTCCTTGGTTTCCAGCAGAGAAGAAACTTTATTGGAAAAGGTGGTGAGCCAATTAAAGTTGGAAAAGGCTAATTCAAGAGCCTTAGTCACTCAAAATGAAGAATTGAAGAAGATGATCATTAAAATTGGGGTGAATCCAGAAGATAGAAGTGTTGTTCAGAAGTTGTTGCAGGGAGAAGAAACAGAGGTTCATGTATTGAGGAAGAAATTGAAGATGCCTGCAATAGAACATGTAATGGCACCAGAAGTAGCACAGGTAGAAAAGGAGAAAGAAGCTTTGATTGAGGAGTTGATTAAAAGAAATGATGAAATTGATAATTTGAAAGAAATAAACATTGTTCTGCAGCAAAAGATTTACTCACATGTTTTCACTATTGTAATACCAGTTGATTCTGAATACCCAGCTGATAAACTTACCAAGGTCGTGACTAAAAAGAAGATTTGACTGAAATGAAGAGCAGGTTTGCCTTCATGCTGGGACCAACAAGGTAATTTATTACCCTGGGAAACTTATGAGACTCTTCTGGTGGAGGAAAAAAGAAAATTTAGATCAACTCATGAAAGAACAATAGTGTTGAAAGGAACAACTATTGTAAACTATTTACAGAGGGATTTTCAATTGTTATGGTTGATGAGAACTCTTTTTGTGGACAAGCCAACATATAGTAGAATTACCAATTTTAGGATGGCACATTCAAAGTTTGACAAAAGTCCTAGTGCTAATACAACCATATGGATAAAGTGCAGGGAATGGATATCACCATCACGAACTACTAAATAAGCAGGACCTTCATTCACAACCCAATCTCAAATCACCAAATAGAACAATTCCACTTGTCATACAAAATCATGTCATACATTTTTGGATCATATTAATATTTTGTTTTTCCACTATTGTAAAAGTTCAAAATAACTATTTTTTTTTTGTAAACTTGGTAGTACTTTCGCTATTTACATTAATTGGCCAAAATCAAGTTTTTCCATTTGTTCCAAGTGGCCTCAACCTACCCATAGGAAACCAAGTTGGCCACCTATCAGTGTTAAAAGCTGTCCAAAATTTGTATGTCTTTCTTTATCAACCTAACAACATTGTCTATTTTATCTATACTGCAAATCAACTTTGAAAAATAAAATCTAATCATCAGGAAACAAAAACAAAATTTATCTGGATCGTTGTTTTACTCCTCATCCGAGGAAATAACAGGGATTGGGGCTTTGGTAGTGGAACCCGTCATCTCGCTTCTCTTCATATCCTACAAATTTTGTTCAATCCTTCCCAGTGCTAGGTTGTTTCAATATGTTTGTATCTGAATTGCTACTATCTCCCTGAGTAGCTCTGCTCTGATGGGATCTTTCTCTTTGGTGTCCTCCTGTGCCTCCAGACCTTTTCTTTCTACCTATTCTTTGTTGAGAGTCATGGCCCAGGCCACTACATTCTTCATGACCTAGTATTGTTGGATCATTTGTCTGAAGAGGGTGTGTCGTCCACGGGTGTTGCCTGAGTCTTGAACCATATCTTCCCATTCTTCCATGGGAATGTCTTGGTTGGTAATACTGTCATTTAATTCTCGCTCCCAACCTTCTATTTGGGCTCTGACCTTAGATGAGTTCCCTTACATGTACGCATCAATGAGGGCCTTCATATGCTCTCATCCTGTATTTCTCCCTCTCTTATGTTGTTCTCTGCTGGAGCTTCCCACCGCCCCCAGCTATCTTTTTACCTATACCTCTATTGCCCTTCTTAGTCTCTTTTTTTCCATCTCTTCCCATTTTTTTGTTGTCGCTGTTGTTGTTGGATTCTCCCTGTTTGCTTGCCTTTAGACTGTACTAGACGCAGATTATGATTAAACCTATAAAATAACCATGAAGACTATCAATATTCTATTGGTATAACACACTTTCAATTTTACATTTAATTGAGTCATGCTTGGTGTCTTGCTTAAGACCAGTCGGCCTAAGTTTTTTTAGAATTCCCCTCAAGTTTCCCCCTGCAATCTCTTGGTTTTTCTCTTTGCTGACCCTCAATTCTTCTTTTCTCAGGTTAGTCTCACTCTGTTGGCCATCACCCGGAAGGTTCGCCATAGACAACCTCATGGGGAAGCCACTGGGGGGGCTATGTTCCTGTTCTGGACATCGCGAGGAAATTTAACCATAGAAAGCCTACCGGGAGAACTAAATGGAAGGACCATGTCCCTGTTTTGTACTCCACCAGGTAATTTCATTCCCTTCTCACTCTTCTCTACATTCTTTGCTCTAATTGAAACTTTGGTTTTCCTCTCGGTTTTTCTCAAGAAATTCCAGGTAGGTTTCTTAGGGGCCGTGCTATCTCATGTCTCATCTCCTAGGGTCTCCAGGGTGGATTCCTCTCTATTCCAGTTACCTATGACATCTCCTCCGAGCCTCAAGAGCCACCTGGTCGGAGCAGGATTCCTCAGACCAACTCCCTTGCTAGGTTCGCTCTTCTCTCCCCGGCTTCCTCCTTTCTCTCTGTGCGCCTTCTTTAGGGCTAGAGTTTTGATTCTTGCTTCTCTCATTCTTTTATCCACACTCTCGACCCAGGTGGTGTTCCAGGAGATCCTGGTTTCGACTCTTTCGGAGTCCATACCTTTCCTAGTCTCTTTCCCAAAGACTATAGAATTTGACATAACTATACTTCTGTGGTTTAGGAAATGGAGAAAAACATACCATCTACTAGAGTTGGCGCCACTTCTTTCCCCGGTCTATGTCGTCTTCCTATGTCTACCACCTTTCTCTGCTCATATTCTCATTCTAGCCTTCTACATGTAACTACCACCTAGCTCTTTGCCCATCTGTTTTACTCCCCTTTCCCTTCTACCCTTCAGCATACCTACCACCTGTCCATCAAATTTACTCACTGCCCTTTTCCTCATTCCTTCACCCCAGGATGATGGCCCTCTGTCCCTTCCCGTTCTGGCCCTCATTAACTCATGCATGCCTTCGACTACTCTTGCCGTGAGTCCTTCTCCATTATCCTGCCACTTGCTGGAATCATTGTGTCCGCTCTCCTGTTGGCTCCCCTGCCTTCCTCACTGTCTTCCCTTCTTGGCTCCACCTGCCTCCTCTCGGGGCTTGCTCCCTCCCTGCCCTGTTGTTGGCCGGATAAATCGATCTTGCGAACAAGGCCAATCTCCCTGCTATCAGAAGATAGTCTAGCAACAAATAGACAAACAGACCTATATTTCTCTAGACATATGTGATTTATAAATAAATACTATAAAGGTGTTAATATCCTACCTTAGATCCAATGCTTGTTCGTTGTAGCCATCCTTAAATCATTCGAAAGAGTTACCCTCCAATCGTTCGAAAGAGTTACCTTTAAAGACCTGTAATCACAAACAAGAAAACATTAAATAGCACCTACATAGAAAATATCATAAATCATGTCTATTATGGTGATCAAGGAATCCATAATATAAATCATTAATGAATAGCTTATTGAGAAAAACAAACTTATTTGTATTAACTTTGAAGTAGAAGAACCTTACAACCTTTTCAGCCTTGATGTTGAACAAGCTCTTCTTGGGGTCCAAAACAGGAATTTCCTATACTTTGACAAGCCTTGCACTTTTCCAAATGAGATCTTAGAGGTATGTAATCTCTCCTCATAAAAACTCAACTAAAGAATACTAAGTTCCAGTAGCATTTCACCTCAAAAATATTTAGCTTCCAACCTCCCTAGTAACTAGCCCAATGCTTCATTTTATAGTGCAGAGGAGGAGGTCACAAGTCCATTTATGAAGTGATAGAATCCTCCTTCAAAGGGATAAACTCCTCACATCAAGGGGTTAGCTCCTTAAGGTATGGGATGCATGAACCTTAAGAGAGCAAACTTGCCACCTCAAGATTCCTTCTAGAAGCTTCTAGAAATGGCTGAAAGTGAGTTTTGTAGAATGTACTCATGCATTTTTAACTTTTACAGGGGCTCGCACCCATAACAGAGACACAGAGCAGTCAGGTGCACAGTGGACATAACCATTAGGTGCGGGACCACAGGTAATGCAAAGAGAAAGTGCGGAACCAGAGTTTTAGAGACTTTTGAGGGCTTTCTCTTATTTTCAAGGCTTGATATGTGGAACTGAGGCTTAAGACTTGCAAAGGAGGAAAGTATGAGTGGTAATGGACTCACATAGATTACAAAATGTTAAGGTGATAATTTTTAGTGCAACAGATTGCCCCTTAAAGTGCGAAGTCTGTAATTGATGAAGATAGAGTCTGTCATTTATGAAGAGTGAAGTACTTTATCATTTAAAGGATCATCCTATGGACACCCCAGTTGGAACCTGTAAAAACATTCAATGCAATATAAATATCTATATCTATATCTATATCTATATCTATATCTATATCTATATATATATATATATATATATATATATATATATATATAGATAGACATATCATCGCTGAGGTAGGCATTCCCATACTCAGATCAAAACTGACTAAACTGTTTTGATATAGGAACGATTTTGTAATACATCAAGAAAACATATATGTGTAGACACAGTATGGACGTAGCCATCTGTTTATGAATAGTCCATTGTATAATGAATAACAAAACTCCTCGTAGCCTGGATGGTAGAAACTAGATCTAGGGTCTTGATTTCCGCTTCTCGAACTAGTATGATTCTATCCATGTGAATGAATGTGTCGAATTCGAACATGGTAGAAACCACTTGATTACCAGTCAATGATGTGAACTGTTAACAAGTGTGAGAGAAACCACCAGTAATGTCAATGGCTCTCAAAGTACCCAGTACAATCCATGAGATGTGAATAAATGAGCTAAAGTCTAACATGTCATAGAATCATTGGATTGAAGGTCAATGATGCAACCTACCGTCGAAGGCAAGAAAACTGCCATTAGGGCATGCAGCTTTCAAGGTACTGACGATTTCTAGATCAACTTCCTAGATAATGAGCTGAAGTCAATAGAAAGTGATCCGTCGTAGGCAAGCCCACAACATGAAATCATAGATCAAGTTTTGAAGAAATATATTGGCAAGGACTGACTCAGGGATGGTCAAAATGGATGACAGATACTCTGCAGATGAATGGTTTGTTTGAACTGTTCTCTTGAACACATAATGACACTGTAGATGGTTTGGTGACAATTAACCCAAAGCTAATACCCAGAAACCAGCTGAAGACTTTTAATGTGGTTTGATTAACTGTTAGGTAAAGGATTTTCCCAACCTAGGTAAACAAAAAGTGTCGTGTTCAAGAGTGGTTAACGAATTTTTACAAAACAAAGTGTAACAAACATGTTCATTTTTCTCTCTTTTCCCCCACCATTTCTGGCAAATACCTCTTTATTTTTGACAAGCTTGAGGAGGATAACATTTGCTTGTTTATGAGCTCATCCTTTGAATGAGTCCAACTTGGTTTAAAATTCAAACCCTAAGAAGGAGTGGTTCGTTCTTGTTTGAAATTGAACAGGTCCTTTATCTACGGTGTTTTTCAATATTAGGGAGTTAGAAGAAAAACTTAAGAAAACTCCATGGGGGTACTTTTTCGTAAAATAATCCCTTAGGCTCGAAAAAGGATAAAATAATATAGAAGGGATGACTTTTCAATACTTTAACGAGCTGAAAAAGACAAGAGCTTGACAATCTTTTCATATTTAACGGGTCTGAAAAGGGTTTAAAGAGGACTCTATTGACCGTAATTAGTCAATGTGTACCTTTTTCATAAATAGTCCATTTCAGTTTGTAAAGGGGTAAACTTATACTGAAGGCACGATTATTCATTTATTTTAACGAGTTCGAACAATCAAGTGCTCGGCAATCTTTTCAATTTTCAAGAGTTTGAAAAAAGCTTAAAGAGGACTCCAATGTTTCACTTTTTCGTAAATTTTTGAAAGAGTTCGAAAAAGTGATAAAAGTATGCTCTTTGTTGAAAAATGATAAATTTTCCCCAAAAAATCCAATATTTTGCACAAAAACTCAAAACATTACACATATCTGTTTAAGATAAATAAAAATGATTTAAAAATTGCTTTTTTAAAGTGAAAAATAAATAAATTAAAAATTCATTTATTCGAAAAAACTTATAAAAAGGGGTTTTCCAACTTCATTTTTACCATTTGAGTTCAGAGTGAAAAGTGAGAGCTTTTGGGTAAGAAAGTTCCTGTGAAGATTCTGGAAAATCCGTCCGTCGGAATTGAAAACCGTCAGCTCCAGGTAATCCATGTCCTCCTTATCTTGCATTTCATCCATTTACATTTTGATTTTAGGCTTTAAATTTAATTTTTAAGGGAAAAATTGGTTTAGAAATTCGCTCGCGGGGGTCCGCAGGTGCAACACACGGCCCCTGCGGACCCCAACTTTTTTCTACAAAGAAAAAAGTCATGGGTCCGCACCTATTGCTTACAGCCCGTGCGGACCTATGCACTGTTTGTAAGTGGTGGGTGCAGACCCTATGAAAATGAATTTTAAAATTTATTTTTCTCCATTTTTGCCCAAAATTTTCCGAACAAGATTGTTCTAATATGTCTTTTTATGCATTGTAGGACATTCAAAATGCTTATTTGGCGAGAACACGAGCATGAGGATGTAGATTTTGCCGCACTAAATCATATGCCCACAATGCAGGCATTGAGAGCATGTAGATTGCTAAAGTTCTGGGGCATACAGGGTATGAGGGCCCAAGTAGACCTCTTGCAATGGCTGGTAGACAGATGGAACACACAGGACCAGTGTTTCGTGATTGGTGGCCACCAGCTCAAAATTGAGCTGGAGGATATATATTTTTTGACTGGTTTGTCCAAGAGGGGTGAACAATTATCTCTTTTCGGGACTAGGCCAGGTGGCCAGTCTGTCGCTAGTCTCCGATTAGAGTTTTGCGATGATCAAACAAAGGACAAATGGATTGATATTAAAACTATCAACCGTCCTGAGCTTAAGGTCATTGCATTCACTGTTACCAGGCTATGCGGGAGTGCAGCATTGCATGTGGCTACTGGATCCCAGATGCAGATGGCAGTAGACTATTTTCGAGGTAGAATATTCAACTGGTGCGAGGCTGTGTTGGAAAATGTGAAAGGCCAACTAACCAGAGCAAAGAATGGACAACTGAAGAACTTTGGATATGGATTCATCGTGGTCAGCTTTGCTCTAGAGAGGATCCCCATGTTAGCCCCGCAACATATTCCTGTTGATGCTAGTCTTCCTCGAGAGCCTAGGATAGTTCACTAGGTTGCTTTGATGGCCCACCAACCTGAGGAGGGTACAGAGGTTGTTCGATTTCCGCCTGAGTATTTTCATTGGTTGAACAACGAACTTTTTGCGATTCAATATTTTTGATACGTTGGGATGGATTATCATGGTGACCTAGACATGATTCTTCCACCAGGAGAATAATGGGATGATTCAGGTAAAATCACTTTCAACACTTTCTAAGTTTTTTTTTATTTTTATTTTATTTTTAAATCGTCCAAAACTGACAATCAAAAGTTTAAATCCAGATGTGGGTCCACGATGACTAGCTGCTTTCCAGCCTTTCGAGAGGAGACACCCAGCTGCAGCAGCACCAGCCCCACAGGACCAATCAGCAGAGATCTTGACCGATTTGGAGAATCATCTAGAGCGCTTGACACTAGATATTCTAGAGACGGATATAGATGATATTCCACTTAGGTTACAGAGATGTGTGATTGGGGTCCTAGGACCTTTTAGGAGGTTCCTATGTAGGGTGACCCGAGCAGTGGTTTCTTATTGTGATCATCGCCAGGGATAGGATGATCAATTTTGTAAACTCATGAAATTTTTGACTTTTGTATTATCATTTTTTCTGATCATAAGGTGTTTTTCAACCTATGATCAAAGACGATGTATATTTTGAAACACTACTTCTATGCTATGATATATCATTATTACTGGCTATCTTGTGTAACATGTTGTCGAATGTTATTAAATTTACTGTTTTGATTATTGCAAATGTCTATTTATCATACTAGAAGCAACTGCGTCTGCTAATGTATTTAAATGTCTTGGAATATGCTGATATTCAATGTAGTCAAATTCACGTTCCAAGAGACGAACTCTCAAAAATAACCTTAATAACAATGGATTTCTAATGGCATAAACCCTGTTAAGCTGTAATACAACAAGTTCAGAATCCAACCTAACAATCAAACTCTGAATCCTAAATGAGATGGATTCAGATAATAACTCAATCACTGCACTATACTCTACAATGTTATTCGTTTTTTGACAGAGGCTTACGCCATGCATAGATATTAACTCATCAGAGGGTGAATAGAAAACCCAAGCTGCGGAAGAAATGTTCCGTGTATTATGACAAGCACCATCAGCAAAACCAATGTATGTTTGAAGAGATGTCAACATCTGCAATATCAAGAGTAAAATCAAGATAAGTAGGAATAATGATAAGAGCACTCTATAAACTAGGCACACTTTTCTAATCTAAAACACATTAGCTGTAAAAAAAAACTAACCTAGCAAAAAATCTCCACACCGAATTTAAGCATAATATCTTTTCAGATAAAGTCCATTTCTGGGTTTACCCAAAGAGACACCATCAAAATCTATCAATTCATAAGCCCCTTTTGCCAGCTTTCGCTTAACAATGTAAGGACCATGCCACACAGGTACAAATTTTCCAGCCCCTAGCTTATCGTTTGATTGATCATATAGTAAAACTAGGTCTCCTTCTAAAAAATTGCAAGGTGTAACATTTCTTTCGTATTGAGCTTTCACTCATTTCACATGAGTTTTGTTTGCTATTGCAGCAGTGCGTTGATTCTCATCTAGATGAGCTAAGTACAAAAAACGTTTCTCTTCTTCAAAAGTAGCTAGAAGTAATTCTATGGCTAATTGTAATGATGGAATTTCACATTCAATAGGTAACACCGCTTCCAAACCGTAGACCAGTTGAAAAGAAGTGAAACCAGTTGATGTTTTTACTGAGGTCCGATATGCCCAAAGTGCTGAAAATAGCATGGTATGCCAATTTGACTTATGAATACCAATGATTCGTGTGATCATAGTGACTAAAACTTAATTGATAGCTTCAACCAGACCATTAGCCTGCGGGTAATATGGAGTAGAACTATCGTGGCATAGGCCAAGTTGATCTATCAGTTCAATTATCATGATGTTTTCGAAAGTGATTTCCATGATCAGTAATAATAGCTTGAGGAACACCGAATCTAGCAATTATATGATTGAATACGAAAGTTGTAGCAGTCTTGCCGTCTACCGAAAATGTAGGCATCACCTCGGCCCACTTAGTAAAATAATCTATCGCTAGGATAATATACGCATGCTCCCCAGCCGAGTGAGGGTTACATGTAATAAAATCAATACCCCACTTTGCAAAAGGGCTGACAACAATTTTAGGGTGAAGAGGAGTAGGTGGAGCATGCATCTTACGATCAAAGATTTGACAATTGTGGCATTTCTGGACTACATAGACACAATCTTTGAATAAGGATGGCTAGAAATAACCAGCACGTAGTATCTTTTGGGTTGTGGCATACCCAGACATATGACCGCCACATGCTCCAGAGTGACAGTCAGTCAGAAACTTTTCAGCTTCTTCATGAGTTAAACAACGTCAGAAAATAGAATCCGCTCCACGATGATAAAGTGTATCACCAATAATATTGTATTGTTGGGATTGGAAACATATTTTCTGTCATTGAGATCGTGAAATTTCAGCCTGAAAAGATTGGGTTTGGAGATAAACAATAATATATCCATACCACGGATCAAGAGTACCGATAAGAAACAAGGATTCATCTGCAATGGGATCTTTCGCCACAGTTTCAGTATCAGTACGCGGTGTTGTGGGGAAAAGTATCCGACTCGGATGACCCTATCCCTACTCTAAGGGTGACAGTCCTTAGCAACAACTGAAAGTAAAGCTTTGATATTTTCCTTTATGAAAGTACAGAGAAAGAAGAAAAGATTGACCAACCGGTGTCTTTCGCTTTTGTCGATCCTGTCCTCTCTCTTTATCTCTTGTTCCCAGCTCCTTGCTCCCTTTGCCAGCCCAGCTACACACAGATCCTGCACAAACAAGAGAGGGAAACTACAAGAAACATGTACTCATAACTGATGCATGGATTAGAGTGAATCAGATATACAAGTAAATACAATACATCAATGCAATACAAGTATATAGGAGAACATTCAAAGCTTTATTGATAGAAGTAAAAGGGTTCTGAGAAGGTTACAACCATCAATGGTTCCAATCCAGCAGCACCTCCCCAGCAGCAAGAAATCTCCTCTTCACCTCTATAAAAGCAATCACCCAATAGCTCTAACTGTAAACCAACAGCACTTCCTTGCTTTACACAAAATTCCAGCCTCCCTAGACCTCATAGAAGAGCTCTATATATAGGAGATTTGGAGAAAGGATGAGTCAGCTTGAGGCTGGCATAAAGCTGACTTTTGTCCTCTCCCACTTTAGTTAAACTTCAGTTCTTGAGTCCACTTGGAGATCCTTGCTTACACATGGAGATCAAGTACCTCTTACTCATCACAGGGCGAATTCCTTGAACCAAGTGTCAGTTTGGAAGCTTCCTGGGCAGTTGACACCTTGCAGAATGACTGTGCCACTTGGCCAATCTCGCCCAGCGCAGGTAGCCTTCATTGGTTTTGACTTTCAGTGCAGGTACAAGGAGGAGCAGTTGACATTCAGCGCAGTTGCTCAGTGGAGCAGCTGACATGATCCAAAAATAGCTTGTTTTGAGTGTTTTTCAGGTGGAGAACTGATGGGAAGTGCTGTGGTTTGCTGACCTTGTTCTTCTAGGGGTAAGAACAACATGTTTAGGGACTGAGGATCCCTGTAATTATTGACATTTCATGCTCCATGCTGCGAGGCACAAAAATGTCTATAACAGTTGCCCCCTAAAGTATGAGGCCGTTTATCGGGTGAAATGCTTTATCTAGAGGGTCCGAAGTTCATTCCAGTGCTGAGGAGGTGCCCTGTAATACAATACAATACAATACATTATTTTTCATTCTGTTTTCATGATCTAGCTGAGGCGGGCATTCCCATGCTCAGCTTTATAAATACATTTTGGTACATAGAACAGACGATCGTCTGATGGTAGACTGATAATTTTCTGCTGAAATTATCATCCTTTGAGTAGGATGATCATCTGCTGCAATGATGTACATAACAAATGCTTTTATATTTCCTGAATGTATATCGCAGCCCGGATGGATGAAACTAGATCCGGGGTCTTCAAACTCGTTCGATCTTCACTCTAAGTACAAGTCGATCCATGTGAGAATTTCGCTGAAGTCGAACATGGAAAGACATCGCTTGATTACCGGTCAATGATGAAAACCGTTAACAAGCGCGAGAGGAATCACCTATAATGATAATGACCCTCAAGGTACTGCAGTACAATTCACGTGGCGTGAATAAAGGACTTGGCGTCGAACGCCACGCAAAATCTTCTGGTCGAAGGTCATTGATGTATACCTGTCGCCGGAAGTGAGAAACTTGCCATTGAGGCATGCAAGCTTCAAAGTACTGATGGGGTTGTCCCTAGATCAACTTCTTGGATAATGAGCTGAAGTCGACAAGAAGCGATCCGTCAAAGGAGGGCCTTAATGAATCCCACATCAATGACACGGAACGGAGCTAATGATTTTAGTGAAGGTGAAAACAAACTGTGACATATGATTCAGAGTGGCGATCATGAATGGATGAAGGATAATGTATGGCAGTGGATGGGACACGGTTGACACTTTCAGAATGACCTCTCTTGAACATATAACAACACTGATGCGATGGATCGGTAGCATTACCCCAAAATGTGGATGGTTTGGCGAAGACCATGGTGATGAGACCGGTGAATGAAACAACCCAACCCGATGTGGAACGGAGGAAAAGTGTCATGTTCAAGAGCGACTTGCTACCATTAAGCTTTGATGTTCTCCCAATTTTTCCCCAGTCATTTCTGACCAGTACCTCTTTATTTTTGTCAAGCTTGAGGAGGATAACATATGCTTGTTCTATAACCTGCCCTTCGGGCAAGCCCATTGCTATGATTTAACGAGCTTAGCGATAGGGAAACTCGTTCTCGTCTAAAAACAAGTTTGTCGCTATTTAATCATTTTAACGAGTCTAACGACAAAGAAAACTCGGTCCTTTTCATTTTTAGAGAGTCTGAAAAGGTACGGAAAGTTAACTCCATAATTCCTTTTTCGTCATCTAATCCCTTAAGTCCGAAAAAGTATAAAAAAATACAGAAGGGATGGGTGTTCGGTACTTTTAACGAGCCGAACAAGACAAGCGCTCGATCTTTTTGTGTAATAATCCCTCAGGTCCAAAAAGATTAAAATCTAGAGGAGGGATAGCTCTTCCGGTCGCTTTAACGAGCTGGAAGGCCAGAACTCGGCAAACTTTTCATATTTTACGAGTCAGTGAAAAGAGCTCAAAGAAGACTCGTCTTTTGAGGAACGAGTGATAGACAGGGATAGCAGCAGATTCCAGGTACAAATTGGAATTTTCCAATCACGGCAGTGTCACAAGGATGGCTAGGTGAAATCACTCTTCGCAGATGTTCCTCAAAATGGGTAAACACACATATGGGGGTGAAAGACCGGCCAAATGACAGTAGAGGTGATGGATGAAAACACGACCAAGGCTTTTAAGGCTGATAAATTTACGATCGCAATGGTTATTTACCGGGATAGGTTCATTTTTTAATGAGCTCGAACTCTGGTGGAAACTTTTGCTCACACTTTTCTATTTTTTAACGAGCATAAATTCTGTGGTAAAACTGCTCGATTTATGGTCAAATTTGATTTTTTACTTTTACTAGCTTTTCTCTTTTCAAATGTAGTACTTCACCATCAATTGCTGCAACAAATTTTGTTAGAAACGGACAACGTTTGCATGAAAATGAGATTATAACCCTAATATTTAACTTTAAACTGTGTAAAAAGTCATAAAAAGGTGTTTTTACCTCTCATTTACCATTTCATTTGCATTTTGCTTGTTGGAGCTATGGAGGTGCCTCTTCTTCCTTGATTTTCACCAGCTGATTTCGGGAGATTCTGTGGACGATTTTCGGCGCCGTTTGGACCAGGTAGGAGCTAAACCTTAGCCCTTCACTTTCATGGTTTCCTTTTTCAGTTTCATGCACATTTTTCAGGGTTTCTGAGCCTCAGGGGTTTCATCAAGGCGCCCTGGCATCAGCGCAGGTTCTCCTTTCGAAACTTGCGTTGTATTTCAGGTGGTCTTAAGGCAGACTGTGCCTCAGTGCAAGGGAGAGACTCTCTGCCTGCGCTGGGCCTAGAAAAACTGATCCTACATGTGATTTTTGATGATTTTTCGCCAGTTTTTCATCAAAATTAGGAACTTACTCCTTCTCTTGTTTGCTTGCAGGGAACTTCGAACAAAATGTCCCTTACATGGTGAGAACGAGAACATGAAGCAGAGGACATGGTTGCACTCCATGACCCGGTCACGGTGAATGCGCTTCGGAACTGTGGCCTACTGAAGTTCTTCCGTATCTCTAGCATGAGAGCACAGATTTCTTTACTGCAGTATATGCTTGATGCTTGGGATCCTGTTGACCAAGTATTCCAGATTAGGGGGAAAACCATCCCCTTGACCATAGAGGACATGTACTTCTTGACTGGGTTGTCAAGGCGGGGTGCTCCCATTTCTTTGTCAGGTACGGCTCGAGGGACTGATTCCACCAGAGACTACATCCGTCAGTATTGCCGGGAAGGTTCACAGCCGAGCAAAGACGGCAAGATCAATATCCGTGACATCACTGACAGGTCTCTTAGGTCCATTCTGTTTACCATTGGTAGGATGGCCGGTAGCGCAGCTTTGCATGTTGCCAACAGATCTTATATGCAGCACGCCTTGGAGTGTCTCCAACCGAAAGTGTTTAACTGGTGTGATGCAGTACTTGTTCAGATGAAAAGTCAATTGACCAAGGTAAAGGACGGGAGGCTGAAGAACTTTGGATTTGGTTCTATTCTGACTGCCTTCGCCTTGGAGAAAATCCCATTGATGCAGCCTCAGTACATCATACTTGACTTGCCTTCTCCGACCGAGCCACGCATGCAGAGGTGGGTCGACCACATGTCCCGACATGCTGGTCAACCTCAGATTACTTTCACTGAGGCCTTCTTCAGGTGGTTCGAGCGTCAGGAGATGGCGTTTTCTGAGTATCCATATGTGGGTATGGACTACCGAGGTGATCCGGACTTGGTGCTACCGGATGGCGAGCAATGGGGCACTATTGGTAAAAATCTCTGACCATGTTTCTGTTTATTGTTTTTACTCATGATGTTACTGTGCAAAACTGATCAAACTCTTGGGTGCATGCAGATGTTGGTCCTATTCGTCCAGCAGCTCGTCCATGATCGCCAGTTGCTGCCCCAGCAGCAGAGCCTGCTAGGCGAGTTGTTATTCGCGACCTTGGTGATACTGAGATACTTGCAGCTGTGCAGGAGCAGGTTGAGAGCCTTACTCGTGGTCTTCCGGATGTACAGATTGACGAGTTACCTTTACAGCTACAACAGCACACTATTGGCGTGCCTAGACGATGGACTCGTCTCTTGCGCATGATTGCACAGACCGTGACGTACTATCATGAGCACCACTAGGCTAGGGTGCCCCCTAGCATCTTTTTGAGTTCTAGGTCATACGACCAATTTTGTTTTGATTATAGCACATTATGTACAAACTATAAACAGCTTTATATATTTTGATTTTCGGGGTTTATTCTGGTTTATTTGTGATCCACTTGTATAGCACCGATGCATCTCTTTTTTTTTTTATATATGTCGTAAATGTCTATCTAATACATAGTTTGCTAATGAATCTGTTAATGTGTTCAAGTTTCTGGAAATATGTTGGTATTGAATTGACTCAAACTCTCTCTCCAAAATCTTAACCCTTAGAAACATTCGATAAATAGCTGGATTGCGGACTGAATATATACCATTGAGTTGTAGTATCACAAGTTGTGAGTCTAGCCTAACAATTAGTCGGCGTATACCATGAGCGATGGCATCAGAGAGGAGTTCAATCAACGCGCTATACTCAGCGATGTTGTTCGTTCACTGCCCAATACACACACCTCTGAAACTCACCAACTCGCCGCTTGGATAAAAAATGGCCCAGGCTGTGGAGGACAAATTCCGCGTACTACGACTCGCTCCGTCGGCATATCCTACATATGTCTCAGAAAAATTCGACATCTGCAACAAACGAGAAGGGTGGATTACTAAACCGAAACAAACACTTTAGCGAAAACAAAATACAACAAAATTACTCAGGTTACTATTCAGGCATAGTAACGCTTGAGGTACAACCCGTTGCGGGGTTGCGCCAGTGGTATCCCGTCATAATCCATTAACTCGTAGGCTCCTTTTGCTAACACCCTTTTAACAATATAGGGACCCATCCATAAGGACTTAAATTTTCCTGCTCCTAATTTGTCGGATTCTTGGTCGTAAAGCAAAACCAAGTCACCTTCAGAGAAGATACGAGGTTTGACATTCTTATCGAACTGTGCCTTGACTCGTTTCTTATGGGCTTCGTTCGCCAAAGCGGCGTCACGACGGTTTTCATCCAACTGGATCAATTCCAAGAAACGAGCCTCTTCTTCTGAGGTTCCGGGGAGGAGGTCAATTGCGAGTTTAAGAGACGAAATTTCGCACTGGATCGGTAAGACTGCCTCCAGGCCATACACCAATTGGAATGGTGTGAACCCAGTGGCGTTCTTTACCGAGGTTCGGTAAGCCCACAATGCTGAGTACAGGAGTAGGTGCCATCTTCTTTTGTGAACCCCGATCATCCTTTGCAACATACGCTTCAGGACCTTGTTGATTGCCTCAACTTGTCCGTTGGCTTGTGGATAATATGGGGTAGAGCTGTCGTGAGATAGCCCTAGTTTGGCAGCTAATTCAACCATCATGTGATTGCGAAAATGCGATCCATGATCTGTCACTATAGCCTGCGGAACGCCGAACCTGGCGACTACATGATTAAAAAAGAAAAGGGCAGCTGTTTCACCAGTGTTATCCAATGTAGGCATCGCCTCGGCCCATTTGGTAAAATAGTCAACAGCGACTATAATATACCCATGCCCCCCGGTCGAGGTGGGGTTACATTGCATGAAATCGATGCCCCACTTGGCGAAAGGCCCAACAGCAACTATGGGCTGCAAAGGTGCGGGCGGTTTCCTGGTTTTGCTATCAAAGATCTGACATGCATGGCAACTTCTGACAGCTATTATGCAATCTTTAAACATAGTTGGCTAGAAATATCCTGCTCGTAAGATTCTTTGTGCTGTTGCATATCCAGATTGATGCCCCCCGCACGCGCCTGAATGACAATCATTCAGGGCTTTCTCGGCCTCCTCATGGGTAAGGCACCTCCTCAGAACCGTATCGACACCACGACGGTAAAGTGTATTACCGACGATCATGTAGTCTTTAGATTGGTATCGTATACGCTTACGTTCCGAGTGTGAGGTATTAGGCCTAAATTTTTGGGTTTGGAGATAAACAATGATGTCTCCATACCACTCATCGCTTACTGATATCAGAAACAAACTTTCATCCACGATTGACTCTTTTGATGTTTCATCGTTGGACGACAATGGGAGATCGCATAATAATTCCGCGAAAACTAGAGCTTTCTTCGATTTGGATTTTACAAAATCTAAATCAAACTCTTGAAGGATCGCTATCCATTTTGAATATTTGCCCCCAAGCAACTGTCGCGACAGTATATACGTCATGGGGTTGCAATCTGACAGAACGGTAGTTTTCCTAAAGAGGACATAATGTCGAAACCTTTGAATCGCTTGAACAGCAGCAAGCGCTAGTTTTTCAACATAGGAATATTTACTTTCTGTATCATTTAAGTTTTTACTTAAATAATAAATAGGGTGTTCAATTCCATCGACTTCTTGCACTAAGACCATCGCAATGGTCGTATCTGCTGCAGCTAGATACAGGTTAAAATCTCTTTGATAGTCCGGGGCGTACATTAATGATGCTCTTACTAGAGAATCTTTCAGAGCATCAAAGGAAGCTTGCGCAACCTGGTCCCAGACAAAAGGCACATCCTTTTTCAAAAGACGAGTATAACCTTTGGTAAGTTCTGCGTAATTTGGAATGAACCTCCTCAGAAAGTTTGCTTTCCCTTGGAGTTTCTGAATCTGAAGCAAATTTGAAGGTGGAGGCAAATTAATGATTGCCTGAACCTTACAAGGGTCGAGACGACAAGGGTCGAGACGAATCCCATCCTTAGAGACTACAAAGCCAAGTAAACGACCAGAACCGACGCAAAACACACATTTGTGTGGATTGAGTCTTATCTTGTAGTGTCGGCAACGTAGAAATATTGCTCTCAAATGCCGTGGATGATCAGTCCGCTTCCGCGAATGAGCCGGAAGATCGTCGAGGTAAGGTTGAACGATGTTCTTGATGTCATGGAAGGCATAATTCATTGCCCTCTGAAACGTTGCCCCTGCGTTCTTTAAACCAAAGGGTAATTTTCGATAAGCGAATGTGCCCCACGGACAAATAAATGCCGTCTTAGACTGGTCCTGTGGGCGGATATTTATTTGATTATACCCGGAAAATCCATCCATAAAGGAAAAGATTTCACATCCGACGCATTCATCAATTATCTGGTCGATGAAGGGTGTAGGGTAGTTGTCCTTTGGACAAGCTTGGTTTACATCCCTATAGTCGACGCACACTCTTATCGTCCCTTGTTTTTTCATAACAGGGACAATATTTGAAACCCAATCGGTTAGAGGAACCGGGTAGATGAATCCAGCATGGAGAAGTTTTTCAACTTCTGCCTTAATGGCAGCGGCTTTTTTGGGGTGTACCTGTCGAAGCCGTTGTCTTACTGGTTTGACATCAGGATACATTTTAATCTCGTGTTCAACTATGCTCGAGTCTATGCCTGGCATTTCATCATATGACCATGCAAAGACATCTCTAAATTCGTGAAAGAGAGCACCATATATTTCCAGTTCTGAAGGGGAACAACTTTTGCCGACATGAATATTCTCTACAACATCAGATTTTGTCGAGATGTTTACGGCTACGGTCTCTTCAATATTGGATAGGTTTCGCTCTGAGTCCACCGTATTTACAGTATTTGTTAGGAATTCAAATACTGAAGGGTGATATAGGTCGTGTTGAGTTTCTTCTTCACACTCTGGAAGAAGGGAACGATGGTGGTGATCATTCCATGGTGCCTCCTCAATCATCATTGATTGTAAGATTCCTTCGTCAGTCCCATGAACTTTTGACCATGGATCTAATGGGGTACCATATTCTCCAGACCTATCTACCCAAACGCTTGACGAGCGTTGATTTGGGCTCGCCTCCCATGCCTGAAACATTGATTGCTACAATATTTCTATAGGGCTAGGTGGCAAAACCACTTGATGATCCATGACGACTTTGTCTCCTGCGACCTTTGAAGAAGATACCATGTTGCATGTTGCTACAAACGGGATATTCCCTACATGGAAAGGGGGTGGCAACGCGAAAGTTCCCATCATTGTGGGATCTTTTAGCAAGCCTACTCCGATATCTTGTATTGAATGGTCGCTCCCATGGATCAGGGGAATGCTTCCAGTAACTTGTGAACCATTAGGGAGGAAATTCTGCTGGTCGACGATCATAATCCCTCCTTCAAACGGGAATGCGATCTTCCTAAAATATGTCGACACTACAGCTGCCATGGCATATATCCATGGTCTTCCCAGTAGGATGTTATAGTCAAGATTGCCATCAATGACTTCAACATCAATTTCCACTGTTTTTCCTCCTAGTTCAACCTTAAAGTTATTTAGGATACCGTACGGGGTGTACGTCCTACCGTCAAATGCTTTCAATGTCGTCGAAGATCGCGACAAGGTTGGAGATCCTAGAGTTTTCCAGCAACTCATCGACATGATACATGTCGACGCTCCCTCATCAATAATCGTTCTATGAACAATTTTGTTGAGTGCTTTCACTTGAATAAGGAAAGCTAATTGCGCTGGTAACTGAGGATCATATCCTTTGTGATCAAAGGATACAAGATTGGAATCTTTAGGATCCACTCCACCAATTGCTGATAACAACGCCTGCCTTTGGGATGGACAATTTTGCAGTACCTCAAGAGTCGACATAGCAGATGGCGATTGGGCCAAATCTTCTACTATGTTATAATGCTGCGCCGTTCTGGCACGAGGATTAAATGTCGACTTGTGTACTACTCCCTTAGGTGGCTTTATTGTTAATTCATGCGTGAGGGGGGGTACAACTTCTGCCGAAGTTGTTGTCGAACTACTGGGTTGATCTTTCCCTTTGTCGTTCGACACCGGCGGATTCCCATAATCTTTATTCCTGGTCGAGATCAAAGCATCATTTTGCTTAGAAACCGACAACATAAGCACTTGAGACGGGGAAGCATTTCCACTATCAACCATATTTTGACCTGGGGTGGGAAATGGATCAGTCAACACAGCTGAAGTTTGTGAACTTTTAAAGAACCTCTTTAACTCAGCTTTGAACGGACAGTTCTTTGTCAAATGATTTTCATCACATATTTGACATGGATAAAATTGTTTCCCTTGCCCAGGAGGGTTTGAAGAAGTTTTTTGAGGGGATGACTCACCCTGTTTCTTCTTCTTCGCTTTGTTTTGTTTCTTCTTGCTTCCTGGTTGATTGGAGTTTTTGCCTTTATCCGTGGATACAGCATTTACCTCCGAAGCAAGAATCTCTTGATTTGCTTTTTGATTCGAAGTCTTACAGGCTTTCTTATTTGAATCCTTTGTCGACTTAGCGTTTGCAGTTCCAATCACGCCATCACCGGCATGAGAGTCACTATTCGATCCGGGAGGAGGAGGGATTGAAAATTCCGGTCTGGGGGCGTTAGGTATCTTATCATAGAGCGTGCCCGACTGAGTATATACTAAGTCCAAATATTGAGCACGAGCAATAACCTGCTCCTCTGTTACGACCCCTCCCTTGGCCACATCTTCTGTTATAGCGGAAAGAAGCGACTTTATAAACCACTCAGCTAATAGTTGATCCGGAACATAGGTTTTTACCATTCTGCGACGACGACGCCACTCATGTATATGATCTGATATATGTGTGGCCGTTGTCTGCTTGAAATTGGTCAAGATCTCTGTTCCAGTTTCGTACCTTATGGGTAACTGAAAATGTGTTAAGAAAGTCGTGGCTAGGGAACTAAAATTGTCGAAAGAGGCTCTAGGTAATTCAATATACCATTTGGCCGCCGGACCAGTCAATGTCCTCTGGAAAAGGCGAAGCCTTATCAAATCATCATTCAAGGTATTCGACGAACACCACAGATGGAATGTCATCACATGATTCGACGGGTCTTCGCCAGGATTTCCATTAAATTTAGGAATGTCCGAAGGAAGTTTGTGAGGAATCGCTGGCCACCAAGGGGCATAGGCGATTGGATCGTTCGTCAATCGATGTAAATCTGGTAATTCTAGAGTTGCCATGAATGGCAACTGCTGACTCAGGTTTGGCGAGGCGTACCCAGGATACGATGGAATCGCCTGAGCAGTAGGCCTTTGCATACCAGCATAATGCAATTGATGTTGATATGACTGATATGGCTGGTGGGCTTGACCACTATAAAGTGGTTGATTTAACTCGTTCTGAATATAGGGTTGCCCACTATTCGCAAAGATCTGTTGTTCAGATCCCTGGTACACCTGTTGAAACTGAGGTTGTTGGTATTGCACCATCCATGGTTGCGAAGCCATGTTTTGCTGTGCGATACTAACCGACGGACCAAGATGCGGGGTTACGGTTCCCGTTTGTGTCTGTGTCATCCCGGCAGTTGGCGATTGTGGTTGTGTTGCAGGTTCAATGGGCTGTTGCATTCCAACTTGGGGTTGACATACAATAGGCATCGATTGAACTTGCGACACGGTTACAATTGCTGGCGTCGTCGGGATACTAGACATAGGTACACACTGTTGCATTGAATATACAACTCTCGGTTGTTGGGGTAACATAGGTACCCAACCACTCGTCGTTACTTCAGTCAAACCTGAATGTTGTTGAAAACTGCCGTATGGGTATCCCCCCGGAAGGGGAAGTGAAAGGGCATATTGCCCCCCATATGGTAACAATCCGGAACTCAGGGGTATAGATTGCCTTTGAGGACTGGATGGCCCAAACTGATTTCCAAAGGGATCAATTTGTCTAGTTTCAACATAAGAATTACCGGGTATTATACCGGAAGAACAAACTGGAACAGACCAAGTTGTCGTAATAGTCCCTGGGTGGACTCCTTCTAGCTGATGAGAGCTAGTCGGGACAGCTGGTATGCCGGCGAACATCGTTGGATTGACAGCAGGAGCTTCTGCTGTCGCTGTGTCATTTGGCACAGTCCTAGATGTCGACGGCTGCTCAGACATTTTAAGTCTATCCAATAAACTGCCTAACGATTCTACAGGAACTTCCAGTGGTGATGGACAAACTTCTGATGCAGAAGGAAAAAGAGTGGCGCCTACTCCAAAATGAGTTGGAGTATTTGCTTGCTGGTCCTCTACGATTTCCTCTATTGCAATCAGACCAGGAGGAAGAGGAAGACCGTCAGGTCCGTAAAAGATTTCTGGTGCCGAAGAAGGGGTTGCTTCGACAGCGACAGTTGTTTGAGCAACAAGACTCTGTGGACCAGTTTCAGATGGAACTGGTTCAGTTATGCAAGTACTTGTCTTCAGACTAGGATCAGTACAACTGTCCCTCTGTTGCTGTTGAACTTCTTCAATAGAGGCAGGGATTCCACAAATATTAGGAGTGGAAATGGTCATACGTTTGAATGACTTACTTAACGCAGTTGAATCCCAAAAATGATATCTAATATTAGGAGTGACCGGAATCTCAGATGTTGTCGGAACTGTTGTTCTAACTTTAATGGGAGATTTTGACCCGGTCAAGCGAGTTTGCTTCGTCCGTACTACTCTCGATTCCGGAGACAAAGACGGTTGACTCGCGAGTCTCCTCGAACGACGGAGTTTTAATTGACTTTCCTCCACGGTTGCGGATTACTTGATCAACTAAAATACAAAAGGGGAATTATGTTTCTGTATTGAATGAATTTTATTAGACGCTTTTAGACACAACTTTGCTTTTTCATGTTTTAAGAGTCGAGAAAAAGTTAAAGATGACTCTAGTCGCCTTCGATGTATTAACGAGCCCGAAGTGACAAATGCTCGGTTGGACCTTTTCAGTTATAGAGTTTGAAAAGGGCCAAAAGAAACTGCTCTGGAGATCTAGGCAGAGGGTGTGCCAAACCTTTCGCGAAACCACAGAATACGTTTTACGGTACGGGTGGTCGATCTTCGTGAATGCTGTGTTCACTGCATCGCGATCAGTAGGGCGGTCGACACGGCTTCCTAAGGATAAAGGATAAATGCCTATAGGGGTCTCCCAATATACGCGACGGTACGCGGGAGCACAAGTCCGTATTAGTGCTATCGTCCCTCAGGAGGAATCACCCACCTTCGTAGAGATCGACAGTCACTACGTTTAACGACGCCGGAACACGTCTCTACCTAGACCTCTATTGTGAGCGTTATGTTACAAAGCGTTTTTAGATTCATTCAATATATTTTAAGTTGATCTTGTTTAGCAGTTTGTCTTTCAGGATCACCACGAGATGTATTGGTACAAATTCCTAAATGCAGCTAAAATGATAAGCAAGCTTTACAATCTTTTTAGCTTTGAAAATCCTAACTACTGAGGGGAGAGAAAAACATAATCTTTCCACACAGAGCACAAAGCACAAACTAATGCACTTTCTCCTAGATCAATCATGCAAACTTATCAAAAAATGCAAATGCAAGATGCATGTATTTCTTTTCTTTTCCCTTAATGTTGATGTAAGACAAAAGGAAACTGTCGTATAATTTTCGAATTCAATTTGAAGCGTAAACAAACAAGTTTTGTCTAAAATGAAAAGACGCCTTACAAGCACTTGTTTTGACACTAAAAATATATGAATTCAAACCATAAGATGAAAAAGAAACAAACTCAAACAGCCATAAAACTAGCTCTTAAGATCACAAAGACACTTTTACAGTTCAGGATCTAAGAGGCCACAGCTATACTGGTTTGCTTTTCACAATGGGAAACTGTAACTGAAACAAGAAATACTGAAAGAACAATCACAGTTTCATCACACAACTGAGGCGGAATAATGTCAAGGAAAATTGGTTTATAGCAAGTACAATGACAAGCAATCAACAGCAAAACAACAGTGAAAACAGGGCTAAGACACAGTGGGAAACCTCAGGAAGACATAGCCTAACTGGATCAGCGCAGGCTCTGGTCTGTCAAAATGACTCTCAGCGTAGTTCCCGAAGGGAGTACCTGCACTGGAATGCAAACTGCCTGTGGACAGCTTGCACTGAGACACGAGAGTTGCGTTTACAAGGATTTCCGGGTCATAAAAAGCTCAAAAATGCACTGTTTTTGCTGAAATAAAAAGCTATAGGTCAAGTACAAGCTAAGGGATGATCAAGAGGATGAAAAGCTATCACAAAGAGTACAAGAGTCTTTTGTAGGTCAGCTCTTCAAATCATGAATCTGCTCAAAATGAGCAAGAGTAGCAGCCCCTCTACTTTGCTTTTGATATAGTCAAAAGCTTTTCGATTTGGTACTCTTTGGTTCAGGAAATGAATAGCAAAGATACTACAAACACGAACAAGATACTAGGCTCCCCAGCGGAGTCGCCAGTTTGTTGTGGGGAAAAGTATCCGACTCGGATGACCCTATCCCTACTCTAAGGGTGACAGTCCTTAGCAACAACTAAAAGTAAAGCTTTGATATTTTCCTTTATGAAAGTACAGAGAAAGAAGAAAAGATTGACCAACCGGTGTCTTTCGCTTTTGTCAATCCTGTCCTCTCTCTTTGTCTCTTGTTCCCAGCTCCTTGCTCCCTTTGCCGGCCCAGCTACACACAGATCCTGCACAAACAAGAGAGGGAAACTACAAGAAACATGTACTCATAACTGATGCATGGATTAGAGTGAATCAGATATACAAGTAAATACAATACATCAATGCAATACAAGTATATAGGAGAACATTCAAAGCTTTATTGATAGAAGTAAAAGGGTTCTGAGAAGGTTACAACCATCAATGGTTCCAATCCAGCAGCACCTCCCCAGCAGCAAGAAATCTCCTCTTCACCTCTATAAAAGCAATCACCCAATAGCTCTAACTGTAAACCAACAACACTTCCTTGCTTTACACAAAATTCCAGCCTCCCTAGACCTCATAGAAGAGCTCTATATATAGGAGATTTGGAGAAAGGATGAGTCAGCTTGAGGCTGGCATAAAGCTGACTAGTGTCCTCTCCCACTTTAGTTAAACTTCAGTTCTTGAGTCCACTTGGAGATCCTTGCTTACACATGGAGATCAAGTACCTCTTACTCATCACAGGGCGAATTCCTTGAACCAAGTGTCAGTTTGGAAGCTTCCTGGGCAGTTGACACCTTGCAGAATGACTGTGCCACTTGGCCAATCTCGCCTAGCGCAGGTAGCCTTCATTGGTTTTGACTTTCAGCGCAGGTACAAGGAGGAGCAGTTGACATTCAGCGCAGTTGCTCAGTGGAGCAGCTGACATGATCCAAAAATAGCCTGTTTTGAGTGTTTTTCAGGTGGAGATCTGATGGGAAGTGCTGTGGTTTGCTGACCTTGTTCTTCTAGGGGTAAGAACAACATGTTTAGGGACTGAGGATCCCTGTAATTATTGACATTTCATGCTCCATGCTGCGAGGCACAAAAATGTCTATAACACGCGGGAAATCACACATCAGTTCGGCAAAAACTGAAGATTTCTTTGCCTTGGATTTTTAAAATTCCAAGTCAAATTCCTGCAGGATAACTATCCATTTGGAATACTTGCCCCCTAGCAATTGTTTAGTCAAGATATACATCATAGGGTTACATTCAGAAATTACCGTGGTTTTGCGTAATAAGATGTAGTGACGAAATCTTTGGACAACTTGAACAACTGCCAAGGCCAATTTCTCCACATGCGAATATTTAAGCTCAGTCGGATGCAGAGTTCGACTAAGATAGTAAATCACATGTTCATTGTTGAATTCATCTTCCTGAACTAAAACCATCCCAATGGTGGAATGAGAAGTGGCGAGGTACAAAAAGTAATCCTGGTTGTAATTGGGAGGATGCAGTAACAGTGCATGGGTCAATGCGTGTTTGAGTGCATCAAAAGATCGATCAGCGATCTCATCCCAAAAGAATGGAATATTCTATTTTAACAACCTGGTAAAACCTTTCGTTATCTCGGCGTAGTTAGGAATGAAACGACGTAAAAAGTTTGCTTTCCCTTGCAAACTTTGGAGTTGGCGAAGAGTCGAAGGAGGAGGTAGATTGACAATAGCTTCCACCTTCGAGGGGTTGACATGAATGCCTGCCTTTGATACGATAAATCCTAGTAAGCGACCCGTTTCTACATAGAATACACATTTGTGTGGATTTAGCCAAATTTGATAATGCTTACATCTCATAAAGATAGATCGTAAATGAGTGAGATGATCGGTGCTATGTAATGAGTGGGTAGGTAAATCATCGAGATAAGGCTGCACAATGTGCTTGATGTCATGAAATGCGTAAGACATTGCCCTTTGAAAAGTTTCTCCAGCATTCTTTAATCCAAAGGGTAATTTGCAGTAAGCAAATGTCCCCCATGGGAAAATGAAAGCTATTTTAGCTTGATCAGCAGGGAGTATGTTGATTTGATTATAACCGAAAAAACCATCGATAAAGGAGAACATTTCACTGCCGGCACAATCATCAATAATTTGATCGATATAGGGGGTTGGATAATTTTCTTTAGGACAAGCTTGATTAATATCCCTATAGTCGATACATACTCTTATAGTTACTTGTTTTTTGTTGACAGGAACAATATTTGATACCCAATCGGTTAAAGGAATTGGATAAATGAAACTTGCGTGAAGTAATTTCTCAATTTCGGCTTTGATAGCAGCAGCTTTTCGCAGATGTATCTGACGTAAGCGTTGTCAGATAGGTTTAGCATCCGGGTATGTTTTAATTTCATGGACAACAATTGATGGATTGATTCCTGGCATTTCTTCATATGACCAGGCAAACACTTCACGAAATTCTTGAAATAGGGCTTTATAAGTGTGGATTTCATTGTCCGTACAAGAAGCACCTATATGAATGTTTTCAATAATTCCAGGCTTAATTGAAATGTCAATAGGAACCATTCGAGAGATATTTTCCAAATTTAACTCAGAATCAGAATGTTGCAATGTATTCTGTGGTTCTTTGACATAGTCAATTGTAAAAATAGAAGAAAAAACATTTTCAAAGTGATCAAGCTCAGGTAAAGACGAAGATCGGTGATGTAGATCTTCCCATGGTAAATCATCAACAAATAATAGTTCATGAATCTACTCATCAGTATGAACAAGATCACGAAATTCTGTTGTAGCTGAGCTAGATGTCGAAAGTGATTCCCCACATACCACATTCATTGGGTCAATTTCGGTTGAATAGGGATCAGAAAATGACTGTACAACCTAATATGCAATTTCAAAGGGACTCAAAGGCATCGCGCCACCAAATGAATCCACCTCAGAATCGGAAGGTACGATCCAAGGATCATCAAAAGTAATAGTATTCGATGAAATCATATGAATAGTTGCAATAGAAGGCGATACGTTAGGAGGAGGGAAGGAAAAAGTTCCTAGTAAACCAGAATCTTTAATCAAACCTATGCCAACATCCTTGTAAGGGATAGTCGTTTTACCGATGTGCTAAATACTATCTGTAGAGGCTGGGTTGGATGAGAAATAAGTTAGCTGATCTATCGTAACGATATTTCCATTATGAGGAAACTTGATAAGCCAAAAAACCAATGAAACAATAGCAGACATAGCATAAGACCAACTGCAACCCAAGAGAAGGTTGTAATCTAGAGGGACATCAACCACTTCCACATCTAGATTTACGGTTTCGCCTTCGATCCCTATAGATAAATCCTGCAAAATACCAAAAGGATGGAACCCTTGGCCATCAAAAGCCTTTAGAATTGTCAGAGACTGAGTGAGTGTGGGAGAACCAAGCGATTTTCAACACTGGATCGACCTAATACACGTAGAAGCTCCTTCATCAATCATAGTCCGAATGCAAGGCCTGTTTTTGACTAAAACCGGAATTTGGAAAGCCATTTGATGAGGTAGGTGGGGTGTAATATTCTCTAAATCGAAGATCATTAGGTTCGAATCCTGAATATTGATAACTCCTATAGCAAACAATAGTGATTTACGCTGTGCTGGTCATGATTGCAACACTTCCAAAGCTGACATTGCTGAAGGGGAAATGGTTAAGTCTTCAACGATGTTGTAATTCTGAGCAGCTCTCGCATGTGGATTGAAAGCTGATTTCCGAAGTACACCTTTAGTAGGTACTTTGATTACTAAGTCAGGGTTGGGTTTCTCGATCTGTAGTGGACCAGAACTAGGAGGTGTAGTTGATGTGTTTGAATTAGAAAATTTTGCTTCTTTACCACCAACAGGATTTTTACTACCATAATCTTGCGATCACGTCGCAATCCTGACACGAGACATCATCATAATGGGTTCTTCTTAGGCATTCGAGTAAGAACTAATCATCTTACTATCTTGAGTAGGAAAAGGATCCTTCAAGACAACAGGTGTTTGAGAACCTTTAACGAATTTTGAAACCTCTGCTCGATGTGGGTAGTCTTTGGTAAAATGATCCTCGTCGCAGATGAAACAAGGATAGTGAGGTTTCCGTTTTTCGTCAGTAGATTCATTTTTATCTGTTTTATCTTTTGAATTTTGTTTTTTTTTCTTCTTCCCTTTCTTTTTACTACTGATTTTGATTTGGTCGTAGATGATTCTACAACATGGATGTCAGCAGAAATTTCAGCGGAAGAATATGTTGTTGGGGAATCAGGTAAAGTTATTATAGAAGAAGAATTCTTGGAAGATTTCTTCTTACTTTTAGTGCTAACTAAACCAATCATACCATCAGCGGCATGAGACCCTAAAGGAGCTGTAGTTATTTGACCGTGTTTTGGAAGATCAGGAACTTTTTCATGTAAAGTACCTATTATCGGGAAATCTAGTGTCTATGCAGAGCTGCTAGTCCCACTAAGGCTGGTAGCTACCTTAGAAACAAACAAACTAAAACCACTTTCGTTTTCCTTTATAAGAAGTAGATAAGAGGGGAACAAAGGAGACCAACCTCTATCTTGTGCTTGGTTCCTTGCTTGATTCCTCTCCCTTCTGGTAGATCTTTGCTACTCGCTTCCTCGTCTACCTAGCTTCAAAGAGCACCTGTAGAATCAAAGCAGCATAACACTATCCAAGAACAGAGATCTACTATCATAAACAATATAGGACGAGATATATATTGACCACACAAATGCATATATCATCAATCATATAAGAATGTGGAGGAAAAATCGAATAACTTTATTAATAATCAAGAATAGCAAAGAGGATTACAACCAATTGTTCTGACCCAAGATCATCCCCTCAGCAAGAAACCTCTTCTTCACCTCATGAAAAGCTTAGATCACCCAACACTATGATGTTACACCAAGAAACCAGCAGCACTTCCTTACAAGATACAAAATTCCAGCCTCTGGATCTCTGGGATGAGGGATCCATATATAGATGTTTGCAAGGGGGGTGAGTCAGCTTCTGAGATTTGATTAGTGTCCTTTCTTTGATAGTTCTTGATTCCACTTGGAGATTGATGATCTCTTACTCATCCCTGGGTGAATGCAGAGAAGCAAGTGTCATAGGAGAAGTTTCTGGAAGATTCCATGATCTTCCACCTCACAAATTGACTCTACCATTTGTCCACTCTAGCCCATCGCACCCCATAGAAGGGATTTTCAGTATGCATCTCACCTCCCGTGTGCATTTAGGTGGGATGCAGTGCACTTTGACCATGGAGCAGGTGAGATGGTCCAGTTTTGACTAGTTCTGAGTAGTTTTTCATGGAGAACTTCTAGGAGATGCTGTAATCAGTTGACCTTGTTCTTTTAGGGGTTGGAACAACACTTTTAGGGACTTAGGAGCCCTTGGTTTATGGAAATTTATGATTGGGGTTGCAGTGCCCAAAAATGTCTATAACAGTTGCCCCCTAAAGCATGAGGTCGTTAATCTTTTGATGTCGGGTGAAATGCTTTATCATGAGGATCCGAAGTTTTTTCAAGCTGGAAGGTGACCTGTAATAAGATACAATACAATACATTATCTTCATAATATTTTCATGATCTAGCTGAGGTGGGCATTCCCATGCTCAACTTTATAAATTCATTTTCATGTACATAAGACAGACAATCGTCTGAGTGCAGACTGATGATTCTAGTAGAGCCATCATCCCTTGGATTGGATGATTATCTGTGCAGCAGTGATGTACATTTGATGTCTTTATTTTCCTGAATATATATCGCATCCCGGATGGATGAAACTAGATCCGAGGTCTTCAATCTCGTTCGATCTTCACTCAAAGCACAAGTCAATCCATGCGAGAGATGTTCTCAAGTCGAACATGGAAAGACATCACCTGATTACTAGCCAATGATGTAAGCTGTTAACAGGCGCGAGAGGAATCACTGATAATGAGGATGACCCTCAAGGTACTATAGTACAATTCACGTGGTGTGAATAAGGGACTTGGCGTCGAACACCACGCAAAATCTTTCGGTCGAAGGCCATTGATGTCAACTTGTCACCGGAAGTGAGAAACTTGCCATTGAGGCATGCAAGCTTCAAAGTACTGAAAGGGTTGTTCCTAGATCGACTTCCTGGATAATGAGTTGATGTCGACAAGAAGCGATCCATCATAGGAGGGCCTTAGTGAATCCCACATCAATGACACGGAATGGGGAAAATGATTTTAATGGAGGTGAAAACGATCTGATGACATAAGGTTCAGGGTGGCAGTCATGAAAGAATGGAGCATAAATGTATTGCAGTGGATGAGACACAGGTGAATTCTTTGAGCAACTTCTCTTGAACATATCGGCAACACTGATATGATGGATTGGTAGCATTAACCCCAAATATGGATGGTGTGATGGACCAATGATGATATGACCAGTGAACGGAACAACCCAACCCAACTCGGATGCAAAGTGAAAGTGTCATGTTCAAGAGCGACTTGCTACCAACAAAGTTTCTTCAAGTTTTATTCCCAATTTTCCCCAGTCATTGCTGACCAGTACCTCTTTATTTTTGTCAAGCTTGAGGAGGATAACATATGCTTGTTCTATAATTTTCCCTTCGGGCAAACCCATCGCTATGTTTTAACGAGCCTAGCGATAGTGAAACTCGTTCTTGTCTGTATGGACAAGTTTGTCGCTATTCGGTTTTAACGAGTTTAACGACAAAAATAACTTGGTCCTTTTCAATTTTAGAGAGTCTGAAAAGGGACGTAAAGAAAACTCCAACAATCCTTTTTCGTCATATAATCCCTTAAGTCCAAAAAAGAATAAAATAATACAAAAGGGATGAATTTTCGATAATTTTAACGAGCCAAACAAAGCAAGTGCTCGATCTTTTTGTGTAATAATCCCTCAGGTCCAAAAAGATTAAAATCTAAAGGAAGGATAGCACTTCCGGTCACTTTAACAAGCTGGAGAGGCCAATTGCTCGGAAATCTTTTCATATTTTACGAGTCAGATGAAAAGAGCTTAAAGGAGACTCATTTTTCAAGGAACGAGTGATAAGTTCGGGTAGCAACTAATTCCAGGTAAGGTTTGGAATTTTCCAATCACGGCAGTGTCACAAGGATGTCTAACAGGATCACTCTTCACAGCTGTTCCTCAAAAGGGTAAACAATCAAATGGAGGTGAATGATCGGCCAATACAGAGTGGAGGTGATGATGAGAACATGACCAAGGCTTCAAAGGCTGATGATAATGCATTCACGATGGTTATTTACCGGAAATTGGTTCATTTTTTAATAAATGAGCTTAAACTCTGGGGGAAACATTTTCTCATTGCTTATGTTTATTTTTTAACGAGCTTGAATTCCGTGTTAAAACTGCTCAATCCAGTCGTATAATAAGGATGTCTCATCTAAGATGCCATTTTTTATGGAGCTTGCACCTTAGAAAGCTTTGCCCCAGATCCTTTCTTTATGCAAGTTAGGAAACGACCAATCCTACGAGTTTAAAGGGTTAGAGGACCTACAAATTAAAAAAATATAAATGGTCGCTCTTCGCTTGCATGCCAAAAGGTTTGCACGCTCCCAGGTATAGCGAAAAATTTCCAAGTCACCAAAGATTGTTCTATCCGCACTGCGGATAAAACACTTCCTCGGCGATGTCTATCGAAATAAACAAAGGTGAGTGGCGCAACTGGCTCCACTCACATAAATTTGACGGAGGAATCTTATTCCAGTCTAATCTCATAAACCAGTCATATATCCTTCGTGGAAACCTACTCTATACCCAAGGTTTTCCTGTCGAAACAGACCAGGATGCATGCCCCCTGGGTTTCAGTCATGTCATCCGAATCACTCGCGCTCATCAGGTGGACGGACTGGGGATTGATGAGACATTCCTTGCGTGAAAAGACCATTCAAGGATGGCATGTGACTATTTGCTGTGTGTGAACCAAGGAATGAAAGCTGGTCTACGAGCTTGACCACTCTTCCTTCACGCGGAAAACACATTACTCTAAAGAGTGAGGAGACAATGGCTCCCATGTAATAAATATAGTCGCATCGAAGGAGTAGATTATAATCTAGGGGTCCTTGGACTACCATTACGTTCATGTGAACGGTTTTCCTTCTCAATGTTATCGACACATTGGGAAGGATCCCTAATGGTTGACTGGTTCCTTTGTCAAAGCCTGTTAGATTTCTCATTTCAGGCAAAAGCGATGGCGAACCAAGCGCTTTCCAAGTAGTTGAGGAAAGGATACTCACAGAAGCCCCTTCATCTATGATGGTACCAGCCATGACCATTCTATATATTTGAGCAATGATTCGAAATGGTACACTAGCCGGTAAACGAGGTCTGCCTAGTAGATTCCAATCGAAGGAAACAACTAGGTTGCTTGGTGGTGGGACCGAATAGACAGCCAGATACGACTCTGACGAACTTCCTTCCTGCGGTAAAGGAACGGGTAGACTGCCCCCATGTTCATCAGAGTCTCTGCTTACGAAGAGAATTTGAATGGTGTCGTTCTGGTTCTCTCCAGTGACCGTATCATCTGAAGATGGACCTTCTGAAGGCAAGACTGGGTCAACTGCCACCTCGACCTTTTGACTTTCGTCTGGTGTGGATTCAGAGGGTTCATCTTTAATGATAGATGCTTCAGTTGACCACAATGGCGTGTCAGCTAGATTTTCAACTAGTGACGGACTCGGCAAGAGTTTCTTATATCCAGGAGGAAGCGGTAACGGTGAAACCGGACAGTCGTCCAAAACTCTTTTAGCCTCATCTAAGAAGGGACAATGGTGGACGGCGTGATCGCCTTCACACAATTTACAAGGAAATTTACATTTTCCTTTTTGTCCAGGGGCTTCACTTTCACTAGTTGACGGTGTATGCTCAACATGATCGTCAGAGGTTGATGACATCGGATTGTGCAAACGAGGAGACCAGTCCCTTAAGATCCGAGGGATGCAAGGACAATCTCGATGATAGTGGTCTCCTTTGCAAATGACACATGGCGATTTAGGCCTGGACGGTGCAGTGTGTGGATTTTTGCTAGATGATGCTTGGTTGCCCCTTTTCGCCTTTGGCTCTTTCTTCTTCTTCTCCTTCTTCTTCTCAATTACTTGATTTTTGGCTTTACCAGCTTCATCAAGCGAAGAAGAAGGAGGAGAGGGATAATTGGACGAAGTAGAAGGTTTGGGGGTAACTCTGGTATCATTTAGTTGCTGACTTGATTGTTCAGGAGTCACGGTGTTCTGAACGGTAGAGGTCGAGAAGAGCCATACGGGCAAGCTGATTGTCAATCCTAGAAGAGACAATGTGGCCGTATGGGGTGCACCAACGTCTCCCCAAGAGGAGAAAGGACTAGGATTTCCTCCAAGGGGAAATCCTTGGTTGGTGGACTCCATTTTTATCAACCTAAGATCAACGTAGGAAAGGTGATGTTTATTCCGATTAAAATAAATTTTAGATGCTTTGACACAACTTGTTTTTTCAATTTTTAAGAGTCGAGAAAAAACAAAAGATGACTCTAGTCGCCTTCGATTTTTAATGAGCCTGAAGTGACAAGTGCTCAGATGGACCTTTTCCTTTAAGGAGTCTGAAAAGGAACGAAAGAGACTACTCTGGAAATCTAGACAGAGGGATTACCAAACCAATCACAAAACTGCAGAATACTTTTTACAGTACGACAGTCAATCTTCCTGAATGTTGTGTTCAGTGCATTGCAATCGATAGGGTGGCAGATACGACTTCCTATGGATAAAGGATAAATCCTATTGTGGTCTCCCAATATATACTCAACGGTACGTGGGAGCACAAGTCCGTACTGGCACTTATCATCTCAAAGTGGAGGAATCACCCAACCAGCAATGAAAACAACAGTTACCAGGCTTTACGACACCGGAATATGTCTCTAGCCTAGACTTCTAAATGTTGTGCGTTAGGTTCCAAAGAGTTTTTAGATTCATTAAATTTATTTTACAGTTGATCTTGCTTAAGAAAGTTTCCTTTCAGGTTCACCGCGTGATGTAGATATACAATTCCTAAAATGCAATCTAAGATGATAAAAAATTGTTTAATCTTCTTTCTACAATGAAAATCCTAGCTACTAAGGAAAGAGAGACGATATTCTTTCAACATGGAGCAGAGAGCATACACTATATGCACTATCCTAAATCAAACCAACAAACTGTCTAAATGCAAATGCACATGCATGTATTTGTTTTTCATCCTTCTTAATGCGTGAATGATAAAAAGAAAGCTAAGTGCAAATCTGAATTACTTTTCAAAGCGACATTACTAACAAGCTTTTTTTAAAAACAAAATGAAGACAATGACGACACTTTGTTATTTGGAATTGAAAACTTTCTTTCGACACTTGAAAAAACTACTAATTGAAATCAAATACAAGAGTAACAGTGTAATCAACTATCGAGAACAACTGGATTCTCTTCTATGACTGAAAACGACACTTGCGACACGTCCAAATCAAGAAACAACAGTTCAATTACGTTACTTCTTTGTAAAAGAGAACTGAAAATGGCTCACAATACATAAAAACATTTACAGTTCTTTGCACAATGGAGGAAGAATAATGGCAAGGAAGGAGGTTTCCAACAGAGGTATACTGACTACAGACAACAATACTCCTAAATAGAGCTGAGAAGAGTGAAAAAACCAAAGTCTAGAGGAAAAATTAGCCCTTTCTGATCAGCGCTTCTGTTACACAGGGATTCTAGTATGAATCCCACCTACAGCACACAGGAAGTGCGATGCATACTGATATCCTTGAAGAGAGGGTGCAATGGTACAGTGCGAGACTTTTGATCCAGTTCTTGATCACAGTTTGTAGCACAGTTCAGGGATTTAGGCCGAGCAAGTGATAATTAGTAATTAAATCACAGGGGTAGATCTAAGGAGGTTACTAGAGCCACCACAAGGGTAATTAGAGAGTTTGTAAATCGATTGTTCAGTTCATAAACAAAACCCGGAGATAGACTGAAGCAGCATTGATCTACTTTGCACTTGCATAGCAAATGCAGTTCGAAGGCTAGCTGGCTTGACTTCAGGCTCCATCTGTAAGTTTATAAAGCAAACAAATATAGACAAACAAACAATCTATTCGCTCCCCAGCGGAGTCACCATTTTGTTATCGGGAAATCTAGTGTCTATGCAGAGCTGCTAGTCCCACTAAGGCTGGTAGCTACCTTAGAAACAAAAAAACTAAAACCACTTTCATTTTCCTTTATAAGAAGTAGATAAGAGGGGAACAAAGGCGACCAACCTCTATCTTGCGCTTGGTTCCTTGCTTGATTCCTCTTCCTTATGATAGATCTTTGCTACTCGCTTCCTCGTCTACCCAACTTCAAAGAGCACCTGTAGAATCAAAGCAGCATAACACTATCCAAGAACAAAGATCTACTATCATAAACAATATAGGACGAGATATATATTGACCACACAAATGCATATATCATCAATCATACAAGAATGTGGAGGAAAACTCGAATAGCTTTATTAATAATCAAGAATAGCAAAGAGGATTACAACCAATTGTTTTGACCCAGCGTCATCCCCTCAGCAAGAAACCCCTTCTTCACCTCATGAAAAGCTTAGATCACCCAACACTATGATGTTACACCAAGAAACCAGCAACACTTCCTTACAAGATACAAAATTCCAGCCTCTGGATCTCTGGGATGAGGGATCCATATATAGATTTTTGCATGGGGGGTGAGTCAGCTTCTGAGATTTGATTAGTGTCCTTTCTCTGATAGTTCTTGATTCCACTTGGAGATTGATGATCTCTTACTCATCCCTGGGTGAATGCAGAGAGGCAAGTGTCATAGGAGAAGTTTCTGGAAGATTCCATGATCTTCCACCTCGCAAATTGACTCTGCCATTTGTCCACTCTCGCCCATCGCACCCCATAGAAGGGCTTTTCAGTATGCATCGCACCTCCCGTGTGCATTTAGGTGGGATGCAACGCACTTTGACCATGGAGCAGGTGAGATGGTCCAGTTTTGACCAGTTCTGAGTAGTTTTTCATGGAGAACTTCTGGAAGATGCTGTAATTAGTTGACCTTGTTCTTTTAGGGGTTGGAACAACTCTTTTAGGGACTTAGGAGCCCTTGGTTTATGGGCATTTATGATTGGGATTGCAGTGCCCAAAAATGTCTATAACAGTACCTGACTGCGTATAGACGAGGTCAAGGTATTGATCCTGAGCAATGACTTGCTCTTCAGTAACAACTCCTCCCTTAGCTACATCTTCAATGATTTTAGGTAACAATGATTTAATGAACCATTCCACTAAAATTTGATCCGGAATGAAAACTTTCACTAAACGCCTTCTATGTTGCCATTCATGAATATGATCATAAATATATGTGGACGTGGATTGTTTTAGTGAAGTTAACAATTTGGTGCCATTGTCATATCTAATAGGAAATTGAAAATGAGTTAAGAAAGCAGTGGCTAACTAATTGAAATTATAAAAAGAGGCTCGTGGTAACTCAATGCACCATTTGGCGGTAAGACCAATGAGAGTTCGTTGAAAAAGACGCAATCGAATTGAATCATCAATGATGGAATTAGATGCACACCAGAGGTGATAAGTCATAACATGATTTGACGGATCCTCTCCTGACTTACCCTTGAATTTCAGGATATCAATAGGCAACTTACTAGGCATTGGTGGCCAATACCGAAGATAGTAAATTGGATCGTTCATACAGTGCGACAAATCAGGTAAATCCAAAGTTGCAGTAAATGGTAACTAACAGTTAGGGTCGCAAAAACCTTGAGTAGCGAGACCAGTTCTAGGAGGAGGATATCTAGGATAACTTGGAATCGTATTTGCATTAGGAATGTTATAACCTCCTGGGAAACTAGGATTAACCGGACCAAACTGGGGTTGTTGAGGCTGTTGATAAGTATAGCCAGGATACGGTTGATACTGATAAACTGGGTTCTTTACAGTAGGACTAAATTTATACTGTCCCTGGTACGGTTGATATGTGAATTGTGGTTGACTTGTGGCAATTGTAGCAATTGTACTAGCTTGTCTTGCAGGCATCTGGACCGAAGTCTGAACTGTAGGTCCTGACTGTGGCACAGAGACTTGAGGAATTTGCATTGATGCAGGGGCGGTAGAAACTAGAGCTGCTGATACTCCAGAAACAGGTGTTGTAGGTTGAACAGAAGTTGCAGTAGTTGTAGTATTTTGAGGTGGAGTATGAGGTGAGGTAAGCCCAGGCTGCTGAATTGTACCAGATGCAGGGATTTGAATAGTAGGTTGGACAAGTTGCTGAGTGGAACTAGAAACCAAAGGCTATCCAGGTTGGTTAAGTTACTAAACATTAGGTTGCAAGGTCTGTTGAGTTTGAGATGGATCCCACACCATGTTCATTCCGGAGCATGGACCCACAAAAGGTTGTGCATATGGAGGACCATAACCTGGTTGAACATAGGGCTGATAATTAAGTGGTACATTTCCAGCTTCTTGAAAAAATGGTTGACCAGAAGGTGGTTGGAAACCTTGAGTTGGGTACTAACCTTGAGGTTTATAACCCTGAGGCACGTACTGAAACTGGGGTTGACCTTGAGGTATGTATTGAGACTGGGGTTGACCTTGAGGTATGTGCTGAGTATGAGGTCGACCTTGGGGTATGCACTGTCCTGAAGGTTGATAAACTTGAGGAAGCCCTTTAGGCAGTAACTGACTACCTTGGGGTTGCCCCCCAGGTGGTAACTAACTACCTTGGGGTTGCCCCCCAGGTGGTAACTGACTACCTTGAGGTTGCCCCCCAGGTGGTAACTGACTACCTTGAGGTTGAGGATTTGGAATACTACCAGACATCATAAGGATTTGTTCTGCATTCAACACTTGAGTTCCATTACTTCTAGATGATAACACTTGTTCAATCAGTCGAGGAGATGCTCCTGAAAAAGTACCAGAGAGTGATTGGTACCCTGAAGGAACAGAAGGACCGTCGGATAAAAATGTTTCTGGTGTTTGGGAAAACATGGATGACTGTCTTGACATGATCGACGAAGGATAATAACCTCTTGGTGTAGGATGAAAAGGAATTCGAGGTGGTGAAAAACTAAGACCCGGGTTTTCTAAAAAAATTGTCAATGATACATACCAAGCGTCACTCCTAAAATGACTATAGAATATTGATTCATGGTCCCTAAGATTTAAAATCTATTGGTTTTCGGGAAGAGTTACGTATTCTTCTCGATTAACAAGTTCTTCATTAGAAATGAGACCAAAAGGAAGATTTTGAGTAATGATATTGCTTACCCTAGGTGAACCAGGATTACTAGAAGTTGGAGAAGCAAATCCTGAAGTTGGAGTAACAGCAGGTTCAGTGTCAGGCTTAGAAATTTCAAGTTGTTCAGCTAAATCACTGGAAGGAGAAATACTAGCAGTAATTTCGGAAAATGAAATTGGCTCTTGAATATACTCTGTTGTTTGTATTTGATAATCAGGATGAACAATTAAATATGATTCTCCAGCTTCTGGTGATCCAACTCTACTGTCACTAGGTGATACAAGAGCTCGTAGCCCTTCAAGCTGGCTTGGTGAATACTCAGGAAGTTTCCCCTAAATTCTATGAGATTGTCTCGGTAATTCAACCATGATTAAATATTAATTAATCACACGCAAACAAAGAAAATTTCAATAAAAACACTTAAAGTCTCTAAAGAAACAAGCAATTGAATCATATGCCTAAAAAATCTAAGAGTTCAAAGCACACACAAACAGTAACTTCTCGTACTAAAAACACTAGTTGGTGATGAAATCCAACTTAGTAGAAGTTTAATACAGAAAGGGCGGTTGGAACAGTTACCCCGACAACTTGCTTAGTGAAACAGACTGGCATAAATTTCTCCACAAAACCATCTCGAGTGAAGAGAACCCCCCAGAGAGTCCAAGTGAGCCTAGTCGACGTCTGCTCCAGGTACAATGAGACCCTTCCTTCATCGTCACCTTAGGAAATAATCTTAAGTTTATGGACACTAAGGTTACCAACAACAACAGATACAACTGGGGGAATAGTCTATGATCCGAGCTATGCGCAAAGGCAGAGTAACAAAGCTCAATCCCCTTGAAGGTTCCTTGACATGGTTAATCTGAGGGTTTACCAACAAGTGACCCCAGGCTCCTCGAAAATGGCTAATCTGATGTTTACCATTTATAATAGGCGCAAATCTTCTATCTTTCCCAATGAAACAGAATTGATTGTCTCAAAGGTTCGGGCATGATCTTGTGATTGACTCCTTTAAGAGAAGCTTCCCAGAATCTATCAATTAAAATTGGATTTATTTCCTATCGCAAGATGTATCTACTTGTTTGTTTTAACTATCTTGGAGAGTTAATTACTTCCTACTCCAAGATACTAGCCTAAGCTATATTGGTGATAAGAGCCCTAGAAATAGAAAAGATTACTAGATCAATTTTAATTAAGCGTTGCTTTTATGGGTTGTTCTTTAAGTCGATAGGTATGGAAATGAAACTTTGATGGTGTGAAGACTCGACTCCAAATACACTAAAAAATGCACCTAAAATGATAAGCAATTCGATTTTCTTTCAATGAAATTCTAGCTAAAAGAAAGAGTTCGAGAATGCAATTCTTTAAGAAACAATTCTTTCTTTCAACATGGAAATGGAAAGAAAATCTTTTTGTCTTTTCAATAAGAACTCAAAATGAGACAAATAATTAATGCTCACAATAAATCCCTTTCCTTTTCAAGACTCGAAACTACAAAAAAAATATTCCTTTCAAAAGAGATCTACAAGTTCTAGAAAAACACTCAAAACTACAAAAACTAATTTTGAGATCTAAAAAAATTTAAAAATATAATTGAATAAAAGCTTCAATTCTTTTTTAGGACGTTTTACTTAGTTGTTCGGTAAGCTAAGGATTCATTTGTTCAAAATAACAAACCAATCAAAAAACATCTAGATATGTTTTCTTTTGTAAAAATGAAATTCAGAACTTATAACAAAGTTTGTTCAAATATTTGCAAGGAGAAAGCTAAATCTATTTCTCACAAAGGATATATTTCACGACCAAGTCAGACTCATCAAGAAGACAAAAAGACACCAAGGTGATCTAAGGTTTCTCAAGCTTCTGATCTTTGAGTCACTATAGAGACAAAGTGAAAACCACTCCAAGCATGCAAAACTTCTAGAAAATCATCCAAAACAAAAATACTATTAGAACTCACTCACAAGAGATTTTTGATAGGAAAAATACAGATCTGGGTAGACACTAACAATCCTAAATCAAACCTAAACCTAACTGGAAGAAGATATCTTAGGTTTTTCAAAAAAAATTATAGGGTCTGCAGGCTCCATAAGTAATAGGTGTGGTTCCGCTCTGTGTACTAAAGGAAAAGTGTGGAGATGCCCGCACTGTCTGTAAAGATAAAGTGCGGTCCCCCGAAAACTTAAAAAAAAAAACAAAAATACTTCCAGATTTTGAAAACTACCCAAGCCGGTATACATCAGTCAAAAACCAAAAAAACAAAACAATTTTCTGAAGTCAAAACAAAGGAAAACCAAAAATCAAATACCATTCTCCAGTGGAGTCGCCAATTTGTTGGCTGGATAAATCGATCTTGTGGACAAGGCCGCTCTCCCAGTATCAGAAGATAGTCTAGCAACAAATAGACAAACAAACCTATCTTTCTCTAGAAATATGCAATTTATAAATAAATACTATAAAGGTGTTAAGATCCTACCTTAGATCCAACGCTTGTTCGTTGTAGTCATCCTTCAATCGTTCGAAAGAGTGACCCTCCAATCATTCGAAAGGGTTACCTTTAAAGACCTACAATCACAAACAAGCAAACATTAAATAGCACATGCATAGCAAATATCGTAAATCATGTCTATTATGGTGATCAAGGAATCCATAAAATAAACCATTAATGAACAACTTATTGAGAGAAACAAACTTATTTGTTTTAACTTTGAAGTAGAAGAACCTTACAACCTTTTTAGCTTTCATGTTGAACAAGCTCTTCCCTGGGTCCGAAACAGGAATTTCCTTTACTTTGACAAGCCTTTCACTCTTCCAAGTGAGATCTTAGAGGTATGTAATATCTCCTCATAAAAACTCAACTAAAGAATACTAAGTTCCAGCAACATTTCACTTCAAAAATATTCAGCTTCCAACCTCCCTAGTAACCAGCACAATGCTTCATTTTATAGTGCAGAGGAGGAGGTTACAGGTCCATTTATGAAGGGATAGAATCCTCCTTCAAAGGGATAAGCTCCTCACATCAAGGGGTTAGCTCCTTAAGGTATGGGATGCATGAACCTTAAGAGAGCGAACATGCCACCTCAAGATTCCTTCCAGAAGCTTCTAGAAATAACAGAAAGTGAGTTTTTTAGAATGTACTCACGCCTTTTTAACTTTTACAGGGGTCCGCACCCATAATAGAGAGACAAAGTGGTCAGGTGCGCAGGGAACATGAGCATGAGGTGCGGGACTGCAGGTAATGCAAAGAGAAAGTGCAGAACCAAAGTTTTAGAGACTTTTGAGGGCTTTCTCTTATTTTCAAGGCTTGATATGAGGAACTGAGGCTTAAGACTTGCAAAGGAGGAAAGTATGAGTGGTAATGGACTCACACAGATTGCAGAATGTCAAGGTGACAATTTTTAGTGCAACACCTGCCCTTCCCATTGTCCTCTTCCTCCACATCCCAAAGAGATCTTTGTCCTTGCGTTCATGTGGACGATGTCTGACATCTCCACTTCCCATCTCCACTGGCCCACCTCTTCTTCTTTGCTACACCCCGATTGAGGGAAAAGTTTGAAATAACTATTAGTTTTGAAGTAGTTAGGAATTTATGAAATTTTGCGTAGTTGACAGTTTTATAATTGTTTTTTCAAATTTTGTATAAATCCTTTTCAGAAAGAGAAATGGGGGTTCCAAGTTTTGGACCTCAGAAGAAGAAAGCACTTGTATCTTTTCATCTTTATATGGAATGCAATAAAGAAGTTTGAAGTGATTCCATACACCTGTTGAGTGCAAATGTATTTTCCCTTTTTTTCCTCTAATGTTTTTTCATAGTAAAGAGTAATGAAGCTTTTGGTCTTTAATATTACAGTTCTAAAAACCAGCTTTCTATAATTTAAAGTTAAAATTCCTTAATGATGCATTCCTCTTTCCTATTTTGTTAATTGCATTTTTTTTCTAAACTTGAAAACACATATTCTGCATTAAGCACCCTATGTTGGAGACTTTCCACTATATTTCTATTTCTTCTTTCATTTAAGTTGTAACCAACATCAGAAGGCCACTTCAGGTAAAGTGTTTCTTTCCATTAAAGATTAAGAAGAATTTCCTTTAAAAATAATATCTAGGGTTTGAACAATGGGACAACCAATCCATATTTTCATTATTTTGATTAAATGTCTTGGGTACTGACCTCTCGTCAGTCGGGGGTTTTCTTTCAAGGTACAACATTTTTTGGCACATTGTCGGGCATTGAAGTCATCAAGTTATTTTTCGTTGGGTTTTAAAATTTGATCATTTCTTTGTCTGGTGAGAAAAGAAAGTGCTTAGGCTGAGATTCTCACCAATAAGTCAGTCCTAGCTCCAAAAAGACCCCATATGAAGTCTGATACCTCGCAATAGAAAGCTCCAATCCTCTCTGACCCAGAAAAATTAATTTCCCGAAGAGTTTGGAAGCCTAAATCTCCAGTTACTCCAAAACCTACTCTGTCTGCACCTGGTTCAAGTTCTACTTCATAATTCTTCAATACTTCACATTCAGAGCCAATTGTGAAAAATCTTGATTTTTCTCAAGAAAGTTTGTCTTCTTTTCAAAATACTTTTGTTGAACCTATATTAGAAGGAGAATCATTTGAGTCAGTTTCTTTCTCCTTTCCAGAAATTGAAGAAATCAAAACAATTGATTTTTCAATTCCAAATCAAATTGTTTCAATTATCAATCAACTTGTTCCTATTTCTATTATTCCATCTCAGTCATTTGTGTTTCAAGCAAGAAGTTCCTCTGTTCCTCTTTCTAATTTAAATATGGCTATCCTAGCTTTTCTTCTAATTAAATATGCACCTCTGAATCTAGCTCAGCCAATGAATGCAACACCCCAATATTATTTGAAATTGTTGCCCATATTTACAGGGGAGGATGAAATAACAACATAGAAGCATATTGCTTCATTCTGTGCATTTGTTGAGAATTTGAATGTTGAATATCTGGATGTTGTAATGAGATTGTTTGTTCAGTCATTAGATGGGGAGGCAATGAAGTGGTTTTAAACTCTTCCTACCAATTCTATTAATACTTGGGAAGAGATAGAAAATGTTTTTACACAGAGATGGGGTGAAAAGAAAGATCATGGATATTTCTTAACTGAATTCAATGCAGTAAAGAGAAAACCTAAAGAGGAAGTGAATGACTTCATTAAGAGATTTAGTAAATTGTATAATAGTTTTCTAGAAGAAATTAATCCACCTCCTACAGGAGGAAAAGTAGTATTTGTAGGGGCATTTGACTCTAATTTTGGTTTCAGTCTAAGGGAGAGGATATCTCCTACCTTGGACCAAATATAGATTGATGCATTGGAGATCGAAGCTAATTTTTTTGTTGTAGGGAAAATCAAACCAAAGGAACAATTTCAGGACAAAGGCAAGGGAAAAGAAGAGGAAGCAAAGGTTTCCAGTCAACCAAAATATTCTTATGAGCAGAAACTTGATGAAATGATTAAGGTCATTAAAACTTTGTATTACAAGTTTGTGAAAATGTAACAAACCTAGTGAAAATTTCATGTAATTAAATTTAATAAAGGAAAAACAAGACCACGGTTAAGGGACACTTATTCCAAGCTGAATGTTGGGCAAGGATATCTTAGTGGGCATCGCTGGATGTATGTTTTGGCTAAGGAAAATTGACAAAGGCTAAGGATAAGGAATTAAAAGGCAAAAAGGCATTTTGGCACATTTATTTATGAAAATAAAGGAAATTAGGAGAAAAGTAAGGTGAAATGTCATGCATGTGAGGAGGAAATTGAAGAAAAATAAGGGAAAATAAAGAAATTAGAGGCCTCATGCTTAAAAAGGATTCTAAGGATCAGTTCATGGCTTTTGTCAAGTTCAAGTTTGGAGCTGTCTCATTATTCTCTCTCTCTCTCACTCTTGGTCACTTAGAGTTTTCTTGGAGCACTCTAACTTTGGATCAAGGAAGGAAAAGCAAGGAAAGGAAGGAAAGCAAGGATGAAGGAAAGGAAAGCAGGATCAAGAAACTTTAGCAAGAATACTTGCAAGTAACCTTTTGCAAGTGTGATTTCCTAGCTAGTATGGACATGCATGGATTTGCATGTTGGTGTATGGTTCTCTTGTTGTCAATGGCATTTTTTCGTCAGGTTATGATAGTGGGTTTTAGCCTAGCCTTGCCTTTTTCTATATGCCATGGTATGTTGTGATGTTTATTTTATTTTTTGAGCGTTGGTTTGTGAGATGGATTTTAGAATCCAGGGCAGAGGTGGTCTAAAGTTCCATTCCCAAAGGCCTAGGAATCCCTTGAACAATTTTTGCGGGATACACAGTAAAGCGTGAGGGAGATGTATTGGTTTAGGGCCTAGTGATCTAGGTTTGGATTGTGGTAAAGCTTGACAATGAGACAGAAAATTCATCAAGGGTAGTGATGGATTCTGGATGGCATTCCAAGTTTTGTTTGGTTGTGGTCGGAGCACTAGTTTTTGTGTGATCACAGTTTGGTGAGGGTGGAGGTGATTTAACCTCTGGATTACCTTGTTTGTTCTTGGATTGGTTGTTCTATAAGATCCCACATTCATGATTGGAATATGGTATGAGGGTGATTGACTGAAAGAGAGATTTGGTTCAACCATTTCTATGGTCAGGTGGTACGTGGAAGTCCCGAACTTGGTCGGATTTGCCTATGATTAATAAAAGATAAGTTCTCTTACTTTTTCACTAATTTATATGTGGATTTAATGGATGTCTTATCTTTGATATTTACATGGTTTAATGTTGGTTACAAGCGTGGTTAAATGACTTTTTCATGTCATGGTTATTTCATGTATTTACTTGTAACTGTTAAATGGATGGATGCAAGACCTAATTGATGATGTAGTAGTTCAATGGAGAAGGAGGTGATCCTTTGGTTATGTTTCATAAGTTGTTTAAGTCATTTACGCTTTGTCTTGTATCCTAGACCTATAGGTTGCATTGATGCCAAGTGTTTGACATAATGTTAGTCCTAGATGGGGATGCTCATGCTTAGTCCTGCGGTTGATTTTGATTGATCAACATTGTTATCATGTCTTTAATGAATTATGCAGGTTGTAGCAAGTTCTGGGTAAAGGTCAAGATTCTGGGATAGAAAAGTGGCTCAAATATCGAGGTCACTAGCACAGAACTAGTAATTTTGGTCCACCGTTGCTGGCAGGAAGGCCTGTGAGATCAAATTTAAGTTTCTGGTCACTCCCTTGCCCATAGCATGAGAGTGACTATGGCCTAATAGATATATAACAATAGTGGGACCCAAGCATAGGCTGTCTGAATGGCTGGGTTGTCTCCTGAGGGTTTTGTTGATGATGTTGGATGATTGTGTGTGATGTTCCATCAATTCCATTTCCTTAATGTCACAAAGGAGATTGAATCCTTTATAGTAACCTCTCTCATCACATGTTTCCCAGCTGTTTGGCAGCTTGGGTGGACCTGGGAGGATGGGTGTTACAGATTGGTATCTGAGCGGGTTGCACTCTCTTTGGGTCATATATGATACCATAGATTGGTATCAAAGCATGGTTCACTCCTTGGACTGGATGGGTGGTGTGTGTTGGTCATGCATGCATGTTAGTTGCATTTGTGTCTTTTACACTTATGTTCCATGCATGGAAAATTTTAGGGGCTAATATTCGCAAGTGGGCTAATTTTCCATGTTTTTTTCCCAAAAAAATGATTCACCAATTTACATTTTTTCTAAGAATGATTTGCCTAAATTTTGTAGTATAAAACTGTTTTACCTTAAATATCACTAAAATTTTATGATCACTATATATAAAATCAATATAAATTTGAATACTTTTACAAATATATTTCCAAATATTTTGTAGTTTACATATTATGGACTAGTAAGATTCGTCGAGGTTTCTAAATTTTAAAATAAATTTGCATCCTTAAAATTCTACCTGGTTCCATGTGCTTGTTGCATTGCATCATGTTGATCATGGTTGTAGTAAGGTTATCATGAGGAACTTGATGTGATTTTATGGAATGTAACATTAGAAGTATATGACTGGTTACTTGATTGTATGCTGCTTGTTGTCCTTTGAGATAACTTCTAGGTCAATTAGTTATGCCAAGTTATCTATAATATTTTGTTATTTTAAATGATTGGATGACTAGTGAACAATTTTATAAACAGGTGCTTCAAACTTAGATAGATTTCCAAGTAAAATAAGAGGTTATTCTTTAACTACACATAGTTAATTTGATTTTAATGGGGTGGAAAAGTAGAGCTTGGAGAAGTATAATTGATTTAATATTCAAACTAAATACTTAACCAGTTATAAGAAGAAATTAAGAAAACAATGTTTACTTAATTAACAAAATATAATTAAATTGTTACAAAGATCTGATGTAATTTATTTATAAAGAGGAACTTACAATAACAAACAGTTCTGTAAATTATTCTCTTATTTAAATCACAACTTCATAGAGGATCCAAAATGAGACTGAAACTTAGTTAAATTTTGAATCGGATAACTGCAAAAGACTTAATTTATATGAAGAAAACATAATGAATAAACAATATGAAACACAACTCACTGAGAAACAGACCATATGAGGTAAATCTAGAATCTTTTATTATTCCAAAAAAATTCTCTAGCTTAGTACAAATCTGCTTGATAGCTTGTTCAAGGGTTCAACCCATAATAACTCAAAGGAGGAGTTATTTATTCAAAATTTTCAAAAGATCTACAATATGTTTGGAATGACATACCAAAATAGTACAAAATTACAAAAATAGATCAATATAATAGGAATAGAGAAACTGCTAAAGACATGGCTCTATCCTTTGGGAATCTGTTGATGATCTGGCCTGAAAACATTAATGAGCTGTCATGCCATTAGAATGAGAAATTACTAAATTGTTTCACACAATTGATCCCATATTTCTTCACTTGGGATTTTCACATTCACCATCTTTCTAAATGTTTCATCCACCTCTGTGTACCTCTCGAAATTGGGCTTGGTGAGAAATAAATGTTTAATTTCATGCATGATGGTTAAATCAAACTCCAAGGCTTCCAGAAAAGCCTTCCCTGTTATCTGTCCTTTGACTCCTGCAAATTTGGTTCTGTCCACTGCAATAGCATACAATTCCTTGCAATAATCTTCTAATTTAATCAATTTATCATTCAAACCTACCAATCCTAGTAGTCCTTTCTGATTTAAGACATTAAAATTTGAATAAAATATTTTGACAGAAATATCCAGGGTTTGACATTTAGTTTCTAATTTATTGATTAAATTCCTGTTTTGTAATACCTTCTTAATTTCTAAGATGGTAGCTGTTCTATCAAAAATGTTTATTTCTTCTAGTTCTTCTCTACTTTTTGAATTTAATACTTTGATCATATCTGTGGCTTCTACTGGCTTGGTCTTCAAGGTTGCTTTCTATTCTTCTATCACTGATCTACATCTAGTGATGAGTTATTGCTGCTAAAAAATAATCTGTATGGATGGCCATACATCTGTCATGGATTGGCTGATTTGTGTCTAAATATTTTCCTTAGCATGGGCCAAAGTATCTACCATTAGGGACTCACTCTCCAATTTCTGAATCTTAAGTTCCAATTTGTGGGTCTTTTGCATCTCCTATACATACAAAGTGTCATTCTTGATTTTATGAAACTCTCTATTTTGGATTTTCTGTAGTAATTTCTCATTTTCCTATTTTCGCATGGCCAATTCCTATGATAATTTGGCTAGATCAGTTGATGTTGATGTAGACTCAATAGTTGTTGATGATGAACTAGGCTCTGTACCTGCAACTGCTATTCAGACTGCTGTGATTGGAGCCATGGCAAGCTGTGCTGCTTCCTTCTCTTTTAATAACTCTTTAATATGTTATTCCATTTTCTTCAAATATATATTCTTCTCAATGATAAGCTTGAGCATATCCTCCTTTTTCTATTCATTCTTTGCTATATCCTTGGTTAGGGGATCCTCTGTTGGAGGCAGCTTCAACTATTTCTTCAATGCATCAATGTCTGCATCTTTCTTTTTGAGAAGTAGCTCTGCTACCTTTACATCTTTGGGATCATATCCCACTTTAATTAAAAAATCCTCCAATTATTTTATTCTGTTGTCTTTGGCTAAAGAAGAAATATTTTCTAACTTAAGTTGAGACTAAACATTGGATAGGGCAGTACTAAGTTCAGAAAGAGACATAGCTGTAGTTGTCATAGTAGAAAACAACATCTCACCAGTCTATTTGTGCATATCCATTTGGTCAATTGGATGAATTTGACAGGTATCAAATGAAAACAAAGTCTTTTTATAATCTGATGGTGATTTAGGAAATGGAATCTGGGCTTCTAAGAAAGCCATTTCCATTTTGCCTTTCTCACTATCAAAAGCAGAAAGAAGCCTATGCTGGGAAGTTGAAGTTTGTTTCCTGAATTGGCTGTACACATTGGACTTTAAAGTCTCATTTTTCTGTTTGATCTCAAGGAAATTTAAAAATATATTATGATAATCTAAAGAACTAGTTCCTGTGGACTTAATAATTTCTAGAGGCTCTCTAGAAGGTGAAGTTGTAGGGGGAGTGGTTGAAACACTAGTTGTGGGAGGAGTGGTTAAAGCACTAACTCCTGTTGATGTAAACACTTATGGATCTCCAAGATCAATTATCATTGGTTGAGATTCTTCTATTGGTGTGACCAGGCCAAATTTTGGCTTCTTTTGTTGAAAAATTAATCCTTTCATAATATCTTCAGTAGATGAAGTCTTCTCTCTTAGCCTTTTTTGTTGCTTGAGCAACTGGAGTCTGTTCAGTGGGGGTAGATACAACCTGTTCATCTACCTCTTGAAGAGTCCCATCTACCCATTGTTCTTGATTCTTGAATTTTTCTATTTCTCACCTTGGAGTATGATTATAAGGAGTCATCTTGAAATTAACTCTCAAAGAAGAAATAATGCCAAAACGATCATAGGACCAGGTGAAGATGGGCTGGAAATTCATTTTCCTTAACAATGCATCTTCCTCGACACCAGCTGATTTGGTGTTGCAAATAAATTATCCAATCTGTGCTTTAATATTCAATTGAGACTTCCTTTTGCCTGACACAAAGTGTAGGTCATCCATGTGGATTATCTGCCTAATATATTCCAGAGAAAAGATTCTCATAGGAACATATTTGGGCAGCTTATATGGTGCAAGCTCACAACCATATACTCTTATCTTAGTATAGTTTTGGTATAGATACTAGTCACTAGTTTTGGTCTACTCACGTAAGTGTAAAATCCTTTTAATTTCATATCCAATCCTTGGCTTTGCCTGACTGTTGAGAAACTGTGCCACTAGATGTATGAATGTATCTAAAAATTCTAAAAATGAGGAGGTGGTAGAATTTGTCCTGACTATTTCTGTCTAGTTAATCATTGATTGATCCACTCCTTGTTCATCCTGCTTGTTGAGTTTGATAGGTGAAAGATCACCTTGCTGAAAAAGAAACATGTGGACAATTATAGAACTGTAACTGAACATTCCCTATATAATAAAGTTCATGAATTATTCATGTATAATATCAGCCAAGAATTGGCTATAGTTATTCATGAATTTTGGTTGCTGATATTAAAAATGGAAAGGAAACCAAGGATAGTCTCTTCAACAGAATGGTCATCTGGATATCCTAATAATTAGGAAAGCAGAGAAATGTAACGTCTGTAGGCTTTAGGAAACATGGAAGATGAGTAAGCAGGATTTATTTTGGGCAATTTTGCATCCTTAGGCAAAAATATTTAAAAAATTTGGGCTCTTTGTGGAAAGGTTAACTTATGGTACAGATCCATAAGTGTTGTTGGTGAGAAATGGATGAGAGAGTCTAATTGAGGGACTAGGAGCATTCGGTTTATGGTCTCAGCAGAGATGGTGATCAAAATGTCTCCATTGTGAGCCACCACTGCTCTTTTTACAGGGTCATATTTGGCTTGACACCAGGTAATGAGGTCAGGGAACTCATGTGTTTTTGGAAAACTAAAGAAAGGTAATAGGGATTCCAAAAACCTTATTAGGTCTTACTTGTCTAGGTAACTTTGTTTGAGCCATAAGTGCAGTTCATAGAAATCGAACTCAGACTTGGCTTTTGCAATTTTGAACAGTGAGTCTACAATAGGAACATGGTCAAGGCCAAGCTGAGTTGGAGTAACAGTGCTTTCCTTAACACTCTTATTTTTAAATTTCCCTTTTGGGGCCATGCTGGCAGACAAAAGTAAGAGGAATTCTGGTAATAGACTGAGCGAATAAGAAAAGGTCCTGCAGAAACTGTTTACCTGAAAATAATAGAAAAGAGTTAGAGGAAAGTGAAAAAGAGGTAGATATAGTTTTATTTATAACCCGCCTGGAAGGGTTAACAATTTTATTCATGATGATAGCGGTTTAATGCATAGGAGCGAAGCTACAACAAGTGAATATAATAGGTATGACAACAGTGCATAGAGCATGTGAGGTGGAAATGGATAGGATGAATAGGAAACGGTGTGTGAGGTGGCGTCTTGGGATTGGTTGAAGGATAACAGTTAAGGTGCGGGACAGAAGAGCGGTTGGCAGAGTGAAACTATGAGTAGTTTGTGTGGGGAGGGGGGGGGTGCAAAGTAATAAGGTGGTTCCAAGTAGGGTTGGGGTGTCCACCATTAAACCCTCTTTGCGGACCCCCCCGCCCCATTGCATTAACAAGAAACATCCAAGGGGGGTGCAAAGTCTCTCCCTTTCGTTGATCTGGGTGGGGAGTAGATCGGCTGTTAAATGATGCATTCCATTTATTGAAAGCTGACATGATGTTTTGTCATTTATTTACTTTGGCCTAATCATATATGCGCTTTATAACATAATTTTTAATGGCAAAGGTTTATTAACCAAATATTAATCTCTATTAATGAAATTAATCATTAATTAACAAAATTTAACATTTTTCTAATGTGGCGCATTTAAATGAGCAACCCTTGCATTTATTTTTATTTGAAAATGAAGCCTTTGTTTTCTTTTTTCTTCCCTAACATTTTATTTTTCTTTTGCCTTCTTTCTTTAGGGAAACTAACTCCTAACATTTTATTGATATGGATGCATAAAAAAATATGAAATTGTCCTAACGTTTTTATTTTTCTTTCTTTTTTGTCCATATCCTAACTTAACATTTTGAATTTATTTTTGGCTAATATACTAACTTATCAAAACCAAATAATGTTACAATTGTTGATCTAAAGATGATCTAAGGTTGTCATTGATGTCAACCCAAGCAGCATCAGGGGCTACCCTGATCTTGCAAGGGAATTTTGACTTGACAACTCACTCTATTTTGAGTCAAGGATATTCTAGATAGATTCCACTCATCAATATATTTCCTTGATATATGGCACACCCAATAATTCTTCACGGTTTGAGAGATATTCATGTTTGAAGTTAGTAACCCCAGTTAGTGAGCTAAAACCCTATGGGGTTGTGGCATGGCACTCATAATTGGTTTTGGTCATTGAACAATCAATAATTAATAATTTTTTAAGCTCCTAAGATCCCTCAAACATTCTCTATAGAAGCCCCTCTCAACTTTATAAAAAGAAATCTCATATATCCTCCAAATGTAGTGATCATGGCATTTTCACTATAACTTCATTTTTACGAAGTATTAGATTCTGAAATGAAAACCCATTCAATTTGAAATCTTGATGATTGTCTTGACAGAATTTCAGATCTTGGTTCGCTATATTTTCGGAGATATGATCTGTAGAATTTAGGGTTTTTGCAGGCTCTCGAATTTCATCTCAAAGAAGTGACCTTGGGAAAATCGTCATAACTCTCTCTCTGAGAAGAGGATTAGAATTCTGTAAAAGGTGGCAGATAGTGCAAGGATTGTAGTTTTCTGTGTATCACTTTCAAAGCCGAAGGAGGAAACAATAACACGTGGAATGTCATACATGTTCTCTCTACTGAACTAGTCCATAATTAGGTTATTGTGAGAGATTGGGCATAACTTTGTCTTGAAGAGTCCAAATCGGGTCAGACCTATGGCATTGGAAAGAAGACTCAGAGGGATACTATAGGACCAAAGATCACATATTGGGGATTTGAAGTCACATAGATACATAAAATTAAATATTGTGCTCCTAGAAGGCGAGAAAAACTAGATCAAGTGTTGTCAAGGGGTGCAAAGCACCATAATTTCTAGGGCAGAAAAGAGCAAGGTGCAACGAAATGATGTAGTAGAGGTAAGCTACAGGTAAGTATCATCTGTATATTCATGTTCATTTCTTAATTGCATTAGGTTCTTTGTATTCTATTTTGTTGTTTTTGTTTAGCACTGAGATATGCTCTACAGGATGAGGTAAGTTTTGCTATTATCATGTCATGGATATTTCCTTGAAGACTTTTATTATATATTCATCAATAGAAGACACAATGCATAATATAATGTTCTGAAGAGTGAGAAAGGGTAGCATGACAAGAGCAGCAATCAAGGTGCATAACAACTACAAGAAGTTCACCATATGAAGTCTTCAAGTGGGAAGCACTGCATATAGCTTAAGTGGGCCTAATGGTTAAGAGAATGTGTTTCCTCCTAAGAGGTCACAGGTTCAAAACCCGAGGGGGGTAGACTATGTATGCCTTCGTAGACTTAGTAGTCAAATCACTGCGCAGAGGTGGGTCCCTTGTCCCACAAACAAGGGGGTCTCATACACCAATTTGGTGTCTGGCTTGGCTGTGACCTTAAAAATGGATATTATTATTATTATTATTACAATCATTGTAAAAGTATCATTGTACATAGTCATTGTAAAAGCATCATTGTAAAAGTTGTACTAGTGTCTATCTGCCAAGAGTTGAAGAGGCGGTGTTGGGAGGTCTAGGATCATCATTAGGTGGTTGTTTCATAGTTGGGGTTATGGTCTAGTGTGTCTTCTTCTTGTACATCATTCTATATCATTGTAAAGTGGACCATTTTCCCTGGTACGGGAGTCCATTCTTCTTTTATTCTTCTCAAGGGTGGTAGGGTGGTGCTAGGGTGAGTTGTAGCTCATTGGGTGTTGGGGAATCCGTTCAGTTGACTACTGAAGAATCTTAGGCATTGGAGCATCCATCCAATGGGAGCTGGAGAAGAATGCCTTTCTAGAATTCTAGGAAGTTGTTGCTTTCATTTCAATTGGGGTTGAAGATTAAAGAATTTATTAGAAAAGCGTTCGGTGGTTTTTGACCTAGAGGGCATTTTCCACCTAAAATCTTTGTGCCTCCTGGGTTCTTTTATTTACTGTTATTACTACATAAACGTTAATAATAATTGAATATTAACTAATGGTCTTAAAAGATTTAAAAGTGCTAATTTCTAAGGAATACTGATTCATCCCCCCTCTTAGTATTTTCCAACAATTGGTATGAGAGCTTGGTTCCTTCAGTAACAACTTAACTGCTAGAAGTTAGTTTTGAGAGCATAGAGATGGGAAAGTCAAAGAAGCAGGTTACAAGGATTTCAAAGGAAGGTATAGGTACAACAAAATCTCAAGAAAGTGAGTATTGTGTACCAACCCCTGATTTTGATATAGATAATTACTGGATAAGGGAATCCAGGATGGAAGTATCTTTGCAGGCACATGGAGTATGGGAATCAATTGTTTCTGGAGACACATATACCGACGAAGCTAAAAGGTACAATTCAAAGGCCATGAATGTAATTTTGAATGTTTTTCCAAATTCTGTGAAAACAAAAGTTGGTCAATGTTCAACAGCTAAGGATCTTTGTGAAAAGCTTCATAATCTCTATTCAACAAAGAAATCAGGTCAAGATGTTATTGAAAACTTGAATCCTTCTGAGTATGATGAAGAAGGGTTGACCATAGAAGAATTTTCTAAGGAGGAAATCAAGTTTATAAAAGAGCTCAAGGCTGATTTGTTTCAATACTCTTGAAGAACAAGTTCAAGGTCTCAAAATTGAAGTTGAAGAACACAAATGTATTGAAGAGTCACTTCAAAAGAAGTTGGAAGAAATCAATAATACAATGACACGAGACCTAAAGAGAGAAGTCCAACAGAAGCAACAAGAACTTGACACAACATTTGTAGAGATTAGCAGGAACACACAACAGATGTAGGAAACAGAAATTGAAAGGAAGGAATCTGATCAAAGATACATATCCGTTATTGACCAAAAGAAAAAGGAATTAGAAACATCTTCAATAGAAATAAGCAGGCTCGGGATTGAAAATGAGAAGCAGAAGGAACAGATACAGGTTCTCATCAGAGAAGTAGAGAAGACCACTCTTCTCAAGCTACAGGTTGAGGAAGCAGAAAAAAGAAGGAATATCTTGAAAAGATGGTTTCAAGAAGATCTTTCTCAAAAGAAAGAAGAACTTGATGCAACTTGTGATGAGATCAACAAACTCAAGGGATCACAAAAAGAATACTTACAAGATAAGACAGATGAAGAAGCGAAAATGAAGGCAATTAAAGATGGTAAAGCTCCAGTTGATGAAGGTACAAGCTCCACAACTTCGCAGGATGATCTAAGAAGGAAGTTGATCAAAGTGAGAAGCCAAAGAAGAATGTTGCAGCACCAAAGAAAAAGACCAAAGCAATCAAGAACAAAGGACAACAAGAAACTACAACACCACCTCCAAAGAACAATGAAAAATCTTCCAGGTATGTTCGTTTATTTAATGGTTATTTCTTTTTATGTGCTAACTATGGACATATGGCTAGGGATTGTGAAGTTTTTGACAGGTACAATCATTATCTACAAAACCCTAGAAGAAAGTTTGTAGGATCATGAGACAGGTTTCACGATGATTTTTTTAGAAGAGAATAAGTGTTAGATGGGCCAAATATTGAATGTTTCAAATGCCATAACTATGGCCATAACACCTGTGGTTGTAGATATCATATGGAATCACATATGGACAACATTGAACATTTCAAGTGTCATAACTATGGGCACATGGCTCGATATTGCAGGAATAATAAGGTCTAGAAAAGGAAATAGGTACAGGAAGACAAAGCAGATAACAAGATTTCAGCAGTTATGCTTTCAGGATTTGTAAAAGAAAAAGGTCATGAGGAATTAGCAGTTGCTTCAGATAATGACTCAAGTCAAGATGGCCCATTAGGTGACTCACTATTTTGAGCAATATGGCTTGTTGACTCCTTAATGTTTGTATAAGAGGAGTCTATGCAACTGTATATGGCACAAGACTACGATTGGCAGGAAGGTATTTTGAACAAGATGGTAGTTTCATTAAAGGTTTAGGGGGAGCAAAACAATTGAAGGATTACAGGTTACCAGCAACAAGACAAGATTAGTCTACAAAGGATATGCACAAGTCGAAGGAATTGATTTCGATGAAACATTTGCACCAGTTGATAGAATGGAAGCCATCCGGACGTTTATCGCCTATGCATGTTCAAGAAAAATAAGAGTCTACCAAATGGATGTTAAGTCAGCATTTCTGAATGGAGAATTAGAAGAAGAAGTTTACATCGAACAACCTGAACGTTTTCTACTATCAGAAAAAGAAGACTATGTTTGTAGGTTAGAAAAGGCTCTGTATGGTCTCAAGCAGGCTCCTAGAGCATGGTATGCTTGTCTTGACGAATATCTATGTCAACAAGGGTTCAAGAAAGGTACTGCTGATAGCAATCTTTACATACAAATAGATAAAGATAATTTAACAATCGTTGAGGTATATGTGGATGATATAATCTTTGGTAGCAATGATGATCGCATAAGTAATAACTTTGCTACAAAGATGCAAAGTGAGCTCTAGATGTCTTTACTTGGTGAGTTGACATACTTCTTAGGGCTTCAAATATCTTAGCAAGAGAAAGGAATATTTATATGTCAAGCCAAGTACATCAAGGAAATGCTTAAGAAATTCAAAATGGAAGATTGCAAACCCGTCCTTACTCTTATGGTAACAAGTTGCAAATTGAGCATAGACGACTCAACTAAGGATGTGGATTAGAGGTTGTACAAATCTATAATTGGTAGTCTTGTATATGTAGCAACCTCCCGACCAGATGTTATGCAAGCAGTTGGACAAGTAGCAAGATTCCAAGCAGCACCAAAAGAATCATATGTTATTACCATCAAAAGAATTCTTCGATATCTAAAGGGCACAACATAATATGGCTTGTGGTATCCCAAGGGAAACAATATCATTATTCAAGACTTTACAGATGCAAATTGGGAAAGAAGCATTGATGATCGTAAGAGTACTAGTGGAGCAACATTCTATCTAGGTGGTTGTCTCGTATCATGGTTGAGCAAAAAAAAAACCTCAATCTCGTTATCTACAACAGAAGCAGAATACATTGCAGCGACAACTTGTTGTACTCAAGTCCTTTGGATGAAACAAACTTTGCAAGATCTTCAAGTACAATTCAGTGAGCCTATTCCCATCTTCTGTGATAACACCAGTGCCATCAACATCTCCAAGAATCTTGTCATGCATTAAAAAACAAAACACATTCCGATAAAATATAATTTTGTTAGAGAACAAGTTGTTGAAAAGAATATCAAAATTGAATATGTTGGTACCAAAGAACAAATCGCTGATATCTTCACTAAACCTTTACCTCGTGAAGCATTTAAATATCTTCACTAGAAGCTTGGAATTCTCCCAAGTTCTCATTAGATTTTACTTATTCAGAAAATAAAGGGGGAGTGGAAGTGTGTATAGGTTCGCAGGATGGTTGTGTGTCAGGGGGAGTTACCCTTTGCCACTGATGTCAAAGGGGGAGAGAAGGCAGTAGGAAGAGGTGCCCTGATCGTAGGGGGAGTACTTGTGTTTCCATCATTGCAGAGGGGGATATTGTTGATTTAAAGATGATCTGAGGTAGTCATTGATGTCAACTCAAGAAAAAATAGGGGCTACCTTGATCTTGCAAGGGAATTTTGACTTGACAACTTACTCTATTTTGAGTCAAGGATCTTCTAGATAGATTCCGCTCGTTGATGTTTCCGTTGATATATGGCACGCCAAGTAATTCTTCGCGGCTTCAGAGATGTTCATGTTTGAAGTTAGTAACCCCAGTTAGTGGGCTAAAACCCTATGGGGTTGTGGAATGGCACTCATAATTGGTTTTGGTCATTGAATAGTCAATAATTAATAATTTTTTAAGCTCCTAAAATCCTTCAAACATTCTCTATAGAATCCCCTCTCAACTCTATAAAAAGAAATCTCATATATCCTCCAAATGTAGTGATCGTGGAATTTTCGCTATAACTTCATTTTTGCAAAGTATTATATTCTTAAATGAAAACCCATTTGATTTGAAATCCTAATGAACGTCATGACCAAATTTCAAATCTTCGTTCGCTATATTTTCAGAGATATGATTTGTGGAAATTAGGATTTTTGGAGGCTCCCGAATTTCATCTCAAAGAAGTGACCTTGGGAAATTTGTCATAACTCTCTCTCTGAGAAGTGGATTGGAATTCTGTAAAAAGTGGCAAATAGTGCACAAATTTTAATTTTCTATGTATCAATTTCAGAGCTGAAGGAGGAAACAGTGACACGTGGCACTTCATACAATTTCTCTCTATTGAATTAGTCCATAATTAGGTCATTGTGACAGATTGGGCATAACTTTGCCTTGAAGAGTCCAAATCAGGTCAGACCTGTGGCATTGGAAAGAAGACTCAAAGGGATACTATATGACCTAAGATCACATATTGGGGTTTTTGAAATCACAGAGATACATTAGATTAAATATCGTGATCCTAGAAGGTGAGAAAAACTAGATCAAGTGCTATCAAGGGGTGCAAAGGACCAAATTTTTTAGGGAAGCATAGAGAAAGGTGCACCAAAATGATGTGGTAGAGGTAATCTACATGCAAGTATATTCTATATATGCATGTTAATTTCTTAATTAAATTAGGTTTTTTGTATTCTAATTTGTTGTTTTTATTGAGCACTGTCATATGCTCTACAGGATGAGGTAAGTTTTGCTATTATCATGTCATGGGTATTCGCTTGAAGACTTTTTGTAGGTATTATATATTAATCAAGAGAAGACTCAATGCATAATCTAATGTTCTGAAGAGTGAGAAAGGGTAGCATGACAAGAGCAGCAATCAAGGTGCAGAACAACAACAAGAAGTTCACCATATGAAGTCTTCAAGTGGGAAGCACTGCATACAATCATTGTAAAAGTATCATTGTACAGAGTCATTGTAAAAGCATCATTGTAAAAGTTGTACAAGTGTCTATCTACCAAGAGTTGAAGAGGCAGTGTTGGGAGGTCTAGGATCATCATTAGGTGGTTGTGTCATAGTTGGGGTTATGGTCTAGTGTGTCTTCTTCTTCTACATCATTCTATATCATTGTAAAGTGGACCATTTTCCCTGGTACAGGAGTCCATTCTTCTTTTATTCTTCTATAGGGTGGTAGGGTGGTGCTAGGCTGGTGCATGAAGTCACCAACAGGTTCAAGCCTGTGAAAAATTCAGGGTGGTAGGGTGGTGCTAGGGTGAGTTGTAGCTCATTGGGTGTTGGGGCATCCGTTCAATTGACTACTGAAGAATCTCGGGCGTTGGAGCGTCCATCCAGTGGGAGCTGGAGAAGAATGATTTTCTAGAATTCTAGGAAGTTTTTGCTTTCATTTCAGTTGGGGATGAAGATTAAATAATTTATTAGAAAAGCGTTTGGTGGTTTTTGACCTGGAGGGGGTTTTCCACCTAAACTCTTTGTGCCTCCTGGGTTCTTTTATTTACTGTTATTACTGCATAAACGTTAATAATAATTGAAGATTAACTAATTCTCTGAAAATATTTAAAAGTGCTAATTTCTAAGGAATACTGATTCACCCCTCCCCCCCCGCCTCTCAGTATTTTCCAACAACAACATCGCCTCCAGTTGGGCACTGCTTCCCCCTGTGGGATGCAGAGAACAAGCAGATCCAAGTGCCTTCTCCTCGGGCTATGGAGTCTTTGCTGAAACAACTACACACTTGCAATTTTCTCAAAATAAAATGAACTCTCTGGGTATTTACAGATGATGAATGGATGGATGAAAATCTAATACTGGATATAATGTTTCAAGTATTTCCCATTGACTGGCAATGAGGAATACTCTCCTTCCAAATTATGTAGGATGAATGTATTATTCCCTTTGACTTCTGCAATGCTAAATGGACCAAACCAGAGGTTGTCAAATTTTGCATGCTTGCCTTTATCCTCCCTCCTTGTATCCCATCTAAGCACTAGGTCACCTTTCTTGAAATTCCTTTCTCTGGCCTTTCTGTCAAACAGATCCTTCATCTTATTTTGATATTTCCTTAGCTTGTACTGAATTTCATCCTTGTCCTCATTCAACTCAATGATTTGATTAATCCTTCTTGAGAAATCATCTTTTTCTTCATAAGATTCCTGAAGGAACCTCATAATTGGTAAAGCCAAATGAGTAGGAAAAATTTCTTCCTTACCATAAACTAATTGGAAAGGAGACTTGCCTGTGGATCTCTTAGGAGAAACTCTGTTTTCCCAAATTGCATGGATGAGGTGATTGTCCCAACTCTTTTTATGGTCTTCAAGAGTATTTTTAATGACCTTAACTAAGATCTTGTTGGAGGACACTTCTAGCCCATTACCCTATGGATAGTATGGTGTAGAATGATGTAACATAATTGAATACTTTTGATAGAACTCAATCATTTTAATACTACTAAAAGTTGTTGCATTGTCTATAACAATTTGTTGAGGACATCCAAATCTTGATAAAATATTTTCCTCAAGGAATTTAATTACAACAATATCAGTTGCATTTTTAATAGGTATTTCCTTTACCCATTTGGTAAAATATTCTATAGCAGCTAGAATCCATCTATGTTGATTACTTTATTGTGGATGAATCTCTCCTATGAAGTCCAATCACCATTGTAGAAAAGGTGCTTGAACCAATACTGGAATAAGAGGAAGTGCTGAAAGCTTCTGTTTCCCTGCAAATGTTTGACATTGTGTGCATCTACTAACTCTTGCTCCAATTTCTTTAAACAGTGTGGCTCAGTAGAAACCCGCCTTTAAATTTTTTTAAGTTGTTGCTCTCTAGGCATAGTGTCCACAACAAAACCCTGCATGAAACTGATCTATAATTCCATTTGTTTCATTTTCAGTTAAACAAAGAAGAAGGATATTGAGAGGATCCTTCCAATATAGATTACCATTGATAATACAATATTTTACTGCTTTAAGCTTCAGGGCTTTACACTACTTCAAGTCAAGTTCAGTTGGACATTGAAAATTTCTAAGAAATTGTACAATGTCAGAATACCAATCAGAGAGTAGATATTTTTGATCTATATGAATGAGAATGGTTTGATATAAAGAAGGAGGTTCTTGTGGATTCTCTTCTAAATTTTGAGAAGGTTCTTGTGGATTCTCCCCTTCTGCATTTAAGGAAGGTTCTTGTGGATTCTCCCTTTGTGCAATTTGAGAAGGTTCTTGTGGATTCTTCTCAGATGACAATTCAGAAATGAAATTTATCCCCAATACTTTGCAATTGGATTCAGCCAACAATTTGGCCAAACCTTGACCTTTTACTAGCTTTGTGGTCTTAATCTCAAGATCAAATTCAAGAATTTTAGCAATCCATCTTCCCCTTCTTCCATTAGTATCAGGTTGGGTCAAAACAATTTTGACAGCATGATCAGGGACATAGGCTATGATTTGTGAATGCAAGACATAGGTTCTAAAGGCTTTGAGGGCTTGGATTAAGGCATAAGCTTGTTTTTCAATAATGTCATACCTAAGCTCAGCATCCCTCATGACTTTAGAAAAGAAGGCTATGGGTTGGTCATCACCATTTGTATTCTTCTGTAAAAGTACAGCTGCTAAGGTTGTCTCTGATGCAAAAGAAAATATGCTAAAAGGAGAGGAGTAATCAGGACTGGCTAATGTAGGGGCCTCAGATATAGCCTTTTTGATTTGATCAAAATTATATTTGGCAAAAACTGTCCATTTCACTTCATTGTTATTTTTTAACATATCAATTATATCTTCGACTATCTCTACATAATTAGGGATAAATCTTATGAGAAAACTAATTTTCCCAAGGAAGGTTTGTATCTCCTTCTTGTTTCTAGGTAGAGATAGAATTTGAATATTTGAAACCCTCTTTGGATCAATGATAAATCCCTCTTTGGAGATAATATGCCCTAGTAATTTCCCTTCCTTTACATCAAAGAGAGACTTCTTTGGATTTATGGATATGACATATTGCTATGAAACCAACTCACAAAAAGATAGAAAAGAGAGATAAACGCCTTAGAATTCAACCTCTTCGAGGGTGCAACCTTCTTTACATGACACAAATGAACAATTCTTGGATGATACAAATGAAAAAAACCTCATTTCTATATATAGGAGTCTAAGGGGTCACAATATAATCAAATCTGACCTAACAATAGTAATATAAGGGCACAACAATAACAATAGTGGGCTTCTTTGGGGCAGAATAATAACAATATGGGGACAATAGGGGAACAAAAATAATAATAAGGGCTACAATGACAATAGTAATGGGGGAATAACTATTATTATAGGGACCTAACATGCCCCTCTCCTTCAAAAGAGTGTTTTCCTCAATGCTTGAGTAGTTTTGGATGCATCTGTATAAAATTCTCATCCTCCCATGTGGAATCTTCAGCGGGTAAGTTCTTCCACTTGACAAGATACTCCGAAATTGATCGATTTCACAGTTGTCGAGTTCTTGTTTTTGTGACTGCTTCAGGTTCCAATATGATTTTTCCTTCCTCGTCAAGTTCTAGCAAATATTGTTTGAACTGGGAGCTTGTCACCAATAACCTTCTTTAAGCATGAAACATGGAAAACCAGGTACACTCAGGAAACTATAGGAAGCTCCAATTTGTATGTCATAGTACCAATCTTTTGCAACACCTTGTATAGACCATAATACTTTGGTGATAATTTATTATCCTTCTTAACTTGCTTGAGGGGCATTTGTTTATATGGTTGTAGCTGTAGAAACACCCAGTCACCTATATCAAAACTTCTTTCGCTACGATGTTGATCTTCCTGTTGTTTCATTCTATTATATGCCAAAGTTAGGTTATCCTTTAAGAGTTGGAGAACTTGTTGTTGATGCTCTATGTGATCTTCCACTGCTTGAACCTTATAATTTTCTCTTAAATATGATGTGATGGACGATGTTTGATATCCATAAAGTGCCATAAATGGGGTCATTTTTTCTCCAGTATGGAAGGAAGTGTTATACCACCATTCAGCCAAAGGCAACCATTTGACTCATTGTGTCTGTTTATCAGATACAAAGAAACGTAGATATCCTTCCAAACATTTGTTTACTATCTCAGTTTTCCCATCAGATTGAGGATGATAAGATGAGCTATGAGCTAACTGAGTACGAAGACAAGAAAATAATTTTGTCCAAAAATTTCCAGTGAAAATGGGATCACTGTCACTTATAATAATCTTTGGGTTTCCATCTAGCTTTTGAATTGTTTCCATAAATGCAGTAGAAACTATACTGGCTTTAAATGGATGAGATAATGCACAAAAGTGTGCATACTTGGTAAGTCTGTAAAATACCACCATGATGACACTCTTTCCTTTAGATTTGGATAAACCTGTGATGAAATAAATTGAAACCTCCTCCCAACGTTGACTTGTAATGGATAAAGTTTGTAATAGACACAAACCAAAACCAAACATTCCGCCACAAACTTTTGAATATCACATTTAAGGTCCTCCCAAAAAAACTCCTTCTTAACCCTGTGGTAAGTTTTTTAAAATCCCAAGTGCCCTCCTAAGGGAGAGGTGTGAAATTCCATAAGAATATTTTGTTTGAGTTGGGAATTTTGACATAGGTATAAGTGATCTTTGTACCACAACGAATCATTTTTCCAGCTAAATGTATCAGATGTATTGGGATCTTGTTGTAACTTTTGAATGAGTTTCCACACTTCTTCATCATTCTTCCATTCATCCCTTGCTTCGTTTATCCAATCTGGTTGGATAATAGAAATGGCACAAAGCAATGCTTCCACATCCTCATCCTTTCTTAAGAGTGCACCTGCTACAAAATTTTTCTTCCCTTTTTTGTATATGATTTCAAAGTCATAGTCAAACATCTTTGTGACCCATTTTCACTGCTCTTCTGAAGATAATATTTGTTCTAAAAAGTATTTAAGATTATCATGATCCGTTTTTACCTTGCAGTGTCTTACCATTAGGTAGGGTCACCATTTCTTAAGTGCATGTAGTATTGCCAAGATTTCCTTCTCATAAATAGCTTTGTGTAAATACTTTCCTTTGATTGGACGACTTTCGAAAGAAATGGGTCTTTATTCTTGCATTAAAGCAACACCAATTCCATGTCTCGAGGCATCACATTCCACAATAAAGGTTTTTGTGAAGTCTGGCATAGCTAAGGCCGATGCTTGGCACATTACCTCTTTAAGATGTTCAAAGGCCTTTGTTGCTTCTGGAGTCCATAGAAATGCATCTTTGTTCAATAATGTTGTTAGAGGTGCTGCTATTCTCCCATAATTCTTAACAAACTTGCGATAATACCATTTCAACCCAAGAAATCCTCGCAGATGCTTTATGGATGTGGGGATTTTCCAATCCTTAATGTCTTTAATTTTGCTAGGGTCTACCTTAACACCTTCATGAGATACAATATGACCCAAATATTCCACCTCTTGTACTCCAAAGAAACATTTGGAGGTTTTTTCATATAATTGTTTCTCCTCTAATAGTTTGAGCACCCTGTCGACATGTTGAACATGATCCTTCCAAGAATTTCTATAGATTAGTATATCATCAAAAAATACACACAAATTTTCTAAGGAAGGGTTTGAAAATGGAATTCATCAAACCTTGAAATGTAGAAGGTGCATTGGTAAGGCCAAAAGGCATGACCAAAAATTCATAATGACCCTCATGAGTTCTAAATTATGTTTTTAGAATGTCTTCAATCTTCATTCTAATTTGATGATATCCTGAACGAAGATCCAACTTGGTGAAGTAAATTGATCCATTCAAATCATCCAGTAGTTCATCAATGACAAAAATGGGAAATTTATCTTTAATAGTGATCTTGTTGAGCTCCCTATAATCCGAACACATGCGCCATGATCCATCCTTCTTAGGCACCAATACTACTGGAGTAGAGAAAGAACTTTGACTAGGTTGAATTATACCAACCTCTAGCATTTTTGCAACAATACGTTCAATTTCACTCGTTTGGGAATAGGGATATCTGTAAGGCTTGATGTTTGGAGGAACACTTCCTGGAATCAAATGAGTAACACGATCATGATAACGAATAAGTGGGAGACCTTTGGGAGTCTCAAATACCTTGGAATGATTGTCTAAGACTTTTTTGAGATCTAGAGAAATAGATGATTTTGATGTGGGAACCTCTAGCGAACATAATTGTGCAATTACGCCTCGTTGTTATTTCTTTAGAAGCTTTGTCATTCCATTAGAGCTGATTATCTTTCCTAGTTTCCCTGCGATACCTCTTAATTCAACTTCCTTTCATTCCAAAGAAAATTTCATGAAAGGTTCTTGAAAATTAAAAGCTATTGTACCCAAGGATTGTAGCCATTAGACTCCTAGTACAACATCAACACCACCCATTGGAATCGAAAGAATTGGGATATTCAATACACATTCTCCCATGGATAGCTTGATATTATGGAACTTTCTAGAGCAATTTATGGTTCCTCCACTTGCAATTTTCACTTGACACTCTGGTGCTGGATATAGGGAGCAATTCAATTCCTTGGCTATTTACAATGAACAAAATTATGGGTACTGCTTGAATCAATCAACACTATTACCTTTTTGTTCTTGATATGTCCTTCTATCTTGATAGTTTGAGGAGTGGTAATTCCGGCCAATGCATTACAAGATATGGTTGGATTCATTTCTTCATTCTCTAGGGTTTATTCCTAGTGTATATCTTCTTCTTTTGATGTTTCTTGTTCCTTTTCTTCCTCCTCTTCACAATCTATGTAAAATAATTTCTTCTCAGCACACTTATGACCTTTAGTGTATTTGTTATCACAACTGTAACAAAGCCCTTTTTCTCTTTTTTCTTCCAATTGTTGGGGTTTCAACCTTGTAGGTTGTGGAAGGCTAGGGGAAACAAAACTTCCATCCTTATAGTTGTGAGTGGTAGGCTTCCTTGTTGCCATAATTTTGCTTTCCATTTTTCTTGCCAACCTGAATGCCTTCTCCAATGAGTCAGGTTCCCAAAGGTGAACCTCATGTTGGATGTTATCCTTTAAAGTCCCTATGAACAAATCAATCCTATGCTCCTCTGGAATATCTTTTACCCTTATATTCAGTTTTTGGAAGTCCTCAATGTGCTCGATCATTGAACCCTTTTGTTTGAGGTTTATCAATTGGCTAAAAAAGAGTGTTTCTTTTTGTATCCTCATAATGTTCTATCATTTCTTTCGTAAAAATTACCCAAGTGACAATTTGTTTATGAGAGCAAAGCCATCGATACCATACAAACTGATTTGGTTCCAAATATAAAGCTGCAATGCGTACCTTCTGTGTGTTTTGCACATTATGGAGATCGAAAAATTACTCCATCTGTAGTATTCATGTTACGAGATCCTTGCCATCAAACTTCATCATATCAATCTTTGGAACATGGTGGGTCTTCAATCCAACATTAGAGTCTATGAAATCATTATTAACATTTCTTTTGTTCTCATCATGAGTTTCCTTACTACCCTTTCACCATTAGTACGCATTTCTTATAGCAAATTATTCACATCTACAAATCTTCCATCTTAGCATCCATGCGATTCATCTTAACTTCCATGCCATCCATCTTAGCTTCCACGCCATCCATCTTAACTTGCACGCCCTTCATATTAGCTTCCACGCCATTCATCTTAGCTTCGGTTACCTTTTGTGAGAGTGAAATTTATTGCACTTGGTCTCGTAATTTTGATATATCATGTTGCATTTCTTCCTCTTCTTCATGAGTCATGCTAAAGCTTTCAGGTTGCTTACTAGGTGTTTCAATTTTATTTCTTTGGGGAATCATTTAATTACAATTATGCTTCACTATTCCCTTTGAACTTCAACCTAATTTTTCAACCCAAACTTATGCAAAATTTTAAAAAGACTACACACCATTTTTTTTTCTTCGTAGATTCTCGATATTGAATCTGTTGTATCTCTGTAATTACAGATATCCAAGGTCTAAAATTGCTTCCCACGGTATCCCTCTGAGTCCTCTTTCCAATGCCACCAGTCTAATCAAAATTGGATTCTCCAAGAAAGAGTTATGCTCAATCTTCCATGATGAGCTAACTATATAATTTTTTAGTAGAATGAACTTGTACAACATGCTACGTGTCAATGTTTTGCCCTCTAGATCTAAAAATGATACACAAAAAGCTATTGTCTGTCCTCTTTCTGTAACATCTTACAAAATTTCAATCTGATGCTCATAGAGAAATTTATGACGATTTTCCCAAAGTCACAAGTTTGGAATGTAATTCAGAAGTCTGTAACAAACCCTAACTTCCTTAGATCATATCTCCAAAAATATAGTGAGACAAAATATGAAATTCGACCCCGAGGTTCAAATCGATTTCGACTCAAATGCGTTTTTCTAGCTTCTGAAACGTCAGAGAGAAAAAGTTATAATGAAAATCCATGATGACCTGTTTGGAGTAGCGAAACCTTAGAATCCAAAGCTCTAATACCAAATGTTATGAAACCATCTCACAAAAATATATAAAAGAGAGATAAACGCCTTAGAGTTTAGCCTCTTCGAGGGGGAAACCTCCTTTACATTACACAAATGAACAATTCTTGGATGATACAAATGAAAAAACCTCCTTTCTATATATGGGAGTCTAAGCAGTCATAATATAATCAAAGCTGACCTAACAATAATAATATAAGGGCACAACAATAACAATAGTGGGCTTCTATGGGGCAAAATAATAAGAATATGGGGACAATAGGGGCACAACAATAGCAATAAGGGCTACAATGACAATAGTAATGGGAGAATTACTGGTATTATAGGGACCTAACACATATTTTCTGCTCCTGTCAAAAACCTTACTCAAGTGTTTTAAATGATTTTCATGAGAATCAGAGAAAACAGATAAATCATCTAGATAAATGACAGGAAATTCATATGTCTTACCAACAAATGTTAGATCCATGGCTCTATAAAAAGTGGCTCCAATGTTTGTTAGCATAAATGGAATCCTAGCATACATCAATGTACCCCAAGGAGTAGTAAACACAGTTTTATCTTGGTCAGCTTGAATTACCATAATCTGGTTGTAACCAGAAAATCCATCTAGCATAGAAATCATGTTTGCACCTAAAACTTTCTGAAGTAGATGGTCCATTTTGGGCAATGGGTAGTTATCCTTTAAATATGATTTGTTCAGATTTCGAAAGTCTACACATAGCCTAATTTCACCATTTTTCTTTCTGACAGGAACTAGGTTAGCTACCCAGTCAGAATACCTCAGAGGAACTATGATATGAGCATCAAGCAATTTTTTAAGTTCTTTCTCAATAGTTGGAAGAAGTATTGGATTGATTCTTCTTAATTTTTGTTGGAAGGGTTTTGCTTCTAGTTTCAAAGGAATCTTATGCTCAATTAAAGATGTATCATAAGTTTTTAATTCATTATAAGACCAGGCAAAAACATCTTTGTAATTTTTAAGAAGATTCAAGTATTTGTTTTTAACATCCAAAGGCAAAGATGATGACAATTTAACATTTTTCACTTCATCTAAAGTCCCAATATTGCACTCTTCGATTTCTTCTTCAGGTGAATTAGACAAGGGGTTTTGGAGACATCATTATTATCAAATAGCTTTTCCAATGGAACTAATCCTTTGGGAATAAAATTATTAGATAATTGAATGATATCATGATCAAGAATTTTAGGACTGAATGAAGTTTCTGGGCTCTATTGATTTGATTCTTGGACATATTTTTGATCTTCTTCAATTTTCATATTTGAGAATTCATCAATGACTTGAAGAAAATATTTTAATTGCTCATCATCCTCAAAAATCTGCCAGTGTTTAAGGTTATCAGGAATTGATGGTTTGTACTTGACTTGAATCTGATATTCCAACAATATTGGCTCAGGGATTTTGAAAGAGCTTGCTGAAACAACAAGTGAATCAACATGCATATTCTCATCTCTGGGTATAGAAGTTATGTTAAATCCTTGGAAGAAATTTTCAATTGTATCCCAAACTTCATTTCTATAAGATCTAAGTCTTGGGTGATTTTTTTGATACAAGTTCCTAACCTGCTTCACTATTAGCTCAGAATCATAAAAGACACTCAAGTTTTGGACCTTTAAACTCTTAGCTAGTTCAAGACCAAGAAGAAAAGCTTCATACTCAACCACATTATTGGTGACTTCAAATTCAAGTTTACATGACTAAGTAATATTTTCTTTATTTGGTGAGATTAAAACAATGCCTGCTCTTGCTCCTTCCTTTGAGCAAGATCGATCAAAATAAAGTTTCCAGATGTTTGATTTTACAATTTTAGGTTTGGAAACTGTATTTTCGATAACAAGTTGAGTGTTTGATGAATTTTTCAATGATAACTGAAAGCAACCAAAATCTTGATTTACTACATAGATGGGGCAGTTTTTTGCTTGAACAGACCTGCAAACAGTATGGAGGAATTTGACTTCCCTATACAACCTTAAATTTTCACCTACATAGACTGGAATAGTGGCAAAATACATGTCCATCTGAAGTGATCCTCCAATTTTATAACAACATGATCTAGATAGAAGCATGCCAAACTTGGAAGGAATATCAGTGACAACTATGTCTAAAACTATACTCTTAACATGTATTTGGGCTAGGGTGACAACTAGGTCTTTGATTAGTCCTAGACATGGTACTTTCTTTGAATCAAAGGTGTAGAGGTCATGATAGGAATGAGTAACTTCTAATTGAAGCTAGTCCATAATTACCTTTGGCATAAGGTTATGAGAAGCACCAGAGTCCAACATGCAGTTATACAAGAGAAAATCATGGACCTTTAAAGTTACATAAAAGGATGGAACAATCTCATCAATCATATCAGAACTGGGGCCAACAACTACTGATGGCTTTTCATCTTGTAGATTGATAATATCTCCATAAGCATCTACACTAGAGGATTGTATCCATTTAAAACTTATTTATAATCAGGGCTCTTGGAAAGTTCAACTAAAGGGATATGAATCTTGACTCTTTCCAATTCTTTCTCAATGTGAAAAGTTGTCAAAATGGATTTATTAGATGAAAAAGTTTCAGTAGATGTATCTGCAGTTTGAGGTGTTGGAGTTTGTGTTTGAATAGATTTTGTTGCAGGTTCAATTATAGTTGTAGATTTAGGAGGTCTACCTGGGCCTGATCTAGGTATTAGATCATACCTCTTATTTAATTTTGTAATAAAAAATCAAAGAATGCTTGATATTTGGAAAGTTGAGTATCTCCTTGTTCTTGTTCAAAACACTGAGAGGAAGATGTAGGTACTATTGCCATTTGTACTGCTAAAGAATCAAGATTATTGATATCTTCAGTAATTAAAGGACCTACATCCTGAGGTTGTTGATCATCAATCAACAATGGTGGTTGGATGTTTTGATTAGAACTTGGTCTCTAGAGGATCCGCATTTGAGGAGATCTTCAAAATTGAGCTTAAGCTTGCGGCTTAACATCAGTTTGTTGAGTGTTTCTAGGTTGTGCTTCAATTTTAGAAATCTTATTGGAAAGGTTTCTAAGTAAATATGTAATTTCATCAATTTTCTGATCTTCAAGTTTGGATTTGGAAGAAGATGAATCATCAACCCTAGCTTTTAATTTCCTTTCTTCTTTTTCTTCTTTAGCTTTAAGTTTATTAGAAGAAGACCTATTAGATTCAACCTCTATGGCATTTGTCTGCATATCTTCTAATGTATTGGGCACCATTTTCTTAACATGACTGCAAAGTCATCCTCAAATGATTTAGAAAATCTAACTTTTACAGCTGCTACTGGTGGCTTACGATCAACATGCATTTAATGATAGAGTTTATTAAATCTTTTGATAAATTCAGCCACTGGTTCACTAGGGTTTCTCTTCAATTCTTCAAATTTAGTGAGAAAGTATACAGGATACTTCTTTACCCCCCATTGGTTCTTAAAGATAGTTATGAGTTCATTCCATGTTCTAATAGAGTCAGGTCTAAGTTGCCTAAACCAGAACCTAACATTTCCTTCTAAGGATTGCACAAATAATCTCATATAAACATTTTCATGTTCTATGTTTATATTATCAGCAAAATCTAGGAAAAAAGCTACATGATCTTCTGTTGAAGGACCAGTTTCACCATTGAATATTGGTAAATGCTTTAGATATCCATCAGGAAAATTTGCCAAGTTTTGAGGAAGAACTAAAGAAACATATCTTGCTTGTATAATGGGTTGAAAAGCCATGATGGTAGGTGGATTCTAAGGTGACTGAGTGAATGATTGATGAGCCTCGGTATTGCAACAAGAGTGTTGCAACTCCCAAGGATATTGACTTTAATTATCAACCCGGGGTTTGTACAAACTTAGAGGTGTCGGCACTATATGTGCGGCATGCAATGTGTCCTTCCTTTGATGTCATGATGTAATGGAGTGCATGTACTGAAGTCAAATCCTAAACTAATTCCATAAAATGAAATGTTCGAAATGGAACCTTAGCCTATTGCAAGAAAGATAGTACAAGGAAAGAGACGAAAATTCAATCCTAAATCACACCATTTCCTAATTAACTGCTAAGAAACTATTGTTTGCAATCATGCTAAATTTTCATGAACCAAATTCTACTATATAAGCATGGAAGTAAGAAGCATCAGACATCACTAATGTGCAAGTAAAGGGACTAAAATAAATCTATTTTTATCTTTTTGGTCATTTCATGCAAAATCAAGTATGCAAACTAATTTCGTTTGGTGATGTGGCAGGTGAATTAAGGATGTTGGAGTTTGGATGGAAGGGTTAGGAGATGGTTGGATGGTGTGGGAGACCCTTGGGAGGATTTTGGTGACTTCCTAGAGGTTTTCCATCAATTCGGCCTCAAAACAGGCCATTTTAGGAAAACCTACAAGATGTACTAGAAACCTACAGGATGATCCTGTAGGAATTACAGTGAACCTACAAGGTACAGCAGAGAGAAAAATGTGAGGTGTTGGAGGTGATGGAAGTCTTCAGGAAGGTGGTAGATGGGTGGAATTGTGTGATAAAATGCCTAGGATCACTTAGAACTCAAAACCAAAGTTGGGAGATGGATGTATTTGCTCAAAAAGATTGGAGAAGTTTCCTTGTGAAATGATGAAATTGGTGAGGGTTTAATGACTAAGAAAATCAAATCCAAATTGGATGGGACAAATTTTTTTGTTAACTAGGATGTCTTATGTCCCTATTCTAAGTGGAATCACTCAAAAATACATTTGTTAACCCATGCAAAAAAATAAAAAACATTACTAGTCGAAAATCTAGAAATTCGAGAACTAGTGAGCTAGTAAATCTAAAAAATGCGTAACCAAATAAAGTGAAACTACAATGGGGTAGTTTTTGTTATGAACTAAAATGTTTTTGTGATCTAATGCAAATGGAATCAATAAGATTGAAGCTCATTAGCATGCTCTAAAAAAATCAGAAATTTACTGTTCTTTGCTAAGAAGGAGGTCCAACAATCTAGATTTGGGAATAAGAAGACTAATCCAAGCAACTAAATGATTATTATGAGCTTCCAAAGCTTTTTCAAGGATAAAATAATGCTTGTGATCCTGCAAAATAACTTACATCAACCATTTAACTCAATCCTACAACAAGAAATCATTAATACTAAATGTAGAAATAGAAATAAATAAAAACTAGAGATGCGTGTGAATAAGAAATGAAAAGAAGGAAAGAAAATGATACAAAAGGGATCTAAGGTTCCTGGGATGGCCAAGCCCAAGGAAAATCAGAGACCTATGGAGGAGAACAATATTTAGAGGTTGAACTTGACACCAATCTTCATTATTTTCATCAAAAGAATTACATCCCTGCAAGAAAATACAATGGAGCTGCAAAAATACAAGCTCTCTCCACACTAACACTAATGAAAATCCCCCCTAGAGGAAAATTCAACTTGGTACTTCTAAAAAATGATTAGGAATCATTCCCCATGAATGGAGGAAGCTTTCCCCACCAAAATCCCTTGACTAGTGGATCTAGTCCCCAATACTAGGAATTTGCATTAAATGGCAGGGAACACATTCCTAGATTTTCTTAATCATTCCCTAGAGGAAAATTCGAGTTGGTACTTATAAAAAATGATTAATAATCATTCCCCATGGATGGAGGAAGCTTTCCCCACCGAAATCCCTTGATTAGTGGATCTACTCCCTTGATTGGTGGATCTTCTCCCTTGATTAGTGGAACTCATTCCTAGATTTTCTCAATAATTGGAGTTCCACAATTTGTGCCGTAATTCCATAATATCTTGTTGATTTATTATTTATTATTGATCCTCTAGTAGTAGGGAACAAGTCCCTAAATTATCTCCTCCTCCAACTCCTTATAATCTGCCCAATATTTTCTCATAATATTTCACAAAAAATAAATAATATTAGGCACAAATATTCAATTATTCATAAACCTTCCTAATGAATATATTAAAGTTAAAAATAAATTATCTAATGCAAAAAGAGAGGCTTAATGTGCTGAAGGATGGTCATAGGTGTTATAGACATTTTTGGGCACTACAACCCCAAGCATGAAATGTCCATAAACCAAGGGCTCCTAAGTCCCTAAAAGTGTTGTTCTAACCCCTAAAGGAACAAGGTCAACTGATTACAGCTTCTCCCAGAAGTTCTCCATGAAAAACTGCTCAAAACTGGTCAAAACAGGATCATTTCAGCTGCTCCATAGGCAAAGTGCGTTGCATCTCACCTAAACACACTGTGTGGGTGCGTTGCATTTCAAAAAGCCCTTCTATGGGGTGCGATGGGCGAGAAGTGACAAATGGCAGTGTCATTCCGCGAGGTGGAGAGGCATGGAAACTTCCAGAAACTTCTCCTATGACACTTGCCTCTCTAAATTCGACCAAGGATGAGTAAGAGATCATCAATCTCCAAGTGGAAGCAAGAACTATCAGAGGGAAGACACTAATCAAATCACAAGCTGACTCATCTCCCTTACAGATATCTATATATGGATCCCTCATCCCAGAGATCCAGAGGCTGGAATTTTGCATATTGTAAGGAATTGCTGTTGGTTTCTTGAGACAACATCAGATTGTTGGGTGATCTAAGCTTTGTATGAGGTGAAGAGGGGCTTCCTTGCTGAGAGGATGATGCTGGGTCAAAACAACTGGTTGTAACTCCCCTTGGCTCTTTCTTGTTTATCAATAAAAGCTATTCAAGTTTTCCTCCATACTCTTGTGTCATTTATGTTTACTGCATTTGTATGGTCAATTTACATCTGATCCTAGATTGTTTATGATTATAGATCCATGTTCTTGTATAGTGCTATGCTACTGTGATCTTACAAGTACTCTGTGAAGCTGGGCGTGCAAGGGAACAAGTAGCGAAATACTATCAAGAGAGAGAGGAATCGAATCAGGAGATTAGTGCAATACAGAGGTTGGTCTTCTTTGTTCTTCTCTCATCTATACTTCATAAAGGAAAAACGAAAGTAGCTTTGCTTTGTTTGTTTCTAAGGTAGCTATCACACCTTAGTGGGATAAGCAGTTATGTGTAGACACTTTTCCCTGTAACAAAATGGCGACTCCACTGGGGACGAATTAGTTTGTTTGTTTATCTTCCTTGTTGTCTATTTTATAAACTTACAGACGGAGCCTGAAGTCGAGCCAGGTAGCTTTCGAACTGCATTTGCTATGCAAATGCAAAGTAGATAAATGTCGCTTCAGTCAATCTCTGGGATTTGTTTATAAATTAAACAACTGATTTACAAACTCTCTGATTTCCCTTTGTGATAGCTCTTAGATCCTCCTTAGATCTACCCCTGATTGTTGCATTACTGATTACCATTTTCTCGGCCAAAACCCATGAACTGAACTGCAAACTGTGACCCGGAACCCAAGCAAAGTCTCATCTCTGGCCCAGCGCAGGTACTGTTCTGTGAATCTGAAATTCAGCGCACTTCCCGAGTGTAGTAGGTGCGCTGCATTTCAAATTCCCTATGTTACAGGTGCGCTGATCAGACTAGGCATTGTGTAGTTTTGGTTTCTGTAGTTCATTCTTTCCAGTTCTATTCATGAATTTTGTTGCCTGTGATCAGTATATCACTGTTTGAAACCCATTTTCTTTGCTGTTATTCTGCCTCCTTTGTACAAAAGAACTGTAAATGTTTTTGTGTGTTTGTTGGGTCATTTTTAGTTCTCCTTTGCAAAAGTAACGTAATCGTACTGTCGTCCTTTGATTTGAAAGCGTCGCAAGTGTCGTTTTTAGGCATAGGAAAGAGTTTGATTACTGTAGATAGTCGATTATCCTGTTACTATTGTATTTGGTCTGAATTTGTAATTTTTCTAGTGTCGAAAACAAGTATTCATTTCAAAATCGTAAGGTGTTGTGATTGCCTCCATTTTTTATTTCGAAAAGAAACTTGTTGATAACTGTCGCTTGAAAAGTAATTCAGATTTGTGCATCAACTTTCTTTTTACCATTTACATACTAAGAAAGTCGAAAACAAATACATGCATGTGCATTTGCATTTAGAATGTTTGATTGGTTTGATTTAGGAAAGTGCATTTAGAGTGTGCTCTTTACTCTTTGTGAAATAATACTGTCTTTCTTTCCTTAGTAGCTAGGATTTTCATTGCACAAAGAAGATAAAAGACTATTTATCATCTTAGATTGCATTTTAGGAATTACACATCTACATCTCGCGGTGAACCTGAAAAGCAAACTTCATAAACAAGATCAACTATAAAATAAATTCAATGAATCTAACAACACTTTGGAACCTAACGCACAACATTTAGAAGTCTAGGCTAGAGACGTATTCCGGTGTCGTAAAGCCTGTTAACTGTTGTTCTCACTGATGGTTGGGTGATTCCTCCACTTTGAGATGATAAGTGCCAGTACGGACTTGTGCTCCCACGTACCATCAAGTATATTTTGGGAGACCACAATAGGCTTAATCCTTTATCCATAGGAAGCTGTGTCTGCCTCCCTATCGATCGCAATGCACTGAACACAGCATTCGGGAAGATTGACTGCCGTACCGTAAAAATTATTCTGCAGTTTTGCGATTGGTTTGGTAATCCCTCTACCTAGATTTCCAGAGCAGTCCCTTTCGTTCCTTTTCAGACTCCTTAACGGAAAAGGTCCATCTGAGCACTTGTCACTTCAGGCTCATTAAAACTCGAAGGCGACTAGAGTCATCTTTTGTTTTTTCTCGACTCTTAAAAATTGAAAAAACAAGTTGTGTCAAAGCATCTAAAATTCATCTAATTCGGAAACATACTTCCCCTTTATTTTTAGTTGATCGAGTAATCCGCAATCGTGGAAGAAAGTTAATTGAAACCTCGTTGTTCACGGAGGCTTACGAGTCAACCGTCTTTGTCTCCAGAATCGAAGCTAGTACGGACAAAGCGAACTCATTTAACTGGTTCCAAATCTCCTGTTAAAGTTAGAACAAGTGTTCCAACAACATCAGAGACTCCGGTTACTCCAAACATTTATGGTATCCCTGCCTTTATAGAAGAAGTTCAGTAGCCACAAAAGGACAGTGGTGCTGATCCTAGTCTAAGGGAAAACACTTGTGTCACTGAACCAGTTCCATCTACAACCGGTTCAGAGAGTGTTTCTCCTCAAACATCCATCGCTGCCGATTCCATACCTTCTTCGGCACCAGAAATATTCTACGAACCTGACGGTCTACCCCTTCCACCTGGTCTGATTGCTATAGAAGAGATTGTGGAAGATCCTCCATCTAATACTCCATTGCAATTTGGAGTCGGGATCACTCTGTATCCTTCTTCATTAGAAGTTAGTCTACTGCCAGCGGAAGCTCCTGTAGAATCGCTAGGTAATCTTTTGGATAGACTAGAAATGTCTGAACAACCGTCAACATCTAGGACTGTGTCATCTGACACAACGACGACAGAACTCCCTGCTATCACTCCAACAATGTTTGCCGGTATACCATCTGTCCCAAGTAGCTCTCAATTGCTAGAAGGAGCACACTCAGGCACCATTTCGATAGTATGGTCTGTTCCTATTTGTTCATCCGGAATAATATCCGGAAACTCTTATGTTGAGTCTCGACAAATTGATCCATTTGGAGGTCAATTTGGGTAGTCCGGCCCTCAAGGGCAAACCATTCCCTTAAGTACCGGATTACCACCGTATGGGGGGCAGTATGCCCTTTCATTATCCCCTCTGGGAGGATAGCCATACGGGAGTTCACAACAAAATTCGGGTTATGCTGGAATTACTTCAAGCGGTTGGGTACCGATACTATCTCAACAACCAAGAGTTGTATATTCGATGCAACAATGCTTACCTATGTCAAGTATACCAACTACGCCAGCTATTGTGATGGTGTCGCAAGTTCAAGCGCCGCCTGTTGTATGCCAACCTCAGGTTTCTCAGGTTGTAATACAACAACCCCTTGACCCTGCAACTCAACCACAATCGCCCCCTGGTGGAATGACACAGGTTCAAACGGGTACAATTACCCCTCATCTTGGTCAAACAGTTAGTATCGGGCAACAACACATGGCTTCACAACCATGGCTAGTACAATACCAACAACCGCAGTTTCAACATGTATACCAAGGTTTTGAGCAACAAATCTTTGCAAATAGTGGGCAGCCGTATATTCAAAACGGTCAAAATCAACCATTTTACAATGGTCATGCCCACCAACCTTACCAAAGTTACCAGCATCAAATGCATTATGCTGGTATGCAAAGACCAACTGCTCAGGCAATCCCATCTTATCTTGGGTATGCTTCACCTAACCTGAATCAACAGTTACCCTTCGTGGCAACTTTCGAGTTACCTTATTTAAATCGGTTAACAAACGATCCAATCGCTTACGCCCCTTGGTGGCCAGCGATCCCACATAAACTTCCATCAGATATTCCTAAATTTGATGGAAATCCGGGTGAAGATCCGTCGAATCATGTGATGACCTTTCATATGTGGTGTTCATCAAACACCCTAAACGATGATTCGATTAGGCTTCGCCTTTTTCAGAGGACGTTAACTGGTTCGGCAGTAAAATGGTATATCGAATTGCCTAGAGCTTCATTCGACAACTTCAGTACCCTAGGCACAACCTTTTTAACCCATTTTTAGTTACCGATAAGGTACAAAACAGGAACGAAACTTCTTACTAACTTCAAACAAACGATGGCCACTCACATATCTGATCATATACATGAGTGGCGACGTGTCACACGGAATTGGTCAAGGGTGCGGACACAGCTGACCTTCCTAGAAGTCTAAGACATTCTAATGACAAACAAGACAAAATGGAGTGATCTTTCTCTAAATACACCTTTTACAACATGAAAACTACAAGTGTTTAGGCTTACCTTATTCCAAAACGCTGTTGTTGAAGTTCGTTCTTGACGATCCGGATGAGCTCCTCCTTCAAGTCAATTCCTGCAACCACAAACAATCAAACAATTACCAAGCACTTGCATTTCATATAATAAAACATATATTCAACATGCAGACCAAGGAACACATGAAATAACTCATTAACACAAGCTATTGAGAAAAATAAACCAGTTTGTATTAATAACGAAACAAAGAAACTCTTACAACCTGGCCTTGGTGTTGTGCAAGTTCCTCCCAGGGTCCATCAAGGGTTTTCCTCTACTTTGACAAAGCTCACCCTCTCCCAAGTAGAATCAAGTGAAGACAATCTCTCCTCACAAAGGCTCTAATGGAAGACCTAAATCCTGCAGCATTTACCCAAAGAAAATGTATAGCTCCAACCTCTCCTCCTTCTGGCTCAATGCCTTTATTTATAGTGCTGTAAAGAGGTTATTCAGGTCCACCATCAATGGGATCATCCCCCTCTTTGGGTGGGATAGCTCCCTTATTGATGGGATAAGTTCCCCCTTAATAGAGATACATGAACCAACTGGAGGCGCATCCATTTCATCAAACCGACCTCTAGAATGTTCTAGAAGTAACCACAAGTAACTTTTTTAAGATGAAACTTGCGCATTTTGCCTTTTACAGAAGGACGCACCTGTCCTTTAACATACAGAGCGTCCATGGACGCAGACTTTGTGAACATTGTCAGCGTCCCCGCAGGTAAGGCTAGAGAGAACCTGCGACCCCAGAGATAAACATATTTTTTACAAGACTTTCTCTCTTCTTTGAGTTTGAGATGGATAACAGAGGCATGAGACTTGCCTAAGAGGGTAGCATGACTGTTGATTTGAGCCATACTAACTGTAAGTAGTCAAGGTGACATTTTTTAGTGTAACAGATTGCCCCCTAAAGTGCGAAGCCTGGAATAGAGTAGGGTTTTGTAATTCTAGGAAGGGTGAAGCGCTTTATCATTTCAAGGATTGTCTTGTGGATGACCTGGTTGGAACCTGCAATTTTCAACACAAAATACATGGATAAGATTATATCATCACTGAGGTAGGCATTCCCATACTCAGATTCAAAACTTTAACTAATGGACTAACTATTCTGATACAGGAATGATCTTGCAGTACATCATTTTTATAGACTTTTGTAGACACAGTATGGACGCAGCCATCTGTTTATGATTAGTCTACATAGATAATGAATACAAAACTCCTCGCAGCCTGGATGGTAGAAACTAGATCCAGGGTCTTCACTTCTACTTCCCGAATTGGTACGATTCTAGCCATGTGATTAAATGATTCGATGTCGAACATGGTAGAAACCACTTGATTACCAGTCAATGATGTAAACTGTTAACAAGCGTGAGAGAAACCACCAGTAATGTCAATGGTTCTCAAAGTACCAAGCACAACCCGTGAAATGTGAATAGATGTTTTGATGTCGAACACTTCACGGAATCCTTTGATCGAAAGTCAATGATGTAAACTGACGTCAAAGGCGAGAAACCTGCCATTGATGCATGCAGACTTCAAGGTACTGTCGATTCCTAAGTCATCTTTCTAGATAATGTGTCGATGTCGATAGAAAGCGACCCGTTGCAGGCAAGCCCGCAACACGAAATCATTGTTCAAGTTGAAGAAATGTTGCTGTAAGGACTGACTCAGGGATGGTCAAATGGATGACAAGTATTTTGCAGATGAAAGTTTTGCTTGCAGACCTCTTGAACACATAACGACACAACAGATGGCTTGGTAACAAATAACTCAAAGTTATTTCCCGAAACCCGGTTAAAGACTTTCAAAGTGATTTGGTCAACTGTGAGGTAAAAGATTTCCCAACCCAGGTGAAAAAAGTGTCGTGTTCAAGAGCGGTAATAAAGTTTCTTCTGAGACAAAAGGTGACAAACAGGTTCATTCTTCTCTCTTTTCCCCCACCATTTCTGGCAAGTACCTCTTTATTTTTAACAAGCTTGAGGAGGATAACATATGCTTGATTATAAGCTCATCCTTCGGACGAGTCCAACCTAGTTTAAATTCGAACCCTAGGAAGGAGTGGTTCGTTCCTGTTTGTAATTGAACAGGTCCTCTACTGTAAAAGTTTAACGAGCCCAGTATAGGAGAAACTCGGCGTTTTTCAATTTTAGAGAGTCTGAAAAAACTAAAGGAGACTCCACGTTGAACTTTTTCGTATATTTGTGTCCCTCAAGCCCGAAAAAGTATAAAATAATACCTGGGGGAACCGCTTGATCTTGCGACCAAGGAGTACTTTCATAATAGTGTCGTTGACCTGAAAAGTAAAAAGCGATCAAGGACACGTCGTTTTATTTCCTTATCGAGTTCGAAACGACAAAAACCCGGCAATCTTTTCCTGATTTTGCGGTCAGAAAAGAGCTAAAAGGGGACCGTCTTTTAATTCCGTTTTAACGAGTGAAAAAGAAACACTCGGCGATCTTTTCATGTTTTAGGAGTCAGAAAAGGGCTTAAAAGATGACTCTGATATTTTTGTTTGTGAAAAATTACAATTTCCCTCGAAATCCCTTTGTCCTGCACAAAAGCAACACATTACTCATACCTGTTTAAAATAGGCAAAAATACATTGAAAACATCTTTTCATGGTAAAAAATGAACTAATTCATCCAAAAAACCTATAAAAAGACCTTTTACCATGTCATTTTTACCGTTTCACTGTTGAGGTTGAAAAAGGAGCTTTTGACAAGAAACTTCCCGTGGTTGCTGCGGAAAATCTGACCGTCGGAATCGAACGCCGTCTTATCCAGGTATTTTACACATCCTACTCTGCATTTCTATCCGTTTAGAATTAATTTTTAGGTTTTAGTTTCATTTTTTGGGGGGTTTTGGTTTTGGAATGCGCCTCTCGGCGGACGCAGGTGCCCTTCGGGTGACCGCGTCCCCCGACTTTTTCTCATACGGGAAAACGGTCGGAAGACGCAGCCCGCCTTCAGGCCAGCTGCGTCCGGGCGCCCTGTGCTACAAAGCCGGGGTGCGTCTTCCGAGAAGTGCGCATTTCAAAACCCCAACTCTCTCAAAAAACCACCAAAAATTCCCAAATCAATTTCTAATTGCTATTTTTGATATGCAGGGCATTAATCATGTTAGACTGGAGAGAAAGAGAGCATGTAGAGGAAGATGAAGCTGCAATAAATCATCAACCTTCCCTGGATGCCCTAAGAGCATGCGGATTATACAAATATTGGACCATACCGGGCATGAGGGGCCAGGTAAGATTCTTGGAATGGCTGGTTGAGCGATGGAACGTTCAAGAACAATGCTTTTACATAGGAGGGCACCAGCTCGAGATAGAGCCCTCGGATGTATACTTTCTCACTGGCTTGCCAAACAGAGGTGAGCAACTCAGTCTTGCGGGGACTAGGCCGGGTGGCCAATCCCTTGATAGTCTCCGCGAGGATTGGTGCACACGTGGGGCTCACCATTCAAAAGGCATAGAGATAAAACACATCACTCTACCGGAACTCAAAGTCATAGCGTTCACGGTTACCAGAATTTGCGGCGCGGCCGCTTTACACATTGCTTCCGGATCCCAAATGCGGATGGCAATTGACTGTTACCAAGGCACCATTTTCAACTGGTGTGAAGCTGTGTCGGCTCATATGAAGAGCCAACTGACCAAGGCAAAGAACGGACGACTAAAGACTTTTGGATATGGGCCTATAGTCGTGAGCTTTGCCTTGGAGAGAGTTCCAATGCTGATCCCTCAGCAACTCACTGTTGATATCTTGGGTCCTCGGCAGCCAAAGCTGATACGATGGGTTGCGGTGATGGCCCGGCATCCTGACGAGGGCGCAGTGGTGGTTCGATTCTCAGATAGTTACTTTGACTGGTTAGAGGGCCAGCTTTTTTGATACAGGACTTTCCGTATGCCGGAATGGATTTCAGAGGTGATCCGGACATGGTTCTTCCACAGGGAGAACAATGGGACGACAGAGGTACTTTTTATTTTCACAAGTTTTCTAGTTATGTATTTTTTGTATTTTTTATATATATCGTCTCAAAACTAATAGTAAACTTTTTCAAAATGCAGATGTTGGTCCACAGCGTCCAGCCAACCTCCGGCCTTATGATAGACTACATCCAGCTGCACCGGTACCGGCCCCACAGGACGCGGCACAGAAGTACTAGCTGAGTTGGAGCATGATCTAGAGCGTCTCACGGCAGATATACCTGAGACTACTATGGACGACATTCCTATCAGGCTTCAGCGCTTCGTAGTCGCGGTCCCTGGACCGTTTAGGAGATTTTTGCGTAAGGTAGCCCGCGCAGTGGTGTCGTACAGAGAGCACCACCAGTGATTGACTAGTCACTTTTGTAGTCACATGTGACATTTTTGACTTTTTGCACTATCATTTTGCCGATCATAAGGTGTTTTAAACCTATGATCGAAGACGATGTATATATTTTTGACACACTTCTACCTATATATATATCACTATTACCGGCTTATCTTGTTTAACATGTATGATGAAATGTTTTTAAATTTACTTGCATGATTATTATAAATGTCTGTCCAACATTCGAGAAGCAATTGCATCTGCTAATGTATTCAAAGACCTTGGAATATGTTGATATTCAATGTAATCAAATTCACGTTCCAAGAGACGCACTCTCAAAAACAACCTTAATAACACAGGATTTCTAATGGCATAAACTCTATTAAGCTGTAATACAACAAGTTCAGAATCTAACCTCACTATCAAACGTCGAATTCCAAATGAAATAGATTCGGATAATAATTCAACCACTGCACTGTATTCTGCAATGTTATTCGTTGTTTGACCGAGGCTTACCCCATGCATAGAAACTAACTCGTCAGAGGGCGAATAGATAACCCAAGCTGCGGAAGAGATATTCCGTGTATTACGACAAGCACCATCAGCAAATCCAATGTATGTTTGGAGAGGCGTCGACATCTACAATATCAAGAGTAAAACCAAGATAAGCCAGAATAATGACGAAAAACCACACTCGCTAAGCTAAGCACACTGACTAAACTAACACACTTGCTAGCTAGAAAGGAAATCTAACCTATCTAAAAATTTCTCCATACCCATCATTTTAAGCATAATACCTCTTTAGGTAAAGTCCATTTCTGGGTTTACCCAAAGAGTCCCCATCAAAATCAACTAACTCATAAGCCCCTTTTGCTAGCTTTCGCTTTACAATGTAGGGCCCATGCCACATGGGAACGAATTTTCCGGCACCTAGCTTATCGTTAGCTTGATCATATAATAGTACTAGGTCTCCTTCCGAAAAACTTCGAGGGGTTACATTTTTATCGTACTGAGCTTTCATTCGTTTCGCGTGAGTCTCGATAGCTAAAGTAGCGTCACGTCGAGTCTCATCTAATTTAGCCAAGTATAATAACCGTTTCTCCTCTTCGGAAGTAGCTGGAAGTAATTCGACAGCCATTTGAAGTGATGGGATTTCGCATTCAATAGGTAACACAGCTTCTAAGCCATAAACTAGCTGGAAGGGGTGAAACCTGTTGAATTTTTCACTGAAGTTCGATATGCCCATAGCGCCGAAAATAACATGTTATGCCAATTCGTTCGATGGATACCAATGATCCGTCGAATCATGATGACTAGAACTTTGTTGATTGACTCAACCAAACCGTTGGCTTGCGGATAATAAGGAGTAGAGCTATCGTGGCGCAAACCAAGCTGGCTTGTAAGCTCAGTCATCATGACGTTTCGAAAATGGCTCCCATGGTCAGTAATGATTGCTTGTGGGACACCAAACCTAGTTATGATATGATTGAATACGAAAACTGCAGCTGTCTTGCCGCTTGCGTCGAATGTAGGCATCGCCTCGGCCCATTTTGTAAAATAATCAACCGCGAGGATGATATACGCATGCCCCCCGGCCGAGTGAGGGTTACAAGTAATAAAGTCAATGCCCCATTTGGCGAATGGACCAGCGGCAATTATAGGGTGGAGAGGAGCAGGTGGAGCGCGCATCTTTCGATCAAACACTTGACAGTTGTGGCATGTTCTGACGGCAAGGATACAATCTTTAAACATAGACGGCCAGAAATAGCCAGCGCGCAACACCTTCTGAGCTGTGGCATACCCAGACATATGACCGCCACATGCTCCAGAGTGACAATCATTCAAAACTCTCTCAGCCTCTTCGTGAGTTAAACAACGTCGAAAAACTAAGTCTGCCCCCCGGCGATAAAGTGTATCTCCAATAATTCTGTATTGCTGGGATCGAAACCGAATTTTTCGACGGTCTTCCTTGGAAGCTTCAGGCCGAAAGGTTTGGGTTTGGAGATAGATGATTATATCCCCATACCACGGATCTAAAGTGCTAATAAGAAACAAAGATTCGTCCGCAATGGACTCCTCTGCCACAGTCTCTGTGTCAGCACTCGGGAAATCACACATCAATTCCGCAAAAACTAAAGATTTCTTAGACTTGGACTTCTCGAACTCCAAGTCGAACTCTTGCAGGATAACAATCCATTTAGAGTACTTGCCCCCTAGCAGTTGTTTTGTCAAAATATAAATCATAGGGTTGCAATCCGAAATAACTGTAGTTTTGCGGAGAAGAATGTAGTGACGAAAACGCTGGACAGCTTGAACGGCTGCCAGGGCCAATTTCTCCACATGCGAATATTTTAACTCAGTGGGATTTAAGGTTCTACTAAGATAATATATCACATGCTCTGCTTTGAATTCATCTTCTTGAACTAACACCATTCCAATGGTGGAATGCGAAGCTGCGAGGTATAAGAAGTAGTCCTGGTTGTAGTTGGGAGGATGCAATAACGGTGCATGGGTCAACGCGTGTTTAAGTGCATCAAAAGATTGTTGGGCAATCTCGTCCCAAAAGAATTGTGCGTTCTGTTTCAACAACCGTGTAAAACCTTTAGTGACCTCGGCGTAGTTTGGGATGAATCGGCGTAAAAAGTTCGCTTTCCCTTGCAAACTTTGGAGTTGGCGCAAACTCGAAGGAGGAGGCAATTTGATGATAGCCTCGACTTTCGAGGGATCGACGCGAATGCCGGCTTTTGAAACAACAAATCCCAGCAATCGACCTGTTTCTATACAGAAAACACACTTGTGGGGATTCAACCGAATTCGATAATGCCTACACCTCATAAAGATTGCTCGTAGGTGGACAAGGTGATCAGCTCGATGTAAAGAATGAGCAGGCAAATCATCGAGATAGGGTTGCACAATGTGCTTGATGTCATGAAATGCATAAGACATCGCCCGTTGAAAAGTGGCCCCGGCATTCTTAAGTCCAAAAGGTAATTTGCAATAAGCAAATGTCCCCCATGGACAAATGAATGCCGTTTTTGGTTGATCGGCAGGTAGAATATTGATTTGATTATAGCCTGAGAAACCATCCATGAAGGAAAACATCTCACTTCCGGCACAATCATCAATAATTTGATCGATATAAGGCGTAGGATAGTTGTCTTTTGGACAAGCTCGATTGATATCCCTATAGTCGATACAGATTCTTATTGTTCCTTGTTTTTTATTGACGGGAACAATATTCGATACCCAATCCGTTAACGGGATCGGATAAATGAAACCTGCTTTCAACAGCTTTTCGACTTCTGCTTTAATCGCAGCCGCTTTTCGAGGGTGAATCTGACGCAACCGTTGCCGAATGGGTTTAGCATCCGGGTAGGTTTTGATTTCATGAACAACAATGGCAGGATCAATTCCTGGCATTTCCTCGTAAGACCAGGCAAACACGTCGCGGAATTCTTGGAATAGGGCCTTGTAAGTTTGGATTTCTTCTTCAGTACATGCGGCACCTATATGAATGTTCTCCTCGATTCCGGGCTTCACTGAAATATCAATGGGAATAGTACGAGAAATATTCCCTAAATTCAGCTCTGAATCAGAATGTTTCGTTGGATCCTGAGCGTCTTTGACATATTCAGCGGTAAAGATAGATGAAAAATCATTTTCAAATGCATCATCCTTAGGTAAAAACGAAGATCTGTGATGGAGATCTTCCCATGGTAGATCATCTACACTTAGGATTTCGCGAAGTTGTTCGTCAGATGACACTTCTTCGGGAAACGTTATCCGTTCTAAGGGTGAGGTGAAAAGTGACTCTTCACTGACCACATTCATTTGGTCGGTTTCGGTTGAATGAAAGTCGGTAAAAGACATAAGAGCTTCATAAGCAATCTCATACGGACTCAACGGCATAACATCACCGAGTGAGTCTAGCTCAGAGTCAGAGGGAACATACCAAGGATCATCATAAATAATGTTTTCTGACGTGATCATATGAATTGTTGCAAACGAAGGGTCTGCATTGAGTGGAGGGAGAGGAAAAGTTCCCAGTAAACCGGAATCCTTAACTAAACCTACACCAATGTCCCTATAAGGGATTGTCGTTTTACCAACATGCTGGATAGTTTCTAAAGAGGTTGGGTCGGATGAAAAGTATGTCAGCTGATCAATAGTCACGATCTTACCGTTATGTGGAAACTTAATGACTCTGAAGACCGATGAAACGACCGCTGTCATAGCATATGACCAACTTCGACCCAAAAGAAGGTTGTAGTCTAGAGGGGCATCAACCACTTCCACATCCAGACTAACGGTTTTACCTTCGACCCCTATAGGCAATTCTTGTAGAATACCAAACGGACGGAACCCACGGCCATCAAAGGCCTTAAGGATGGTGGGGGATTGGTTCAACGAAGGAGAACCAAGCGATCTCCAACATTGAATCGACATAATACACGTAGAAGCTCCCTCATCAATCACAGTCCGATGAATAGGCCTGTTTTTGACTATCACTGGAATTTGGAAAGCCATTTGATGGGGGAGACGTGGTGTACTATTTTCTAGATCAAAGATCATTAGGTTCGGGTCCTGAACATCGACAGCTCCGATAGCCGACAAAAGCAATTTTCGTTGCGCTGGACATGATTGCAGCACTTCGAGTGCCGACATTGCTGAAGGTGAAACAGCTAAGTCTTCAACAATGTTGTAATTCTGGGCTGCTCTCGCATGTGGATTGAAAGCAGACCTTCGAAGTACACCCTTGGCGGGCGGCTTAATCACTAAGTCTGGGTTAGGTTTTTCGATCTGTAGTGGATCGGAACCAGGAGCTGAGGTTGATGGGTTAGAGTGAGAAGATTCTGCTTCCTTACCATCAACAGGAGCCTTACTACCATAATCTTGCGATCGAGTCGCAATCCTGACATGAGACATCATCAAAATGGGTTCTTCACTGGCATTCGAAGAAGAACCTATCATCTTATTCTCCTGCTCTGGAAATGGATTTTTTAACACAGCAGGAGTGGGAGAACCTTTGACTATTTTCACTACCTCGGCCCGATGAGGGCAGTCTCTCGTAAAATGATCTTCTTCACAAATAAGACAAGGATATCGAGGTTTGCGTTTTTCGTCATTGGTTTCCGACTTTTCCGTTTTCTCCTTTGGAGCCTTGTCTGCTTTAGCCTTCTTCTTTCCTTTCTTCTTTCCACCGTTTTTTGATTTGGCCGTAGATGACTCTACAGCGTGAATGTCGGCGGTAAGTTCAGGAGGAGAAGACTCTCCTGTCGGAGAATCAGGCAAAGTGATAATTGGAGTATTTGAAGCCTTGGAAGACTTCTTCTTACTCTTCGTAGTCACGATACCAATCATACCATCAGCGGCATGAGATCCCGAAGGAGCAGCAGCGATTTGGTTTGACTTTGGAAGATCCGGAATTTTCTCGTGTAACGTACCCGACTGAGTGTAAACTAAGTCAAGGTATTGTGCCTGAGCAATGACTTGCTCCTCAGTAACTACTCCGGCCTTAGCTACATCTTCAGTAATTCTTGGTAATAATGATTTGACAAACCATTCAGCTAAGATTTGGTCCGGGATAAAAACTTTCACTAATCTCCTTCGACGTCTCCACTCATGAATGTGATCAGAAATGTACGTGGATGTCGATTGTTTTAGCGAAGTTAATAATTCTGTACCATTATCGTATCTGACTGGTAACTGAAAATGAGTTAAGAACGAGGTAGCTAACTGGCTAAAGTTGTAAAAAGAGGCCCGTGGTAACTCAATGTACCACTTGGCTGCGAGACCAATGAGTGTACGCTGGAAAAGACGTAAGCGGATGGAATCATCTGAGATGGAATTTGATGCACACCAGAGGTGGTAAGTCATCACGTGATTAGACGGATCCTCTCCAGACTTACCTTCGAACTTGGGTATATCGCTGGGCAACTTATTTGGCATTGGCGGCCAGAACTGAAGATATTGAATTGGATCGTTCGTTAGGCGCGTCAAGTCGGGTAAATCTAAAGTCGCAATAAACGGTAACTGCCGGTTAGGATCTCTAAAACTCTGAGTCACAATACCAGCCCCAGGAGGAGGATATCCAGGATAACTAGGAACAGGAGTCGCATTTGGGATATTATATCCTCCTGGAAAACCAGGATTAACCGGACCGTACTGGGGTTGCTGAGGTTGTTGATAAGTGTACCCAGGATACGGTTGATACTGGTAAACCGGTTGTTGGGCAGCTTGCCCAGGTTGATACTGTCCCTGGTACGGAGGTTGAACAAATTGAGGTTGAGTAGTAACAACCGTACTTGTACCAGGTTGGCCTGCAGGCATCTGGACTGTGGTTTGAACCGTAGGTCCAGACAACGGTACAGATGTCTGAGGAGTGGTTACAGGGACAGTAGAAACCGGAGCTGCCGATACTCCAGAAGTAAGCATGGTAGATGAAGCGGTAGTTGCTGCAGCCGTGTGAGGTGGAGTACTAGGTGCAATTGGCGGCTGAGTAACTACGGAAGTTACAGGGGTCTGAACACTTGACTGGACAGGTTGCGGTTGCTGGGGTGGACCAGGAACTGCAGGTTGTCCTGCTTGAGGTACCGACTGTTGCGACATCTGTTGACCCTGTGACGGATCCCATGTTAACATTCCAGGGTATTGACTCGTAACAGGTTGAGGATACTGAGATCCATAGCCGTATTGAGGATAGGGTTGATAACTGTAAGGTGCAGTCCCATATGATTGCCCTTGAGGTGGTTGATAACCTTGACCAGGGTATTGACCCGTAGGTTGATAACCTTGAGGTAAATACGAATACTGGGGTTGACCTTGACCTTGAGGTTGGTATCCTTGAGGTTGATACCCTTGGGGTTGATACCCTTGGGGTTGCCATCCTTGAGGTTGCCATCCTTGAGGTTGATATTGATACTGAGGTTGACTTTGGGGTACATATTGAGGCTGGGGTTGATACCCTTGGGGTTGATACCCTTGAGGTTTCCCCCCAGTCACGAATGAAGTACCTTGAGGTTGCCCCCCAGGCATTAACGAAGGTTGCCCCCCAGGCGGTAATTGGCCACCTTGAGGTTGGTTAATGGGAGTTGAACCTGACATCATATAAACGTCACCTATACTCAATGGTACATTACCACTGTTTCCAACTAATAACCCATGATCAATGGGTTGAGGAGATGCTCCCGCAAAGGTACCAGAAAGTGATTGATACCCAGTAGGAACAGAAGGACCGCCATGTAAAAATGATTCAGGACTTTGCGAAAACACAGATGACTGACCAGACATATTTACAGGAGAATGAATTCCTCTAGGTGGAAAAGGAGTACGAGGTGTAGAAAAACCTACTGAGTTGTCTAAAAAATTGGTTAATGCAAGGTACCAAGATTCACTTCTAGGAGGACTGTAAAAGATGGATTCACGCTCCCTTAGATCAAGGGTAATTAGATCTTCAGAATCAGAAACGCCTATTTCTTCCTCTGGAACAAGTTCTTCTATAGCAATTAATCCAACAGGAAGATTTTCGGTGATAATTCTTTCTATTCTTGGTGAATCAGGAACACTAGGAGTTGGAGTAACAGGTTCGGAAATTTCAGGTTCTTCGCCTGTTTCACTGGCAGATGAAAAACTACCAGCAAGCTCGGAAACTGTAACAGCTTCGGGATTGTAACCTGTTTCTAAACTTTGGTAATCTGGATGGACTACCAAGGAAGATTCTCCTTCTTCAGGTGAACCTACTCTACTGCCACTAGGAGGAGTTACAAGGACCTTTAACCCTTCTAAATGACCCGGAATGTCTTCAGGAGATTCACCCCGCGATTTACGGAGTTTTCTTAACAAATCTATTCCGGTAACAATCTCAGGAGACTTGCCCCGAAGTCTACGGGACTGTCTCGGTAATTCCGCCACAATTAAAGATTTTAACTACAACACACGAAAACAAAGTAAAAAATTTCAAATCAAACCACCTAAAGTCTTCTAAAGAACCAAACAAATTTGAAGCACACGCCTAAATAATCTAGAGCGTCAAACCACACACAAACAGTAGTCTTCCGGACCAAAAGCGCTAGTTGGTGATTAGGCCCAACCTCGCAGGATTCAGTACAGAAATGGCGGGTGGAACAGTTACCCCGGCAACCTGCTTAATGAATAGACTGGCACAAGTTCCTCCACTTTAACCGTCTCGAAGTGAAGCGAACCCCCCAGAAAATCCAAGTGAGTATAACCGACGTCTGCTCCAGGTACAGTGGGACCTTCCCTCCACCGTCACCTGGGTAGAATCCTAGATATTATGGCCACTAAGGTTACCAATCACAACAATTACACCTGGGGGAACAGTCTAAACTCCGACAGCACGCAAGGGCAGAGTAGCAAGCTCCAATCCCCTTACCGGCTCCTTGACAACAATCCAAGGTTTACCGATAAGTGACCCCTGGCTCCTCGACAATGGTTAATCCGAGGTTTACCGTTTGTAATACGTACTGTCTGGCGTCGTTCCCAACGAGGGAGGAATGATCCCCTCACTGGTTCGGACACGAGCTCGTGCTTCTCCTTTAAGAGGAGCTTTCCCAGAATGTAACTGAAACAATTGGATTTGTTCTACTCAAGATAGACTATCTGTTTGGTTTTGTAGTCTTGGAGAGTTAAGTACTCACCTACTCCAAGACCCTAGCCTAAGCTATGTTGGTGTTTCAGAGCCCTAGAAAAATAAAGATTACTAGATTGATTTTAATTTAAGCGTTACTTTTAAGGTTGTTTCTTAAGTCAAAAGGTGATGGAAGTGAAACCAGTGGTGTGTTGACTCGACTCGAAACCACTACAAAATGCACCTAGAATGATTTATCCACTACTTTACTTTTTCGATGAATTGCTTAACTAAAAAGTTGAGAGAATGCAATCTTTATAAAAGCAACTTCTTAATTGAAGACAATCAAAGAAACAATTCGTTTTTCTTTTCCAAGCATAAAAACATAACCTCTCTTTACATGCACGAAAAAACTCTTTTCTTCTTTCGAAAACAAAAAGCTACTTGAAACAAGACTTTTTAAGAAGATGTTTTTGTATTTTTCTTTTAATAAAGCAAATAAATCTAACATAACCAAAAATCAATCTTAACAACTCTTAAAATCTATGAAAATGCACTCATAAGCAAACTAAAAGCAAATTTATTCTAAGCAAATTTAACGAGGCCAAAACTAACAATGATTATTCTAAGGTGTTTTACTTGATCACAATCAAATCAAGGACTAGCTTATTGCAGAACCAAAAACTAGTCAAAACAAAATTCTAATCTTTTTGTTCTTTTTGTAAAATGGAAATCAATACTTTATAACAAGCAATTCGAAATTTGACCCAAAACAACTCAAATGGCAAGTTGCTCACACAAGGAGACTTTACGACAGGCCCGACTTCTAAGAAGGTTGACTAACCAGAGAGATCTAAGGCTGGACAACTTTCTACTATCAAAGTCACTACAAGACCTATTCAAAAATCAAACCCTAGGTCTAAACTTCGTTGAAAACCACTAAAACACTCAAAGCTCACAAAACAAGTTCAGGTGAAAATTCTTGACAGGGTACTAAAGGATCTGGGCAGAAAACACTAAGGAAAATCAAAATCTAAAAGCAATTTAAAGCAAAAATGGAATTTTCTTAAAGTTTACAGGAAGACGCAGGCAACCCGTTGTCACAGGTGCGGGCCCGCTCTGTGCAGACGGCAACAGCGCGTCCAAAGACGCACTGTGCAGTACTCAGAGGGTGCGTCTCTGGAAAAATGAAGAAAAACCAAATCTAACTAAATCTAAAGCTAAGCCACCCAAATACTAATTCTCACAGTCAAAAACCAGAAAATAAAAATGATTTTCTCAAAGCAAAGTTCATATAAAGGAAAAGACTCTCTCATTAATGGATTCCCCAGCGGAGTCGCCAATTTGTCACACGGAATTGGTCAAGGGTGCGGACACAGCTGACCTTCCTAGAAGTCTAAGACATTCTAATGACAAACAAGACAAAATGGAGTGATCTTTCTCTAAATACACCTTTTACAACATGAAAACTACAAGTGTTTAGGCTTACCTTATTCCAAAACGCTGTTGTTGAAGTCCGTTCTTGACGATCCGGATGAGCTCCTCCTTCAAGTCAATTCCTGCAACCACAAACAATCAAACAATTACCAAGCACTTGCATTTCATATAATAAAACATATATTCAACATGCAGACCAAGGAACACATGAAATAACTCATTAACACAAGCTATTGAGAAAAATAAACCAGTTTGTATTAATAACGAAACAAAGAAACTCTTACAACCTGGCCTTGGTGTTGTGCAAGTTCCTCCCAGGGTCCATCAAGGGTTTTCCTCTACTTTGACAAAGCTCACCCTCTCCCAAGTAGAATCAAGTGAAGACAATCTCTCCTCACAAAGGCTCTAATGGAAGACCTAAATCCTGCAGCATTTACCCAAAGAAAATGTATAGCTCCAACCTCTCCTCCTTCTGGCTCAATGCCTTTATTTATAGTGCTGTAAAGAGGTTATTCAGGTCCACTATCAATGGGATCATCCCCCTCTTTGGGTGGGATAGCTCCCTTATTGATGGGATAAGTTCCCCCTTAATAGAGATACATGAACCAACTGGAGGCGCATCCATTTCATCAAACCGACCTCTAGAATGTTCTAGAAGTAACCACAAGTAACTTTTTTAAGATGAAACTTGCGCATTTTGCCTTTTACAGAAGGACGCACCTGTCCTTTAACATACAGAGCGTCCATGGACGCAGATTTTGTGAACATTGTCAGCGTCCCCGCAGGTAAGGCTTGAGAGAACCTGCGACCCCAGAGATAAACATATTTTTTACAAGACTTTCTCTCTTCTTTGAGTTTGAGATGGATAACAGAGGCATGAGACTTGCCTAAGAGGGTAGCATGACTGTTGATTTGAGCCATACTAACTGTAAGTAGTCAAGGTGACATTTTTTAGTGTAACACGACGTCGTCGTAGAATGGTGAAAACGTATGTTCCCGATCAGCTCTTAGCTGAATGGTTTATCAAGTCATTACTGCCTTCCATCACGGAAGATGTGGCAAAAGGGGGAGTAGTCACCGAAGAGCAAGTTATCGCTCGTGCGCAATATTTGGACTTGATTTACACTCAATCCGACACGCTCTACAATAAAATACCTGACGCCCCTAGACCGAAATTCTCAGTTCCTCCTCCTCCTAAATCAAACAATGACTCTCATGCCGGCGATGGTGTGATTGGCGCAACAGACACGAAATCGACAAAGGCTACATCTAAAAAGGCCCGTAAGATTTCCGGTCAAAATGCAAATGAGGAACTTCTTGCCTCGGAAGTAAATGCCGTATCGACAAATAAAGGCAAAGAAACCAAGCAACCAGGGGGCAAGAAGAAAGGCAAAGGGAAGAAGAAGAAACAGGAAGAATCATCACCTGAAAAATATTCTGCAAACCCTCCTGGAAATAGGAAACCAAAAAATCCATGCTTTATATGCGATGAGGATCATTGGACCGCAGATTGTCCACACAGAGCTGAGCTTAAAAAATTCTTCAAGAATTCAAAAACCTCGGCAGTATTAACTGATTCGTTTCCAAATCCAGGGACAAATCTGGTTGACAGTGGAAATGCTTCCCCGTCTCAAGTGCTAATGTTATTGGTTTCCAAACAGCAAAATTATGCTTTGATATCGACAAGAAACAAAGATTATGGGAATCCACAGCTGTCGAACAACAAGGATAAAGATCAACCTAGTAGTTCAACAACAACTTCGACAGAAGTTGCACCACCCATCATTCCCGAGTTGACAATAAAACTGCCAAAGGGAGTAGTACACAAGTCGACGTTTAATCCCCGCGCTAGATCAGCCCAGCATTATAATATAGTGGAAGATTTGGCCCAATCGCCATCCGCTATGTCGACTCTTGAGGTACTACAAAATTGCCCATCCCAAAAGCAGGCTTTATTATCAGCCATTGTTGGGATAGACCCAAAGGTTTCCAATCTTGTATCCTTCGATCATAAAGGATACGATCCTCAGTTACCAACTCAACTAGCTTTCCTCATTCAAGTGAAAGTCCTCAACAAAACTGTTCATCGAACAATTATTGATGAGGGGGAATCTACATGTATTATGTCAATGAGTTGCTGGAAAATTTTAGGATCTCCAACCTTGTCGCGATCTTCGACGACATTAAAAGCATTTGACGGACAAACATATACCCCATATGGTATTCTAAGTAACTTGAAGGTTGAACTAGGAGGGAAAACAGTAGAAATAAATGTTGAAGTAATCGACGGAAATATCGATTACAATATCCTACTGGGAAGACCATGGATATATGCCATGGCTACTGTTGTATCGACCTATTTTAGAAAGATTGCATTTCCCTTTCAAGGAGGGATTACAATCATCGATCAACAAAACTTCCTCCCCAATGGTTCTCAAGTTACGGGAAGCATTCCAATGATCCATGGAAGCCCCCATTCGCTTCAAAATATCGGAGTAGGCCTACTAAAAGATCCTATATTAATGGGAAGTTTCGCCCTTCCACCTCCAATCAATTTGGCGGAAGTAGCGTCGGTATGAACCTGCAATATGATATCTTCTAAAAAGATCTTAGAAAACAATATCGACATGGATCATACGCAGGTTTTGCCTCCAAGCCCAATAGAAATATTGTAGCAATCAATGTTCCTAGCATGGGAGGCAAACCCAAATCAACGCTCATCAAGCGTTTGGATAGATAGGTCTAAGGAATATGGTACCCCTTTAGATCCTTGGTTGCGAGTGCATGTCACCGATGAAGGAATTGTTCAATCAATGGTAACTGAAGGAGCACCATGGGATGATTACCACCATCATTCCCTTCTTCCGGATTGTGAAGAAAATACTTCTGATGACCTTTATCATCCTTCAATTTTTGATTTCCTATCAAACAATGTAAACACGATGGATTTCGAGCAAAACTTGTCCAACATTGAAGAGACTATCACCATAAATATCTCGACCAAAACAGATGTTGTAGAGAATATTTATGTTGGCAAATGTTGTTCTCCTTCAGAACTGGAAATATATAACGCTCTTTTTCGTGAATTTAGAGATGTCTTTGCTTGGTCATATAGTGAAATGCCAAGTATTGACTCGAGTATCGTTGAACACAAAATCAAGATGTATCCAGATGTCAAACCAGTACGACAACGGCTACGGCAAGTGCACCCCAAGAAAGCCGCTGCCATTAAGGCAGAAGTTGAAAAACTTCTCCATGCTGGTTTCATTTACCCGGTTCCCCTAACCGATTGGGTATCGAATATTGTCCCTGTTATGAAAAAACAAGGAACAATTAGAGTGTGCATCGATTATAGGGATGTAAATCAAGCTTGTCCAAAAGACAACTACCCTACACCCTTCATCGACCAGATAATTGATGAATGTGCCAGATGTGAAATCTTTTCATTCATGGATGGATTCTCCGGGTATAATCAAATAAACATCCGCCCACAGGACCAGTCAAACACTGCATTTATCTGCCCGTGGGGCACATTCGCATATCGAAAATTACCCTTTGGTTTAAAGAACGCAGGGGAAAATTTTCAGAGGGCAATGAATTATGCCTTCCATGACATCAAAAACATCGTTCAACCATACCTCAACGACCTTACGGCTCATTCGCGAAAGCAGACTGATCATCCGCAGCATTTAAGAGCGATATTTCTACGTTGCCGACACTACAAAATACGACTCAATCCACACAAATGTGTATTTTGTGTCAGTTCTGGTCGTTTACTTGGATTTGTAGGGATTCCTTGGATGGAACTAGTTTGATGAAGCAATTAAAAATGCAGTACAATCTTTGAAAGAACAAAGCTATTTATGGTAAAGTCAAAAAATGACCGTTGCATCGAGCAGTTTTAGCGCATAGTTCAAGCTCGTTAAAAAATAAACATAAGCCATGAGCAAATGTTTCCCCCCGCGTTTAAGCTCACTAAAAAATGAAATATTTCCCAGTAAATAACCATCGTGAATGTAGTACTTCAGCCTTTAAAAGCCTTGGTCGTGTTCTCACCATCACCTCCACTCTGTATTGGCCGATCATTCACCTCCATTTGATTGTTTACCCCTTTTGAGGAACAGCTGCGAAGAGTGATCTCAATAGCCATCCTTGTAACACTGCCATGATTGGAACATTCCAAACCTTACCTGGAATCAGTTGCTACCCAATTTTATCACTCGTTCCTCAAAAGACGAGTCTCCTTTAAGCTCTTTTCACCTGACTCGTAAAATATGAAAAGATTTCCGAGCCATTGGCCTCTCCAGCTCGTTAAAGGGACCGGAAGTGCTATCCCTCCTCTAAATTTTAATCTTTTTGGACCTGAGGGATTATTACACAAAAAGATCAAGCGTTTGTTTTGTTCAGCTCATTAAAAGTATCGAAAATTCATCCCTTCTGTATTGTTTTATACTTTTTTGGACTTAAGGGATTAGATGACGAAAAAGGAATTTTGGAGTTTCCTTTACGTTCCTTTTCAGACTCTCTAAAATTGAAAAGGACCGAGTTATCTTTGTCGTTAAACTCGTTAAAACTTAATAGCGACAAACTTGTTTATAGACGAGAATGAGTTTCACTATCGCTAGGCTCATTAAAACATAGCGATGGGTTTGCCCGAAGGGAAAATTATAGAACAAGCATATGTTATCCTCCCCAAGCTTGAAAAAAATAAAGAGGTACTGGTCAGCAATGACTGGGGAAAAATTGGGAAGAAAACTTGAAGAAACTTTGTTGGTAGCAAGTCGCTCTTGAACATGACACTTTCACTCCACATCCAAGTCGGGTTGGGTTGTTTCATTCACCGGTCACATCACCATGGTCCCATCACACCATCCACATTTGGGGTAATGCTACCAATCCATCATGTCAGTGTCACCGATATGTTCAAGAGAAGTCATTCAGAGAATTCATCTGTGTCTCACCCGCTACAATACATTCATACTCCATTCTTTCATGACCGCCACCCTGAACCGTATGTCATCAGATCGTTTTCACCTCCATTAAAATCATTTGCTCCATTCTGTGTCATTGATGTGGGATTCATTAAGGCCCTCCTGTGACGGATCGCTTCTTGTCGACATCAGCTCATTATCCAAGAAGGCGATCTAGGAACACCTCGTTCAGTACTTTGAAGCTTGCATGCCTCAATGACAAGTTTCTCACTTCCGGCGACAGGTTTACATCAATGGCCTTCGACCGAAAGATTTTGCGTGGTGTTCGACGCCAAGTCCTTTATTCACACCACGTGAATTGTACTGCACTACCTTGAGGGTCATTATCATTATCGGTGATTGCTCTCGTGCTTGTTAACAGCTTACATCATTGGCTGGTAATCAGGCGATGTCTTTCCATGTTCGACCCCAGAACATCTCTCACATGGATAGACTTGTACTTAGAGTGAAGATCGAACAAGATTGAAGACCCCGGATCTAGTCTCATCCATCCGGGCTGCGATATATATTCAGGGAAATAAAAACATCAAATGTACATCATTGCTGCACAGATAATCATCCAATCAAAGGGATGATGGCTCTATTAGAATCATCAGTCTACACTCAGACGATTGTCTGTCCTATGTACATAAAAATGAATTTATAAAGCTGAGCATGGGAATGCCCGCCTCAGCTAGATCATGAAAATATTATGAAGATAATGTATTGTATTGTATCTTATTACAGGTCTCCTCCCAGCTTGAAAGAACTTCAGATCCTCATAATAAAGCATTTCACCCGACATCAAAAAGATTAACGACCTCATGCTTTAGGGGGCAACTGTTATAGACATTTTTGGGCACTACAACCCCAAGTGTGAAATGTCCATAAACCAAGGGCTCCTAAGTCCCTGAAAGTGTTGTTCTAACCCCTAAAGGAACAAGGTCAACTGATTATAGCTTCTCCCAGAAGTTCTCCATGAAAAACTGCTCAAAACTGGTCAAAACAGGATCATTTCAGCTGCTCCATAGGCAAAGTGCGTTGCATCTCACCTAAACACACTGTGTGGGTGCGTTGCATTTCAGAAAGCCCTTCTATGGGGTGCGATGGGCGAGAAGTGAAAATGGCAGTGTCATTCCGTGAGGTGGAGAGGCATAGAAACTTCCAGAAACTTCTCCTGTGACACTTGCCTCTCTGAATTCGACCAAGGATGAGTAAGAGATCATCAATCTCCAAGTGGAAGTAAGAACTATTAGAGGGAAGACACTAATCAAATCACAAGATGACTCATCTCCCTTATAGATATCTATATATGGATCCCTCATCCCAGAGATCCAGAGGCTGGAATTTTGCATATTGTAAGGAATTGCTGTTGGTTTCTTGAGACAACATCAGATTGTTGGGTGATCTAAGCTTTGTATGAGGTGAAGAGGGGCTTCCTTGCTGAGAGGATGATGTTGGGTCAGAACAACTGGTTGTAACTCCCCTTGGCTCTTTCTTGTTTATCAATAAAAGCTATTCAAGTTTTCCTCCATACTCTTGTGTCATTTATGTTTACTGCATTTGTATGGTCAATTTACATCTGATCCTAGATTGTTTATGATTATAGATCCATGTTCTTGTATAGTGCTATGCTACTGTGATCTTACAGGTACTCTGTGAAGCTAGGCGTGCAAGGGAACAAGTAGCGAAAGACTATCAAGAGAGAGAGGAATCAAATCAGGAGATTAGCGCAAGACAGAGGTTGGTCTTCTTTGTTCTTCTCTCATCTATACTTCATAAAGGAAAAATGAAAGTAACTTTGCTTTGTTTGTTTCTAAGGTAGCTATCACACCTTAGTGGGATAAGCAGTTCTGTGTAGACACTTTTCCCTGTAACAATAGGCCCTAATTTATGTTTTAAATTAGAGGCATGGGCCTTAATTTATGTCTAATTTAGAGACCCATCATACCCCCTGTTGAAAGTGTTGCTCATCCTCTAAGCAACTTAGTGACCTAATTGTGCCTCATCCATGGCCTCGTGGCCTCTCTCTTGTGCGTTAAGAATCTTGGTTGTAAATTTTGCAAGGACAAGCCAACAAACATATTTGTGCAAAGGAAAATTCTTATTTCTTGAGACCATTATTTTGCTTCTTCCCCTTATTCAAGATGGTTCTTAATTATTTTTTTAGTTTGGCAAGGTCTTCCACACCCTTATCAACATTATGCTACCTTGTTCCACCATTTATTTGCCTTAGGACTACCTCTTGTAGGATTTTGGGGTCACTGTAAGTCCTACAGGATCATCCTATCGAAAACACAGTTCCTTTGTAAACTGAAGTAAAGGAGTGGAAAAAAATGACATAAATGGTGGAGGAATGAATGGTAAAATAAAAATGTGAGTGACAGGGGTTTCTTTGTGATCCTCCTTTGCTCTTTGACCATCCTTGTTGACCTGCAAATGGAAATTTCATGAAAATGGAGAGGATGCTCTCTTTGTTTTTTTTTCAAGAATGAAATGGGAGGGATGAATGATGAATAAATAGTGAATATGAAGTGGTTGGAGGGCTTGGATTTCTGTGGTGACGCTGGCCTTTGCAAAAATTTCTTCTTTTAACTACTGTCCTCATTCCTTGAAATCACCCCCCTTCATAATTTGACTTTTAAACATTGCACGAGTGAAGGAGTGAGCTGCAATCAACTAGTTGAAGGCAGCTGAGACTGTTGACCCATCCTTAGCTTATAAAACCTCATCTCTCATGCATTGACAACAAATTTCTAACTATAATATGCTCAAAAGAAGAGGTCAAGAATATTACATACCTGTACCTATCTGATGGTTGTTGGAGAGACATGCATGCTGTTGCTGAGTTGATGTTGATGTGCAGGTGTTGGATGGTGATGCTGATGATCCTAATGCTGCTGCTAAGCTCTGGAGGAGCTTCTTTGACCTCTGGACCTCCTTTAAAACTGGTCATTGCCAATCCTGTAGGTGTTGTTCTGTATCTTGTAGGTTTACAAGACAGCGACTTGTTTTGTCCATATCTCCCAAACGGTAGACTGGATTAAGCTGAAATGTTTTGGGCATGTTGCCATCATCATTATGAACCTCCCCATAGAAACATTTGGTCAATGGATGTATGGATCTTGAGAAAAAATAAAAATGATGGAAGGTGATGGAGGCCAATTTCTTAAAAACCATGCACTGGAATTTGCTGAAATTTCTTGCGCATGTTACCGTCATCTATATGCATCTCCCCATGAAACAGATTTTTAAATGGATGCACAAATATTAAGAAAATACAAAAATGGTTGAAGGTGATGGAGGCAAATTTCTTGGAAACCATGCACTGGAATTTGCTAAAATTGCTTGAGCATGTTACCATCATCCATATGCATCTCCCCCTAAAATATCTTGGCCAATGGATGCATGGTTTTCAAGTTATGGCAAAAACAATTTTTTTCTCTATGTACTTTTGTATCCTGTAGTAGAACAGAACATCCTGTAGTTTTTTAGGACAACAAGGAAAATGAGTGGTAGAAGCTTGAGAATGATGGGTGGATGGTGAAAATAGATGAGGGTGATGGATTGGCATGGCCTTGGCCTTGTTGAAGCATTTAAGCGAAGTAGGAGAAAGCCAAAATTTGACTTCTTTTGACTAGACTTGACTAATTTTCCTTTTGGTACCAACTTGTTCTTGTTGGTTGCAGATGTTGGAGAGTACATGCATGCATGGAGAAAGTATTCTTTTATTTTTTTCTCTTCTCTTTTTTTTTTTCTTCTAGGCCTATTAGCCGCCTCAATGAGGTTTTCAACTAGTAGGCCTGCCTAGGCACCTCAAAGGAGGTTTTTACCTAGGATCTTTTTTTTTTCTCTATTTTTTCTTTTTTTTCCAACCCATTGACCGCCTCATGGAGGTTTTCAATCAATGAGCCAATCTGAGGCGCCTCCAAGGAGGTTTTCACCTTAAATTTTTATTTTTTCTTTTATTTTTCATTTTTTTCTTCTACCCTACCCTACTTGAAAAAAAAAATCACTTTCAAGTATAAGAATACTTCCAATGGAGCCATGTGCACATCAAGATGACAGACAAAATGATGTGGAGGCTTGAATGTATGCTTTGACATGTACCTGGATTTGAGAGATCAAATGATTTGACTCTGATGATATCAAGAACATTTGAAGAAGAGGGTATTGTTGCAACTTAATGATAGTCTGGAACCATATATCAATATAGTTGTGATGCCTTTGGTCCACTTGCTGATTTTGATAATCTTGGATGTCTTCTTTTTCCATGACCTTCAAATCTTCCTCTTTTTGTTGATTGATCTCTTGAATACATGGAGGATTTGATGATAATCATGAGGGAGCTTTCTCACTCTCCGATTTTGTTGTCTTCTCTTCATCAAATGCAGCCCATGGTTCTTTGATCTTCTCTTTTGAATCTTCTTCTTCTGGATGTGGTCCTTCAATAATATCAAGATTATCTCTTTTTTGCAATACTCTTTCTGAGCTATGGTGAATACCATTGATCTTAAGAGGAGATGTTTGGAAGTGTTGTACCTCAACATTGTAAGTGGGCTGAGCTACTTCAATGTGTGGGTTTGGAAATGGTGGTACAAGTAGTTGAGTGGGAGTGGATATTTGATATGGATGTGGTTGGGGTTGTGGTTGTGGTGGAGATTAATGGTAGGGATAAAAGGAAGTTGGGTATGGAGGATATTGAGGAAAATATTGAGGATATTGTGGATGGCTCCCATAAGTTCCTTGCCAACCTTATTGCCAAGATTGGTTTTGGGGTTGAGATGGCCAATGTTGCCAAAGAAAAGGTGTGTTCCAATTACTTTGAGGTGGATATGCATAATCTTGAAATTGTGAATTAGACTCTTGCATCATATCCGGCTGAATAGGTTACCATGGTTCTCTTAGAGCTACATAACATAGTTATATTGGCAATTGAATTTCTCCATTGTACTCTTGGTAAACTTCCTTCAACCTTGATAATGATGGACAATGTTTAACATCATGTGATTATGCAAAATAAATATCAACATTTTCTTTTCCTTCATCTTTCATTGTTAATATTTCTACTTGTTTTGTTAGATTGCTAAGAATTTATGTTTTAAAATCATCAAACAAATTTCCAAGTTTAGCTTGACTTACCAATCTTGATGTTGATTTACCTACTCTTGCTTTTCCTCTTGATATGTGTTTGCATGTTTCACAAATTCCCTCAAATGATAATTGATATACATCACCTCTACTTATGATATTAATTAGACCAATCCACTCATCCCTAATTGTTCTAAGTAAGAGGGTTTTCAGTGTTTCAAATCTTAAATGATGTAGTTTTTCCCTCTTAATATTATATATGAACCTCTCTATTAGATCCTCAAGACTTTCATCTTCTATTTGATTCATTCTAAATATTTCTTCTTTAAAATCATGATCTTTATATTTTTCTATGAATATATTTTGCATATCATTCCATGATCTTATTGAATTAGTCCTTAAACTCATGAACCATTTAAGAGCTCTATGCTTCAATGTTGCTGAAAACAATCTCAATTTTTGAGTTTTTAATAAGTAACCATAAGATCTACAAACAATTTCAAATTCAAAGAGAAAGGTTTCTGGACCCTCTCACCTTAGACCATGAAATTTTGGAAGAAAAGATGGAGGAATGTTCTTCATATGCATGCTGACATTAGGATATTGAATGGGGAATTCGAGAGGCTCTTCCTCATTATCATCATCTCCTTCTATTTCTTCTACATTCTTTGCCATCTTCTTCTACCTGCAAAAGTGAATGGTGATGTGGCTCTTACTGCACCATGTGATCAAATGGGAGGGTGGGTTGGTGTTGGAGATTTTTTTTGTTTTTATGATTGAATGAAAACACTAATGCAATGCACTTTCCTATTATTGAAATGAAATATGCCTAATGCAATTATTTTTTGTTTTTACTAAAAGTAAAAATAAATGAATCAACTAGGGAAGAAAACAATACATACTTTGAGACTTGCCTGGAAACAGCACCAAAAAGTGATGAGCCTCGGTATTGCAACAAGAATGTTACAACTCCCAAGGCTACCGACTTTAATTATCAACTCGGGGTTCGTACAAACTTAAGAGGCGTCGGCACTATATGTGCAGCATGCAATGTGTCCTTCCTTTGCTATCATGATGTAATGGAGTGCGTGTACTGAAGTCAAATCCTAAACTAATTCCAGAAAATGAAATGTTCGAAATGGAACCTTAACCTATTGCAAGAAAGAGAGTACAAGGAAAGAGATGGAAATTCAATCCTAAATCACACTATTTCGTAATTAACTACTTAAGAAACTATTGTTTCCAATAATGCTAAATTATCATGAACCAAATGCTACTATCTAAGCATGGAATTAAGAAGCATCAAACATCACTAATGTGCAAGTAAAAGGACTGAAATAAATATGTTTTTGCCTTTTTGGTCTTTTCATGCAAAATCAAGTATGCAAACTAATTTTGTTTGGTGATGTGGCAGGTGAATTAGGGATGTTGGAGTTTGGATGGAAGGTTTAGGAGATGTTTGGATGGTGTGGGAGACCCTTGGGGGCTTTTGGTGACTTCCTAGAGGTTTTCCATCAATTCGGCCTCAAAACAGGCAATTTCAGGAAAACTAGCAGGATGTAGTAGAAGCCTACAGGATGGTCCCGTAGGAATTACAGTGAACCTACAAGATACAGCCGAGAGAAAAATGTGAGGTTTTGGAGGTGATGGAAGACTTAGGGAAGATGTTATATGGGTGGAATGGAGTGAGAAAATTCCTAGGATCACTCATAACTCAAAACCAAACTTGGGAGATGGATGGATTTGCTCAAAAAGCTTGGAGAAGTTTCCTTGTGAAATGATGAAATTGGTGAGGGTTTAATGACCAAGAAAATCAAATCCAAATTGGATGGGACACATTTTTTTATTAACTAGGATGTCTTAGGTCCCTATTCCAAGTGGAATCACTCAAAAGGACCTTTGTTAACCCTTGCAAAAAAATAAAAAATATTACTAGTTGAAAATCTAGAAATTCGAGAACTAGTGAGCTAGTAAAACTAAAAAATGCGTAACCAAATCAAGTGAAAATGCAATGGGGTAATTTTTGTTATGAACTAGATTCTTTTTGTGATCTAATGCAAGTTGAATCAATTCGATTGAAGCCTATTAGCATGCTCTAAAAAATAGCAGAAATTTACTATTCTTTGCTAAGAAGGAGGTCCAACAATCTAAATTTGGGAATAAGAAGACTAATCCAAGAAACTCAATGATTATTATGAACTTCCAAATATTTTCCAAGGATGAAATAATGCTTGTGATCCTTTAAAATAACTTACATCAACCATTTAACTCATTCCTACAACAAGAAATCATTAATATTAAATGTAGAAATAGAAAGAAATAAAAAATAGAGATGCATGTGAATAAGCAATGAAAATAAGGAAAGAAAATGATACAAAAGAGCTCTGAGGTTCTTGGGATGGCCAAGACTAAAGAAAATCAATGACTTATGGAAGAGAACAAGATTTAGAAGCTGAACATGAAACCAATCTTCATTATTTTCATCAATAGAATTACATCCCTACAAGAAAATATAATGGAGCTACAAGAATAAAAGTTCTCTCCACAATAAAACTAATTAAAATCTACCCCTAGAGGCAAATTCGACTTGGTACTTATATAAAATTATTAGTAATCATTCCCCATGAGTGGAGGAATTTTTCCTCACCAAAATCCCTTGATTAGTGGATCTAGTCCTCAATACTAGGAATTTGCATTAAATGACAGGGAACACATTCCTAGATTTTCTCAATCATTCCCTAGAGGAAAATTCGATTTGGTACTTATACAAAATGATTAAGAATCATTCCCCATGGATGGAGGAATATTTCCCCATTGAAATCTCTTGATTAGTGGATTTTCTCCCTTGATTGGTGGATCTGCTCCCTTGATTAGTGGAACACATTCCTAGATTTTCTCAATCATTGGAGTTCCACAATTTGTGCCATAATTCTATAATATCTTATTGACTTATTATTTGTTATTGATCCTCCAGTAGTATGGAACAAGTCCCTAAATTATCTCCTCCTCCAACTCTTCATAATCTTCCCAATATTCTCATAATATTCCACAAAAAATAAATAATATTAGGCACAAATATTCAATTATTCATAAACCTTCCTAATGAATATATTAAAGTTAAAAATAAATTATATAATGCAAAAAGAGAGGTTTAATGTGCTGAAGGATGGTCATAGACCTTAATTTATGTTTTAAGTTAGAGACATGGGCCTTACTTTATGTCTAATTTAGAGGTCCATCAGTGATGAAGAGGAAGAGGAGGATGATGAAGATGAAGGTGAAGAAGAAGAATCGGTAGGGGTACTAGTATATGGAGGAGAAAAAGGAGGAGACCTCCTTGAATATTTCAAAGGGGTTTTAATAACCAACTTCTAAACTCCTAATGGAAAGTATTCCTTATTATCAAACAAAGGATTTGAAAAGACAGAGAATGTCTCTTCAAGATTAGTAGAAATTGATGGAACATAATAAGTGTTTTCGGGAAAAGTGTCTATTCAGAATGACCCTATCCCACTGGGTTGTGACAGAGACCTCAGAAAAAAACAGGGAAAACTACTCTTGTATTCTCCTTTATGAACTATAAACGAAGATGAATAGGATGAACCAACCTGTGTCTTGCGCTAGTCCTTTGATCCGATCTCTCTTCTCTTTGACAGCTTCCAGCTACCTGCTCCCTTACTTGCCCAACGTCACCAAGTTCCTGCAAGTTCACAGAAGAAAGAAACTACACAAAGACATGGATTTATGTTCATAAAAAGCTTAGGATCAGATTTAAGCTAAACATACAAATATAACAAACATCAGTGATATACAAGCATGTAGGAGAAACTGTTTAGTCAATTTAGTGTTCCTAAATTGATGTCATTAATTGTCAACCCGGGGCTCGTAAGCTGATGAAGTGAAGGTGTACTATATGTACTTAAGCAAATTTCTTAGAGCTTTTGTCGTTTGGGGTGTTGTTTATGGTTAACTTATCTTCCTAAGATGGAGTGATGATTATAGACAGATGAGTACAAGTGTGTGAAAAGTGAGTTCGAGATGAGTGAAAGTGTGTGAATGGTGATTTCTAATTACTTGCTGAATTTGTAAAGGAAAAGAACTTGAAAGAAGTAAATAGCTTGAAATGACTTGAAAGCAAATGACCACGTTCTAATGGCATTAGTCTCTATCCATATTGCTGCAAATAAAGAAACAAGAAAATCACTTCAAGGATTGATGATAATGGTTATCTCTTCCTAACTCCCTGCTTCTACCACATAGTACTGCGTAAAACATGATTAGGAAGTAGCTGAAGACAAATCCAAGAATTGATAAAAACTCTAAGTGACAAATTATAGCACTACTAAGCCTTTTCCATCATACTGCTTCCTACATGTGTGATTATGTGTAACAAGTGGAAAAAGTATTAGTGCCACAAGCCAAGACTACTTAAAAACAAGATGCAATTAATTAGTGTTCTGTTCTCTGAAAGATAAACCATTCATGATAAAGAGAACATAAATTAGTTAGCATCCAACTTGTAAAACTAAGCTAAAAACTAGTCTAGAAAACAGAGTAAAAAGGGCAGCGTTATGAATAAGACAACTGCAACTACCATTAGATATTAAAGCAAATACAATACACTTAATCCCGGGTCAAAACCTGCAAAGAGACAAAGCTGATCAGTGAAAATAAAGGCTGCAGCAATGAAAAGAAAGTAAGTTGTACATAACTTCAAGAAAAGGAAATGCTGTAAGTAAAATAAAGAAATTGCAGAAGTATGAACATGAAATACTTATACACGGGCAGTCATGGACAGGGGCCCTCCATCCAAACAACCCACAGAAAACTCAGATGATGTAGAACTTCAAAACAACACTGTTTCCATTACTTTATATGCAGAAATACATAGTCAAAGGGCTGGAACAGCACTATAAAACAGAGTTTTAAAAGTGTGCTAAAATTCTCACAAAGTCATTGTTAGGACTCCACTATGTACCATTTTTGCTATATATTTTGACATCACTTTACTCTTAAAACCATGAACCTCAATGTCTTTATCATTCACTTTATCCCAAGGTATATAGAAACCTCTTCTTTATTATATGGTTAATCTGTCTTACATTTAATTCCATAATACTCTTATATTTTATCAATTATTGAAGTGCATTGTTGCTAACACAAGTCAAAGATCGCAGATAAGTTATATGTCTTGTTGGGAACGAGCGGCCGTTGCTGAAACAGCTGACTTCGTTGCTGAAACAGCCGACTCCGTTGCTGAAACAGCTGGTCCCGTTGCTGAAACAGCTGGTCCCGATGCTGAAACAGCTAACTCAGTTGCTGAAACAGCCGTCAAGCACGCAAATCCCGTTATGCGTAATTTGCGATCCTGGAAGAACTTTTTGTGGATAATAGCAGCAGCCCGAAGATACGGTTACCTGGATTATCTTGAAGATAGCATTTCTGTTGTCTCGGTTGTAACAGTATCTCTTTTTAAGAAAGAACAGAATAGTTTTGTTTCGAACAGAATCGAGATCTTCGCTTTTGTGTAAAATTGTAAATGATGTCTCCTCTTTAAAAAGAGGAGACATCATCATTAGAGGGGATCGAACTGTAATTCACAGAACAGCATTGTGTGAGACAGGAGCTAGTCTCCTTTTTGTAATGTATCAGTTTCTTGACAGATGAATAAAGACTTGTTTTGAGCGTTCCAGTTTAATTCTTCCTCACAAGATTCACCCCTTTATTCCTGTAGTTGTTTATTTCTTATGTATTTGCATTGTCTTTAATTCTGTTGCTGAAACACTAGTTACATGGTTTGTGATACTCTGTTTCTTAGCGCTACATGTATTGAATGCACGAGTGGATGATGAGAGCATGTGTTGAAGATCCCCGCACAGAGGGATAGGGTCTTGCTCCCATTGATTGCTTTCTTTTACTTGCAGTGTGATTAGAAACAAGAGGCCAAGTGCTGAAGATTCCTGTTCCTGGGAATAGGGTCTTGACCTCTTGAGGTTACTTCTTTTACAGTGTGATTAGTGCCAGGCAGCAGGTGCTGAAGTTCCCACCAAGGAATAGGGTCCTGTTCCTGCTATGGTTGAATGATTTCTTTCCTTATAAATTTATTTCCCTTTGCTGTAACAGAGAAATCGTGTCTGCTATAAGTTAATTGACTTCAGCTTTAATTAAGTAGACTGTGAATTGATAGAGTGATGAATTTAAACAGATGTGTGTGACTTTCTTTTACTACAACATTGAGCTGCTTTTGAAATTGAGCATATCCAGTGCGCTATTACCTTTGGAATAAAAAGACCTTCTCGGGTTGACAATTTATGTGGAGCTCGAATTGTGAAAACAATTAGAGCGACCAACAGTCATAAACTACAACAGCTAAAAAGTTCACATAAGCGTACACAGACGCAAGTATTTATAGGCGTCTGCAAGATAGCCTAATGCGTAAAGCATAAAACAGAAAATCAACAGAATGTCATGCGTAATTAAGTGCAGTCAACACGTCATATGCCTCATGGTCGAGCTGGAGGTCCTGGTCGTTATGGGCAATGAATCCAACGTTGGATCATGTTCCCCATGGCTTGCAAAACACGGACAAGTCACCTTTTCCACCGACGTAACCTAACAGCTTACGCATCAACGTTAAGCTGCCTTTATTTGACCGAAACTTGACCCCCTTTGACCGGAGGTACAGGTGACGTGGCTGGCTGAACTGATGGCACAGGAACCTCGAGCACATATATTCCAAGATGCCCATGTGGCTCGTTCTGCAAAATGGCACGTGGAACCTTGAGATCAACAAAATGGCTGCGGGATCATCAGATGGCTTCGGAATCAGCAGATGGCTGCGGAATCAGCAGATGGCTGCGGAATGCCTGTAAGTATGTCAAAAACTAAACAAAACAATCACCCATTAGCAAAGCTCACTTGATCATGTTTAATGACAACTAATGTAATGATCTGGGTGGAAAATGAGGCAAAAGAGAGAGGAAAGTGATGAAAACAGTAGGTAATGATGGATGATAAGGTGTAAAGTAGAGACTCTACATACCCCCACTACGAGGGCATTGCATGTCCTCATGCAAAAACACTAATCAATCAACCTGTTGTGATGCCTCTGCCAAGACATCCAATCTCCTCTTCTTTCTCTGTGTAGACACATTGACCCTTGGCTTCTTTACTAAGCATATGAACTTTAGGTTGATCAAGGCTCTGTCTAGCCTTTTGCATTTCTTCCTTAACTTTTTGTTACTTCTTTGCCACAGGCCCAAATGTAACATGGTGTTATCATGAATCATCTTATCCAATTTGGCTTGCTCTTTCAACTTTTCATTTTCTTGCATGATATGTCGATTTAGAACCTCAATCTCAAAAATTTCCTGTTTTAAGGAGTGGATTTGTTGTTCTAAAGGTTGAACATTGCTTGGGCCAGCGGCTGCTTGCTCCAATGTTTCCAGATAATTATACACTTTTTGCTGCTCCGGGTCAACCTCAGGTGACTTTTTGGGACTTGGTTCATAATCAAATTTAGATCCATGTTCATGCTCAAGTTCATGTTCAAATGGACTTTCCTCACGTGGAGGACTAGTCTCAATATGCTTAGCGTGTGAAGGACTTTTCTCTAAGTCAGGACTTGTAGCACCTTTTTGAGGTGAGCCTAAGTCAATGAAGAATGACTGTTTATCCTTTGTGGCCCCTACTTTTCTGTTTTGTAATCTGCTGCTCCTTCTTACAGAGGTGGTACTCTGTTTTTCTTTTGGTACTTTTTGCTTCTGTTTTTCCACCTTTTTAGAGAGGGCAGTTTTATGAAGTTTGGCCATTCTTTGAGCTAAGGGCTGAGTGTCTTCCTCACTAGTATTCTCAGGAGTGAGGTGAGTTTCTTGGACTACAGATTTACCTTTATCTTGCTTTCATTTCTTCCTCCCTTCTTTTCTTTTCTGAGCAATTTCTTGAGCAAGTTCTGAAAGAGTTTCAGTGATAATTCCTTGGGCTGCTTGGCTATCATCTTCAGTAAATCCAGGATCAATTTCCTGTTCAGGATGCTGTATATCAGTTTCCTCATCAAACTGTTCTTGAACAGTTTCCTCTTGGGCAGTTGTTTCAGGAAGAGTGGTATCAGGAACAATAGTTTCTGTTTGGGCAGTAGTTTCTTGGTTAACCCCCTCTCCTCTTTTTCTTCTACTTCTTTTTGGTACTTGAGGGGACCCTCCAGAAGTTTCTCCTAATTCTTGAAAATGATTTCTTATGAGAAACCTCTCCCATGTGTCTCTTTTTGATTTCAATTGTTCCTCCACTAGCAATTTCACAAGACCATGATGATATAAATGTGCTTCAATATTTCTGGGGTTCCTTTGGACCATTGCACACATTTTCTTAAGACTTGAAAATAGAAAGTATGGGAGGTTAATATCATCTCCTAGAAAATGCATCATAACCTATGCATGATAAACATATAAGACCCCAAATCTTCCCTCACAAGTGAAAAATTTTTGCACTAACAAGAGTAAAGTGGTCCACTCCTCCTTAACATAAGAAACAGGAATCCCTTTGGTAAAGATACTGGTGTCCATACCTGGGTTTTTTAAAATTTGTTTCCACTGCTGATCTTGAACTAACCGGTTCTTAAACCACCTTTCTCCAGTCTGTGGAAGTGAGGTAGCTTGTGCTATGCTGCTTTCATTGACTGTGAATTGTAAGTCCCCTATCTCCACGTGATTATCCTTTTCTCTGAAGGACCTTGCAAAGGCCTTGGTAACCTCCTTATGGTAGCCTCTGAACTTCTGTATACATTGTAACCAGTTTGCCTTTTGTAATGCCTCTTTGACCTGAGGATAACCCTCCAAAAACTTTGAACCTTCCGGTTCTGCCCTTAAGAGCTTTCCCATTGGCTCTTATGGCTCTGTTCTATTTAAAACACGGCTTCAAAACGGCCTTACACAGTGAATTCACGGCTCTGTTTTGGAACTCGGCTTTTAAAATGGCCTTGACTTGGTGGATTTACGGCCTCAACACAGTGGATTATGGCTTTAGCTCTGGATACGGCCGTAACAGACCTCCACTGGTGATTAGAATTTAGCGGAGAGGGAAAACAGAGTATAGTAAATGGTGGCAGCGTAATGAGCACAGCGTAAATGGAATGAAACAGTGTGAGTGGAAATGAAATAGCGAAAGTGAAATGATATGAGCGTAAGAGGGTAGAAGGGTTATGGAATGATGAATGGAACGGCTATGTCCTTAGATTTCGGTTTCGGAGTTACACTTGGCTGCGTGAGTTAATGTCATAGAGACGTAGTACATTAGGTTACGTCACCTAAGTACGAGATCTTAATGGAAGAAGCAGCCGCAAGTGAAATTCAAAATTGTGGTAATCAAGGACTGATAGACTTGGGAGATACGTGGGTATATGGTCGCATGACTGGTAATCATTACACTTAGTGGCAAGAAACATAACCTAGAAAACTTTGCATAATGAAATAACTGTAAGTTTAGGATTTAACCCATACCTCAGATTCCCGCTTAGATTTGCCTTTGATGACTTGCCACTAACCCTTCGCTGATTTATGGCTGTTGCATGACCACTTTTCATTTATTATTGATGACTACTGAGCTGCGAAGAAATTTCAAACAGACTGTGCTTTTTTTTTTTATGCAGGTACAGAGAGCTGCGGAATCATTAGATGGCTGCAGAATCTTCAGATAGCTGCGGAATCTGCAGTAGTAGCCTCCGACTGCACAAAAACAACTTTTAACTATCTAAAAATGACTTTATTGATGGAGTGGAATGTAGTGAGTGGATGGATGAATGAAAAAAAATGAGGTGGAGTGAAAATGAATGAAATGGTGGATGAAATGGTGATGATGATAAAATGAAATAAGGGGAGAAAGAGATTTTTTTTTTTTTTTTTGGAAAACATGAGGTGTCAGGTGACCCTGATTTTCACCTCAGGTTTTCTGTATGAGACTGCCAATCAGAGATTGGTTTTCAGGCTCATACATTTATTCTTTTTTCTTTTTCTTTTTTTTTCTTCTTCTTTTTTTTTTTTTTTTTTTTTTTCAAAAACCAAAGATTAGGCTGATGGAGGAGAAGAATCCTTCTCCACCAACCTGATTGCAGAATCTTCTTTGAACAATTTGACAAACTCTTCTTTTGAGAATGGCTTCTGGTAGATTTTCAAGCGGTGGCCATTCACAATAAGAGGAGTATGAAATTCATCAATAGTTTTTACTCGAACTGCTCCATTGCTAAAGACTTCATCAATCTCATATGGCCCAAGCCAATGAGTTTGAAACTTTCCTTTGAAGTCTTTGAATTTTGAATCAAACAATAGAGCCCAATCTCCTTTCTGAAACTTTCTTTCTTTGATATGACGATCATGCCATTTAGATCTTTGGTGCTAAACTAGATCGGTCCTTAGAATTGCATCTTGTCTTATTTCATCTAGCTCATTTAGCTGGTCCATTCTGTGTTTTTGAGCTTCTGAGAGGCTCATTCCCAATTGGACTGCCATCTTGAAGGTCTTGATTTGGAACTCAATAGGAAGCAGGACTTCCTTCCCATAAACAAGTTCATAGGGAGAATGTCCTGTTGTGTTCTTCCATGTGGTTCTATAGGCCCATAAGGCTTCAGGGAGCCTTTCCGCCCAATCTCTTCTATGAAGATGAACAGTCTTGGTGATAATGCCTTCAAGAACTTTATTGGTAGATTCCACTTGACCATTGGATTGCGGATGGTAGGGAGTAGATGTTCTGTGCTTGATCTTATATTCCTCCATCAGCTTCTCCATCAATTTAGATGTAAATTGGCTGCCTTGATCTGTCACAATTTCCCTTGGGACACCAAAACGAGTGAAAATATCCTCAAAAAGAAATTGAACAACTGAATTTTCAGTGGCAGAAGGTAATGCTTTTGCTTCTACCCACTTAGTAACATAATCAGTACAAACCAGTATATACTTCTTTTGCTTTGATGGTGGATTAATTGGTCCAACGAAATCTAGAGCCCATTTCTCAAAGGGTTCGATGCATACCTGAGGCTGTAGAGGCATTTCATTTGAAGGAGTTGGTTTCCCAACTCTTTGGCAGCTGTCGCACCTTCTAACATACTGCTTTGCATCTTTAAAGAGAGAAGGCCAATAATATCCTAAAGAAAGGATCTTATAGGCTGTCCTCTTGTCTGCAAAGTGCCCGTCGCATGGTTCATCATGACATGCCTTAAGGATGTCAGGCATTTCATCTTCCCGAACACACCTTCTGATTATACAATCTGGCCCTGTTTTGAACAATTCATTAGAAATCCAAGAATAATGTGAACTCTCCCGAATGATTTTCCTTTTCTCATTAGGAAATAAGTGTAGAGGAAGCTTCCCTATAACAAGATAATTAGCCATATCTGCATACCAAGGAGTCTTGGTAGTAACTGCAAACAAGTATTCATCTGGAAACTTATCTTCTACTGGAGAATCTTCATTAATGTTTTGGATTCTAGACAAGAAATCAGCTACTGTGTTTTGCTTTCCAGGTCTATCTAACACAGTAATGTTAAATTCTTGCAAAAGTAAAAGCCATCTTGTAACTCTACCATTAGTGACAGGTTTGTTCATTAAGTATCTTATGGCAGAGTGATCAGTATGGACAAAGGTTTCATAGCCGGTTATGTAGTGTCTAAACTTGTTGATTGCATGTACCACAGCTAAGAACTCTTTTTCTGTAACAGTATAATTTAACTCAGTAGGAGTCAAATTCTTACTTGTGTAATAAATGGCATAAGGGATCAAATCCTTTTGTCCCAAAACAACTCCTCGAGCTGTATCTGAAGCATCAGTAGAGATGTGGAAAGGGAGTTTCCAATTTGGCCCCCTTAAGATGGGTGCTTCAGATATTCTAGACTTTAAAGCTTCAAAGGCAGATTGACACTCAGGATCCCATTTAAACTCACAGTCTTTGGTAAGCAATTTGAAAAGAGGAGATGCTATCCTAGTGAAGTTTTCAATAAATCTTCTGTAATACCCAGTAAACCCAAGAAAACTTCTAACATCCTTCTGGCAATTTGGAACAGGTAACTTAGAGATGACTTCAACTTTGGATTTATCAACCTTGATCCCATCTCCTGAAATATGATGTCCTAAAACAATCCCTTCAGTAAACATCATAAAACACTTTTCATGACTTAAAGAAAGATTTGTTTCCTTACATCTTACCAGTACTTTTTCCAAATTTTCCAAAGCTTCTTCAAATGTATTACCATAAACTGTGAAATTGTCCATGTATACCTCTACACAATCATGAATCAGATCTGAAAAGATTCCTAATACAGCCCTTTGAAATGTAGCAGGTGCATTGCACAATCCAAAAGGGAGTACTCGGTAGGCAAAAGTTCCCCAAGGACAAGTAAATGTGGTTTTGTCTTGATCTTCAGGTGCTACCTGAATTTGATTGTACCCACTAAAACCATCCAAGAATGAGAAATACTTTTTACCTGCTAAGGTGTCTAGTACCTGATCAATAAAAGGTAAAGGAAAATGATCCTTTAAGGTTGCCTTGTTCAATTCTCGATAATCAATGCAAACTCTCCATTTACCATTCTTTTTGGGCACTATAACCAAGGGAGAAACCCATTGGCTATCTGAGATGGGGTAAATGAAGTTTACCTTGAGCAATTTCTGGAGTTCTTCTTTCACGATTTCCCTAAGGTTTGGATTCATCCTCCTTTGTGGTTGCCTAATAGGTCTACTATTCTCTTCAATGTAGATGTGATGAATACAAGTCTTAGGATCGATTCCTTTCATGTCAGTGTATTCCCATGCAAAGGCAGTGGAATATTTTTGCAACAGTTTAGTTAATTCTTCTTGTTGTGGTCTTCCCAAGTTTTTGTTAATGTTTAATGTTTTTCCTGGGAGGATTTCAGCTGTAGAACTACCAAACTCTTCCATTGAGAAGAGAGACATTTGTCTAGAGGAGAGATATTCAATGTCTGCGTCTATCTGAAAATGTTCAGAGTCATATTCTAAAGATACTTCAAAATTTTCTAATGTATTTAGAATTTGACTATCCTCACTGATCTCAGAGATGGTTAGAACTGGTTGTATAGTATCTTCATCCTCTACCCATTCATCTTCTCCTATTTCTGTTATAGCTTTTGCTGGGGGATACAAGTTGAACTTCTTGGTGGAATTACCATCTGATATATACATGTCTCCAGACCTACAGCTTATGAAAGCATCAGCTGTGGCCAGCCAAGGTCTTCCTAAAATAAGAGGATGTCCTCCTAGATTGTTCTTGGGAGTTAAAATCATAAAATCAATTGGATACTCCCAAGAATCTAGAGAGACTGGAATATCTTCCAATACACCATCAAGTTTAATGATTGATCTATCTGCAAGCTGCAGCAAAGTAGGTGTAAAGAGAAGATTAGGAAGCTTTAACTGATCCATGGTCTGTCTACTCATGATGTTGATCGCGGCCCCTAAGTCAATCAGAGTATTTGGGATTTCAACCCCATTAATATGAGTTTTGACAATAGGACTACCGGTATCTACATACTTTTGCATGGTAATCTTACCCATCATTATGTCTGCAATTTTTCCAACTAGATGTATCCTTTTAGTATCTCTGGTTCTTTTTACTGTTTTCTTCAAACTCAACTCCTTTATTGTCTTCGCTAGAATGGGAATTTCCTTAATGGCTTGTAACAAGGGGATCTTGATACATACATTTTTCAATTCATCTAGGAAGTTATAGTCAGGCACCCATATCTGCTTTTCCACCCCTTTATCAATTTGCAATCTTTCAGGAAAGGGAGGTGTAGCTGTAGGTGTAGGTTGCTCAACTAGGGGAGTTGTAGAGATTGATTCTTTTTCTTTTTCTTTTTGGATATTTTGGTTTTGAAGTGATACTTCAGAACCTTTATTGACTTTGAGAGATTCCTCCTCAGAAATGCTTGGTTGTTGAACACTTGTGGAAGGTTGATCTAGGATTCTACCTGATCTAAGTTGTACTTCATTAAGAGGAACAACCATGTAGGTAGGGAATGGTTGACCTTCCATCATGTAAGCATTTTGAGGGTTCCTATTATTTGGATTTGGTAATGGCTGAGAGGGAAGTTGATTAGATTTCTGCTGGGATTGAAGTGCTAATTGAGAATTTTGATTTTGTGGAGGAGGTTGTTGTTGTTGAGGGTATGGCAATGATAGTTGTTGACCTTGGTTTGGAAGTTGTGGAGCTTGCTAAAACTGAAATGATGGAGGATATTGATAGAATTGTGCAAATCTCCCATAAGGATTTTGCATGCTTTGCATCCATGCTTGGAAAGCATTTTGAGGTTGAGGCCAAGGTTGTTGCCAAGGATTCCAACTTGGTTGGGTTTGAGAATTCATAGAGTTGTTAAACCCTTGATTCTGTTGTCCTTGCCAAGGTCTTCTTGCAATAAAACAGAGAGATTCAAGTGTATCTGGATCCTCTTGAAAGACTGCTTTGAGGCCAGGAATTGAGGGACAATCCTTGGTCTCATGAGTTTTTGAGCAAATTACACATGTTTCTACAACGTGTGCATCTAAGGGACATTCCCTTAAAGCATGTTTCTTTCTACATTTCGGGCAAAAGATAGCCAAAGCCTCGGCTTCTGCTTTTTGTTTATTGTGAATCTTAAGGGTATCAAGTTGTTCACTAAGACTCCCTAAGATGTCAGTTTTAAATTCATCAAGCATACTGCCGATTTCAGCCCTACTCACTGATCCTGTTGCAGATTTATTCACCCTAAGGAGAGAAGGATCTCTAGGCCCTTTTTGAGTTTTTGATTTGCCCCTTGAGAGATGGATACAAAGTTCTGCTATGTCATTGAGAGAAAGTTGAGAAATATCCCCTTTCCCCATCATGTTTAAGATGTCTATCCATTCATCCCTAATGGCTTTCAATAAGAGGGCTTTTAAGGTCTCTTCATCCAAGGTATTCATTTTTGCTCTTTTCAAGTTATATTGAAATCTTTCAAGTAAATCTTCTAGACTCTCATCTTCTTTTTGTACCATTTTAAAAACCTCGTCCTTGTGATTAGTAGGCATGCAATAGTCTAAATACCTATCCAAAAATGTCTGTTTCATCTCATCCCAAGTCCTAATGGATTGAGTGAGTAACCCCATGAACCATTTCAAGGCTTGATCCTTCAGTGTTGAAGGGAACAACTTGAGTTTCTGAGAGTCATCCAGGTAGTCATAAGTTCGACACACCACTTCAAACTCAAATAAGAATGTTTCAGGGTCCTCAGTCCTTAACCCATGGAAGTTAGGGAGGACAGATGGTGATATGTTTTTCATAGTGGCTCGGGAATCCTCATTAACAATGGGAAACCCAAATGAATTATCCCCATTTCTATTTCCTCCTCCAATGGGACCTCTACCTCCATTATTGTTATTGTTATTTCCTCCTCCTCCTCTACCTCTACCTCTACCTCCTCCTTCTTCCTCTGCCATGATGATTCTCCTAGGGATTTCAAAATCTTCTGGTTCCTCTACAAAAGGTGAATGAGAAGAGATTTCTCCTTCTTCTTCAGATGATTCCAATTCCTCAATTACAATTGGTCTTCCTGTAGGAGAAAGAGAAGAGTCTCTTCCTGGTTCAAACTCAATAGAAGGTGTAGGAGAGTCAACTCTTGGCTCTTGAATTCCAGGAATTCCAGGACTAGGAGTTTCGATTGGAGATAAGGGGGGTGTCTCTTGTCTATCCCTTGAAGCAGATGGACTTGTAAAAATTGAACTTCGAGCTCTAGCTAAAAACCGTCCTCTAGAATCTCTAGCTCTATGCATGTCATTTTTTTTATTATTTTTCTTCAAGTCAAGTTAATAGTTCTTTTTCTGATCTTCCAGTTCACTCTAGGTGCAAGAAGAGAGCATACTCAAGAAACTACTAAATCAATAACTTTCTCCTTTCTGATCCTCCAGATCACTTTAAAGTGCAAGAGGAGAGCATACTTGGATAGGTTATTAACTTCTTTCCTTGAAAATTTTATGTTTTTTTTTTATCTAAGTATGGCTACTTAATTTCACTTCCCCGGCAACGGCGCCAAAATGTTTAGTCAATTTAGTGTTCCTAAATTGATGTCATTAATTGTCAACCCGGGGCTCGTAAGCTGATGAAGTGAAGGTGTACTATATGTACTTAAGCAACTTTCTTAGAGCTTTTGTCGTTTGGGGTGTTGTTTATGGTTAACTTATCTTCCTAAGATGGAGTGATGATTATAGACAGATGAGTGCAAGTGTGTGAAAAGTGAGTTCGAGATGAGTGAAAGTGTGTGAATGGTGATTTCTAATTACTTGCTGAATTTGTAAAGGAAAAGAACTTGAAAGAAGTAAATAGCTTGAAATGACTTGAAAGCAAATGACCACGTTCTAATGGCATTAGTCTCTATCCATATTGCTGCAAATAAAGAAACAAGAAAATCACTTCAAGGATTGATGATAATGGTTATCTCTTCCTAACTCCCTGCTTCTACCACATAGTACTGCATAAAACACGATTAGGAAGTAGCTGAAGACAAATCCAAGAATTGATAAAAACTCTAAGTGACAAATTATAGCACTACTAAGCCTTTTCCATCATACTGCTTCCTACATGTGTGATTATGTGTAACAAGTGGAAAAAGTATTAGTGCCACAAGCCAAGACTACTTAAAAACAAGCTGCAATTAATTAGTGTTCTGTTCTCTGAAAGATAAACCATTCATGATAAAGAGAACATAAATTAGTTAGCATCCAACTTGTAAAACTAAGCTAAAAACTAGTCTAGAAAACAGAGTAAAAAGGGCAGCGTTATGAATAAGACAACTGCAACTACCATTAGATATTAAAGCAAATACAATACACTTAATCCCGGGTCAAAACCTGCAAAGAGACAAAGCTGATCAGTGAAAATAAAGGCTGCAGCAATGAAAAGAAAGTAAGCTGTACATAACTTCAAGAAAAGGAAATGCTGTAAGTAAAATAAAGAAATTGCAGAAGTATGAACATGAAATACTTATACACGGGCAGTCATGGACAGGGGCCCTCCATCCAAATAACCCACAGAAAACTCAGATGATGTAGAACTTCAAAACAACACTGTTTCCATTACTTTATATGCAGAAATACATAGTCAAAGGGCTAGAACAGCACTATAAAACAGAGTTTTAAAAGTGTGCTAAAATTCTCACAAAGTCATAAACTACAACAGCTAAAAAGTTCACATAAGCGTACGCAGACGCAAGTATTTATAGGCGGCTGCAAGATAGCCTAATGCGTAAAGCATAAAACAGAAAATCAACAGAATGTCATGCGTAATTAAGTGCAGTCAACACGTCATATGCCTCATGGTCGAGCTGGAGGTCCTGGTCGTTATGGGCAATGAATCCAACATTGGATCATGTTCCCCACGGCTTGCAAAACACGGACAAGTGACCTTTTCCACCGACCTAACCTAACAGCTTACGCATCAACGTTAAGCTGCCTTTATTTGATCGAAACTTGACCCCCTTTGACCGGAGGTACAGGTGACGTGGCTGGCTGAACTGATGGCACAGGAACCTCGAGCACATATATTCCAACATGCCCATGTGGCTCGTTCTGCAAAATGGCACGTGGAACCTTGAGATCAACAAAATGGCTGCGGGATCATCAGATGGCTACGGAATCAGCAGATGGCTGCGGAATCAGCAGATGGCTGCGGAATGCCTGTAAGTATGTCAAAAACTAAACAAAACAATCACCCATTAGCAAAGCTCACTTGATCATGTTTAATGAAAACTAATGTAATGATCTGGGTGGAAAATGAGGCAAAAGAGAGAGGAAAGTGATGAAAACAGTAGGTAATGATGGATGATAAGGTGTAAAGTAGAGACTCTACAGAAACTCAAGTAGTTTTATTGATAAAGCAAGAAGATCCAGGAGGAGTTACAACCGATGATTCCTGATCCAGCATCAACCTCCCAGCATAGAATCCCTTCTTCACCTCTAACAAAGCATAAACCACCCAATACTCTGATATCTATCACAAAACCAACAGCAATTCTCTACAATGTACAAAATTCCAGCCTCTGGATCTCTTGGTGAGGGATCCATATATAGATGTATGCAAAGAGGATGAGTCAGCTCATGAATTGATTAGTGGCTTCTCTCTGTTAGTTCTTGCTTCCACTTGGAGACTGAGAGCCTCTTACTCATCACTGGTCGAATTCAGTGAGGCAAGTGTCATTGGAGAAGATTCTGGAAGCTTCCATTGTCTCTCCACCTCATGGAATGACTCTACCACTTGTCATTTCCCGCTCAACGCACCCTGGTAGTGCATTCAAGTGCATTGCAATGCACCTAGCCAGTGTATTTGGGTGCTTTGCAAGGCAGCTAGCTAGTGGAGCATCTGAAATGATCCTGATTTGACTAGTTTTGAGCAGTTTCTGGTGGAGAACTTCTGGGAGAAGCTGTAATTTGTTGACCTTGTTTCTTCAGGAGCTGGAACAACACTTTTAGGGACTTAGGATCCCTTGGTTTATGGACATTTCATGCTTATAGCTGTAAGGCACAAAAATGTCTATAACAGTTGCCCTCTAAAGTATGAGGCCGTTTATCGGGTGAAATGCTTTATTAGGAGGATCCGAAGTTCTTCTAATGCTAGGAAGGAGACCTATAATAAGATACAATACAATACATTATCTTCATACTGTTTTCATGATCTAGCTGAGGCGGGCATTCCCATGCTCAACTTTATAAATTCATTTTCATGTACATAGGACAGACAATCGTCTGATGGTAGACTGATGATTCTGATGAAGTCATCATCCTTTTGGTAGGATGATTATCTGTGCTGCAATGCTGTACATTTCAATGTCTTTATTTTTCCTGAATATATATCGCAGCTCGGATGGATGAAATTAGATCCGGGGTCTTCAATCTCGTCCGATCTTCACTTGAAGTACAAGTCGATCCATGTGAGAAATGTTTTGAAGTCGAACATGGAAAGACATCGCTTGATTACCAGTCAATGACGTAAACTGTTAACAAGCGCGAGAGGAATCACCGATAATGATAATGACCCTCAAGGTACTGCAGTACAATTCACGTGGTGTGAATAAAGGACTTGGCGTCGAACACCACACAAAATCTTTCGGTCGAAGGTCATTGATGTATACCTGTCGCTGGAAGTGAGAAACTTGCCATTGAGGCATGCAAGCTTCAAAGTACTGAATGGGGTGTTCCTAGATCAACTTCTTGGATAATGAGCTGATGTTGACAAGAAGCGATCCGTCAAAGGAGGGCCTTAATGAATCCCACATTAATGACAGGGAACGGAGCAAATGATTTTGATGGAGGTGAAAACGATCTGGTGATATATGGTTCAGGGTGGCGGTCATGAAAGAATGAAGTATAGTGTATGGTAGTGGATGGGACACGGGTGACTTCTCTGGATGACTTCTCTTGAACATGTCAGCGACACTTATGTGATGGATCGGTAGCATTTACCCCAAATGTGGATGGTATGGCGTGACCATGGTGATGTGACCGGTGAATGAAACAACCCAACCCGACTCTGGCATGGAGTGGAAGTGTCATGTTCAAGAGCGACTTGCTACCAATAAAGTTTCTTTGAGTTTTCTTCCCAATTTTTCCCCAGTCATTGCTGACCAGTACCTCTTTATTTTTGTCAAGCTTGAGGAGGATAACATATGCTTGTTCTATAATTTGCCCTTCGGGCAAACCCATCGCTATGTTTTAACGAGCCTAGCGATAGTGAAACTCGTTCTCGCCTAAAGACAAGTTTGTCGCTATTAATTCTTTTTAACGAGTCTAACGACAAAGATAACTCGGTCCTTTTCATTTTTAGGGAGTCTGAAAAGGTACGTAAAGATAGCTCCGGAATTCCTTTTTCGTCATCTAATCCCTTAAGTCCGAAAAAGTATAAAACAATACAGAAGGGATGAATTTTTGATAGTTTTAACGAGCCGAACAAAACAAGCGCTCGATCTTTTTGTGCAATAATCCCTCAGGTCCAAAAAGATTAAAATCTAGAGGAGGGATAGCACTTCCTGTCGCTTTAACGAGCTGGAAGGCCAAAACTCGGCAATCTTTTCATATTTTACGAGTCAGATGAAAAGAGCTTAAAGAAGACTCGTCTTTTGAGGAACGAGTGATAAAATGGGTAGCAGCTGATTCCAGGTAAGGTTTGGAATTTTCCAATCACGGCAGTGTCACAAGGATGGCTAGTGAAATCACTCTTTGTAGCTGTTCCTCAAAAATGGGTAAACAATCAAATGGAGGTGAATGATCGGCCAATGGAAAAGTGGAGGTGACGGTGCAAACACGACCAAGGCTTTAATGGCTGAAAATGCTTCATTCACGGTGGTTATTTACCGGGGGATAGTTCATTTTTTAACGAGCTTAAACGCAGGTGGAAACATTTGCTCGTGTCTTATGTTTATTTTTTAACGAGCTTGAACTATGTGCTAAAACTGCTCGATAATCTAGTCATATGATAAGAATGTCTCATATAAAACGGCAATTTTTAGATTTTTGCCCCACATCCTTTCTTTATGCAAGTTAGATGACGACTAATCCTACGAGTTTAAAGGGTTAGCCTACGGGTTTAAAGGGAGGACCTAAAAATTTAAAAAATAAATAGTCGCCCTTCGCTTGCACTCTAAAAGGTTTTCATGCCCCCAGGTATAAAATATGGTTTCAAGGTTACCCCCCAATTTGCAGACAAAACATTCGTTCTATCAGGAGAGGCCTACCTCTTACAGGTCACCCAAAGATTGCTCTATTCGCAGTGCAAACAAAACATTTCTTCGGCGATGTCTACCGAGATAAACAAGGGTGAGTGACTCCGTCTATCAACTCACATAACTTTGACAAGAGAATCTTATTCTAGAATAACCCCTCTTCCACCGACGGACGGGGTACAGACTAGTCATATTCTCCCGCGGAAACCTACCCTATACCCGAAGTTTTCCTGCCGAAGCAAACCAGGATGCATGCCCCCTGGGTTTCAGTCATATCCCTCCAAATTACTCGCGCTCATCGGGAGGACGGACTGGGACTTGAGACATTTCTTGCGTGAAGAGACCATTTAGAGCCGGTATATGACTATTTGCTATGCGTGATCCGGGAAATGAAAGCTGGTCCACGAGCTTGACCACTCTTCCTTCGTGCGGAAAACACATTACTCTAAAGAGTGAGGAGACGATGGCTCCCATGCAATAAATATAGTCTCGTCCAAGGAGTAGGTTATAATCCAAGGGTCCTTGAACGACCATGACGTTCATGCGAACTGTCTTCCCTCTCAATGTTATGGGCACATCGGGAAGGATCCCTAAAGGTCGACTAGTTCCTTTATCAAAGCCTGTCAGATTTCTCATCTCAGGCGACAGCGATGGCAAACCAAGCACTTTCCAAGCAATAGAGGAAAGGATACTCACAGAAGCCCCCTCATCTATGATGGTACCAGCCATTACCATTCTATATATTTGAATGATAATTCAGAATGGTATGCTTGCTGGCAAACGGGGTCTGCCTAGTTGATTCCAGTCGAAGGAGACAACTAGGTTGCTTGGAGGTGGGACCGAGTAGACGGCTGGGTATGGCTCTGACGAACTTCCTTCCTGCGGTAAAGGAATGGGTAGATTGCCCCCGTGTTCGTCGGAGTCCGTGTTGATGAAGAGAATTTGGACGGTGTCATCCTTGTTCTCTTCAGTGACTGTATCATCCGAAGATAAAACCTCTGAAGGCAAGACCGGGTCAACTGCCGCCTCGAACTTTTGACTTTCGTCTGGTATGGATTTAGTTGGTTTATCCTCAATGATAGACGCTTCAGCCGACCACTTGAGCGGGCCAGCTGGATTCTCAACTAGTGATGGACTTGGCAAGAGTTTTTTGTATCCAGGAGGAAGTCGTAACGGTGAAACCAGACGATCATCCAAAACTCTTTTAGCTTCATCTAAGAAGGGACAACGGTGGAGGGCATGGTTGCCTTCACATAGTTTACAGGGAAATCTAGCTTTCCCTTTTTGTCCTGGGGCTTCACTTTCACTAGTTGACGGTGTGCTTGCAACATGATCTCCAGAGGTTGATGACACCGGATTGTGCAAATGCGGAGACCAGTCCCTTAGTATCCGGGGGATGCAAGGACAATCTCTGTGAAAGTGGTCTCCTTTGCAAATGACACATGGCGATTTAGGCCTGGTCGGTGCTGTGTGTGGATTTTCGTTAGACGACACTCGTTTTCCCCCATTCGCCTTTGGCTCCTTCTTCTTTTTCTCTTTCTTCTTCTTTTCCTTCTTCTCCTTAGGGACTTGGCTTTTAGCTTTACCAGTCCCGTCAAGCGAAGAGGAAGGAGGAGAGGAAGAATTAGAGGAAGTAGAAGGCTGGTGGGTAACTCTGGACTCGTCTAATTGCTGATTCGATTGTTCATGAATAGTGGTGTTCTGAACGACATTGGTTGAGAAGAGCCATACTGGCAAGCCAATTGTCAGTCCTGGAAGGGACAATGTGGCCATATGAGGCGCACCAACATCTCCCCAAGAGGAGAAGGGACTAGGATTTCCACCAAGGGGAATTCCTTGGTTGGTAGGCTCCATTTTCTCAACCTAAAGATCAACGCAGGAAAAGGGTATGAATATTCCATTTAAAATAAATTTTAACACGCTTTGACACAACTTGTTTTTTCAGTTTTAAAGAGTTGAGAAAAAACAAAAGATGACTCTAGTCTCCTTTGATTTTTAATGAGCCTAAAGTGACAAGTGCTCAAATGGACCTTTTCCGTTAAGGAGTCTGAAAAGGAACGAAAGGGACTGCTCTGGAGATCTAGGTAGAGGAAGTACCAAACCAATCGCAAAACTGCAGAATACTTTTTAGGGTACGGCAGTCAATCTTCCCGAATGCTGTGTTCAGTGCATTGCGATCAGTAGGGTGGCCGACACGGCTTCCTATGGATAAAGGTTTTATGCCTATAGGGGTCTCCCAATATATACTCGACAGTACGTGGGAGCACAAGTCCGTACTAGCACTTATCGTCTCAAAGTGGAGGAATCACCCAACCATCGGTGAGGACAACAGTTACCAGGCTTTACGACGCCGGAACACGTCTCTAGCCTAGACCTCTAAATGTTGTGCGTTAAGTTACAAAGCATTGGTAAGTTCATTGAATTTATTTTAGGTTGATCTTTCTTATGAAGTTTGCCTTTTGGGTTCACCACGAGATGTAGATGTAATTCCTAAAATGCAATCTAAAGATGATAAGCAAGCTTTTATCTCTTTTCAGCAATGAAAATCCTAGCTACAAGGGGAAAAGAAAGACACAATCTTTTCTCAAAGAGCAAAGAGCACACTGTAAATGCGCTTTTCCTAAATCAAGCCATACAAACTGTCAATATGCAAATGCACTTGTGCATGTATTTGTTTTTCACTTTCTTAATATTTATGCCTAAAAAGAAAGTTGTTGTACAAATTTGAATTGGATTTCGGGTGAAAAACACAAACAAGCTTCTTTTCGAAATCAAAAGGTAGAGACGATTATGACACTTTATGATTTTGAAGTAAACACTTGTTTCGATACTAGAAATTCACAAATTCAAGCCAAAGGCAAAAGTAAAAGCGTAATCGACTCTCAACAGCAAATAAACTTTCTCCTAAGATCAAAACTGACACTGACGACAGATCTAAATCCAAGGACGACAGTATGACTAGTTTACTTTTGCAATGGGAAACTGTAAATGATGTAACAAACACACAAAAACAAAAACAATTTCTTTTATACAACTGAGGCAGAATTAAGGCAAAGAAAAGGGGCTTTTAAATAGACAAACACACTGATCACAGGTTGCAAAAATCAGAGGCAAAACTGGAAAAAATGAGCAAAGAACCTCAGCTAGGCAGGGCTAGGCTGATCAACGCACCTGCTACACAGAGAAACTGAATTGCAACGCAGGTAGCCCTCTTGGGAACTGCGCTGAAATGCAGAGTCTCTTCATAGAGCCTGCGCTGGAGCAGAAACGAGAATTCTCTCCGGGTTCTGGGTCATGGTTTGGAGTTTAATCTATGGTTTTTGGCCGGGTAAAAACAATCAGTAATGCACAATCAGAGGGTTGATTTAAAAGAGGTTTAAGAGCTATCACAAAGGGTAATCAGATCACTTGTGAATCAGCTGTTCAGATCATAAAAAGATCCAGTGAATGGACTAGAGTAACAGATGTCTACTTTGCATTTGTAAATGGCAAATGCAGTTCGATTTGCTACTCCTAAGTTTACGAGATGAAAAACAATAGAAACACAAACTAACTAACTAGACACGATCCCCAGCGGAGTCACCATTTTGTTTTTGGGAAAAGTGTCTATTCAGAACGACCCTATCCCACTGGGTTGTGACAGAGACCTCAGAAACAAACAGGGAAAACTACTCTTGTATTCTCCTTTATGAACTATAAACGAAGATGAATAGGATGAACCAACCTGTGTCTTGCGCTAGTCCTTTGATCCGATCTCTCTTCTCTTTGACAGCTTCCAGCTACCTGCTCCCTTACTTGCCCAGCGTCACCAAGTTCCTACAAGTTCACAGAAGAAAGAAACTACACAAAGACATGGATTTATGTTCATAAAAAGCTTAGGATCAGATTTAAGCTAAACATACAAATATAACAAACATCAGTGATATACAAGCATGTAGGAGAAACTCAAGTAGTTTTATTGATAAAGCAAGAAGATCTAGGAGGAGTTACAACCGATGATTCCTGATCCAGCATCAACCTCCCAGCATAGAATCCCTTCTTCACCTCTAACAAAGCATAAACCACCCAATACTCTGATATCTATCACAAAACCAACAACAATTCTTTGCAATGTACAAAATTCCAGCCTCTGGATCTCTTGGTGAGGGATCCACATATAGATGTATGCAAAGAGGATGAGTCAGCTCATGAATTGATTAGTGGCTTCTCTCTGTTAGTTCTTGCTTCCACTTGGAGACTGAGAGCCTCTTACTCATCACTGGTCAAATTCAGTGAGGCAAGTGTCATTGGAGAAGATTCTGGAAGCTTCCATTGTCTCTCCACCTCGTGGAATGACTCTGCCACTTGTCATTTCCTGCTCAACGCACCCTGGTAGTGCATTTAAGTGCGTTGCAACGCACCTAGCCAGTGTATTTGGGTTCTTTGCAACGCAGCTAGCTAGTGGAGCATCTGAAATGATCCTGATTTGACTAGTTTTGAGCAGTTTTTGGTGGAGAACTTCTGGGAGAAGCTGTAATTTGTTGACCTTGTTTCTTCAGGAGCTGGAACAACACTTTTAGGGACTTAGGATCCCTTGGTTTATGGACATTTCATGCTTATAGTTGTAAGGCACAAAAATGTCTATAACAATAAGGAGTTGGAGAGATGAAATCTATATGTTTGAATTCAGGTAAATGTAAACCCAATTCTTCCGCAAATGAAGGTGATTTTATAGGTATGGATGGCACTTGATATGACTCAAGTGATTCAATTAAAAAGGCTAATGGAAGATCTACTCCTTTTGAATGGAGTTCAGAAACCCTAGGAGGTAGTTCAGTCCAATCAGGATTAGATGGAACAAATGAAAAATGATCTACAGATGATATATCTTCAAAATGTAATGCTGAAGAAGAAGAAGAGGTTTGATGTCTTCTCCTTAAAGAGGCTCCTCTAATAAGTCTCTCTGGATCTGGAAGAGGGTTAACAATCTCAGAATCAGAGCATGATCTAGTATGCTTAAAAGGAGCCATCTTGAAATAGTGGAATCGCCAGGTGAAATTTTTTGACCTATATCTAATCCTTTATTCACCTTAAAGGAAAAGGGAAAAACTGTTTCCCCAAGGAAAATAAAAATTTCAATCCTTTGCTCCTCGGCAATGGTGCCAATTTGAAGTTTTCCTTTGATATAACTTCTAGGTCAATTAGTTATGCCAAAGCATCTATAATATTTTGTTGTTTTAATGATTGGATGACCAATGAACAATTTTATAAACAAGTGCTTCAAACTTAGATAGATTTCCAAGTAAAATAAAAGGTTTTTCTTTAACTACACATAGTTAATTTGATTTTAATGGGGTGGAAAAGTAGAGCTTGGAGAAGTATAATTGATTTAATATAAAAACTGAATACTTACCCAGTTATAAGAAGAAATTAAGAAAACAATGTTTACTTAATTAACAAAATATAATTAAACTGTTACAGAGATCTAATGTAATTTATTTATAAAGAGGAACATAAAATAACAAACAGTTCTATAAATTATTCTCTTATTTAAATCACAACTTCACAGAGGATCCAAAATGAGACTGAAACTTAGTTAAATTTTGAATCAGATAATTGCAAAAGACTTAATTTATATGAAGAAAACATAATGAATAAACAAGATGAAACACAACTCACTGAGAAACAGACCATATGAGGTAAATCCAAAATATTTTATTATTCCAAAAAAATGCTCCATCTTAGTACAAATCTTCTTGATAGCTTGTTCAAGGGTTCAACCCATAATAACTCAAAGGAGGAGTTATTTATACAAAATTTGCAAAATATCTACAATTTGTTTGGAATGGAATACCAAAATAGTACAAAATTACAAAAATATATCAATATAATAGGAACTGAGAAACTACTAAAGAGGTGGCTCTATCCTTTGGGAATCTGTTGATGATCTGGCCTAAAAACACCGATGAGCTATCATGCTATTAGAATGGAAAATTAATAAATTGTTTCACACAATTGATCCCATCTTTTTTCACTTGGGATTTGCACATTCACCATCTTTATAAATGTTTCATCCACTTCTGTGTACCTCTCGAAATTGGGCTTGGTGAGAAATAAATGTTTAATTTCATGCATGATGGTTAAATCAAACTCCAAGGCTTCCAGAAAATCCTTCCCTGTTATCTGTCCTTTGACTCCTGCAAATTTGGTTCTGCCCACTGCAATAACATACAATTCCTTGCAATAATCTTCTAATATAATCAATTTATCATTCAAACCTACCAATCCTGGTAGTCCCTTTTGATTTAAGACATTAAAATTTGAATGAAATCTTTTGACAGAAATATCCAGGGTTTGACATTTAGTTTCTAATTGATTGATCGAATTCCTCTTTTGTGATACCTTCTTAATTTCTAAGATGCTAGCTGCTCTGTTGGAAATGTTTATTTCTTCTAGTTCTTCTCTTCTTTTTTAATTTAATACTTTGATCATATATGTGGCTTATGTTGGCTTGGTCTTCAAGGCTGCTTTCTATTGTTCTATCACTGCCCTGCATCTAGTGATGAGTTCTTGCTTCTAAAAAATAATTTGGATGGATGGCCATACATTTGTCATGGATTGGATGATTTGTGTCCAAATATTTTCCTTCACATGGGCCAAAGTATCTTCCATTAGCTAATCACTCACCAATTTCTAGATCTTAAGTTCCAACTTGTGGGTCTTATGCATCTCCTGTACATACAAAGTGTCATTCTTGATTTTCTGCAACGCTAGATTTTGGAATTTCTGCAGTAATTTCCCGTTTTCCTGTTTTTGTATGGCCAATTCCTATGACAATTTGGCTGGATTAGCTGTTGTTGATGTAGACTCAATAATTGTTGATGATGTACTAGGTTCTGTACCTACAAATGCTATTGGGACTTCTGTGATTGGAACCATGGCAAGCTGTGTTGCTTCCTTCTCTTTTAATAGCTCTTCAATATGTTCTTCCATTTTCTTCAACTGTATATTCTGCTCAATGATAAGCTTGAGCATATCCTCCTTTTTTTGTTCATTCTTTGCTCATCCTTTGTTAGGGGATCCTCTATTTAGGGTAGCTTCAACTGTTTCTTCAATGCAACAATGGCTGCATATTTCTTTTTGAGAAGTAGCTTTGTTGCCTTTACATCTTTGGGATCATATCCCACTTTAATTACATTATTTTATTCTTTTGTCTTTGGCTAAGGAAGAAATATTTTCTAACTTAAGTTGAGATTGAACATTGGATAGGGCAGTCCTAAGTTTAGAAAGAGACATAGTTGTAGTTATCATAGTAGAAAAAAGCATCTCACCAGTCTGTCTGTGCATATCCATCTGGTCAATTGGATGAATTTGAATGGTATCAAATGAAACACTATCTTTTTATAATCTTATGGTGATTTAGGAAATGGAATCTGGGTTTGTAAGAAAGCCATTTGCATTCTACCTTTCTCACTGTCAAAAGCAGAAAGAAGCCTATGCTGGGAAGTTGAAGTTTGTTTCCAGAATTGGTTGTACACATTGGACTTTAAAGTCTCATTTTTCTGTTTGATCTCAAGGAACCTTGAAAATATATTCTGATCATCTGAAGAACTAGTTCCTTTGGACTGAATAATTTCTAGAGGCTCTCTAGAAGGTGAAGTTGTAGGAGGAGTGGTTGAAGTACTAACTCCTGCTGATGTAGACACTTCTGGATCTCCAAGATCAATTATCACTAGTTGAGATTTTTCTGTTGGTGTGACCAGGCCAACCTTTGGCTTCTTTTGTTGAAAAATGAATCCTTTCATAATATCTTCAGTAGATGAAGTCTCCTCTCTTAGCCTTTTCTGTTGCTTTCTGAGAAACTGGAGTCTGTTTCGTGGAGGTAGATACAACCTGTTCATCTACCTCTTGAAGAGTCCCATCAACCCATTGTTCTTGATTCATGAATTTTTCTATTTCTAGCCTTGGAGTATGATTATAAGGAATCATCTTGAAATTAACTCTCAAAGCATAAATAATTTGAAAATGATCATAGGACCAGGTGAAGTTGGGCTGGAAATTCATGTTTCTTAACAATGCATCTGCCTCAACACCAGTTGATATGGTGTTGCAAATAAACGATCCAATCTGTGCTTTAATCTTGAATTGAGACTTCCTTTTGCCTGACACAAAGTGTAGGTCATCCATGTGGATTATCTGCCTAATATATTCCAGAGAAAAGATTCTCATAGGAACATATTTGGGTAGATTATATAGTGCAAGATCATATACTCTTATCTCAGTATAGTTCTAGTACAAATACCAGTCACAAGTTTTGGTCTAACCACTTAAGTGTAAAATCCTTTTAATTTCATATCAAATCCTTGGCTTTGCCTGACTGTTGAGAAGTTGTGCCACTGGATGTATGAATGTATCTACAAATTCTAAAAATGAGGAGGTGGTAGAATTTGTCTTGACTATTTCTGTCCAGTGAATCACTGATTGATCCACTCCTTGTTCATCCCGCTTGCTGAGTTTGATAGGAAAAATATCACCTTGTTGAAAAAGAAACATGTGGAAAATTACAAAACTGTAAATGAACATTCCCTGTACAGTAAAGTTCATGAACTGTTCATGTATATTATCAACCAAGAATTGGTTGTAGTTATACATGAAGGCTGGTTGCTAATCTTTGTTAAATATTGAAATGAAACCAAGGACAATCTCATCAACAGACTGGTCATTTGGATATCCTAATAAGGAGGAAAGCAAAGAAATGCAATGTATGGAGGCTTCAGGAAACATGGAAGATGAGTTGGGAGGATTTCTTTTGGGCAATTCTGCATCCTCAGGTAAAAAGATTTCAAAAATTTGGGCTCTCTGTGGAAAGGTTAACTTATGGTATAGATCCATAAGTGTTTCTGGTGAAAAATGGCTGAGAGAGTCTAATTGAGGGATTAGGAGCATTTGGTTTATGGTCTCAGCAGAGATGGTGATCAAAATGTCTCCATTCTGAGCCACCACTACTCTTTTTACAGGGTCATATTTGGCTTGACACCAGGTAATGAGGTCAGGGAACTCATGTGTTTTTGGAAAACTAAAGAAAGGTAATAGAGATTCCCAAAATTTGATTGGGTCTTGCTTATCTAGGTAATTTTGTTTGAGCCATAAGTGCAGTTCATAGAAATCGAACTCACACTTGGCTTCTGCAATTTTGAACAGTGAGTCTACAAGAGGAACATGGTCAAGGTCAAGCTGAGTTGGAGTAACAGTGCTTTCCTCTGCACTCTGTTTTTAGCTTTCCCTTTTGGGGCCATGCTGGCAGACAAAAGGAAGAGGAATTCTCGTAATAGACTGAGTGAATAAGAAGAGGTCATGCAGAAATTGTTTACCTGAAAATAATAGAAAGGAGTCAGAGGAAAGTGACAAAGAGGTGGATATAGTTTTATTTATAACCTTTCGGGAGGGGTTAACAATTTTATTCATGACTGTAGCGGTTTAATGCATAGAAGCAGAGCTACAACAAGTGAATATAATGGGTATGATAGCAGGGCAACGAGCACATGAGGTGGAAATAGATAGGATGAATAGGAAACGAGTATGTGAGGTGGTGGCTTGGGTTTGGTTGAGGAATAATGGTTATGTCGCAGGATGGAAGAGTTGTTCGCGGAGGGAAACCATGAGCAATTTATTGGGGGGGAAGCAAGTGGTGCCACATAGGGTTGGGGTGTCCTCCATTAAACCCGCTTTGTGGACCCCCCCCCCCCCCCGCCCCCCAACCCTTTGTGTTAACAAGAAACAACCGAGGGTGGTACGAAGTGTGGAGCTATAAAAAGGGTCTCTTTCACCTCTAATTACCTCACATTAGTTGTCAATCTAGGAATGTTTTGTTATTTCAAAGAGTGTCTTAGTCTGAGGCTATCATTTGCCAGAGTAATGCTAGTAGTACAATGTTTAGAAATACAAGAGTAAACGGATGCTTGTTTACAGCAAACTACTTCAAAAGATTAAACTACACATTCAGAAAGCTAAGCAATTTATCAGTCAAGGGTTCAGTAGCAGTAACTCATCCCTTTGTAAACTGATGGAACTAAGGTAAATCAGAGAACAGATCGTGGATCTGGGAGCCAGGCAGTAAATGTCAGTGCTCACTACAGCCCTGGATCGTTCTTCACACCAAAATAACAAAGGACAGGAAATGGAACGACAGATAAGAAATGGAGCAGTGAAATAAGAAATAGAACAACAAATATGAAATTGTAACAACAACTAAGTCTAGCAAGCAGTAACACCTTAGTCTACAAGATCAAATGCATGAATCGTGACCTACAGGAATCAAATGGAAATCCTTCACTCTAAAGGATGAATTGAACAACACACCAAAATGGAACAGCTCTGATTAATGATGAATTATAGAACAACACTTCAAAACCATATATGCACACAGCACACCTTAATAGTAACCTGACCTTGGTAAACTAATTATCACTCTCAGTTATAAAAGATTACGACTGTGTTTCAGAATGGAACAACAATGTCTATAGATCCAACAATTGCAAAGAACATAATCGCTAAGATGAATTCCGTAATAAGTGCACAGCACAGAGGCTCTGTAATTGAACAACAACAATATTCTATAAAGTCTGACAGTATTATATCAACACTTAGAATAACAGTGATACGTTGCAAAGTCAATGCGATAGTTCTGTCTCAGTATAGTAAACATAACAGAGCATGTGATGTAAACTAACAAAACACATCAGATTACCAAATAACGCTGATAAGCAAACCACACATAAACCAAACGTAACAGTACAGGAGCAAGTGTCCTCCAGGGTCGAGCCCTTAGCCTCCAGGGGTACACCGCTTGAAGTTATTCCAGACTCAGGGATGAAATAGCAACCGAGTTTGTATTAATGCATAAAGCGAAATTAAAATAGATCGGTTCTTAACGAGACTCGATGATCAAAGTTTTGATCTTAAAGGAAATTACATAAAACATAACCAACCCTCCTCGAGCTAACAATGCTGCCCCTTTTATAAGGGTGAAGGCGGAGATATCTAAGTGCAAAAATAGATAAAACAGCGATCCCTCAGGATCAAGGATCCTGAGGGATTCACCGAACCGTTAGTCCTCAGTCATCTCTTTCCTTTCCTGCGCCGAGCCGATATCTCCACTTCCTTTCCAGGGCTGATTCGCTTTGATTTGCTTTGCCTTGTTTGCATACGGTCTCCCATCAAAGGGACAGCGGTTAACCTGTCCTTGTCCTTTCCTTTGGAACGACAACTTCTCGTTTTTCCTCCTTCTTGCATAAGGAAATGAAAATTTTCAGTGTTTTCGTCTTGCATATTAATCTCACATGTTTTATTACAATTCCTTATCGTTTTCTGAGTTCATGATGCAAAAATGTTTGTAAGTTCTAATGAAAAGATGCTGAAATAATTACCAAAAACATACCTTCTTTAGTACTCCACACACCCCCCTTCTTACCCTTTTTCATGCCCTCATGAAAACATTGTAGTTGACGTGTAAGGTAGTGAGTGAGTAGGCTGGAGATGGAATCTCATGTGAAGGCCTACAGCCATGATGCATAACTAGGTGTTCAAAGAAATGGCCTGTCTGACCCTTAGGCATCTCATACAGGGCTTGGTACCCAGGTGCAGGGTGCCAAATAATTGGACTTCGGAACCTATATCCTAACCAGGATGGCCCTGCCCTCAAAATGAGTTCGCCATAGAGGTGCAAGCAGTCGACGACTAACTTAAAATTTCCATACTTAAATGCCTTCCTGAGTTGGATATTCAGATTAGAGATTTGATACTGAAATTTAGCCGCATCAATGGCAGGGTCTTCGATAAAGAAAAAGTATTCTAATCCCTGTCGAATGATTGCCTCATGCATGGGTCCTAATGCTTCAATTACACCTAGAGTCTTCATGAGGTTTCTATGTTTTCTCCACAACTGTACTGGATCCCTAGGCTCAGCTCTTATCCACAAATCTAATCCGTTTTCTTGTCTTTGGAAAGCATTATAGGCTTTAAGCCATTTAATTTGATTAACCCCAAATGAAATAAATGCCTGTAATTGGATATCCCCAACAAAAGGCCCAGGGTTCAGCTCGGTCTCTTGGTCTAATACAATGTTATGTAAGTAAAACTCACACAGTAGTCTTTGAACTTTTACCCCGTAGTGCTTACAGCGGTTTATAAAATCATCCAGGGTATTAATTTGTATGGGAGCACCAGCTTTAACAGCCTTTATTTTCAATTGCAAATATTGTTCCATTAAAAAGAAGGCATAATTCTTAGCAGGGGCTCTACATGCTAGGATGTCATTGTACAAAGAACATAAGGTATCCATCTGCTTGATAACTATATCTAATCTACGAGTTACCTTCGCGACTTTTTCTTCTTCCCTTCGCCACCCTTCAAAGACCTGGCTTTCAGATAGATTGATGTTCCTAAGCTGTTGCTATAGCTCTTCATACTTTTCTCAAGGGACCGTTTGCTCTCTAAGCTTTTCTGCTGCTTGCTGAGCTTGCTTCAAACCCTTTCGTAGGGTTACCGTTTTTGGAACTCTTTTCCATGCAGTAGTGGAGGTCGGGAGTTTTACCTGAATTTTCCTATTATGTTGTTTTGAGTTCATGACTCTGATCACTCCCGAAGGTGGTGTCTCCATCTGAATTTCCTTATCATGGGTCAACAACTCATCCATTTCTATTTTAACGTGGATATCAGTCCATTGCTGTTCCTTTTCAATTGGAACAACAGTTTGCTCCCCAACATCATTTGGAACAGCAGCCTGGTTTTCGACAGGGTTTTGAATAGTAGGATGGACTCTGGTCCTCTGCCCCTTTGTCTTGAGGGGTTTTGCTGGAGTGGTTGCATTTTTCCTTCCCGAATTCCTTTTTACCCTTTGCCTTGCTTTTAGAATCCTAATCTGCTGGTGGAGCTGGACTATTATATTCAATAATCTCTGTTGTTCCTTTCGCAATTCCTTAATTTCCTAAATTTCCTTAAAAGGAACAGCAGGCTATTCACTGCGGCCTAGAATGTCACTAACTTCCTTATTTTCTCTCTGGGGTGCTTCTTCATTGCTCCACTCTAGTTGCTCCGGGGAAAGAACCCTAACTGGTTCTGTTATTTCTTGGGTGACCTTTTCTGCCCCTGTTGCCTCCGGAATTTCTTTTGGTGTCTTCTGGCTAGGAACGGATTGTTCATGTTTAGAATCTCCTGCCATTTTTTCATCATGAATAAGCATATTCTCTTCTTTTACCTCCTTTGCATGTGATTCTTCAGGTTCATTTTCCTCCTGAGCAGAGTGTTCTTTTGGTTCCTCTTTAGCATGGAGGTCTGTTGGGCTGGAAAATTGGTCATATTTGCCCATATTGGCCAAAACTTTGGCCAACTCATCTTCTCTCAATGGATCCTGCACTGGGCTGCCTTCCTGCTGTCCCGTTTCCTCCTCCTGCTCAGATTGCTCGGCTTCTTCCTCATTTTCTCCTTCCTTGTTTTCCTGCATTACTTTCTCATTGCCTTTTCCTTCTAATTGTGGGGGTTGCTCATCCCCTGTATCTTCTATTTCTACCGGTTGGCTGGTATTTCCTTGGGGCTTCTCCAGCCTCCCTCGTAGCCGTGCTAGTCGGGCCGATTTCCTTCATTTTTCTGGACGCTCAGGTGTACTGGTGGCATGTTTTCGTTTAGGGATGGTGTGGTCAACCTTCCTTCTATTATGGCAATTAGCTCTTCCCAGCTGCTTTGCTGCTGGGTAAGGCTATGGCTGACTATTAACTGTATCAACCCATGATGACTAAAAACTGATTCTACATGCTTTGCCTTTTTCATGCTTCGTGCAACATCATGCAGTAATGAATTCAAGAATGTAGGTAAATTTACAGAGCATTTTTGTTTTAACACAGCTAAAAGTTTAAGGTGTCGTGGTCTTACCACGTCTTTTCTTCCTTCACAGGTGATGTAGCTTTGAATGGTCCTTGCCAATTCTGCCCATGGTTCTCCTAATGCTGCTGGAAGAACCCCCTTTCCTCTAATTGTTAGGCTCTGGCCTTCGTCCTGGAAGATTTCTATAATCTTCTGCAATCTCTCCTTCTTTAACGTCCGTACAGGTCCAGCGGCTGGCAGTCCCGAGACTTCTGCGATTATGTCGTCGGTGACTACTATGCGTCTCCCCCTCACTGTGGAGTGATCCTCTTGCAAGTTCTGCAAGAATTTAATTGCCACAATCTCGTTAGACTCCTGCAAGCAGTTGAGATAAGTCAGCCACCCTGCTTTTGCCAGGATTTCCCGTGCAACAGTAGAAATTGTTAACACCAGCGGTTCTCTATGAATAGATCTCCCTCCCATGTTTATGGTTTTGCTGTGAAATCTCAGAATTTTGACAATGGAACGGTAGCTGTTCACGCTGTTAGAAACACAGAGACGTTGACGGATGCGAGAATCGCTCAAAATCTAATGCTGCAAGATATACAATGGAAATGGCTTAGGAACAACAAGTCATGTAAAAAATAAAAAATAGTATACTGTTGAGCCGTGCTATTCCCAAGTACGCAGTTTCCTGAATAGCGGTCTGACACATCATCCAAGGAATGATGAGGTTAACCTCCCCCCCCGCAATGTGATAGGCCATCCCGACCGTCAAATAAAGGAGCGGCGTGCTGGTCTGTTCTGAAGCAGAGTCATAAAGGAACAACGTATGGTAATATGCCATGTTCACAAAGGTAGAAGATTACCGAAATCGAGGTGTCAAGTTGGATCGCTTAATACGTAAGAGACTGCTGTGATATGATGCGAGGCTAGGAGGATAGGACATATGCCGTACATACCGATTCTCATGCGGTCATTTTCAACTGCTCGTTTATGATTGGTGATAATATATTTACATGCGTTGTATGGTTCGGAAAATAATATGCATTCGTCTTATGTGATTGATTACTAAGGCATAAGAAACAGAAGGGTGGTAATAACTACCTATTGGTGTAAATAATGTGACTTCAATACCATTAACAGTGCTCTACTGCCGACAGGTGTCCATAACCTTGGCAGAGTTGTTTATTTCACCCATGGAACCATGATCCTTTGTGTATGCTTAGGAAGTGCTGTGTGATGTCAAAATGTAGGCCATTATGCTGGCTTGGTGACCAATTAGCCATAATGCCATTCACGAGGAAGGAGCGAAAGGTGGGCAGGTCGGCTCGTGATGAGACCTCCTGTTCCAAGGGTTCTTTATTTGATATACCTTTTGGACCATATCCCTGGTGTGGTGGCCATAGTGGGAATGCCACTTCACTTTCTTCCTCATGATCATGGTAGGTTGGCTCTTGGTGAGACCCCCTATCCTGCATTTGACAACTTTATATAAACAAGTCAGTTTGCTCTTTTTTCTCTTCTTTTTTCTTTTTCATAAAGTACTATCCCATTTATACACAAAGGGTGGTTCAACACTCCTTAAGAGTGGGAATGGTGGAAGAAGTCTTAACATCTCAATAGGAAGATATAAACCCTTTGCTCTTATTCCTGAATAATAATCAAAGAGGATTTAAAAGGAACCAACATGATAAAGATAACCAATCAGAGCAGAGTTAGTGAAGCAATGACAACAAAAGAGAATAGGTAAGTGTGTCCTTCCCTCCGTCCTTTTACCAATCCAGAGCAATTTCTTATAAAAATAACGATTTTATAATTCACTTGATTTCAGTATGTTGTGATTTTGTATCCATTGCATAAGTGCATAGCTGTATTCCAAAAGACTTGAAAGAACAGGAATAGTAAGCATCCTTAATTTAAAACAGCAAGGGGAACAAGCATAAGTAAAAGGAATACGAGGATGTTGCTACTTCAAAGAGGAAGAGAAAAAGAATACAAGTGGTGTTCCTTTTAGAAAAAGGAACAGCAAAGATCAGAAACATTGTTCCTTTGGAAAAGGAACAGCAAAACACACAAATGCCGTTCCTTTGGAAAAGGAACAACAAAGAGCAAAAGTGTTGTTCCTTTGGAAAAGGAACAACAAAAATCGAAAATGTTGTTCCTTTGGAAAAGGAACAGCAAGACACACAAATGTCGTTCCTTCGGAAAAGGAACAACAAAAATCGAAAATGTTGTTCCTTTGGAAAAGGAACAGCAAGACACCCAAGTGTCGTTCCTTTGAAAAAGGAACAGCAAAAATCGAAAATGTTGTTCCTTTGGAAAAGGAACAGCAAGACACACAAATTTTGTTCCTTCGGAAAAGGAATAGCAAAAATCGAAAATGATGTTCCTTTGAAAAAGGAACAGCAAGACATCCAAGTGTCGTTCCTTTGGAAAAGGAACAACAAAAATAAAAAATGTTGTTCCTTTGGAAAAGGAACAGCAAGGCACACAAATGCTGTTCCTTTGGAAAAGGAACAACAAAAAAGCAAAAGTGTTGTTCCTTTGGAAAAGGAACAACAGAAAGAAAAAATAAAGAAAAAGAACAAAATTAAAGTAGAATGACGGCTGATCTAACAGGTGCTGTTATTTTGAAAAAGGAACATCAGAACAAAAAATACTGTTCCTTTGAGAAAAGGAACAACAAAAATAATAACATTTGCTGCTGGTTCGAAAAGTAACGACAAAGCATTTGATTCAAAAATATGTACAAAACCAAAAGAAATTATGTACAAATTGTGAAAAGAGATAAATTACTTAATGAATCACAGGTGAGGAAGACTTCTCTCCCTCCCCCAAAATTTCCATATCAGAGTCTTGGCGTAGCTGCTGGCAGAAGGACTCTCGAGTGAGTGGTTTGCGATAAAGGCGAACTCGGTGGCCATTTTCCTTGAAGGCATATCCAGAACCGTCAATAGTGATTAGAGTAAGAGTACCATTGTCATGTACCTTCTGGATTTCGTATGGTCCCAACCAATGAGTCTGGAGTTTCCCGGGAAAGTCCTGAAACCTGGAATCATACAAAAGTGCCCAGTCTCCTTCGTGGAAGACTTTATTTTTAATGAGAGCATCATGCCATTTAGCTCGCTGCTATTGGATAAGTGCAGTATTTTGGAGTGCAGAGAGCCTGATTTCATCGAGCTCATTGATCTGCTGCAATCGATTAATCTGTGCCTCCGTTAAATCTAAGCCAACTTCCTGTGCTGTTCGTAGTGTTTGGATTTCGAATTCTATGGGAAAAATGGGTTTCTTGCCAAACACTAATTGATAAGGTGAGTAACCAGTGGTACTTCTCCATGTTGTTCTATAAGCCCACAGTGCCTCTGGTAGTCTGGCCGCCCAATCACGTCTATGTGACGCGATTGTTTTTGTTAGGATTGCTTCTATTATTTTATTGCTGCTTTCTACCTGACCATTTGCCTGTGGGTGGTATGGAGTAGTGATTTTATGCTGGACATGATAGTTTTTGAGTGTTGCAGCTATTTTGTTCCCAGAAAACTGTGGTCCACCGTCTGTAATTATATCTCTTGGAAGGCCATAACGCACAAATATATGGAACAAGAACTGTATGACAAAATCTTCTGTAGCTCTTGGCAATGCCTCTGCTTCAACCCACTTGGTGACATATTCTGTTGCCACCAAAATATATGTTTTCTGGTTTGATGATGGGTTAATTGGTCCAACGAAATCAAGAGCCCATCGCTCGAATGGTTCGATGACTAGCTGTGGGTTCAAGGGCATCTCATCGGACTGACTAGGGCATCCTGCTTTCTGGCAATTGTCACAAGCTTGGACGAATTTCTTTGCATCTTTGAAAATTGTGGGCCAGTAATACCCTGTTTGCAGGACCTTATGTCTAGTTCTGCGATCGGCAAAATGTTCGCCACATGGTCTGTCATGGCAGGCTTTTAAAATTTCGAATATTTCATCCTCTCGAACGCATCTTCTGATATGCATGTCTGCCCCTGTGTGGAACAGGTAGCCTCCAACCCACGAGAATCGAGCACTCTTTTGAACGATCTGTTTCCGCTCATTAGGGGTTAGATGTTTTGGTAGTTTACCTGCTGCTAGGTAATTGGCAACATCAGCATACCAGGGTGTTTGAACAACAACAAAAAACAGATGCTCATCCGGAAATTGATCTTCAACTACTGCTGCATCGATTAGCTTTGGCATTCTTGAGAGAAAATCAGCTACAGGATTTTCTTTTCTAGGTTGATCCTTGATTGTAATATCAAATTCCTGCAATAAAATCAGCCATCTAGTTATTCTGCCATTTGTGATAGGCTTGTTTGCTAAATATTTGATGGCAGAATGATCTGTATACAAGATAACAGGGTATCTAGTAATGTAATGTCTAAACTTATTGACAACATGTATTACAGCTAAAAATTCTTTCTCAGTAACAGTGTAATTTAATTCAGCAGGGGATAAATTTTTGCTAATATAATAAATTGCATATGGTTTTTTATCCTCTTCCTGCCCAAGGACTGCTCCAATGGTTGTATCTGAGGCATCAGATGATATCTGAAATGGAAAATCCCAATTTGGTCCTCGAAGGACTGGGGTTGTGGACACAAGCTTCTTTAGATCCTGGAAAGCACGTTCACATTTTTCTGTCCAAAGAAAATCAATGTTACCAGTTAGTGCATATAGAGGTGCAGCAATATGTGAAAAATGTTCTATAAACCTCCTATAATAACCAGAAAATCCAAGAAAACTGCGTACCTCCATTTGAGTGGTAGGAGTGGGAATAAACAAAATTATTTGGATTTTGGTTGGGTCTACCTGAATGCCAGCTGCTGAAATATAGTGTCCAAGAATAAGTCCTTCAATCATCATCATATAGCATTTTTCATGGCTTAAACAAAGCCTGGTAGCAATGCTGCGTTGTAGGAATTTTTCCAGTGTATCTAATGTTGGATCGAAATTGTCTCCATACGGTGTAAATTCATCCATGTATACTTCAAGTCCTTCATTTATTAAGTCTGCAAAAATGCTGAGAATAGCCCTTTGGAATGTGGCAGGAGCATTGCATAAGCCAAAAGGTAGAACTCTGTAGGCAAATGTTCCTCAAGGACAAGTAAAAGTGGTTTTGTCTTGGTCTTCAGGGGCAATCTGGATCTGATTGTATTCACTAAATCCATCCAGGAAGGAAAAGAATTTCTTTCCTGCCAAAGTGTCTAATACTTGGTCGATGAATGGGAGAGGGAAGTGGTCTTTTTGTGTTGCTTTATTTAGTTCTCTATAGTCCACACAAATTCTCCATTTCCCATTCTTTTTTGGTACCACCACAAGCGGAGAGACCCATTTACTATCAGAGATAGGATAGATGAAGTTGACATCTAAAAGTTTTTGAAGTTCAGCTTTTACCACATCTTTTAGATGAGGATTAAGTCTCCTCTGAGGCTGGCGAACAGGTCTCGCATCTTTTTCTATGTAAATGTGGTGGGTACATAATTGAGGGTCAATTCCTTTCATATCAGGATAGTCCCATGCAAATGCTTCTTTATATTTCCTCAACAGATGGATGAGCTTCGTTTCTTGTTTGGAGGTGAGGTTGGCATTAATGTTTAAGGTTTTTCCCGGTTCGATTTCCACAATTTTACTATTTGCAATAGAGGTAACATGTATCATTTGATCATGTGTATCTTTAAGAGGATCTTCTTCTAATTCGTTATCAAATGCTGCCTCTATCATGTGACACTGTGTGCAGGATCTGGATTCAGTTTGACTAATAAATTTATTAATGGCATCGTCCTTTGTCTGATCTTTAAAATCAAGTGCCTCTTGTATAGTTAATGGAGATCTAATGTTGTCAGTAAGGTATGATACAGGGTGCTTATTAGTTTTGATCATTGTGACACTTGGCTGTGCTGGAGGATATAAGGCTAAGTTCTTGATATTCGCTCCCCTCGTTATGGTCATATTGCCTTGTCGGCAGCCAATATAGGCATCGACAGTTGCAAGCCAAGGTCTTCCTAAAATCATTGGGTGTCCATCAAGTTGGCTTTGGGATTTATTACCAGAAAATCAGTCGGATATTCCCAGGAGTCAACAGATACCATGACATCATGTAGCGTGCCCTCTGGCCTAACCACAGATCGGTCAGCCAGCTCTAACAAGGTAGAGGTGGGTTCTACAGATGTAATGCCTAGCTTTTGGCAAGTAGTAGTTGTTAAGATGTTGATTGCAGCTCCTAGATCAACTAAGGCATTAGGGAAGGTTTGACCATAAATTTGTACGGTGACTATTGGATTTCCTAGGTCTTCATATTTAATGGGCGTTTCTTTTCCTGATAATAAGTCAGATAGAGTGCCAACTACTTGGACTCTTGGATTGTTTGCTGCATTCCTCCTTGGTTTCTTTACACACAATTCTTTGATAGTCTTTGCATATATCGGAATGTCTTGAATGGCTTGGAGGAATGGAATTTTTATGTACAAATTTTGTAATTCTCCCAGAATGTCAAAATCAGGATATTGTGTAGGTTGAGGTATGATTAATCGTTCTGGGAACGGGGGAGAGGATGTGGTTGTTTGGTTATGAGTTTGTTGTTTGTTCACATCCTCTTCTTGCGACATATGTTCTTGTTTGGTCAATTTAGTGTGTTCTAAATTGCTGATTAAAATGTCAATCCGGGATTCGTAAACTCACGAAGTGAAGTGTACTATATGTACAAGATAACCATTTTCTTAGTCTTTTGTCGTTTTTGAGTTTTTTAGTTTGTTTTTGGATTTATCTTTTATGGATTCCCTAGTGTGTGATGGCGAAAATGAAATTTAAGTATGGATGGTAATGGTGATTTCTACAGTGGTTTTCCAAACTTAAAAGTGTTCAAAAAGAAAGCTCTAAACTAACTGTAATGAAATCAATTCTTAAGAGGAAGTAAATGTATCAAACAGTGAACTAATCACAATGGCCCAGTATCCTTACTGCTGTATGAAAAAGAAAGTAAAAACTGAACTTAAAGCAACTCAAAGACTGAAAGCAAAGCAACTGATTCACACTACTTCAACCCCTGTTCTGATCCTTTACCCTTCAACTCAATCTGCCTTATGGGAAGCAATCATGAACAAGTTGAGCAATATGATATCTAAATTGCAGGAAATTAAATTGCATAAAGGAAACTAATCACACTACTTCAACCCCTGTTCTGATCCTTTACCCTTCAACTCAATCTCCCTTATGGGAAGCAATCATGAACAAGCTGAGCAATATGATATTTAAATTGCAAGAAATTAAATTGCATAAAGGAAACTAATCAGACTACTTCAACCCCTGTTCTGATCCTTTACCCTTCAACTCAATCTGCCTTATGGGAAGCAATCATGAAAAAGCTGAGCAATATGATATTTAAATTGCAAGAAAGCAAACTAAATCATACTACAATAAGTAATATTCTGATTCCTTACTAATAGAGTCACTTGACTATAGAAAGAAACCATAAACAAATGAGTAGTATGATGTCTAAGTAGCAGAAAAATAAATAAGAAAAACACAATTTGAAAAATGACAGTGCTGGAATTAAACTTCAGAAAATGAAAATCAGCAGGAAGGACAAGATGATCTCATGTCAGTAGTTATCAAAAAAAAATATGTAAATCTGCCCTGGCTACCTACAACAAAACCTGTAAAAGAAGCACTGATCAGCTAACAGTTAGGAAAGAAACATAAAGGAAATATAGACAGTAATGATCATCAGAACAACAAACTATATATACAAGCAATGATTGAAAAAAACAGTAAATGAAAGCAAGTAAGAAACTATACAAAGCTCTAGTGTACAAGGGCCCTCTGCAACCTCGGCCAGACAATCACTTAGTCACAAATCCGATTCAGAAAAACTGTCTTCTCATGTATTTAAAGTGAAATGTAGTACAGTGGGTGACAACAGTCGAAATTACAATACAAAAGCTAATCCCTTCAGCGTATATCAACGCATTATTTATAAGAAAAAGATGTTGCAACTAATTCCTAGATTTATGCTGCTAAGAGACACGTAAATTTCCTTGAGCCAAGATCTAGCGTGATGGTCATGAATTCATGGAGTGGTGGCTGCTTGGTTTAGTTCACGGGCTGCTCTCCAGGTGTGCCAATACCTCCGAAAACTAAGGATCGTGCCACGCAAACCTTCACGTGGGCAAAACAGAGCCGTGCCACCGTGAAATTCTTCATTTGGCCCTTCCTTTGACCATCGTTGACCGCGACTATTTATGAATGATTTGGCTGATCTGAGGGGACACACCCCATGTACACGTCACGTGTAGCTTACCCATGTGGCTGGTTTCTGCATTGGACACCTGTAGCATAGCCTTTAACAAAATGGCTGCAGAAACTTGGGCTGGCTGCGGAAAGTGACAAGTTTTCGCAGCTGCTTGAACAAAAATATAAATCAAACAACAGTCATAAGCATAGTTAGGAAACCATTCCATAAGTTCTTTTTAAACTATTATGCAACGATTTGACAGCTTGGTGGACGAAGTAAATGGAAAAAGAAGGCTGAAAGGGTATATAGGGAAGTGCAGGTTTGGGACTCAACATACCCGCACTGTGAAGGTGTTGCATGTCCTCATGCAACCAAAATTTAGTCACCCCTTTCTAATCCATATGTTCTGATGCTTCTGCTAGGACATCTAGCCCTCTTTTCTTCTTCTTTGGTGCTACCACCATTCTTGGTTTCCTTATTAGACACCTGAACTTGAGATTAATCAATGCTTTTCTCAACTTTTTGCACTTTTTCTTCAGCTTCTTGTTTTTCTTTTGCCATAGTCCTAAATGGAGCATAGTGTTATCATGAATAATCTTATCTACCTTGCTCTGCTCTTTGAGTGCTTCATTTTCCTGCTTGATATTCCTATTTAGGACTTCTAATTCAAATACCTCCTGTTTCAAGGACTGGACTTGTGCATCTAGTGGTAGAGTGGTACTTGGACCTGCAGCTGACTTTTCTAATGATTCCAAGTAGTCGTATACTTCATGTTGATTGGGGTCTACTTCAGGTGTCTTTCTTGGACTGAGTTCAAAATCTGGTGGAGGAGGATGACTGCTCTCCAACTCTGGCCGAGAAGGGCTTTCATCATGTGTAGGACTGATTTCAATGCTTGGTTGAGGATGAGGTGGACTTCGGCCAACTAGAGTTTTCTCAGGTGTCTCTCCACCTAAGTCAATGAAGTGGGGCCGTTTTACTTGCGTTTTACTCCCTTTTCCTCTCAACCTTGTGCTTCTCCTTAAGTATGGTGGACTAGTACTCTTTTCTTGTATACTCTGTTTTCCTTTTGCCTTTTTCTTTGCTATAGCAGCAACCTGAAGATGTACTAATCTTTCTGACAGTGGTTGATAATCCTCCTCTATGGATTGCTCAGGGGATGGGTAGACTTCTTGGATGGTTCTTTTGCCTTTTTCTTTCTTCTGTTTCTTGTCTTTAGCTCTATCTTCTTCTTCTTTTTGGCCAGTTTCTTGAGTTTCTATAGTAGGGGAGTCTTGGACTGTAGTGCTCTTTTCTCTCCTCCTACTTTTTCTTGGTGTCCTCGGTGTGCTACTTTCAGAGGCCTCAGATGGCTCTTGGAAGTAGTTTCTTATCAAGAATTGCTCCCATGTATCTTTGTTTTTCCTTAAGTGGTCTTCAATAAGAATTTTTATAAGTCCATGATGGTATAGATGAGGGTCTATATTGCCTATGTGTTTTTGGACTGTAATGCTCATCTTCTTCAAACTCAAGAGCAAGAAATAAGGCAAATTAAGAGTCTGATTTTCTAAGAAATTCATCAACAGTCTAGCATGGTACATATACATCGAACCGAAGCGTCCTTCACAGGTGACAAATTTTTGGATAGTAGGCTAGCCCATTCTTCCTTTAATGCATGAACATGGATTCCTTTAGTAAACACGGTGGTGTCCATACCTGGGTTTCTTAGCATGATTCTCCATGCCTGTTCATCCATGCTTTTATTTTTGAACCATCTTTCACCCTCCTGAGGTAAGCCTGTAGCAGCTGCTACCGTTGTTTCGGTCACTGTAAGCTTCAAATCTCCAATCTCCACTTTCTGACCATCAAATGACCGTGCAAAAGCCTTGGTTACTTCTTTGTTATAGCCTTTAAACCTTTGAATGAACCGTAACCACTTAGCTTTCTTCAGTAAATCCTTGGCCTGAGGGTAACCTTCTAGGTATTTTGGTCCTTCTGGCTCTGCCCTGAGTAGTTTTCCCATTTCTTTCCCTGTTTCGAATTTCAGCTGAGGATACAATTGCGTATGAGGATTTTAATAGAGGACATTAGTTCGGTTGCAGGGTTTATGGTAAAAGGTAATGGTTGCAATCCATAGCAGGTGTCGGGAACGCTTCGGATTATAGGTAGAACAGAGGATAGACAGTGGTGAACGGGTTTACAGACTGAAGTGCGTGTATATGAAAGGAAGGTCTTAAATGAAATGGTAAGTGACCGGTAGTGGAGGCGAGATCTTTTTGAATTAATGGCTGTGTACGGGAGATCACACGTTTTTAATAGATAGCTGTGGACTTGAGTTTAAACCCGAAAAACCCATCATGAGACCGTTAAGAAATGAATGCTTGGTGTATGGAGTAATGTCGTGGGATAGGAGTGGTAATGGAGCTATCATATCGAATCATTGCACATAGTAGAACTTTTCATGGTTTGATAACTATACATAATCATGACTTTAATTGCTATTTGATAAAAAAAATTGCTCGTACCTTTGGAAACTTTGTCATTTCTTGCCCATAGCTTTTAGCCAATTGTTCTTTCTTGATGTCTTGGAGATGCTCCATGTATTCATGGTATTTGCTCACTTACACCTGCATTTTCATGATTTTTGTACTAACATTTTGACTATGTATTTGAAAAACAGAGTGATGGTGGCTGCGGAAATCGTTTCTGGCTGCGGAAACTGTTTCTGGCTGTGGAAACTGCTTCCAGCTGCGGAAACTGGGACAGCACCCACTTAGCTGAACAAATGTGGTTAGAAAAGAACTAACTGAGTGGAAATAGTTCTGAAAGGAACTTTTATTGATGAAATGAGAATGAAATGAGTGGAATGGAATGAAAATGAAGCGGAGTGAAGTGAAGAGAAAATGTGAATGAGATGGAGGTGAAGTGAAATGGCAAATGAGGTGGAGTGAAGATGGAAAGAGAAGGAGAGGAGATTTTTTTTTTAGAAAATATAGAGTGTCAAGTGTCCTTGATTTTCACTCCATATTTTCTGTATAAGACTGCCAATCTATGATTAGTTTTCAGGCTTATACAATTTTTATTTTTTTTTAACTGAAAGAATAAAAGGCTAGGCTGGTGGGGAAGAAGGAAACTTCTCCACCAGCCTTATTGTAGAATTCTCTTGGAACATCTTGACAAATTCTTCTATTGAGAGTGGCTTATGATAAATTTTCAATCGGTGGCCATTCACAAGAAAAGAAATCTGAAATTCATCAATGGTCTTGACTCTTACTGCTCCATTATTAAAGACTTTGTCAATTTCATATGGCCCAAGCCAATGGGTCTGAAATTTACCTTTAAAGTCTTTGAACTTGGAATCAAACAGTAATGCCCAATCTCCCTCTTGAAACTTTCTCTCTTTGATGTATCTGTCATGCCATTTAGCTCTTTGATGTTGAACTAGATCAATCTTTAAAATTGCTTCTTGTCTGATTTCATCTAGCTCATTCAGCTGCTCCATTCTGTGCTTTTGGGCTTCTGATAGATTCATCCCCAACTAGACTGCCATCTTGAAAGTCTTGACTTGAAACTCAATGGGGAGCATGACTTCTTTCCCATAAACAAGTTCATAGAGAGAATTTCCTATTGTATTCCTCCATGTAGTTTTGTAGGCCCATAAGGCTTCAGGAAGCCTTTTTGCTCAATCTTTTCTGTGTAGATGAACCATTTTGGTGATGATGCTTTCAAGAACTTTGTTTGTAGACTCCACCTGGCCATTTGCTTGCGGATGGTAAGGAATAGATTTTCTGTGCTTGATTTTGTATTCTTCCATCAGCTTCTCCATCAAGTTAGATGTAAATTGACTTCCCTGATCTGTCACAATTTCTCTTGGGACACCAAAACAAGTAAAAATATCCTCAAAAAGAAATTGAACAACTGAATTTTCAGTGGCAAAAGGCAATGCTTTAGCTTCTACCCATTTAGTGACATAATCAGTGCATACCAATATATACTTTTTCTGTTTAGATAGTGGATTAATAGGTCCAATGAAATCTAAAGCCCATTTTTCAAAGGGTTCGATGAGTACCTGTGGTTGTAATGGCATTTCATTTGAAAGAGTCGGTCTCCCAACTCTTTGGCAGCTGTCACACCTTCTAACATATTGTTTTGCGTCTTTGAAAAGGGAAGGCCAATAATATCCTAAAGAAAGGATTTTATAGGCCGTCGTTTTGTTAGCAAAGTGTCCACCGCATGGTTCATCATGACATGCCTTGAGGATGTCAGGCATTTCATCTTCCCGAACACATCTTCTGATCACACAATCTAGCCCTATTTTAAACAATTCATTAGAAATCCATGAATAACTTGAACTCTCCTGAATAATTTTTCTTTTTTCACCAGGAAATAGATGTGGAGGTAGCTTTCCTGTAGCCAAATAGTTAGCAATATCTGCATACCAAGGAGTCTTAGTAGTTATTGCAAATAAATACTCATCTGGAAACTTATCCTCTACAGGAGAATCTTCATTAGTATTTTGGATTCTAGACAAGAAATCAGCTACTGTATTTTGTTTCCCTGGTCTATCCAACACAGTAATATTGAATTCTTGTAAAAGTAAGAGCCATCTTGTAACTCTGCCATTAGTAACAGGTTTATTCATGAGATATCTAATTGTAGAATGATTAGAATGGACAAAAGTTTCATAGCCAGTTATATAGTGTCTAAACTTATTGATTGCATGAATGACAGCTAAGAACTCTTTCTCAGTCACAGTATAGTTTAACTTAGTGGGAGTCAAATTTTTACTGGTGTAGTAAATGGCATAAGGAACTAAATCCTTTTGTCCCAACACAGCTCCTAGAGCTGTATCTGAAGCATCTGTGGAAATATGGAAAGGAAGTTTCCAATTTGGCCCTCTCAAAATGGGTGCTTCAGATATTCTTGTTTTCAAAGTTTCAAATGCAGATTGACAATCAGGATCCCATTTGAATTCACGGTCTGTTGTAAGTAATTTGAAGAGTGGAGATGCTATTTTGGTGAAGTTTTCAATAAATCTTCTATAGTATCCAGTAAATCCAAGAAAACTTCTAACATCTTTTTGACAATTTGGAATAGGCAACTTGGAGATGACTTCAACTTTTGATCTATCAACTTTAATCCCATCCACTGAAATATGATGTCCTAAAACAATCCCTTCAGTAAACATCATAAAGCATTTTTCATGACTTAATGATAGGTTTGTTTCTTTACATCTTATAAGGAATTTTTCCAAATTCTCTAATGCCTCTTCAAACGAAATACCATAAACTGTAAAATCATCCATATAAACCTCTACACAATCATGGAATAGTTCGGAAAAGATTCCTAGTACTGCCCTTTGAAATGTTGCGGGTGCATTACATAATCCAAAAGGAAGTACTTAGTAAGCAAAAGTTCCCCATGGACAGGTAAATGTGGTCTTGTCCTGATCTTCAGGTGCTACCTGAATCTGATTGTAGCCACTAAAACCATCCAAAAATGAAAAATACTTTTTGCCTGCTAAAGTATCTAATACCTGATCGATAAAGGGTAAAGGAAAGTGATCCTTCAAAGTTGCTTTGTTCAATTCCCTGTAATCAATGCATACCCTCCATTTACCATTCTTTTTAGGTACTATAACCAAAGGAGAAACCCATCGGCTATCTGAAATTGGATAAATGAAGTTTACATTAAGTAACTTTTGGAGCTCTTCTTTCACTATCTCCCTAAGGTTTGGATTCATCCTTCTCTGAGGTTGTCTGATTGGTCTACTGTTTTCCTCAATGTAGATGTGATGAATGCAAGTCTTAGGGTCAATACCTTTCATATCAGTATATTCCCATGCAAATGCAGTAGAATGTTTTTGCAAGATTTTGGTTAGTTCTTCCTGTTGTGATCTTTCCAAATTTTTGTTGATATTCAATGTTTTTCCTGGAAAGATCTCAATGGCGGAACTACCAAACTCTTCCATAGAGAAAAGAGACATTTGTCTAGATGATAAATACTCAATGTCAGAATCTAACCGAAATTGTGTGTGGTAATATTCTGAAGATGTTTCAAAGTTTTCTAATGTGTTCAGAATTTGACTATCTTAACTAACTTCAGAAATGGTAAAGACAGGTTGTATAGTATCTTCATCATCAATCCACTCATTATCTCCTATTTCTGTAATTGCTTTTGCTGGAGGATACAGATTGAATTTCTTTGTCGAATTACCATAAGAAATATACATATCCCCAAACCTACAACTGATGAAAGCATCGGCTGTGGCTAGCCAAGGTCTTCCTAAGATGAGAGGGTGTCCTCCTAAATTACTCTTGGGGGTTAAAATCATAAAATCTACTGGATATTCCCAAGAGTCTAAGGAGACTGAAATGTCTTCTAATACACCATCTGGTTTAATAATTGATCGATCTGCAAGTTGCAGTAAAGTAGGTGTAAAGAGAAGATTAGGAAGTTTCAGTTGTTCCATAGTCTGTCTACTCATAATGTTGATAGCAGCCCCTAAATCAATCAAAGTATTTGGAATTTCTACCCCATTGATATGTGTTTTGACAATTGGACTACTGGGATCTACATATTTCTGCATAGTAATTTTTCCCATCATGATGTCTGCAATTTTCCCTACTAGGTGGATTCTTCTTGTGTCTCTAGGTTTCCTTCCTGGTCTTTTAAGACTCAACTCCTTTATTGTTTTTGCTAGAATAGGAATCTATCTAATGGCTTGTAACAAGGGAATCTTGATACAGACATTCTTCAATTCATCTAGAAAATCATAGTCAGACAACAAGATTTGTTTTTCCACCCCTTTGTCAATTTGTAATCTTTCAGGAAAAGGAGGTGTGGATGAAGATGCAGGTTGCTCAACTATAGGAGTTGTGGGGGTTAGCTCTTTTTCTTTCTCTTTCTGAGTGTTTGGGTTTTGAAGAGATGCTTCAGAACCCTTATTGGCTTCAAGAGAATCTTCCTCAGAAATGCTTTGATTTTGGTCATCTATAGAAGGTTTATCTAAAACTCTACCAGATCTGAGTTGTACATCATTGAGAGGAACAATCATATAGGTAGGAAATTGTTGACCTTCTACCATGTAAGCATTTTGAGGGTTTTTATTATTGGGGTTTGGCAATGGCTGAGAAGGAAGTTGATTTGACTTTTGTTGGAATGGAAGCAAGAGTTGAGAATTTGGGTTCTGTTGAGATGGTTGTTGTTGTTGAAATGGCAATGATAGTTGTGGGTTTTGATTTGGAAGTTGTGGAGCTTGTTGGTTTTGAAAAGATGGAGGATATTGATAAAATTGAGCAAATCTCCCATAAGGATTTTGCATGCCTTGTACCCATGATTGAAAAGGATTTTGAGGTTGGGACCAAGGTTGTTGCCAAGGATTCTAATTTGGTGGGGTTTGAAAGTTCATAGAGTTATTAAACCCTTGGTTTTGTTGCCCCTGCCAAGGTCTCCTTGCAACAAAACAGAGAGACTCAATTGTATTTGGATCTTCTTGGAAGACAGCTTTGAGCCTAGGAATTGAAGGAAAATCCTTGGTCTCATGATTCTCTGACAAAATTGCACATATTTCTACAACTTTTGCATCCAAGGGACATTCCCTGAGAGCATGTTTTTTTCTACATTTTGGGAAAAAGATGGCTAAAGCTTCAGCTTCTGCTTTCTGCTTATTGTGGATCTTAAGAGTGTCTAGTTGCTCACTAAGACTCCCTAAGATATCAGTTTTGAATTCATCAAGCATATTGCCAATCTCAGCCCTACTTACTGATCCAGTTGCAGATTTTTTTGCTCTGATGAGAGAAGGATCTCTAGGCCCTTTTCCAGTTTTAGATTTTCCTCTTGAGAGATGGACACACAGCTCTGCTATATCATGAAGTGGAAGTTGAGATATGTCTCCTTTTCCCATCATGTTCAAAATATCTATCCATTCATCTGTAATGGCTTTTAATAGAAGGTCTTTCAAGGTTTCCTCATCTAAGTTACTCATTTTTGTTCTTTTCAGATTGTATTGGAATCTTTCAAGTAAATCCTCCAAGTTTTCATCTTCTCTTTGTACCATTTTAAATACTTCATCCTTGTGGTTGGTAGACATACAATAATCCATGTATCTATCCAGAAATGTTTGTTTCATATCATTCCAAGTCCTAATGGATTGAGTGAGTAATCCCATGAACCATTTCAAAGTAGCTCCTTTCAATGTTGAAGGAAACAGTTTAAGTTTTGGAGAGTCTTCCAGATAATCATAGGTTCGACACACGACCTCAAACTCAAATAGAAATGTTTCAGGATCTTCATTTCTTAACCCATGAAAGTTTGGGAGAATAGATGGTGAAATATTTTTCATTGTTGCTTGAGAATCCTCATCGACTATAGGAAATCCAAATGAGTTATCTCCATCCCTATTGTTGGCTACTTGAATTGTTTATTGATCAAACAGTCAAGTACCACATTAATTTGTCAACCTGGGAAAGTCCTTTTATTTCAAAGGTGACCTCGTACTGTATGTACTTAATTCTAAAAGCATTAAAAGCTGTAGTATACACAATTCTGTTTCTGTCAAACTCCTTACTCTATGTTATAACAGTTACAGTATATTGCAAAGATAAAATGAAAGCAGTTAACTAGAATACAAATCTGAAAAGAAAAGTAATGGTTGCTCTGTTAGCAGAGGATCAGGACCCTATCCTCAAGGTAAGGATGTTCAGCACCTGCCCCTGTAACCAGGTTGCTAATACACACTGCAATTCTAATTCACCGGTGAAGTATTCTTTTACAACATCAAGCAATTAACAAAACAGAGTATCAGCAAAAGGAAATTATCAGAGGTAATGCTACAGAATCCAAATAGAGTACCAGCAGAAAGGAAATTGCCAAACACACTCACACACTAACAGAAAATAAATGGGTGAATCTTGTGAAGAAGTTGGGCCCTATCCCTCTCACAAGATTCCCCAGAACACAAATGCTGGATTAGATGCTCAGAACAACTTTTTATTCATCTGCCAAAATGTCCAGTTACAATAAAGATTAAGACTTGCTTTTGTTTTTCAAAATTTTTCCTTACACTTCTTCCTCTTCTTCTAATGTAGATGTCTCCTCTTTACAGAGGAGACATCTATTACAATAGACTGTCATAGTTCATTCAGTTAAACCTTTTTGTCAAAAATAAGAAATCCATCCTTGTTACAGGATGCCGTTACAACAGTGTGACGGTGTATTCTTTCTTGGGTCTCTTACTGTTACACAGCTGGTAACCAAACTTCAACCGTCTTCTTGGAATCCTCGTACTATCCTTTGCCGCTTCCCTATTGTTGCTGATTTAGTAAGCTCATGTTGTTCCTGGTGTTTTAGCAACTGTAACCGTGTTTTACCCTTTCTGGACAGTTGCTGATCGTGCTGTGTCAGCATGGAACTCTGGCGATCTTCTGATAGTTGCTGTTTGTTATTTCCGGTATTCCAGTTGTTGCAAAATAACGTTTTCCCTGCTTTAGATAGTTGTTGTTGCTGGTGCTGCAGCAACTGCGTAGTTGCTGTTTCTGGTGTTGCAGCAACTGCGTAGTTGCTGTTTCTGGTGTTACAGCAACTATGAATTATAATTTCTGCAGACTTTAGACAGTTCAACGGTTACTTAGCAACTTGGTTAACTTTTCCAAAGATAATTATAAAGATAACATGAATATGTAATGAATAATTAAACATATAGTCATGCGGAGAGTTACTTCATACCTTGGGATGATTAGGTCATTATGTAATCAAAGCTTTCAACTTATGGACTGAAAAAGGGTAATATTATAGCAAAAATACAAGGTCAAAAATGGTCAATTTGGAGTCCTAACACCTATTTCCCCCATTGTTACCTCTACCTCCTCCATTATTTCCTCCTCCCCCTCCTCTACCTCTACCTCTACCAAATCCGTTAACTCCCTCTTCTATCATGGTAGTTTTCTCAGAGATTTCAGAGTCCTCTGGTTCCTCTACTAATGGCGAACGAGGAGGAATTTCTCCCTCTTCTTCCTCAGATGATTCTACTTCTTCAATTACAATGTGTCTCCCTGTAGAAGGAAAGAAAGGATCTTTTCCTAATTCAGATTCGATGGATGGTGAGGAAGAGTCTCCTAACTCAACCACTGCCTCTTGAATTCCAGGAATCCCAGGGCTAGGAGTGTAGGTTGGAGATGATGGAGGTGTCTCTTGTCTATTCCTTGAGGTATATGGAGTTGTGAAAATCGAACTCTTGGCTCTAGCTAAAAAGCTTCCCCTAGAATCTCTTGCTCTATGCATATCATTTTTATTTTTCTTCAAGTCAGGCTAATAATTCTCTTTCTGATCTTCCAGGTCACTCTAGGTGCAAGAAGAGAGCATACTCAAGAAATTATTAAACCAATAACTTTCTCTTTTCTAATCCTCCAGATCACGCTAAGTGCAAGAGGAGAGCATAATTTGAGAGGTTGTCAATGTTCCTTCCTTGAATTTTTTATTTCTTTTAAGAAATTGGCTACCTAGTTTCACTTCCCCGGCAACGGCACCAAAATGTTTGGTCAATTTAGTGTGTTCTAAATTTCTGATTAAAATGTCAATCCGGGATTCGTAAACTGACGAAGTGAAGTGTACTATATGTACAAGATAACCATTTTCTTAGTCTTTTGTCGTTTTTGAGTTTTTTAGTTTGTTTTTGGATTTATCTTTTATGGATTCCCTAGTGTGTAATGGCGAAAATGAAAGTTAAGTATGGATGGTAATGGTGATTTCTACAGTGATTTTCCAAACTTAAAAGTGTTCAAAAAGAAAGCTCTAAACTAACTGTAATGAAATCAATTCTTAAGAGGAAGTAAATGTATCAAACAATGAACTAATGACAATGGCCCAGTATCCTTACTGCTGTATGAAAAAGAAAGTAAAAACTGAACTTAAAGCAACTCAAAGACTGAAAGAAAAGCAACTAATTCACACTACTTCAACCCCTGTTCTGATCCTTTACCCTTCAACTCAATCTGCCTTATGGGAAGCAATCATGAACAAGTTGAGCAATATGATATCTAAATTGCAGGAAATTAAATTGCATAAAGGAAACTAATCACACTACTTCAACCCCTGTTCTGATCCTTTACCCTTCAACTCAATCTGCCTTATGGGAAGCAATCATGAACAAGCTGAGCAATATGATATTTAAATTGCAAGAAATTAAATTGCATAAAGGAAACTAATCACACTACTTCAACCCCTGTTCTGATCCTTTACCCTTCAACTCAATCTGCCTTATGGGAAGCAATCATGAACAAGCTGAGCAATATGATATTTAAATTACAAGAAAGCAAACTAAATCATACTACAATAAGTAATATTCTGATTCCTTACTAATAGAGTCACTTGACTATAGAAAGAAACCATAAACAAATGAGTAGTATGATGTCTAAGTAGCAGAAAAATAAATAAGCAAAACACAATTTGAAAAATGACAGTGCTGGAATTAAACTTCAGAAAATGAAAATCAGCAGGAAGGACAAGATGATCTCATGTCAGTAGTTATCTAAAAAAAATATGTAAATCTGCCCGGGCTACCTACAACAAAACCTGTAAAAGAAGCATTGATCAGCTAACAGTTAGAAAAGAAACATAAAGGAAATATAGACAGCAATGATCATTCGAACAACACACTATATATACAAGCAATGATTGAAAAAAGCAGTAAATGAAAGCAAGTAAGAAACTATACAAATCTCTGGTGTACAAGGGCCCTCTGCAACCTCGGCCAGACAATCACTTAGTCACAAATCCGATTCAGAAAAACTGTCTTCTCATGTATTTAAAGTGAAATGCAGTACAATGGGTGACAACAGTGGAAATTACAATACAAAAGCTAATCCCTTCAGCGTATATCAACGCGTTATTTATAAGAAAAAGATGCTGCAACTAATTCCTAGATTTATGCTGCTAAGAGACACGTAAATTTCCTTGAGCTGAGATCTAGCGTGATGGTCATGAATTCATGGAGTGGTGGCCGCTTGGTTTAGTTCATGGGCTGCTCTCCAGGTGTGCCAATACCTCCGAAAACTAAGGATCATGCCACGCAAACCTTCACGTGGGCAAAATAGAGCTGTGCCACTGCGAAATTCTTCATTTGGCCCTTCCTTTGACCATCGTTGACCGCGACTGTTTATGAATGATTTGGCTGATCTGAGGGGACACACCCCATGTACACGTCATGTGCAGCTTACCCATGTGGCTGGTTTCTCCATTGGACACCTGTAGCATAGCCTTTAACAAAATGGCTGCGGAAACTTGGGCTGGCTGCAGAAAGTGACAAGTTTCCGTAGCTGCTTGAACAAAAATCTAAATCAAACACAGTCATAAGCATAGTTAGGAAACCATTCCATAAGTTCTTTTTAAACTATTATGCAATGATTTGACAGCTTGGTGGACGAAGTAAATGGAAAAAGAAGGCTGAAAGGGTATATAGGGAAGTGCAGGTTTGGGACTCAACAGTTCTCTGGGTAACTGATTTTCAACATGGGCTATCCTTCCTCCCTCAGTTTCAGTAATACGCCCAGATCTTAACTGAAGATAATTACACTCCCTCAGATCAACTCCTATTTCTGATGTTTCTATTATTTGGACAGATTGGACCGGTCTGTTATTTGGATTAGGGTTGGGTTGGGCTGGGAGTTGCGGTCTCAGATTAGACTAGGGATTTTGTTGTAAGGCTGGCAGTGTAGGTTGAGGGAGCGGCATGGTTCCTACTGGCTGATGCATCGGTCTTTGCTAGTTTGTCTGCTAGGCTGAACTTTGTGAAGTAGGCGGAGTCCATTGTGGTGGGTATGCGTTACTTTGCCAATATGGTGGAGTATAGGGAAAATTCGGCCAACCAGATGGGCTTGCCTGATTCAGCCATGGGGTTGATGAAGGAAACGACTGAGGTGACCAGTTTGGGGGTGGGGGTTGGGATTGACTTTGCCACATATTATATTGTTGAGCATTATATTTTGGAGACTGAAAAGAAGAGGTCGGGTCCGAAAACATACCAAATTGTCGCGGCTGCCACTAACAGCGCTGGTTGAGCAAATATACTGATTCTGGCTCTCCTTCTGCTTCCTTATATACTGCTTTTAATCCAGGAAGTGAGGGACAACTTTCCGTAAGGTGACCTTTTGTGCAGATGGTGCATGTTCGGACTGCATCTAGTGGACACTACTTATGGCTATGTTTCTTCCTGCATCGGGGACAGAAGATTGCCAAATTCTGTTCTGCCTCTATTTGCTTCTGCTTGGCCTGCATAACATCAAGTTGTGTAGTCAGCGTCCCTAGTATATCAGTTTTAAAATTTTCCAATAGATTTCCAATTTCTGCACGCGTTACTCCTTCTGTCGAAATTTTATTATCTCTTACAAACTGATCATGTTCTGCCGGTTTCAATCTTGTGCTGCCTCTCGAACTCCTGATACATAAGTCAATAATGTCAGCAAAATTTTCCTGATAAATATCTCCTTTTCCCATAATATTTAATGTTTCAATCCATTGTTCCTTCATGCCCCTAATTAATGTTGTTTTTAACACATTATCAGGTAAAGGTAGTGATGCATAAGGAGATTTTTGAAGATTATACTGAAAACGTTCCACATACTCCTTTAATGTTTCATTTGGTCTAGCTACCATCTGGAATATTTCATCCTTCAGTTCTCTAGACCTGCAATAGTCCTGATATTTCTTTAGAAAAGATTCTTTCATTTGATCCCAGTTATTTATAACCCCACCACCTAATCCCATAAACCATCTTAAGGCAGCCCCTTTTAATGTAGAGGGAAATAATTTTAGTTTCTGGGGGTCGGTGGTGTAGTCATATCCCCTACACAGCACATCGAATTCAAATAGAAATGCATCTAGATCTTCTGATGTAAGACCGTGGAATGTAGGGATATGTTGAAGAGGTATTGCTTTCATGGGCGCATTTGCTGCAGTATCCACTATTGGGTATTGTGATGTAGAGGTTTGGGTGTTTGGCTAGTTTTGAGCCATTTGGTCGAACATATGCCAATAACCTTCTGGGATATCTAGGAGGGTATTCCTAGGTTGAGAAGGAATGGCTTTAATAGGAATGGTTTTAATAACGCTTCCTCTGTCTAGGATAATGAGAGTGCCTAATGTCTAAGGAGATTGAGTTTCTTCAACAATGATTTTTGCAGCACTTCCTTTGTCTGGGTTGTTTAATGGCTGAGTTGTCCCAAGAGGAGATTGCTAAAATTCCCTTCTTGTAATAGTTATGGAGTAGAATTTTCAATTTCTTGAAAGTCCTGCTCTTCAGTTTGACTATGCACCTCAGCAAAGGCTACAGATGGTGATCCTGTGGCCTGAAGGGAACTAGTAGGCTATCTAGAAATAACTTTTCTGGGTCTTACTGAAGGCTGAGATTCTGATTTCTTGAAGATTTCGTCTATGAAGGTTGATCGACCAAGGGTCACCGGCCCCTTAGCTTTTTCTGGCTTGGGTAGAGGTTTGGAATTCTTTTTTGGATTTTTCTGCTTAGTCATGCATACAAATCAACTGCTAGATTCTACCCAAACAAAACAGCAGCAAATTTGTAGGAAAGCGGGCAGGGGAGCAGGGCTGTTACATGCTCCACACGTAGGTTCTTACCTTCTGTTTTTAAAACCCAATTCTTCCCTAACAGGTTCTTACACTACTTTGGAAAAAAAACAAATGGCTACACTCTTTCCCCGGCAACGGCGCCAAAATGTGGAGCTATAAAAAGGGTCTCTTTCACCTCTAATTACCTCACATTAGTTGTCAATCCAGGAACGTTTTGTTATTTCAAAGAGTGTCTCAGTCTGAGGCTATCATTTGCCAGAGTAATGCTAGTAGTACAGTGTTCAGAAATACAAGAGTAAACGGATGCTTGTTTATAGCAAACTACTTCAAAAGATTAAACTACACATTTAGAAAGCTAAGCAATTTATCAGTTAAGGGTTCAATAGTGGTAACTCATCCCTTTGTAAACTGATGGAACTAAGGTAAATCAGAGAACAGATCATGGATCTGGGAGCCAGGTAGTAAATGTCAGTGCTCACTACAGCCTTGGATTGTTCTTCACACCAAAATAACTAAGGACAGGAAATGGAACGGCATATAAGAAATGGAGTAGTGAAATAAGAAATAGAACAACAAATCTGAAATTGTAACAACAACTAAGTCTAGCAAGCAGTAACACCTTAGTCTACAAGATCAAATGCATGAATCGTGACCTACAGGAATCAAATGGCAATCCTTCACTCTAAAGGACGAATTGAACAACACACCAAAATGGAACAGCTCTGATTAATGATGAATTATAGAACAGCACTTCAAAACCATATATGCACACGGCACACCTTAATAGTAACCTGATCTTGGTAAACCAATTATCACTCTCAGTTATAAAAGATTACGACTGTGTTTCAGAATGGAACAACAATGTCTATAGATCCAACAATCGCAAAGAACATAATCGCTAAGATGAATTCCGTAATAAGTGCACAGCACAGAGGCTCTGTAATTGAACAGCAATAATATTCTGTAAATACTGACAGTATTATATCAACACTTAGAAGAACAGTGATACATAGCAGAGTCAATGCGATAGTTCTGTCTCAGTATAGTAAACATAACAGAGCATGTGATGTAAACTAACAAAACACATCAGATTACCAAATAACGCTGATAAGCAAACCACGCATAAACCACACGAATAGTATAGGAGCAAGTGTCCTCCAGGGCCGGGCCCTTAGCCTCCAGGGGTACACCGCTTGAAGTTATTCCAGACTCAGGGATGAAATAGCAACCGAGTTTGTATTATGCATAAAGCGAAATTACAATAGATTGGTTCTTAACGAGACTCGATGATCAAAGTTTTGATCTTAAAGGAAATTACATAAAACATAACCAACCCTCATTGAGCTAACAGTGCTACCCCTTTTATAAGGGTGAAGGCGGAGATATCTAAGTGCAGAAATAGATAAAACAACGATCCCTCAGGATCAAGGATCCTGAGGGATTCGCCGAACCGTTAGTCCTCAGTCATCTCTTTCCTTTCCTGCGCCGAGCCGATATCTCCACTTCCTTTCCAGGGCTGATTCGCTTTGATTTGCTTTGCCTTATTTGCATACGGTCTCCCATCAAAGGGACAATGATTAACTCATCCTTGTCCTTTCCTTTGGTACGGCAACTTCTCGTTTTTCCTCCTTCCTGCATAAGGAAATGACAATTGTCAGTGTTTTCGTCTTGCATATTAATCTCACATGTTTTATTACAATTCCTTATCATTTTCTGAGTTCATGATGCAAAAAGGTTTGTAAGTTCTAATGAAAAGATGCTGAAATAATTACCAAAAACATACCTTCTTTAGTACTCCACACGAAGTCTCTCCCCGCCATTGATCCAGGCGGGGAGTAGATCAACTGTTAAATGATGTGCTCCATTTATTGAAAGCCAACATGATGTTTTGTTGTTTATTTACTTTGGCCTAATAATATATGCACTTTATAACATAAATTTTAATGCCAAAGGTTTATAACCAAAAATTAATCTCGATTAAGGAAATTAATCATTAATTAACAAAATTTAACATTTTTCTAATGTGGCACATTTAAATGAGCAACCCTTGCATTTATTTTTATTTGAAAATGAAGCCTTTGTTTTCTTTTTGCTTCCCTAACATTTTATTTTTCTTTTGCCTTCTTTCTTTAGGGCAACTAACTCCTAACATTTTATTGATATGGATGCATATAAAAATATGAAATTGTCCTAACATTTTTATTTTTCTTTCTTTTTCATCCATATCCTAACTTAACATTTTGAATTTATTTTTGGCTAATATACTAACTTATCAAAACCAAATAATTTTACAACATCGACTCCAGCCAACTACCTTTGATGGGGAGATGAAGAAGTCGTAGGATGCAAAGACATGGTTGCTTGGTATGAGGAAATTCTTTAGGTTGCATGATTATTGAGAAAACATGAAAGCAAGGTTAACCCTTTTAAGTTTCAAAGGTAAAGTAGATATTTGGTGGGAAGATGTGAAGAATGTTAAAGGTATTGATGAAGATGTTGGAAGGAACTTCAAAAGGATCTTCAAGAAGAAGTACTTGTCAGAGAGGTAGTATGATGATAGAGCTAAGGATTTTTGTGATTTACGGATGGATTCTATGATAGACGAGGAGTATACTAGCAGGTTCTTAGAGCTGTTAAGATATGTGCATTATCTCAAGGAGGAAAAGGTAAAGGTTCAGAGATTCATTGGTGGAATACCAATAGTATACAGAGATTGGATTGAGTTCAATGAGCCTAGATTGTTGGAGGAAGCCATCCGAAAGTTGAAGAATTGTCATGAGCAGTCGAAGCACAAAGTTGAGCTGAAGTGTGACTTGAAAGGAAACAAGAAAGCTAAAGGAAAATGGTCACAAAAGTGAGGAAGACCTCAAGATGCAGGTGAGAAAGAATATGCAGTCCCTTACAAGAGATTCAGCACAGCTAAAAAGGGGCATGGACAGCAGCATGCTAGAGGCGGTGGTAGAAAACCATTTCAGTGTTGGATATGTGGTAAGGATCATCATAAGAAGGATTGTCTGCAGTATCAGAGTGGTGGTAGACTCTAGATCTATAGTGCTTAGGAGGCACATACAGTTGGTGATGCTGGTCATAACATTCCTCATATCTAAGCAGTTGTGGAAAACACGCAGGCGAATCATCATACATCGATAATTGAGATGGAGGGTATGCTTTTTGATCAAGTTGTTTATATTTTGATTGATCCGGGATCTAACTATAGTTATATTAATACTAGCCTGGTGGATAAGTCTGGTTTGAGAAAAGAAGTGCATGCAGAATCTTGGTTAGTATTGTTGGATACAGGTACAAAGAAGAGAGTCCATCATTGGGTAAGAGCTTGCACATTTGAGTTAAATGGTATGCCTACAACAACACACTTGAATGTGTTTCCATTGGGATCGTATAACATTATTTTGGATATGTATTGGCTATACCTTCACAGAACCAAAGTGGATTGCTTCGCCAAGGCCATTGAGTGTGTGGATGATAGTGGGGCAAAGAGGAATTTGTAGGGAAAGAAGAAGGCTACATTAGTGAGGATGGTTACCACTATGCACGCTAAGCATAGCAGTAGAAAAGGTTGTGTGATGTCTGCAGTGCACATTTCCAGTGACAAGGGTAAGGAGGTTGAGGATGTGAATGTGTTGAGAAGGTACCCAGTTTTGCAACAGTTTCAGGATGTATTGCACGAGGACATTACAGAGTTGCCACCTCACAAGGAGGTAGACTTTTCTATTGAGTTAGTGCTAGGGGCAGCTCCAGCATCAAAAGCACCTTACAAGATGAGCACACCTAATTTGGTAGAGTTGAAGTTGACGCTAAAGGAGATGTTGGACAAAGGATACATCAGACCCAGTGTATCACCTTGGGGTGCACAAGCGTTGTTCGTAAAGAAGAAAGATGGTACTCTCAGATTATGCATTGATTACAGGCAACTTAACAAAGTAACAATCAAGAAAAGATACCCTTTGCCAAGGATTGGTGATTTTTTTAATGAGTTAAAAGGAGCAACACTGTTCTCTAAGATCGGTCTAAGATCGAGATACCATCAAGTACGCATAAAAGAAGAGGATATCTTCAAGATTGCGTTTGGGACCATGTATGGGCATTATGATTTTGTTGTCGTTCCATTCAGTTTGACTAATGCTCCAACTACATTTATGTGTTTGATGAATATTGTGTTGCATCCTTATCTAGACAAGTTTGTTATTGTATTCATTTATGACATATTAGTATATTCTAAAAATGAGGAAGAGTTGCTGAACATTTAGAAGTAGTGTTGAGGTTGCTAAGAGAGCATCAGTTGTATGCTAAGCTTAGCAAGTGCAACTTCTTTCAGACTAAGGTACACTACTTGGGACATGTTGGGATGGGGTCACTGGGGATAAATTTTGTTAAATTTTGTAAGTCACTTTTGTAAAGATGTAAGGTCTCCATGATTTGTGGAAGTGGAGTGCGAAGATAGTAGGAGTCAAAGGGGATTTAGTCCCTTAGGTGGGTAGGTGATAGGAAGGTTTTGAGACTGCCCATGGTCCGCGGACAATGGTATTGTAAAATCAAGGGCTATAAATAGAAGAGTCATAGCAAGTCTAAAAAGTAAATTATGGATAGAAATCATAGTAAGAACAAGTAAGCTAAGGTAGGAAAGGTCTGTTTCCTGTACTTAGGAGAGTGGGAAGGCTCCTGGAGATGAGTGTGTGGAGACCTTGGCAAGTCCACAGGCTGAGTGCACGGGCCACTATAGCTGAGTGCGCAGGGAAAAAGAGTTTGTACTTGAACGATTGCATCTAATAAATACTTTTTTGATCAAATATTTGTGCATCTGTATACTTATTCTTACTTCTGTATTTTTTTGTATTTTCGCTTTGTATTGCAATTTATATGAATAAATGCCTATCTTGTGCGTGAAAGTGGTAGATCAATACAATTTATACAAGTCATGAATAATTAAAGGACTTCGCGAAGATCTAAATGATGTTTAAGTGAATTACAGTAATTATTTGTTTCAGAAGTGTTAGGGCTCACGAATATTAGGAGCTTCAGGAACCTATCACTCAGGCCTATAGATGCAGAAACCTAGTTCTATCATCTTCCAATACTACGGGTGAGACTGCAGACTGTGCTACATGGATTGTTTCCAAAAGGGCCAACAGTTAGGGTTTTGTTGGTCGGTGCAGTTAACTTTGAACCTGGGTCAAGCCCCATCAAGCCAACAAATGGTTCCGTTGTCAGTATTGGGATATTTCTAAGGGATGTGTGATAAGTGGTTCCCCATTAAGAAAGAGATTGAAATGTTGATTGATCAGAAATTGCACATGTTTGCAACTCAGGAGAACATAAATCCATCCTTATCGAAGGAAGAGTGGCTGAATAGATACCTACTCACAGATGAACTTGAAATATTATTCTGCTCTTTCCCCTTTGAACTGCATGAGTGGCTGTCCATATTGGCAAATAGTCAAGGTACGTGGAAGCTTGATGGCCCCATTGTGTGGACCCCTGAGATGGCAAAGCACTTGGAGGCTTCATAAAATAACATCATGTAGGCTGTCGACCACTGGATCGATCGTATTCTGGGGGGATTCATCATTGAGTTCGCGATCGATGTTAGAAAATTATATATTACAAATAAATGGAACACATAAAATATATTGCAGGAATATAAACACAGAAAACACATCAAACAAGAGAGACACAGATATACGTGGTTCACCCAATTTGGGCTACATCCATAGGAAACAGTCAGTCCTTCCTTTTATATTATCCATCAAACTAAAGACACAATATAATTCCCTCATATATAGCGAGGGGTTGTCTTCTAGGGAAAAAAACCCTAAAGTAAACATAACTTCTACCATAAGATCTCCGCCTAATGAACGACCCAGATTGACTACAAAATTACAACATTTTACAAGGCAATTTTATATCTATTTTTAGCTTCGGGGGTGCCGCCCTCGATCCCCCCACCAGGGGGGCTCCCAAAGGTCGCAACCACCCCCCTGCAGTGTATATTTTACGAGCGATGTTTCTGCCCCATTATGAACTGGGGTCCAACGCGACGATACCTTTGAATACAGAAGATAATCAGGCTCCACACCCAACAATCTCCCACTTGGAGACTGATTATAGCAACTCCACCGCTGCTTCATTTCCTGGACAATGACTCCACTTTGGACTTGGCTATTTCTCATCTTCTTCATCATACTTGAAGACCAGTTGAAATTGAGTAGGCTCTCAGTTTCTCCCTGGTTACAACTTTTGTTAACATATTTGCAGGATTCTAGCTAGTGTGTATCTTTTCCATCTTCTACTGTCCATCTTCCAATGCTGACCGTAAGAAATGGTACTTCAGTTGTATATGTTTAGTCTTGGAATGAAATGTATAGTTCTTTGCAAGATGTATGGCACTCTGGCTGTCACTGTATAACCTGCCCAACTCTTGCTTCTTACCCAATTCATCTAGAAACCTTTGTAACCAAATCATTTCTTTACTAGCCTCTATAGCAGCAACATACTCTGCTTTCATTGTTGAGAGTGCAACAACACTTTGCAGTTTTGAGACCCAACTGATAGTTGTTCCACCTACAGTAAACACATACCCTGTTGTGCTCCTCCTGTTATCTCTATCACTCGCCATATCTGCATCAACATATTCTTGTATAGCAATGTTTGAACCACCAAAGCATAATGCTTGATTTGTGGTACCTCTCAAATACCTGAGAATCCACTTCACCGCCATCCAATTTTCTTTTCATGGATTGTTCATGTACCTGCTTACAACTCCCATTGCATGTGCAATATCAAGCCTTGTGTAGACCATTGCATACATTAAGCTTCCAACTGTTGATGCATATGGAACTTTAGACATATGAGCCATTTCTTCCTGAGTCTTGGGACACTCCACCCTACTTAATTTGAAATGGATAGCCATAGGTATACTAACTGGTTTTGCATTCTACATATTAAACCTTTTCAACACCTTTTCTATGTACTCACTTTGAGACAATGTTAATTTGTAATTCTTACTATCTCTAGTTATTCTCATACCAAGGTTTTGTTTTGCAGCACCCAAATCCTTCATTGCAAATGAATTCGCCAATTTTCTTTTGAGCACATTTATTTCCTGCATGTTAGAACCTACAACAAGCATGTCATCTACATACAATAACAATATAATATAGTTGCCATCATTTTGCCTTTTGAGATAAACAAAATGATCAGAGTGACATCTAGTATAACCTTATTTAGACATAAACTTGTCAAATTTTAGATACCATTGCCTTGGAGCCTGTTTTATGCCTTACAAGCTCTTCTTCAACCTACACACTAGTTTCTCCTTCCCTTTTACCTCATATCCTTGTGGCTGCTGCATATATATCTATTCCTCCAAATCCCCATGGACAAAGGTTATCTTTACATCTAAATGCTCAAGATGCAAATCTTCAGCTGCTACTAGACTTAAAATAGTTCTGATTGAAGTCATTTTAACAACAGAAGAAAATATCTCATCAAAGTCTATACCCTTTTTCTGTGCAAACCCTTTCACCACAAGTCTAGCTTTATACCTTTTTCTACCTCCATCTTCTTCCTTCAACTTGTAAACCCATTTATTTTGCAATGCTGTTTTACTTGCAGGCAACCTGACTAAGTCCCAAGTCTGGTTATGTGCTAAGGAGTCCATATCTTCTTTCATGGCTTGCTCCCACTTCTTCTTGGTTTCTACCTGCACTACTTATTCATAACATTTTGGTTCACTAGAATCAATCAACAGTACATAATATAATCAAGGAGAGTATCGTTTAGGGGGTCTACTTATTCGGGTAGATCTTCTAACACCACTTTTAGGTGTTTGAGGTGCTTGTTGCTATTGTGGTTGTTGTTATGGCCATTGATCATTATGATTTTCAGGCACCATCACTTTTTCTGTGATCTCATCAAGCACTGTGTATTCTCTATTTTCTTTTTCTTGTTTCTTTTCCTGCAGCTGATCCTTATACAAAACCTTTTCATTGAATATGACATCTATGCTCCTAATGATTTTGTGTTTTTCATAATCATAAAAGTGATAACCAAAATCATTAACACCATATCCAATAAAAGTACATTTCTTTGATTTTGCCTCAAGCTTTGTTCTATTTTCTTTATTAATGTGGACAAAGGCTTCACAACCAAATTTTTTTAAAAATGAGTAGTTTACCTTTTTACCTATCCATGCCTCCTCTGGAATACCACCATCCAAGGAAATTGAAGGCCCTCTATTTGTTAGATAAACAATAGTATCTACAACATCTACCCAAAATTATAAAGGTAATCTTGCATGGAATCTCATGCACCTTGCATGCTCCATGATTGTCCTGTTCATCTTTTCTGACACACCATTTTCTTGTGGTGTTCCTAGAACTATCTTTTCTCTGCGAATTCAATTCTCTGAATAGTACCTATCAAACTCTTTGCTGTAATATTCACCTCCATTGTCTGATCTTAGACACTTCAACCTTTTTCCTGTTTCATTTTCAACCAAAGCTTTCCATTTCTTGAAATTATCAAATACATCAGATTTATTTCGAATACAATAATTCCAGGTTTTTCTGGTTGCATCATCAATAAAAGTAACATAATAATGAGAGGCACCAAGAGATGATACTTAAGCAGGTCCCCATACATCTGTATGCACAGGCTCTAATTTTTTTCTCTTCTTTTCTTTCCCAACTCTGAGGAATCTGACTCTCTTCTGTTTTCCATAAACACAATTCTCACAGAATTTTAAATCAAAATGCTTCAAACCTGGCAACAAATTTCTTGAGTGAAGAATCTACATCCCCTTCTCACTAATGTGCCTGAGCCTATGATGCCACAATGCCATATCTTCCCCTATAGAGGTTAAAGCATTAACATAATTAGAAATAGCATTGCATAAATACAATGTACCAACCTTTTCTCCTTTTGCTATTATCAGGGATCCTTTAGTGACCTTCCAGGTTTTATCTGTAAAAGTAGTCACACAACCTTCACCTCCCAACTGCCCTATTGAAATAAGATTTTTCTTCAGATCTGGAACATGCCTTACCTCCTTCAATATCCATTGATTTCCATTCTGCTATTTTATGAAAACTGTACCCATTCCAATGATTTTACAGGGTTTATCATCACCCAATCAAACTTGTCCAAAATATCCTTGAACATAATCATGAAAATGTTTCCTATTAGGTGTGGCATGGAATGAGGCCCTTGAATCTACCACATAGGCATAAATAATATTTTCTAAAGAAAGAATCAAAGGATCTTGCAACACATCACCTATCACATTCGCTTCATGATTGTTTTCTTGCTGCGCATCTCCTTCTTTTCCCTTTCGAGACTTGCAATATTTCTTCAGGTGTCCTTTCTTCCTGCATTTCCAGCACACTATCCCAGATCTGGACTTGGATCTGCCTTTCCTTGAATTACTGCAATATCCTAGGCTCTTTCCTCTTTCTATTTTTCTTCCCCTAGTCTTTGCAATCAAAGAATTACCTGATGTCTCACCGGAGCTTTTTTGTCGCATTTCCTCGCTAAGGATTGCAACAACAACATCATCGAACTTTAAAGTACTAGATCCAGAGATAGAGTTACTAATTGTCATAACTAAACCATTCCAACTTTTTGGCAATGAGCACAGAAATAATAGAGCCCTAACTTCATCATCAAAAGTTACCCCTATAGAACTTAACTGACTGGTAACTATATTAAATTCATTTAAATGATCAACAATAGATCCACCTTCTGACATTTTCATATTAAATAAACGCTTCATAAGAAATCCCTTATTTGAGGCCGAGGGTTTTTCATATAGTTTGGCCAATGTTAACATTAAACACTCTGTTGTCATTTCCTTTGAAATATTAAACGCTACCGACACCACTAGGCACAACTGTATTGTTCAAAGTGCCTTTCTGTCCAGAATATCCCATTCTGTGTCTATCATACTCGTCGGCTTCTTTGACTTTCCACTCAATGGTTGGTACAGATCTCTCTGATATAGATAATCTTCCATCTGCATCTTCCATTGCTGGTAGTTTTGGCTGTTAAATTTTTTGACCCTAGACCTATCATCTTCCACCATTGCTCCCACTCGAACCAGGAACCCTTCTCTCCTGTGAGTTTATTAGCCAAATAGACCTTTGACTCTAATACTAGTTGTTAGAAAATTATATATTACAGAGCAATGGAACACATAAAATATATTGCATAAATATAAATATAGAAAACACATCAAACAAGAGAGACACAGATATACGTGGTTCACCCAATTTGGGCTACATCCACATGAAACAACCAGTCCTTCCTTTTATATTATCCAGCAAACTAAAGAGATACAACCTACAACAGATCCGTTGTTATTCCCTCTTCTCTCTCACACAATCTCCTCTCTCTTTCTCATTCAGAATGCAGATCTACATAGACACAATATAATTCCCTCATATATAGCGAGGGGTTGTCTTCTAGGGAAAAAAACTCTAAATTAAACATAACTTATACCGTTAGATATCCGCTAATGAACGACCCAGATTGACTACGAAATTACAACATTTTACAAGGCAATTTTACATCTATTTTTAGCTTTGGGGGCATTGCCCCCGATTCCCCCACCAGGGGGGGCTCCCAAAGGTCGCAACCACCCCCCTGCAGTGTATATTTTATGGGTAGCGTTTCCACCCCATTACAAAATAGGGTCCAATGCAATGATACCTTTGAATATAGAAGATAATTAGGCTCCACACCCAACAAACGATTCATCCACCACCTACAATGAAGCAGAGCGCAGGTTCTTTAAAGGAACAAGAGGTAAGTACTTGAAATCTATGAAGACCTAGATTAAGATGTTATTGTGAAAAAAATGGTTTATGTCTTTAAATTGATGCTTGGGACTACGCGAAGTGGGAGAGCATTAAGGAGAAATGAAGAATCAGGCTCTGAATACGGTCCACTATTAGGATCCTTTGATAGTGACGTTGAGGGAAATATTGTGAGAACACCGTGAAGCACACTTCATATCGTAAGTCAGGGTATCACAGGGATACCTCATCCATCCACTCCACCTCCGCCTCCACCTCCACCTCACACACCTACACCTCCACCTCCACCTCTGCCTCACACACCTACACCTCCACCTCCATCATTTAATATGGTGAATAGAATGAAGATGTCTGTGTTTAAGGGTGTGGGAACTGAAGACCCTAAACAATTTTGGTTTGTCGCAGATGTTATATGGATGACACAGTAGATCACTGATGATAATATGAAGAAAGTGTAGCTATTCACAACGCTACAGGATAGGGTACTGAGTTGGTACATGAAGTTCTGCACAGATAAACCCAACGTGACTATGCTAGAAACTTAGCAAGCACTAAACAATGAGTTCAAGAAGCCCAAATCTCAAGCCCAGTCTATAACAAAGCTCAAGGAAATCATGTAGAGGGTTAACAAGTCCGCGTGGGAATTTTATCAAAGGTTAAAGTGTCTGATTCAGTAGGCTAATATGACCATTACAAATACTCAGCATAGAGACTGGTACAAAGCTTTGCTCCTACCACATTCGCGATTATCATTGTCACAATAGAAAATAGGAACCCAAGTAGAAGCAGTGGATATTTCCATGAGACTAGAAGCTTAACAAATACAAGATACAAATATAGGTGTACAACAGATTCAATCATAGTTGGAAAGTTTGCATATGGAATTGCAGATCCTGAAGAAGCAAAAGGAAGTCTAGCCAGAGGTGCACGCATAAGTTTGGTTCTTGAAGTGTAAGGGCTAGGGTCATGATAAGGACCACTGTCCTGTTTATTATAAATACCTCATTGGGGGAGGTTCAGTTCCTTTAAAACTAGAAACATCATCGGACCAAGCGCGGGAGTACCCTTATGGTGTGCTATCTGTCAGATAGTTGGGAAGCATGTGATTGATAACTAGCATCTCCTACAAAAGTTTGTGCAGACACCACAACAATTATTTTGTACTTTCTATAAGTTAGTTGGGCATGATGAGTGAAATTTCTGGAGCTATGAATTGATGATGGAACGGGCCCCTATGTATATAATGTAGATGGAAAATCGACCTCAGGATCAGGGCGCGTGTGCAGTGCGCGGAGGATTCCAGGGCTGAGGAGGGGTTGGAAGGCATTGTGGACAAATCATTTGTTATAATTGTGGAGAAGCCGGAAATTTTGCGCGTGACTATTAGAACTCGACGCATCTATCCTTCCAGTATTTCTGATAGTTTGATCATGTTATAGAACATTGACCAGTATTAATAGCCAAGATGCAGGAGAAGAAGGCTCAAACACCGACACATAATATTCAAAGGATGAGAGAGAGCCTCATGAATAAGAACCTAGTATTAATATCATAATGCGAAGTGGTATTGCCACAAAATAAGATGAAGGGAAGAAGCCAAAAAATGAAGGATGGGTACACAAGGTTGTTGAGAAGGAACTTGAATTTGGTCTAAACTGGGATAAGGAAAACTTTATGGAAGCTAAAACAAGTTTCGTTGAGGCCTCTACCTCTAAAAGTCAGGAGAAGTCTGGAAGAAATAATGAAGCACAAGACATAGATCCTTCGCTATTAGCTACCTTTTTGAAGACTTGTATGAAGCTGTTATGGGATAGAAAGGCAGTCAAAGGGCTCTAAGAGTTAACTGATAAATGTATGGGTAAGGTCAAGACTCCTACAGAAAAACACATTGTATGAAAAGTTGGCAAAAGCAAGAAATGAACAAGTCATGAAATGAAGCTAACTGCATAGATTAGAGAGTATGAAATGGAGCAGGTAATTCTTGATCTAGGATCTGATGCAAATGTGCTACCAAAACAAACCTGGGAAAGAATGGGGAGACCTGCACTGCAGTGGTCTCCTATCCATCTTCACATGGAAAATCAATAGAAAATCATTCCTATGGGGTGCTTGTATGGGGTTACAGTGGAGATTAAAGGAGAAAGTGCCTTGCCCAACTTTGAAGTGATCGAGATAGTGGATGATAGTAATCCTTACCCTGCGCTATTAGGCATTGATTGGGCCTTCGACATGGATGCGGTCATTAATCTTAAGAGCGTAGAATGAAATTTTAAAGGAAGGAGCTCTAAGTAATTGTTCCCTTGGATCCAACTGAAGGTGTGTGATACATGAAAGAAATCCATGATTATGAAGAAGAGTGTGACCTGGATCAAATATATAAGATCATTGCGCGTGATGAGGACTGGATCAATCCTACAATAGATAGATGAATTACATGGGATAAATATAGCTCCTGCACCTCAGATTTTGATGAAGAGCTTGAGCATTGGTAGAACAGATTACATGAAGTCTCCTCACTGCGCTGCAACATGTTGACAAAATCGCTTCGTTGCATATCTATGGAGGTACGAAATCTACCTCACTATGATGGTTTAGATGATGTTAATTTATTTTTGGATAAGTTCGAAAAGGAGGTGCCAGAAGAACATCGTTTCTAGGCACTAGATTTAGGGTTGCATTCTACACCTGCCCACTGGTGGGGTACACATAAGGACAACTTCGCTGACTAGAACGAATACAAACGAATGATGAATTTGAGGTTCGGGTATGCCAACACTCATATGATAGAGAAATACATTGGAAAAGATGATCTGCGCGATAATTTGGAGAGGTGGACTAAATGTTGGGAAGAGGAACCTCAACTTGAATGGGTGCACATATTTTGTGATACTTTGGATACCATTCCAATGAACTAGTACTTGGAAACTGAGCTGCACCATGGGACGACCAAGTGGGATATCCTCAAGGAAAGTTTTTTGTTGACCTTCAGCTTTGAGGATGGCTTTGAATGTATTTATGAAGAACTCTAATAAATTAAGGCTATAATATTTCAAATGCCTAAGGAACTGGTAGAATGGGTTCAACCAGATTGGAATACGCAGCTACACCATGCACTGGAATGCTATAACGTGACCGTAAAAGAAGAAGATGATCATGCTAGAAATATCAACATTTTGGAGTCTGAGGGACAACGTGAATTTGAAGGACCCAAAGCAACAATACCTCACATAACAGAACCTTTGAAGACTAGACAGGTAAACATTGGATCATACGCACAACCGAAGTTTGCTAAAATAGGAAACTATTGGGATAAGGATACAGTTTATAAGGTCGCGAAATTTTTGCACGAATACCAGGGCTTGTTTCCCACCAAGTTCTCAGATCTGAAGGGGATAGTATGGGACCTGAGAGTGATGAAGATTACTTTGAAGCCTAACACGAAGCCTGTAAAACAACAACCCTACCATTTGAATCCCAAGTATAGGGAAAAAGTGCGCAAGGAGTTGGACAAAATTCTAGAGGCTGGGATCATTGAGCTGTGGAAGAATCAGACTAGGTAAGTCCTATGGTAGTCTAGGAGAAGAAGAAATAGGATGAAATCCAGATATGCGTTGATCTAAGGAAGCTCAATGATGCATGCGTCCATGACCCGTTTCCAACACCATTTACAGATGAAGTCCTGGATAATGTTGGAGGGCAGGAAGCCTATTCATTCACTGATAGGTTCTTGGGGTACCATTAGATAAAGATCATGCTGGAGGATTGCAACAAGACCACCTTTGTGATGGAATGGGGTTTTTTTCAATATACGGTAATTCCATTTGGATTGAAGAATGCACCTGCGATATTCTCACGAGTAGTAATTGCATATTTTAAGGAATTCATCTAGAAGTTATTAGAATTTTACGTTGATCATCGAACTATATTTTTGTTGCTAAAGCGCCACATTGCAAGTCTGCACCTTACGTTGGACAACTATCGCCCTGAGTTTGAAGAAATGCATCTTCTGAGTTCCTTATGGGATATTAGTAGGTCATGTGGTTTGCAAGCAAGAATTGATGGTAGACCCAGCCAAGATAGCTTTTATTTTCAATTTGGAGGCCTCAAAGAATGTAAAATAGCTGCGCGCAACACTGGGCCATACGGGATATTATAGAAAGTTTATCAAGGCCTATGCGCAAATCACTATGCCAATGGAGAAACTATTGAAGAAAGATGTGCCATTCTGCTAGGATGAAGAGTGCCAGAATAGATTAGATATTCTAAAGAACAAAATGGTCACCACACCCATTCTAGTATTTTTGGATTGGAAAAAGGAGTTTCATGTTCATGTAGATGCTTCTTGTATTACACTAGGTGTGGTTATGACCCAACCAGGTGAAGGCGATATTGATCATCCTATAGTGATTGTCAGTAGGAAGTTGTCTAAGGTGGAGAAGAACTACTCAACTACAAAGCACAAAGGAATGGATATGGTGTATGCGTTACAAAAATTCTGGCACTATTTGTTAGGTGCACACTTCAAGATGTATAGAGACCATTATGCTCTAAAATACCTAGTCAATAAGCCTGTGTTGGGGGGGAAGATCTACAGATGGCTGTTGCTTTTTTAGGAGTATGATTTTGAGGTGATTGTGAATCCCAAATGGTTGAATGCTGGACCTGATCATATCTCCTAGATTGATATGGGTGATGAGCCCACTAGTTTGGAAGAAGGGTTGCCTAATGTACAGCTCTTTTATTTTCATGTCGCAGACGATCACTTTTCTGATATAATACAATTTTAAACAAATGGCACAACCCAAAAAGGATATTCTACACAACAAGAAAAAAGAGTTGGTGGTTCACGCGACTGATTTTTCTGTGATCGCTGGACACCTATATAAAATGGGTTGCGATGAGATAATGCACCGATATGTCCCAGAATTTGAACGACCAAGCATCCTCATAGAAGCACATGGAGGAGTAGCAAGAGGCCACTATGCATGAAGAGAGACCATGCAAAATATCTTGTGCACTGGACTTTGGGGGCCAACAGTGCATAAAGATTCAAAAACTTATTGTAGGGCGTGCGATGTTTGCCAAGGGATGGGGAAACCATCGTGGAGGGATGAGTTTCCCTTAACTCCGTAGATAACTTTGCAGGTGTTTGATAGGTGGGAGATTGATTTTGTGTGTCCAAACCAGCCACTAGGAAAAGATACTGGAGCAAGGTATATCATCACAACAACTGAATACTTGGCACGATGGGTGAAGGCTTAACCAGTAAAGGACTGTAGCACATCTACCGCTGCAAAGTTTATTTTTGAATTTATCTTGTCCCAATTTGGCTGCCCTAAGATATTAATGAGTGATAGGGGCACACATTTCTTAAACAAGACAATTTCTGCGATGCTTGAATAATTCTAGGTTTATCATCAGAAGAGTACGCCCTACCACCCTCAAGCTAATGTTACAATAAAATCTTTCAATAAAATCATGGAAAACTCTTTAACAAAGGTTTGCAATGTGAAGCGGAATGACTGGGATGTGCTCATACCAACAGTCCTGTGGGCGTATAGAACCACTTGTAAAAAACTGACAGGCTGAACCCCTTTCAAATTGGTATATGGGTAGAAGGCTGTGATGCCCATGGAATATATTGTGTCAATTTTGTGGATTACAGCACTGACCGATATGGCTGATCGCAAGACTATGGAGGAGTGCCTCCTGTAGCTGATGGAATTGGAGGAGGATTGGTTTTTAGCAAGATTTCACTAATAGGTGCAAAAGAAGCATGAAAAGGCATGGCACGATCGACATATAAAGTAGCACACCTTCCAGGTTAATGTTTTGGTCTTATTATATGACAAAAATTTATGAGATTTCGTGGAAAATTTCGAATTCATTGGCTTGGACTCTATGTGGTAAAGGAAATTACAGACGATGGCGCAGTTCAGCTTGTGAAGCTGAATGGAGAATTGTTTCCAGGCAGAGTCAATGGAAGTCGATTGAAGTTGTACAAGGGTGATCCCACCCCTATGAAATGACTATATGATGGCGGGATAGTCTTAGTGCTTCAGGTAGCTGCAAGGAAGTATGGGACTATAAACTACACTGCCCAAAAATTGGGAAGCCAAAGTAAGAGGGTTACATGATGGAAGAAAGTAGAGTGCCAAGGGGAGTTGCGCCACAAAGGTTGGTGTCATGTAGTTGGGTTAAAAAGTAGCCGTTGGATGCACTGTAGATGACTGGATGACAAAATTTCCGTTAAGAGGAGCGGGGAGGTCGCATTTATGGGGAATTTTTTTGGAAATTTGCTGCCAAATATGCATTAATGATAGAAATTTGGAGGGAATGGTTGGATTGGAATTCAAATTCGGCTATAAATCTGTTAGTTCGCCCAGCGTTCAAACACTTTGGTGTCCATGAGTTTACCTTAATCTTTGCTACTAGAATGAATGTTGTATGTTTGAGAAGGTTTGGGAGGAAATCCTAGCATGACCGAAGTTTGCCAACTTACTTGAGTGGTGCCGTGAGATCATCTTTGAGAGAATGATCGTCACTCTGCATGCAATTGCAGCCACACCCTCTAAAGTCATGTCCTCTGTTGAAGTAACACCCTCTGTGCCTACGGGAATTCTGACTACGACGCAAAGATATCCTAGGTTTAAGCCCTCTGTAGCTGACAAGAAACAGAAGAAACCACAACAGGCTTCAGTGAGGTAATCATCATGAAATAACCCCACGGAGGTTTGCTAGAAGGGGAAGATGGATAAGGTGCATCAGCCACATAAGCCCCTTGATTTAGATAAAGACAAACTTCATGGAGCCATCTAGGAGATGGATGATGAAGAGGGTGAGCCTATGACTCGGCTCCTGAAGTACATCCCACCACACAAGGGCACAACCAAGGTGCCCAAAGACCCGAATAATGCCAAATTCATGGTCTTGACACCACTGCTGCCAAAGAAGGTGGTGTATGAGGGTGCGTTGTTGGGCCACATTTCATTGCTCAAGTTGGAGGATTAGGATTTGGGAGATCACAAGAAGTTCCCTCATCTTGCGCCGAACAAATATTTGTCAAAAATCTATTATGAGGAAATTAGGGTTACGCACTTAGAACCTATGAAGTGGGTCACGGGAGTTGAGAAAGTGGGCCTTCTAAACATGTTCTAGGTGCTACACTTCAGCCATACAATTATTAACACTGTATCAGTTAGGAAATCACTCACCTTGGTGCACGATGGGTGTCTTTGACTATGATAACCCATCCCTATTACTAACATGTTGATCCACTGGATCACCTTGTTGCCCTATCAAGGTGTGGATCCAGCAAAGGCATTTGGAGGGAAAACAAAGGAGAATCAACTCACAGATCAGATGAAGAACGAGTTTGGATTCATCAAAAAGTTGCGCGGATATTCCATCTGCTCCATTTCAGACCCCACGGTGTAGTTCACCATGCATATTTTGGCATGCAAGATCATGTGGAAGTGTCACATAGATGAGGTTCCAAGACCAATGATCTCCTTGGCTGCACAATGTGCCCAAGGAGTCCAGTACAACTGGGCTCAGTACCTATACAAGGCATTTTTGGAGAACTGTCGAGAGACCCAGGATGAGGGTAAGGAATTTCATTGTGCCTGGTTGTTACTGTTGATCGTATTAGTAGCATGGAGGATGTCAGAGGGCACTCAATTTCCTCCTTAATACCTAGACCTTCCGGAGTCAACGAAGTTCGCTTCGCTGTGGGCAACAGAATACGCAGCACAGGTCATTGAGACCAAGATGTTTTGGGTGATAGTGGAGATGGATCTGCTCACTGTGATCAATCAAAGGCTGAGGCTGTCACCTACCTTATACGATTGACAACTTGAGCCCTATGTAGAGTTCAAAGTGGACTTCCATAATGTCAAGGATCCGAACAATATATGGTATAAGTTTCCTTATCTTGTTGGCGAGGTGGATGTCCAAGAAACTGTTGGTAGATGGCTAGGGGAGTGGCATTACCCATCTGATCCAAGCGTAGGAACAAGCAAGGCAAAGGAAAGTACCGCCACATAGACCTCGGTAGTAGAGAAACAAAAGGATGTTGAGTAGGCTAAAACTCAGGAGAAATCTCGCAATAGAAGGAAGTTGCGGACAAGGAAGCTACTGCTAAGGTAGCTGCTGACAAAGAGTGGGTGACCTAGGAAACTATGATAGAGGTTGAGGGGTCTAATTCTCAGCACATCCAAGACCAGGAAGGGTCAGATGTAGAAGGAGGCAGGGGCGCAAAACAGGGAACCCCATTTGTGGTCAAGAAGAGACCGAAGCAAACCACCTTAAGATCGTGAAAGAAGCATAAGTCCACAAGATTATCCCAGGTGGATCCATTAGTCCTCACTAAAGGGGACTTATATGATATTGGAGACAAGGTTCGGGACACTACAATAGAGTAATTGACCCAATTTGAGAAGCAATACCAAAAAGCACTGGGAAATGTATAGAAGGATTTGTGCAATCTACAGATCTAGACAAGGTGACTGCAAGCAAGTGTTGGTCAAGCAGGAGGGATTCAGGTGTAGAAATTTTGAATAATATGACACTTATTCACAGAGATTAACCCGATTATACACTATTGCGGAATACATGCATAATACATAACCTCCTCTACGTTGATCATCAATTTAGCAGCATTAAAAACAATGAAACATCAATCGCATGCACACATTAACACAGTATGTAACCCAGGGAAAGCATACAGATAAAAACCCCACACTATCTGTATATTATAATGATTGAGAACATGTAACAATACATAGTACAATACTCCTCATAAGTACTCAGTACTATCTCCACCTGTTACACACAAAACTAGCTCAGATCCGAACATGTCACAAGTTCAAATCTTCTCCGCTACTTTGACTGCCTCCACTGCACAATCCTGCAAGAGAATCACGTGAGCAGAAGCTATAATTGCCTAGATATTGGCCCACACTACGCAGTCCTCATTGGCATAACTCAATCTATGCATGTGCAAAATCTCATGCACAACTGATAGTCACAACTCACCCTTTCACTTACCTCTAACACCTATCTCTGTTGAACTGTCCATGCACTGAGTTAACTGATGTATTCTTTAGTTTCGTTATGAGTTAATAATTAGTGAATTAATTAACAATCAATTCACACAACTCATCACTAGTGTATTCTTTAGTTAGACTAAATACAACTAGTTCAACTAAGTCAAACTGAACACAACTCCATCAACTCCACATCCAACTCCATAAACTCACATGCATGAGTTCTAACTGAAGTCCTCCATGCAATAGCTCAACTAACACATAAGAAACCACCTGATTCCTTTTGTCAGCTACATGTGCCACATCTGTAGCTCGAACTGAAGTGCTCCAAGAGAATAAGATAATGTTTAGAGTCCAAATATTACTAAGGGCTAATAATATTTGACTGTTTCTATTTTTAGCCTAGCAGTCTAAAAATAGACTTTGATCACTCTGTTGTGAACCAAAAATAGAAGTCCATCTATTTTTCCCAACATGACCAATCATCCACAAATAGCATCCTGCAACTCATAGACCATGATCCATATGTCTAAAAATGGACTCTACGCCAAAAATAACCTGCGGGCCCACTTAGTGAAGGCGACTTCTTTCCACTAAGCTCCATCATCTTGTTGCATTTTCAACACTCCCTCTCAACAAGATATGGATTATCAGCAACCCCTATCCTGCAACTCTGGAATTTTCTGCATGCAACACATTTTCCCGGTCCACTTGCTCCAACAACACTTGGAACAAAAACACTCCCAACTGACCACTCTGTTGGGCTAGGAACATACTATGATGCTGAAGCTCTACCTGCTGATGACAAGTTCTCCCTCTCTGACATCTGCGCTACTGCAACATCTCCATGCATCTCGCACCATTGCACACTTCTCTATGCCATCTAGCACTTGTGCCTCTCGCATTGCTGCAGCCTACTAGCTATGCGCTGTCCTGGGATTCCCTAAACTGTCGCTCTCTCTGCCACTCCATCCGCATCTGTCTCTACCCAATCAGTCAGTTCCTGCTACTCCACATCGGGGCTCCCGTAGCAAGGTCTCATCCAAGAGGTTGGGTACCTCAATGATCCTACCCCTCTTCCTTGGGACGATCAATCCACATCACCCCACCTCCTACCTGGAGGTATGGCTGCATGCGATCCCTCAGCCCACCTAGCTCGAAGTTTCCCTCTACTAAAGGTCTCTGCATGAGTAGATGTCTCTACTCGATCTCCTCTCATCTTCCCTTGTTGTGGCTACTCCACAACCTCCTGAAGCTGCTGCACCAATCATGGCTCCTCCACAATCGTCTAAGACTTCTTCTGGCTCTGCATGTTGAGAGGTAATATATGCTCCCTCTCAACCACCAAGTCTCCATCAGTTGCCTCGCTGCTCAAGGCTTTGCATGCATCTTGAACCTCAAGAGCATACAGGTTCTTGACCCGTGAACCAATCTGCTTCACCTGTCTAGTGATGACGTGTCTAAGGAAAACCTTTCCCTTCCTGAAGATTACATCATAGCCTCCGTCTTCCAGCATCACGATCGACACCAAGTTTCTCTTTAGTCCTGGTACATGACATTGGTCAAGGTAAGGCGAGCTCCATGCTCCCTCTGAAAAATAACCATGCCTACACCTGAGACACTATACTTCTCATCATTACCCATCACTATGAGTATTTGGAGATCTTTCTCCTCCAAAGTACTGAACAAACTCTTGTCATCGGTCATGTGGAAAGAAGCTCCACTGTCAAGAAACCAACCACTTCCCATCATGGATGAAACCATGCATGCGAAGAGTGTGAAATCCAACTCAAACTGTGAAGCAAGCGCCTCACCTTCAGATCCTTCCCTAGATCCCTTCTTGGATTTCTTCTTTGGGCAATTAGTAGCATAATGGCCCAACTCATGACAACGAAAGCATCTCACCTTCGACTTGTCAACCTTCTTCCCATCATTGGAAGAACTATATTCGGAAAGAGAACCCTTCTCCTTCCCCTTCTTCACCTTACTCGCTAAGGCACAGTTCTCCTCATCATGCATGGATGAAGAACTGTCTCTGGGGCTTCGTTTGATCTCCTCCTTGCACAGGATCTGACAAAAGTCTCTCCCATCCTGGCAATTTCTCCCGACCATTGACAGAGTCCTGATAGGAATGCCAACTCTTTGGAAGACCAAGGAGAGCCAAGCTCACCAAGTCCTCATCATCGACAGTCACCCCCACACTTTCTAGCTCATCCCTGCATTGGGTGAACCTCGTGAGATACTGGGGCATACTATCTCCATTCTCACACTTAGATGTTTATGAGTTTATCCTTGAGCGCCATTCCACCAGCTCAAAAACTCAACTGCTTCTGATCTAAAATTCGTGAGAACAAAGTATTTCTTGTACAGAGATCGACTGGATGGGCTTTCATCGGATATCTCACCTTCCAAAAGAAGGATGAATCCAGAGGCTACCTGGCCCGATTACAGACTCTGCCCGAAGAAATAAAATGTAAACACTTTCTGAATAATGGATCTGATGATCAATCCTCGCTTTGATATCTTGTAGAACTTTTTCTACAAATCAACCAACTTCGATACCATGTAGAAATTTTGAATAATATGACACTTATTCGCAGAGATTATCCCGATTATACACTATTGCAAAATACATGCATAATACATAACCTCCTCTACGTTGATCATCAATTTAGCAGCATTAAAAACAATGAAACATCAATCGCATGCACACATTAACACAGTATGTAACCCGGGGAAAGCATACAGCTGAAAACCCCACACTATCTGTATATTATAATTATTGAGAACATGTAACAATACATAGTACAATACTCCTCACAAGTACTCAATACTATCTCCACCTGTTACACACAAAACTAGCTCAGATCCGAACAAGTCACAGGTTCAAATCTTCTCTGCTGCTTTGCCTGCCTCCACTGCACAATCCTGCAAGAGAATCACGTGAGCAGAAGCTATAATTGCCTAGATATTGACCCACACTACGCAGTCCTCATTGGCATAACTCAATCCATGCATGTGCAAAATCTCATGCACAACTGATAGTCACAACTCACCCTTTCACTTACCTCTAACACCTGTCTTTGGTGAACTGTCCATGCACTGAGTTAACTGATGTATTCTTTAGTTTTGTTATGAGTTAATAATTAGTGAATTAATTAACAATAAATTCACACAACTCATCACTAGTGTATTTTTTAGTTAGAATAAATACAACTAGTTCAACTAAGTCAATCTGAACATAACTCTATCAACTCCACATCCAACTCCATCAACTCACATGCATGAGTTCTAACTGAAGTCCTCCATGCAATAGCTCAACTAACACATAAGAAACCACCTGATTCCTTTTGTCAGCTACATGTGCCACATCCGTAGCTCGAACTGAAGTGCTCCAAGAGAATAAGATAATGTTTAGAGTCCAAATATTACTAAGGGCTAATAATATTTGACTGTTTCTATTTTTAGCCTGGCAGTCTAAAAATAGACTTTGATCACTCTGTTGTGAACCAAAAATAGAAGTCCATCTATTTTTCCCAACATGACCAATCATCCAAAAATAGCATCCTGCAACTCATAGACCATGATCCATATGTCTAAAAATAGACATAGTCTAAAAATAGACTTTGCGCCAAAAATACCCTGCGGGCCCACTTAGTGAAGGCGACTTCTTTCCACTAAGCTCCATCATCTTGTTGCATTTTCAACATCAGGTGAGTCTGCAACAAGCGAGCATGACAATATTGAACATAGATCAAACTTTGGATCTCCGTGTGATTTAGTTACCAAATGGGGCCCTGCGTGCCTAATCAAAAGAGGCCAACACTCAACTTTCATAGATCAAGGATATAGGCATCAACCTTGCGACACTCCCTATCGAGACTCTACATGACCTACACCAAGGCATTTCGGATGAACTGAGGGTTAGGGAGCAACACGTTCTCTTGGTCATTAATGAAGTTAAGACCAATAACCAGTAGATATTTCAAGAAAAGGCATAGGCACTAAAAGAGAAGTAATAATTTTCCATGCGCAGCTAAAATTTAGAAGTATCGATTACACAGGCATGTAATGAACTGCCTAAAATCAACATTGTAGCAGATGCAGAATCAAAAGAAAAGATCCAAAAGTTAGTTGTGGTGGTCAAGGAGTCTAAGGATGAAATCAGTCGAGTCTGATTTGAGCTACAACTATAGATTTTAGAGCTGCAATTGAAGCTGCAGCCGACAACTCCACGAGAGGTTTAGGAGTAGCGCAGAGTAGCTATCAAGGAGGGAATGGCCACGCTAGATGCAATATTCAAGGACTACACAATATTATTTGAACAGGCCATGGAGCTCTAGACATCTCTGCAAGAGGACCCCACTCTGTAGAAGATTGGCACTAACCTTAGAGAAAAACAACAACAATTTGATGAGATAAGGTCAACTACATGCAATTTGGTGCTAGTACAACAAATCACGCAGTTACAGGAAGGAAAGTGTTGGTCACTTTAATTGCTTATTAATTTAAACAACTAGTGCTACATGAATTTTCAACCCAGGGAAGTCTGTTTATTTCAAAGGCAATCACACACTATATATGCTCAATCCCAAAAGCAGTAAAAGTTGCAGTATTAATTATTCTAATCACACCTTGCTTTAACTGAAGTTCTACTTTAAGTTACAGCAAAAGCAATCTCTGCTAGAGAATGAAATTGAAGAGCTGCACTGAAAAGAGGCCATTCTTAGGGCCAGAACCTAGCCTTGTACAGAGGAAGACAACCAACTCAGTTTGTCAATGCAAAACAAGTTAAAGGGAATACAAAAGACTCAAAAGACAATGGGCCTCACGGTGGAAGGCCCCACTATAGAGAAATTAGTCAAGGAAATGCAGCAGGTAGCTATGCAGGGAACAACTGATCTGCAGGTTCTGAAGTTGGAGTTCACGAACTCCAAGGCAAGATTGAAGCGCTAGCTGAGTGACTCGAGGACGAGTCACCAAATTGTGTTGGGTCCTATTGGGATGGGGTCCTTGGGGATAAATTTTGTAAGTCCTTTTTGTAAAGATTTAAGGTCTCTGCGATTTGTCGAAGCGGAGCGCGAATATAGTAGGAGTCAAATGGGATTTAGTCCCTTAGGTGGGTAGGTGATAGGAAGGTTTTGAGACCCTCCCATGGTACCTGGACCATGGTAGTGTAAAAGCAAGGGCAATAAATAGAAGAGTCATAGCGAGTCTAAAAAGTAACTTATGGATAGAAATCATTGTAAGTACAAGTAAGCTAAGGCAGGAAAGGTCTGTTTCCTGTACTTAGGCGAAGGGGAAGGCTCCTGTAGCTGAGTGCGCGGAGACCTTGGCAAGTCCACATGCTGAGTGCGTGGACCCCTGTAGATGAGTGCATAGGTGATAGGAAGGTTTTGAGACCCTCCCATGGTACATGGACCATGGTAGTGTAAAAGCAAGGGCAATAAATAGAAGAGTCATAGCGAGTCTAAAAAGTAACTTATGGATAGAAATCATTGTAAGAAAATGTAAGCTAAGGTAGGAAAGGTTTGTTTCCTATACTTAGGCGAAGGGGAAGGCTCTTGCAGCTAAGTGCACGGAGACCTTGGCAAGTCCACATGTTGAGTGCGTTGACCCTTGTAGATGAGTGCGTAGGGAAAAAGAGTTTGTACTTGAATGATTACATCTAATAAAGACCGTTTTGATCCAATATTTGTGCATTTGTGTACTTATTCTTACTTCTATGGTTTTATGTATTTTCGCTCTGTATTGAAATTTATATGAATAATTGCTTATCTTGTGCATGAAAGTGGTAGATCAATAAAATTTATACAAGGCATGAATAATAAATGGCCTTTGCGAAGATCTAGATGATGTTTAGGTGAATTACCGTAATTATCTGTTTCGGAAGGGCTAGGGATCGCGAAGATAGAACTAAGCCCTAGGAGCCTCAGGAACCTATCACATAAGCCTCTAGATGTAGAAACATGGTTCTGTCATCCCCCAATACTGGTTTGGGTGAGACTGCAACCCACGCTACGCAGGTTGTTGCCAAAAGGGCCAGCAGTTAAGGTTTTGTTGATTAGCGCAACTAACTTTTGACCTGGGTTAGGCCCCATCAAGCCAACAGGACATGTTGTCTCCAAGGAAGGCATTGTAGTAGATCCAGAAAAGATAAGGGCCATCATGGAGTGGGCGACTCTGATCTGGATTTAACAGGAGTGCAACAAATTACAGAGATAACCATAAACATAGAGATGCAGTAGAAATAATACTTGATATCATTAAGGTAAAATACTGAAATATGCTTACAGACAAAAATGGAAATAAACTAGCTAGGGCGATGGTAGCTTATCTCAGAGAAGAGATGTGGAGGATACAAGCCTATGAACTATCTCACAATGAGGCTCAAAGGCCTATTTATTGTTGAGAAATAATGGAAAACCCTAAACATCCAAAAACCTAACCCTAGAAGATGAAACGCCGAACTTTGGGCCCCGTTTGGGTAAATTGGTACATCAACTTCCTGGGGTCATAACTTTGGCACACGATCTCCATTTGACGTGAACAATATCTCGTTAGAAATATCTATTCGAGAATTACAACTTTGGCAAGAGAAACATCGGTCCATGGACCCATATTGCTTCCAGTTTTCCCAAAAAACTTTGTTTAGGGCCTCACAACGCCTCCAAAAGTTTAGGACCTGAAAAAATACTAAAAATAGTAAACTGTGCTATAATTAAGGAAACTGAAAAGATGAAAGAGACAGCTATGGGGGTCCAAGTGGGATAGGTGGGTGGCCACCAACATCCACTTGGATCATTCTCCCCCCTTAGGAAGCAATGGTCCCCATTGCATTGAGTTCCTCCATCTGTTGAACTTGGTCCCTGGTGAGCTATTCTGCAATCTCTGATGTGTCCAGTAATGGTGGGAAGCATGGTCGACGATGGTCCACATTGAACACTTGGTGCAAGTGAAGGAATGGGGGAATTTTGTGCTCCAAAGCAATATTTCCCACAACCTCGGTAATGGTGTAAGGAGCATGTCGGAGCTGTCAGAGCTTCTGATGGGATCTTGTAAGGCATTCTTTCTACAGATGTAACCAGACTTTGTTGCCCACCTGAAACTTGTGTGGTACCCCTCTGGGTGAGAAGAAGTTGCTCCTGTGTTATTTCATGACTGTATCCCTCTGTTGTTGCTGCTGCGTGGAGGAACCCTTTGCGGGGGTCATGGATGTGGTGATGATCTACCCCTTACTTTAGGAGCGAACCAGACAAAAAACAAATTTCTTAGTCTGGGAGATGAGCTTGTTGCCTTTCTTAGCAGTGATCAAAGAGGTTGCGTTAGGTGGGGCTACCTCCGGTATCTTGTATAATGAATTACCCAAAGAATAATGATAGCGTGAGGCCTTGACTCATACACAGCATGTCACCTCCACAAGTATGGCTAGACCAATAATACATCACAAACATCCAGAGGTGCAACATCACACAATACATCGTCTATGAAGGGAACAGTGTAAACTTTGAAATGGGAACTGATACTGTTACCTGTTTTGTAGAGATAGCAAAAAAGTGACCCGATTTTGAAAAGGGGTCATGCAGAACACACGTTTTTTTTAGAGCATAGTTTTTGGCACTTTATTTTTTTTTTTATGTACATTGCATTTTAGAATGGTAGTGATTTTCATGCTGATTTAAAAAAGTGGTTATTTTGCATCAGACTCTTTTTTTAAAAACCCTATTTTTTGACTTTAAATTTTCTAATGTATGAAATGTAAATAATTATTTTGTAAATTTAATAATTTTGGAAGTGGTCTTCTTCTTCATATTTTGTTGTTTTTATTTTTATTTTTATTTCTTTTGTAATGAGGTTTTTATTGATTTGCATATTTAAAGAAGAAGGTCGATATTCTGCATTTTCGATATTCTACATATTTATACATCGTTAATTAAATTTTCAATCCACATGAATCAATTGTCTCTAAAAAGAAAAATATAAAAATATATATAAAAAAGACAAAAATAAAAAGTAAAAAATGTTAAAAAAAATTATCTCATAAACCATAAAAGAATTTGGAATATATATATATATATATATATATATATATATATATATATAAGTAAAAATTGAGAAATTAAAAAAGAAACATTAGCAAAAACTAGGAAAAAAAATAAAAAACAAACTAGTTTAAAAAAAAAATAGAAAATTAACGAAAAAAAAAAACTAATAAAATTAATATTAAAAAAAACAAAAAATGTTAAAAAAAATTATCTCACAAACCATAAAAAAATTTGGAAAAAAAATAAAAATTACTATATATATATATATATATATATATATATATATATATATATAATTAAGTAAGTAAAAATAGAGAAATTAAAAAAAAAAAAACATAGCAAAAATTGGGAAAAAAATTAAAAAACTAGTAAAACTAATATTAAAAAAAAACCAAAAAAAAATTCAAATTAAAAAAAAAAAACCAAAAATATGCATATTTTTTATTTAAAAAGGAATGTAATTATTTTTTATTAAACATACATATTTTATTTAAAAAAAAATAATTTTTTTTTTTTAAACAATCTTTTTCTTTTTGTTAAAAAAAATTATAATATATATATTTTTTAAAAAAAATTATTTTTATTTTTATTTTTTATTTAAAAATACAAATTATTAAACCTACATTTTATATTAAAAAAAAAAAAAAAAAAACACCTACATTTTATATTAAAAAAAATATATATATTTACATTTTTTTTAAACAATCTTTTTTTATTAAAAAAAATTATAATTTTTTTTTTAACAATTTTTTTTTCTTTATCTAAAAATATAAATCATAAAAATATTTTAATTTTTTTTAAACGAATTTAATTTTTTAATTTAAAATTTAAAAAATTATTTGAAAAAAATTAAAAAATTAACATTGGCTTTTTTTTTCCTTTTTTTTTTTCTTTTTTTTTTTAATTAAAAAAAAAAAATCGGTGGCCCTCTACCCCCCGGCTGTCCGTGGTGGCACGACCATGGGCTAAGGGGCCCGCATGCAAGCCCTCCGCCCCCCGGGCACCCGGGCGATTCCGGGAATCGCTCGCCCACCCCCGGTCCCCCGCAGTGGTGTGGTCGTGGACGGAGGGGCCTGCTTGGGAATCGCCTGCCCGCCGCCCAGCTGCCCGTGGTGGCACGGCCATGGGCAGAGGGCCTGCACGTAGGCCCCTGCACCCACGACCACGCCACCACATGCAGCCAGGGGACGAAGGGCCACCGATTTTTTTTTTTTTTTAATTAAAAAAAAACCAATGTTAATTTTTAATTTTTTTTTTAATAATTTTTTAAATTTTAAATTAAAAAATTAAATTTGTTAAAAAAAAAAAATTATGATTTATATTTTTAAATAAAAAAAATGTTTAAAAAAAAATTATAATTTTTTTTTAATAAAAAAAAAGATTGTTTAAAAAAAAATATAAATTTCAAAAATTGTTAAAAAAAATTTATAATTGTTGTTTAATAAAGAAAAAGATTGTTTAAAAAAAAAAAATTAATTATTATTTTTTATTTTTTTAAAAATAAAATATGTATGTTTAATAAAAAATAATTACATTTTTTTTTAATAAAAAATACGCATTTTTTTGGGTTTATATATATATATATATATATATATATATATATATCTATTTATTTTTTTCCACTGGAAAAATCAGTAACTTTCATTAGTTTTGAAAATTACATATAGCAGATGCCGAGGCATTACTTGTATTGTTCATAACAAAAACCAACTTTCATAGTGTTGTTCTGTAGTCATCAAACAAACTGTTCTGTGTACATTCATCTGTCTGTGCTTAATATCTATAAGAGAGTTCTATTTATATACATTCCATGTTCTATGTACTTCTGATATCCAAAAAAAAAGAAACAAAATCGCCATAGCCTATTCGTTGCTGGGACTGTTGTCCCTTTGATCTCTATGTTCTATGAATGGCCTGTGATAGAACTGATGCACCTCTGCTCCATTCTGCTCCACTGTTATCCACTCGCCTCGGGGAAGTGCCGAGGCCTCTTTGGATAATTTGTCAGCCTCGCTGTTATGCTCTCTGTAAATATGCAAACATGAGCATTGGTTAAAAGCTGCTTTGAGAATGAGTGTATCATGTAGCAAGTTACTGAGAGTGTGTGTATGACAATTTGTGATATTGTTGATCCAGTTTATAACCACCATAGAGTCCCCAAAAATATTGATGCTGGTATGCTGATGTGTTAATGCAAAATGGAGGAGGCTGTGTACAGCAGAGAGTTCAGCGAAGTTGTTTGTTCCATTGCCTAAGCCTATTTTGACAAGGAATCGGTGGTGATCATTAAGGTGCAGAACAAACCCCCCGCCACATCCTTCCTGATTTGCTGCTCCGTCGAAAAATGCCCACGGGATGGTTCTGTCAAATTCGGGCATAGGTTGAATGGATCTCGGGCGAGGGGGAGGAGGGTCCGGGATCTCATGATATGCTGAAACAATGGAGGCTTCGACCCTGCCCCATGATATAATTCGATCCTCAAATATGGCCCGATTTCGGGCAAGCCATATAAACCAAGTAGCCACAGGAGGAAGGTTTTGTACTTTGGTTCCCGGGTGGCTGAGCGACCAAGTATCCCATGCATTCCTGATATCATTTCCTCTCCAAATTGCTGCAATTCCCAGCTGGTTGCATATGTTATTCCACAGGTTTATGATTACAGGGCATAGAAGGAAAATATGATCCTGAGTCTCTGATGCACTTTTGCAGAAAATACACCATGATGGGCCACATAATGCTCTGTGGGTGAGGTGTTCACCTGTGGGCACATTGCCATAAAGAGCGCACCAGAAGAAAAGTTTAGACCGGGGAGATGCCTTCAGCTTCCAAATAGCATGCCACCAAGGCTGTATCACCTCAGGCATTCTATGAGATATGAGCGCAGTGTATCCCAATTTTGGTGCATATATACCATGGTCGGCATAGCACCAAATGAGTTCATCCGGGCCTTGCTTAATTCGAACATGAGATTCAGATAAGGCCTCCGTGTATCGATCCCATTCCTGGTGCCAATGGATAGGGAGGTTCATTTGCTGAGCAGATTTCCAGGCTTGTGAAAAAATATCCGAGCGCTGTTGGTCTGCAATTTGTGCAAAATGCCGAATATCCTGGGCCTGTAAATGCAGTAAAAGGTCTGGACTAAGAATGTGCCTACCCCCACAGTTAATCCAGGGATCCAAACCAATTCTGCCCGTCCACCCATCATTTATGCGCCAAGCAAGATTGTTCCGGATGAGAGGAAGGGATAGAATTAAGGCCTTCCAAACCGAGGAGCATCCCGATGTTGACCAGGTAGGGAAGCGGGCCCAGTCCAAAATATTATGAGGCCAAATGTATTTAAAATAAACTACCTGTGTCCAGAGATTTTGTCTGGTCAGCAGTGTCCATCCCATCTTGGCAGCCAGTGCTTTTGCAAATTCAGGCAGTTCCTTGAGCCCCCATCCCCCCCACTTTTTAGGCATAGAGATCTTCTTCCATCCGATCCATGCAAACAATCGTTTGTCCTGATTCCCATTCCAGAGATATCGATTACAAATTTGTTGAAGTCTCCCCAGGATGTTCCTTGGGATCCATGCTAAGGCCATCCAGAAGACCGGGGTGGCTTCTAATACAGACTTGATAAGCACCAGTCTCCCAGCCCTGGAGAGATATCTGAAGCTCCATCCTGAGAGTCTTTTTTCCAATTTGGCAGCCAGCCAGACCCAGTCAGCAATCCTTTGACAGGTAGGTTTCAGATTAAATCCCAAATATTTGAATCCTCTATCCAGGGGGTGAACTGCATATGGAAAGGATTGTAAGCCAATCTGTGTCTCCTGTACCGATGTGCGGGCACAGGTGATGGTAGATTTAGTCTGATTTGGCATCATACCAGTGGCAGATGAAAAAAGATGGAGAATCCTTGAGAAAGATCGAGAGTCTCGAACACTGCCATTTAGAAGAATGAGGACATCATCTACAAAGAGTAGATGAGTGAGATAACAAAGGTCAGAGATGCGAAGTCCCCCAATATCTCCAGATCTCTTTGCAGCTTCCATAAGTCGACTGAGACCTTCCATGACCAGCAGGAACAGGAGGGGTGATAGAGGACACCCCTGCCTCAGACCCCTGCCCGAGTGAAAAAAGTCTGTGGCCGAGCCATTGATAAGTATACTGAAGGATGGAGAAGTAATGCAGGCCATGATCCAGGTTATGAAAGCATGAGGGAACCCCAGATGAATGAGGATCATTTTGAGGTAGAGCCAGCTGACACGGTCAAAAGCTTTAGACAGATCAATTTTTAAGAGGATGGCTTTTAAGTTCTTCGACCATATGGAATGGAGGGCTTCTTGAGCTAGTCCAATGGCCTCATGGATCTGTCTGGATTCGAGAAAAGCAAATTGCTGAGGGGCGATAGAACGGGAGAGGATAGGCCTGAGACGATTAGCAATGGTCTTGGATATGATTTTATAGAGGCAGTTACATAAAGATATGGGCCTGTAGTCATCAAAGGATGCCGGGGAGTCAGATTTGGGGATGAGAGCGATAAAAGTGGAGTTGATGGCATGGTAGATTGATCCAGTAGATCGGCTTTCTTCAACCACCTGAAGTAGGTCCTGTCCCAATACATCGAAGAAGGCGGTGTAGAATTCAATGGTCCATCCGTCTGGCCCAGGGCTTTTGTCTTTTTTGAACCATTTCAGAACTCCTTCCAGTTCTTCAGCAGTGACCGGATCAGTTAAAGTCTCCACATCTTCTTCCTCTACGAATCTCGGAAAATGATTAGCCACATTGATAATATCAAGTAGATTTTCATCTCGTGTGCTCCTGTAGAGGTTCCTGAAATGGGTGATACCCAGTTGAGCGAGCTTATTGAAATTGTCTGCAATATCTCCATCCGGTGTAGGGAGCTTCCAAATAGTATTAGATACTTTTCTGCATTTTGCAAAATTATGGAAAAACTTTGTGTTGTCATCCCCAGCTTGTATCCATAATGCACGACTCCTTAATCTAATAGATTCCTCTCTCTCTTTGAGGATCTTTGCTTTTTGATTCTCCAGGTCTATAAGCTTACATTTCTCAGAAGCTGACATGAAGCCCTGCCCTCTGTCATCAGTGAGAGAACATAAATCCGCTTCAATCTGGGAGAGTTGTGCAGATTCCCGATCCCTTTTCTCCCTTGCCCAATTTATAGTCAAATGTTTGATTTCAGCCAAGTTCCTGCAGAATCCTTTGGCAAGAGGAACCGTGTCATTGATGGGATGCGAGACCCAGAAGTCCTTAATCAGCCGGATATAATCCTGATCCTTCAGCCAAGAGGAATTGAATTTAAAGGGCGCCTTGGGCTTCCTGAATGGACCCTGGATCTCCAGGTATATAGGATTGTGATCCGAAATCCCCCCGGAACCAACCCATTGACGATAGAGATGAAGGCGCTGCAGGAGAGGGCCCTTTAATAGGAATCTGTCAAGTCTACGAGCAAGTGCAGCATCCCCAACTCTTCGGTTTCGCCAGGTAGGTAGGAGTCGCTGCAATGGAATATCCGCAAATTCAGATTGCTCCAGCAGATTGGTCATATAGTCAGTGATAGAGTCAATTTGTGCCTCTGAGCCCCAAGACTCCCTGAATCCCAGGGAGAAGTTGAGGTCTCCTCCAATAATGACATTGTCTTCATTCAGCAGGGGGAGCTGAAGGGTGTTCCTCCAGAATGATTCTCGTTGGGAACAAGGAGCATATACGTTAACCAATCTGAGATCCATGCCGAGGTCAGCCGAGAAAAAATCCAAACCAATGAACCCTGCTCCTCCCCAGGTAGATATAGGATTGATGGAGCGAGGGTTTAATCCAATGGCTAGCCCCCCAGATCGTCCCACGGCATCATTTGCATAAAAACTCCATCCTGGGACCATAGCTTGCATTATACGAATAATTTGTTCAGCTGAACAGAGGGTTTCCTGAAGCATAATAATGTCTATAGGCTCAGATTCAATGAGCCTCTTCATGGCTAGTTTTTTGGAGGAACTAGCCAGTCCTCTGCAGTTAAACGATAAACACTTCATGGGGGAACACCTCTCGGGGTGTGTCCTGCTCTAAGAACCCCGTCAATGGTCGCTTGTCGGCCAGAGACCACCTCTGCCCCAGCTTGTTTGATGGCTTTAGAAAGATGGGATTTTCTCCCTCTGGAGTTCATCGATGCCCCCTCAGGAAAGACAATGCCCAAACCCGAGTGACCAACAGCCGAGTCTTTTGGAGTGATCCGAGATCGGAGGAAATATGGGTGAGGAGGGGAAGAAGGGCGAGGAGGGGAGTGAGCCACATGAGATGAAGAAATGATAGATTCAGTGCAAGTAAGCGGGGATGATAAAGTGCAAGGAATCATAGGAATGTGTGTAGGACCAGAGATATGAATACCATCAAAAGACGAATGCAAAGAAGTGATAAGAGTAATAGGAATCGTACCCGCTTCTGCCGCCGAACGAGCCCTGGTTTTGGGTGGCGAGGATCTCCGGAGCCCATCATCGTCCACAGGGGCAGAGACCGAGGGGGCTGTTCCAGCAGAAGGAGGTCGCGAAATTATGGGGGAAGCCGTCCTGGTAGATGCCGGAGTACCTTTCGCCGAGTCTGTAGCTTTCTTGTTGAGTGGGCAATCCTTCGCGAGGTGTCCCACCTTATGACAACGCCTGCATCGGAAGGGAACCCCTTCATAATCCAGCAATTGTACACGAATGCACCTTCCCCATTGCAGCGTGATCTGTTCTTCAAGCCCATCTCGAGTGTCCAGATGAACCAAGACTCGAGCAAGTGTTCGATTCCCGGATTCCACATAGGTGCGGTCATAATCCAAATATGTCCCCAGGGCATTGCCAACCCTGATAAAAACTTCCTCGTCCCAGAAAGGAATAGGTAATCCAGGGAGTCTAACCCAGATTGGACCGGCGCCGAGCTGCTCGCGTTCTGGATCGAAGAGGGGATTCCAGCGTTTGAGGAGTACCGGGGCCATTTCGATGTGCCAGTATCTCCCCAAAACAAGATTTGTTAGGCAGACCTTGGAGAATTTTAATGAGAACCATCCTCTGGGGAGGACATGAACTTCAGGAAGATCAAAAAGTACACCTCCCCAGATCTCATTGACCCACATATCAAGCCTCTGTTTAGAGTAAGATCGGCCCCTGACGTGCCCTACCAACACTGTGTTCGCGATGTCCATATAGTCTCCCAGAGGCTTTGCTTCGTCGAACTTGATCGATATATCCCTCGCCGTCGACCTGACACACTTAACCTTCTTTATGCCGGTGCGGGGGGCCGACGGGTGATCCACCAGCGGATTAGAGATACCTTCCCGGGGGCTAGGGTTAGTGGGAGGAGAGGAGACAGCGGGCGTCTCAAACCATCCGGATGGTCGAACGCCTGAGACAGATGGATGAGACACCGGAGGTGGTCTCGGAGGAATGTGGAACACCTCGGGGATGGACGCCAAAGGGTCGAAAGCGGGCGATGGGGGGGTATTGGAGGCCAGAAATTGCAGAGACCCGGGTGAGAGCGGGGGAACTTCGAACGGCGGAGAGACAGGAGGAATCACTGCTGCAGAAGATGGTGTGGGAGCCGGAAAATGTTGATGCGCCGGGACAGAAGAGGAAGCGGAGTGGGATGGCTGAGAGTGAGAAAAATGAGGGATCCCGAAAATAATATTCTCCGGCGAGGGATCCGCCGAGTAGTCCACCGCTTCCTGCTCCCAGTCATCCATAACTGTAAAACTGTCGGAGACCGAAAGGGACAGGCGAGGGTTCCAAAGTGAATGCAGCAGCTGGTAGCAGGACCGTGACCGTGACCGCCGCGTAGCTGTCGATCCTATGCCCTACGAACCGCCGTTGAAAGCTGAAGCCCCATCGAAACCGCAGGTTGCTGTAGAAACCCTAACCCTTCCCTTCACGCGCTCCTTCCATCGATCTGCCGTTCGTTTCATCATCTCCGCTCATTTCCTATATATATCTATTTATATATATATATATTTGTTTTTTTTAATATTAATTTTACTAGTTTTTAATTTTTTCATTAATTTTTTTTTTTTTTTTTTAAACTAGTTTGTTTTTAATTTTTTTTTTGCCTAGTTTTTGCTAATGTTTTTTTTTTTAATTTCTCTATTTTACTTATATATATATATATATATATATATATATATATATATATATATATAGAATTTTGTTTTTTTTTTCCAAATTCTTTTATGGTTTGTGAGATAATTTTATTTTTAACATTTTTTTATTTTTTTATTTTTAACTTTTATATATATTTTTATATTTGTTTTTTAAGTAATCAACATTTTAATCTTAATTTTAGTAGTTTTTAATTTTTTTGTTAATTTTCTAATTTTTTTAGATCTAGTTTGTTTTTAATTTTTAATTTTTACTTTTTTTTTTTGTTTTTTATTTTTTTTTTTTGCAATTTTTTTTTTATGGTTTACAAGATAACTTCTTTTTTTTTTTGGTTAAATTTTTTTTTTTACTATTTATTTGTTTATAATTTTTTTTTTTAGTTTTTTAATTCTTATCATTAATTTTGTTTTTTTTACATTTTTATGATTGATTTTTTTTTTTTTTTAATTTTTAATTTTATTTTTATTTTATGTTTTGATTTTAGTATATATTTTAATTGATGTTTTGTTATTTTTTTCTTTTACCTTTTTTTTGTTTTGTGTTTTTTCATTGTTTTAATTTTAATTATTATTTTTTGTTTTAATTTTAATTTTAATTTTTAATTTTTTTTTTAAATTTAATATTTTTCAAGGTCATGATAAAATATTTTACGCCACTATTTCGAAATGTTGAAATTTTACTTTTGAAAAAAAAAGTGTTTTCCCAGCATTAACACTTTTTGTTTTGAGGGTGTTTTTTGGATAATTTTTGCGCAAAAAATTGGTTTTCACTGCCATTTTTAAAACATGTTGAAAATTTACCCAAGAAAAAAAAAGGTGTTATTCCAACATCAACACTTTCGTTTTTAGCACTGTTTTTGATGTTTTTTCGGGGTTTTTTGGCCAGAGTTCCCGTTTTGAGTTTATAGTTCCCGTTTCAAAGTTTACATTGTTTGGTTTGATGTTGTAGGGAAGGCGACACTACTGAAGAACTCAGAGATCTCGTCCTTGGTGAAGCCACCTGATACTGTACAGTTGTGGGTGTGGTGTAGTTGGTAGGCCCAACCGCTTCATGACCTCTGCTGAAATGAGGTTCTTTTGGCTACCACTGTTGACAATGAATTGCAACGGTGAACCCTTCACCCACATTTGTGAGTGGAAAAGATGCTCTCCCTCCTCTGGATCTTCAAGCTCATTCTTCTGGATCTTGTCGGTGGAAACAATGGCGTTGGGCTCCGCATCAATGACCTGCTTCCCTTTGCCATTCCCCTTGTAGGGTTTTGACTCAGGGTCAGAACATGCATCTGATTCTGAAGCCTTCAACTCGGCCACCAGCGACTGCTTTGTCCGACACTCACTTGTGTTCTGAGTGGGGCTCTTATGGAACTCACACCACTTTCCTGTGTCCTTATTCAACTTCGTGGTGTTGTTCTTTTCTTATGGCTTCGATGGGTTGCCTTGGGCTGTCCCGTCTTGTCTTTTTCCTTGGTTTCACAGTTTGGGGAAGCCTTTCCCTTGCTTCGGATTCGCAGATCCAAAGTCTCGCTTCTTCTATTTAAATGTTTGCTCGATCTTGACAGCGTATTGGTATGCGGTGCCAAGCGATGAGATTTTTAGGAACTCCATCTCATCCTAGATGTATCTATGTAGGCAGCTACGGTATTTGAGTACCAGATGCAGCTCAAAATCTTTGATATCCAACTGTGTGCGAAGGGTATGAAAAATGTTGGTGAACTTCAGCACATCTTGGTCCCTTCCCTGCTGTAGTGTGGTCCACTTTATGTCTTTGTCCTCATGGCTTTTGGCAAAGTAGTACTGCTCCTTGATGGCATCCCGGAATGAATTCCAAGTGGGTGCGGTTGAAAATAGTGAGCCCATACTTTCATCCTTATACTCGCAGTATGTTTCCCACCAGTCCTTGACATGGGGGGCTGCTTTGAGAAGAGCGAAAATAATCTTTTCCCGACTGGAAAAATCATGAACAGAAAAATACCCATCTAGCAGATTTAACCATTTATCTACAGCATCTACGTCTATTTGACCTTCAAAGATGGGGATTTCAAAATTAACTTGTACATTAAAGGGTGTGGCATTTCCAGAGTAGCTGTTGGAAGTCGATGTGTCGCCTCTGGGTAGCCGCTAAAGGATCTGGGCAAAGTTGTCCATCATCGCATTCCTTTATTGCTTAAGGGCTCCTTTGAGCAAGATTTTGATAGGATCTCCTGTCCCCTCATCTTTCTTGTCTTCTGCCATGGGAGGCCATCGGGATTTGCGGGGCTGGTCTTGCAAAGGTTCGACCAATTCAAGCCCTAACTCCTTATATCCTGTCCTCGTTGGGAACATGCAAACAAAAACAAAGAAGAAAAGTAGACCACTCTGATACCATTGATTCGAATTTAAACAGGAACGCAACAAATTACAGAGATAACCATAAACATAGAGATGAAGTGGAAATAATACTTGATATCGTTAAGGTAATATACTAAAATATGCTTATAGATAGAGATGGAAATAAACTAGCTAGGGAGATGGTAGCTTATCTATGAGAAGAGATGTGACAGCTACATTCCTCTGAACTATCTTACAATGAGGCGCGAAGGCCTATTTATTGTTGAGAAACAATTGAAAACCCTAAACATCCAAAAACTTAACCCTAGAAGATGAAACACCAAACTGTGGGCCCTGTTTGGGTAAATTGGTACATCAACTTCCTGGGGTTGTAACTTTGGCATACGATCTTCGTTTGACATGAACAATATCTCGTTAGAAATATCTATCCAAGAACTACAACTTTGAGAAGAGCAACATTTGTCCATGCAACATTTGTCCATGGACCCATGTTGCTCCCAATTTTCCAAAAAAACGTTGTTTAGGACCTCAAAATGACTCCAAAAGTTTAGGACCCGAAAAATGCTAAAAATAGTAAATTGTGCTACAATTAAGGAAACTGAAAAGCTGAAAGAGAGTTGTGGGGGTCAAAGTGGGATAGGTGGGTGGCCACCAACATCCACCTAGATCATTCCTCCCCCCTTAGGAAGCAATGGTCCTGTTGTAACATGTATATTGTTGTTTGTTTTATTCATTGTTGTATTCAAAATCACTTGAAAAACATTTTGAAAAAAGGTAAGGCAAGTATATCAGATATCAAAATATAAAAGAAATGAAGAAATATATCGGGTTTTACAAAGGAAACGAGTGTTAAAAATGAACATCGGACCTGAAATATATACACTATGCTTTATAAAGAGCATTGGGTCCGTTGCATCATAGAACTATGAACGTTAGACACCGCCAATTGCGATTTGCGATCACGGGTCAGACCCGAAATATATACATTATGATTTATAAGCTTCGGCGGGTCCGCGATATTGCATAACTCTATCTATCTATCTATCTATCTATCTATCTATCTATCTATCTATCTATCTATCTATATATATATATATATATATATATATATATATATATATATATATATATATATATATATATATATATATATCTGTGTGTGTGTGTGTGTGTGGCTATTTTGATTGTGATATGGGTGGGCCAGACCCCAAATGATATATAACGTGTTTAATAACTCCGGCGGGTCCATTAACCGCCTTATGTATATGTTCAGAGTGACGATTGCGATTTGCGATTGGGTTCCGGACTCGATATATTTATTAAATTGCGATAATTCCTTTTCAGTTTCGCTTTATGTGTTTTGCATCGATTTTGTTGTATAAACGGAAAATTAGTGTTAAAGCCGAATCCGAAGAAAAGGCGAGTTTTCGGGCAGAGCAAAAGCGGTAGATGGTTTTATTTGGAATTTACCCGATTCCACTCAGCATTCAACACGTAGTAGTCAGGCGGAGAGAGGAAACCACCCATTTCGGGCATGTATTCTTCGGGCTTATGTATCGCCCGAAACCTTTACAGACCATCCGATCTGAAAAGCGTAGATCAATGGTGGGGATGAATCGGCGGGAAGTATACCTTGAAAATTGTGCGAAGGTGAAAAAAGCGTGTTTTATCATATATTTTCATTATAAAAGGTTTACAATAGAAAGCGCAGATATAAAGGTATTACGCCAAAGTCCAACATTTCCATAGTTATGCGGCCTAAGGGTGCATAAGTTAAGGTTTTACAGTGATTTTCGGGCCGATTGTGATTTGTGATGGAAGTCAATGAAGCATTGAATGGGCATATTTGACAGGTTTATGAAGCGGGATTAACTCTTTTGAGTTTCATATTAATCAAAGGTCGCGTTAATTTCAATGTGTAAAGTGGAAAAACAGGGTTGGAGCTGAAGCTGAAGTGGAAGATAATCCGATATTTTTCTTGGCATTTTGTCCAATCAGAATGCCCATATAAGCTAGGATTACACAAAATAAATGTATTTTATTATGGCTAAAATGAATTAAGCATCATTAGGGAATTTATGGAGGAATTCGACAGCGGATCAATAGAGCAAGCCAATAGTTATCATCCTCTTACAAATTCAGTTATGTTCTTGTTATTTCATTTTCTTTGAGGTGTCCTTTCCCCTCTGTAAAATTCTATAATAGTTTTTACTTCATGTAGTTAGAGAAGCAGTTGAATAATTTGGGCAATTTTAGAAATCAATAACTATTCCACAATGTATAAAAAGAGGAAATTTTACTAAGAAAGGGTTGGAATTTTGGAGAACTCGGAGACTAGGCCACTGTATTCTTGATATCATCGTTGATTAATGAAAGAATTAGAAGTTTCCATGAGTTGTTGCATATAATTTTGTAAGCTTCTCTGTCATGTGTCATGCTATGTTTTATTCTTTTCAAGTATAGTAATGAAGCAGCAGGTCTTTATTTGCTTATGTAGATAAGGTTAAAATTCCTTAAAAGCATGCTCCTATACTTGAAGTCCTCACTTCCTTTCTAAATTATAGATAGTAGTTTCTGTGAAAGATCAACATATTATCTTTAACTTCCCCTTCAAACTTTCTTCATTTATCATTTATATCTAGCAACAAGTGACATTCTAAGATGTTCTAGTCATACATGTATTAAGAGTTAAAGACCAAGTTTTCCAGGTCCTTCATTTAAGAACACAATAAACAATAAGTGACAGTAAGTAATATTTATTAATGTCTTAAGCACAATTTCCCCACAGCCAGGAAATTGGTTTCTTAAGGAACAACATCAATTGGCGCCATTGTCAGGGAGAGTAGCCAAGAAGATTTTTCCCCGGGTTTCAATATTTTCCTCTGGTTGTTCAGTGAGGAGGAAATATTTGGCTATTTTGAATCAAAGAAATAAATTTGGCTTCAAGAAGGCCCCATACAAGATCAGACACTTCACAAAAGAAATTTCAAGCTCTTTCAGATCCTGAACGGCTATTTTCTAGGACGGTTGGAAGGTCTAAGATTCCAATTACACCAATTCCTACATTGTCTGCATCAGGTAGCAATTCACTTGAACATACATCTAATAAAGAGTCATCTTTTTCATCATCTTCATTTCAGGAACCTAGTTTTCAAGACCAATCTTTTGAGTTTGTTACTTTTCATTTACCTACTGTAATTATTCAACGTCAACCAATAAACACATTACCTCCTTTGCACATTCCATTTACCTCTCAATCAAGTTCCACATTTGTTGGTAATCAAAGTTCAGTAAACATGGCAGCACCTGCATTCTTAGTGAATAGGTATTCACCTCTTCAACTACCACAACCTTTCAATCAAATGCCACAGGATTTCCTTAAAACTCTTCCACATTTTTTGGGAGAAGATGAACAGACAACAGAAAATCATGTAGTAGTATTTTGCAATTTTGCAGAAAGCCTAAATGTTGAACATTTAGATGTTGTTCTAAGACTTTTTGTTTAGTCCCTGGATGGAGAAGCAAGGAAATGGTTCAAAGGACTTCCCAATAATACCATTCCTTCTTGGGAAGAGATGGAATGCGTGTTTATTCAGAGATGGGGATAAAAAAAAGACCATGGATATTCATTAACAGAGTTTAATTCCATAAAGAAGAAGTCTGATGAAACTGTGGCCGAATTTGTCAGAAGATTTAACAAATTGTACAATAGTCTCCCAGCATAGATTAAGCCTCCTCATGTTGGTGAAAAAATAACCTTTGCAGGGGCTTTTGAATCAAATTTTCGATTCGCATTAAGGGAAAGGAGAGCTCCAACCCTTGATCAAATCCAAACAGATGCTTTAGAGATAGAAGCGAATCTGGTGGATGCAGGAAAAGCACTAGAAACATAGCCTACCCAAGACAAGGGAAAGGCAAAGATAGAATCCTCTCAATGTCAATGATTGGAGGATATGTGTAATGTAATTAGAACTTTGTCAGATAAGTTAAGTAGGTTAGAGTTAGAAAATAAGAACTCTCTGAGACAAACACAGTATAATAAGAACTTTAATCCCCAATTCAGAAGACAACCTTTGCAAATCTTGCAAAAGGAAAGAAAAGATCAAAATCAAATTCAAGCACCATTATATATAGAAGCAGATCCTGGTGAAGAACAACCTAAAGATCAAATTTCTACATTATATGCAGTTGATGAAGATGAACTCGGCATTGAAGGAGAAGAGTATGTGTATGATGAAGCAGATGCTATTCATGATGAAAATGAAATTGATGAATATTGGAAACAATTCTCTGATTTTATGCAGGCTGAACTACATAAGAAATATGACCTGAGATCTAGGAAAAGATCAAGAAATCAAGAAAATGAAAGTGAGCAGCAAGTTTCAACTTCCTCACCAAAGGCGACTCCACAAGAATCTCAGCCTACAAAACAAGTAAATAAAGGAAAGCAGCAGCAAAATGCAAATGGAAAGACACAGATACTTCGAGGTGAGTCTTCTCAAGATCAAACTGGAAAAATTCCTTTGGAGAAACTTGTTTCAATTCCTCAAATAATTCCAGTCATGAAGAAAGGTGAAGATGAGAATGAAAATATTGCTAAATAGGGTCACTTGTTTAGTATTATCAAGGAGTTGGAAAAGGTAAGAATACAAGTTCCCCTTATAGAATTGGCAAAAACACCTACTTATCAAAAGGAGATTGTTGAGTTTATTAATTTAAAAGAAAATGAGAGTGACATTGTAAATATTCAAGAATATAAACCAGTAGTGGTTTTTAGTCCACATGTAGAGGAAGTAGATTCTTCAATACCTCCTTTTCATATTTCCCTATTGTTTCATGATTTCCTCCTACATAATTGTATGTTTGATTCAAGAGCTTCACATAATATTATGCCTCTGTCAGTGATGAAGCAATTAAATCTACAAGTGACCGAACCTTACAGGGACCTATATTCATTTGATTCAAACAAGGTCAAGTTTTTGGGGGTTATTAAGGATTTGGCAGTGTCACTAGCCCAAATTCCAGCCAGAAGCTTGGTTATGGATGTTTTAGTAGCAGATATTTGTTGGAAATAATACTGAGAGGGGGGGGGGGTGAATCAGTATTATCACATTAATAAAACTTTTTCATTTCCATAATCAGATTCATATATGCTACTTCCACAACTTCTTATGATTAAGTTAATTGATCTTCAATGAGTGCATTAGAACATTATCAACCATATTATCAGATAACAGATGCCGTAATAGAGAATAGATCATCACACATAAGGCACACACATGAACACCATGATATAAGGTGGAAACCCAATGCGGGAGAAAAACCACCTGCTGCAAGTCATCTCAATCTTCTTCTTAATAAGAAAATCCTTTTACAATATTTGTACTGGTGCAGTCTTATACCAGTACGGGAGCTACAACCCCCTTTGCTCTTGTACTAGCCGATCCATTTACTAGTACGCAGGCTGCTACCTGCTACAATGCTCCAAAGATCTCCCTTAGCTTTTGTACTAGCTTAGATACTAGTACATAGGCGCTGGCCTACAATCTTCTCTCCTCCAGGTACCACGTTTCATCAATTTTCAGACTGGATACACTGAAGCACAACACATAATCTGAAAGGCCACTTTTCATCCAATTTTCATACTGGACCCAACAACAACATTGAAGCTCATAATCAAACAACCTTCTAAATCACCCAATCACTAGATCCATACATATACAATGATATTATGAGAGTTATCAACCAGATCTAGTACATAAAGATAAGTCATTAATCATGCTGTTATCTGAACTCAATACCAGTAATCAAACATCAGTTATGCACCCAAAACCCTGCAGAATAGTCAAAGGTAGTTAAAACAAATTTTAAGCAGGGATCGCAACTTCACTGGTATAGATTTGCGGATATCTGTACTACCTCCGCACCTGCGCCTTCTGTGGCGCCGCGACCACCGCACCTGCGCCTTCTGTGGCGCCTCCGCACTGCGCCTTCTATGGCGCCTCTGTGGCGTCTCCACACTGCGCCTTCTGTGGCACCTCCGCACTGCACCTTCTATGGTGCCTCCGCACTGCGCCTTCTGTGGCGCCTCTGTGGCGTCTCCGCACTGCGCCTTCTGTGGCGCCTCTGCACTGCGCCTTCTGTGGCGCCTCTGCACTGCGCCTTCTGTGGTGCCTCCGCACTGCACCTTCTGTGGCGCCTCCGCACTGTGCCTTCTGTGGTGCCTCCGCACTGCGCCTTCTATGGCGCCTCTGTGGCGTCTCCGCACTGCGCCTTCTGTGGTGCCTCCGCACTGCGCCTTCTGTGGCGCCTCCGCACTGCACCTTCTGTGGCGCCTCTGTGGCGTCTCCGCACTACGCCTTCTGTGGCGTCTCCGCACTGCGCCTTCTGTGGCGCCTCCGCACTGCGCCTTTTGTGGCGCCTCCACACTTCCGCAGCTGCAGCGCTCGAGAGATCACCCTTCACAGATTCGCTTTCAACTTCACTTTCATAGATCAAACTTTCAAAACAATAACCCAATATTTCAGATCTTAAGATATTCAATTGCAAGGATGAATTAGCCAAGTGATCTCCTTTGCTTTATATAGGCTTAGGCCTTTCACAATACCATGGGCCAAAACCATAGGATCAAAAAAACTGTTGGACTAATACCATGAACCAACCATGAAAGTACGTGAGATCGACACTTTTGACGAAGACCATGGTCCAAAACCATAGGTTCAAATACCAAGGACTAACTACCATGGACCAAAGGTAAGTTCTCCAACATATACGCGCTTTTCCTCATAGGTTCAAATACCAAGGACTAACTACCATGGACCAAAGGTAAGTTCTCCAACATATACGTGCTTTTCCTCATAGGTTCAAATACCAAGGACTAACTACCATGGACCAAAGGTAAGTTCTCCAACATATACGCGCTTTTCCTCATAGGTTCAAATACCAAGGACTAACTACCATGGACCAAAGGTAAGTTCTCCAACATATACGCGCTTTTCCTTGCATGAAAGTGCGTGAACTTTTCTCTACATGAAATAAACTTTTCTCTGCATATAAGTGCGTGAACTTTTCTCTACACTATAATTTATTATCTGAGATGAGTGGGTTTCCATCAAGTACAACATATGTATCATAATGCCAACAATCTCCCCCTTTGGACTTGATGGCAACAACAATCACTCTCCCCCTTTGACATCAAGGGCAAAGGGTTATGCTCCCCCTAAGAACATGCTCCCCCTGACTATAAACCAGATCTGCAAAGAAGAACCATAATCCATGACCATGAAAGAGATAGAGACGTATTGCAGCAATATTCAGACCAGCATCCATGATCTCATTCTGTACTTCCTCCATAATGCCAACAATGCATGATATGCTCCCCCTGAACCTGTGCCATTCGATCTTTGACCAATCCGCAACCCAGCACATGTACGCATATACTTCAGATGAACCTTGCGTACAACCAACAATCAGAAGAGATTCAATAACAAGATGATGCATCAACAACCCCTAGCTTTTGCCTGAGGTATTCAAAGGTCTCCCTAGGCAATGGTTTGGTGAGTATATCAGCAACCTGTTCCTTAGAAGGAACATACTCCAACTTGATGTTTTGTTCAAGCACTTGTTCCTGAAGAAAGTGATACTTAATTGGTATGTGCTTGGTTTTTGAATGCATGATTGGGTTCTTTGAAATGCTGATTGCACTTGTATTATCACATAAGATGGAGATGGGTGGTGTACAAGTGATTTGAAGATCCTGCAAGGTCTGCATCATCCAAAGGAGTTGAGTGCAGCACGATGCAGCAACAACATATTCTGCTTCAGCTGTAGACAAGGCAATCGAACTCTGTTTCTTGCTGAACCAAGATACTAATTTGGAACCCATAAAGAATGCACCACCACTTGTGCTTTTCCTGTCATCCATGCTTCCGGCCCAATCTGCATCTGTATAAGCATGAAGTGTGAGATCTATATCTCTAGGATACCATAAGCCATAGTTTTGAGTCCCTTGAAGATATTTGAAGATTCTCTTTACTGCCTGAAGATGAGTTTCCTTTGGATTTGCCTGAAATCTTCCAACTATTCCGACTGCATGCATGATATCCGGTCGGGTACCTGTCAAATAAAGTAAACTTCCAATCATAGATCTGTAGGTTGGTTGATGCACTGCTGCAGATTCATCATTTGCACTGAGGCTACATCCTGTGAACATAGGTGTACATACTGGTTTTGCTTCTTCCATACCATATTTCTTCAAAATCTGCTTGAGATACTTGGTTTGAGACAAGAAGATCCCTCCTTCATTTTGTTGGATTTGCAAACCAAGAAAATATGTCAGTTCTCCCAACAAGGACATTTCAAATTCTTTCTGCATCGCCAAGGCAAAGCTTTGACTCATAGCTTCTTCATTGCTGCCAAAGATAATGTCATCTACATACACAACAAGTATCAGCAATTTGTCATTTTCAACTTTTATATAAAGATTGCTGTCTGCTGATCCTTTTGAAAAACCTTGTTGATGAAGATATTTATCCAAATGATAGTACCAAGCCCTTGGAGCTTGTTTGAGGCCATAGAGAGCCTTTTTCAATCTGCATACAAGATTTGGAGCATTTCCAAGAATGAACCCATCTGGCTGCTCGATGTATACTTCTTCTTCCAAGTCTCCATTCAGAAAGGCTGATTTCACGTCCATTTGAAATACTTTGAAGTTTTGAAAGCTTGAGAGAGCAAGGAACATTCGGATGGCCTCAAGTCTTGCAACCGGAGCAAAGGTTTCTTCAAAGTCTATTCCTTCTTGCTGCGCATACCCTTTACAAACAAGTCTGGCCTTGTTTCTAATTACTTCTCCATTTTCATTCAATTTATTTTTGAAGACCCATTTTGTTCCGATAACATTCTTATCCTTTGGTCTAGGAACCAGCTCCCAAGTGTTGTTGTTTTCGATCTGCTCAAGTTCTTCATCCATTGCTTTCACCCAACATTCATCTTTGCATGCCTCTTTCACATTTTGTGGTTCAGTGGAGGAGAGTAATGCCAAATAGCTTGAAGCTTATGCAACTGTTCTTCTTGTTTGTACACCTGCTTCTTTCTGTCCCACAATCTGAGATTCTGGATGATTCTTCTGAACATATCTGGATGGAGTCTTTTCTTCTATTCTTGTCTGCTCCTTTGGTTCTTCTTGAGGTTCTTCTTCTTCATCATTCTGTCTTTGAGGGTAGCCTTCATCTTCTTCGATGTCTTCATGATGTACTTGCCTAGGAATGTATCCCTTCTCATCAACCACTACGTCAATGCTGTCAACAATTCTGCCAAGTCTTTTATTGTAGCACTTGTATGCTTTGCTATGTGGAGAGTAACCAAGAAGAATGCCTTCATCTGCTCTAGGTTCAAGTTTGCCAAGTTTCTCATCAGTGTTCTTAATATAACATTTGCTCCCAAAGATTTTGAAGTGCTTTATCGAAGGAGTCTCACCACACCAGAGCTCATGAGGGGTTTGAGTGCTGTTCACCCGGACATTTGTTTTGCTGAGAATAACAACCGCAGCATGTGCAGCTTCACCCCAAAAAGTTGCGGGAGTTCCCGACTCATCAAGCATAGCACGAGCCATTTGTTGGACTGTTCTGTTCATTATTTCCACAACTCCATTTTGCTGAGGAGTTCTAGCTGTAGAGAATTCTCTTCTTATCCCATGTTCTTCACAGAAATCGAAAAATTCATTTGAGGTAAACTCCCCACCTCTGTCGGATCTGAGGCACTTAATTTTGTATCCTGATTCATTTTCAACCAAGGCTTTGAAGGATTTGAATTTTTCGAATGCTTCATCTTTGTGCTTCATAAGTCCTAACCAGACAAACCTGGAGAAATCGTCAATGAATAATATCAAGTATTCTTCTCCTCGAGGTGTCTTTTTCCTAAATGGACCACATGTATCTGTATGTACTAGCTCAAGAGGCATGCTAGCTGATCCTTCCTTCTCTGGAAAGTTAGTTCTGGTTTGCTTTCCAAACTAACATGATTTGCATATGGTGTTGTCTGGAATTTTGATATCTGGAAGATCGCGAACTGCTTGATATTTGCATGCTTTCCTTATTTGTGAAAAGCTTAGATGCCCCAACCTCCGATGCCATAACCAGTGTTCATCATCCTTGCTTAGATAGCATTGTTGTTGTACTTCTTCAAATATGTATAGATTATTTGGAGTTCTTCTACCTTTGATCACTGTTTCACCTGTATCAAGATCACGAACACGACATCCGTTTGATCTAAATATCACCTCGGTTCCTTGATCACACATCTGGCTGACACTTAGAAGATTATGTTTCAATCCATCAACATACAAAACATTTCTAGCCTTGACCTTTTCTTTTAACTGAGCAATGCCTTTTCCTTATATAGTTGCAGGAGTATCATTTCCAAAAGAAATTTTCTTTCCTTTTTCAAGAGCAGAAAATGACTCAAGTTTTTCTTTATCACCTGTCATATGCTTCGAACATCCACTGTCAATGTACCATAGATTTTCCTGTCCCTCTGCATAAAATGCTATCCCACATCCTTCTGTTTGTGGTTCCTTTATTCTCCATGTTTTGGTTCTTGATGCTTGTTCCTTTGTCTGCTGAAACCTGCTCCTGCATTCAGAATCTTCATGACCAAAATTATTGCAAATAGAACATTCAACTTCATTTTCAAGAACCGAAAAGTTGTTATAGGTCCTTTTTGTAATCCCGGTCATACTTCTTTGTTTTTGAGCTTCTCTAGTCATGATTGTTTTATATGCAACACATTGAGCTGCCTTGTGACCAAAGTTATGGCAAGAAAAGCATTGTCCATTGAAGAAACTTCTGCGGTTATCAAATCTTCTGGCCAAATGATTGTAATTTCTATTGTCATCCATTCTTGAACCAAATTGAGAAGATTTTACCTGTGGCTGGTTGTAGCTTTTGTTCATCCTTAAGATGGATTGCCCCTGATAGTCTCTATTTGCAATTCGTCCATGCTTTACCTGATGGTCTTCATTGTGCTTTTGCTCATTCCTTCTTGCTGCATCAAGATAACTTTTTGAGGTGGATGCTTGAGAAGTTCCTTCATTATAGCCCAGACCTGTCTTGTTTAGTGGAGAACGCTGTACATTGATAATCTCATCCAAAGTTTCAGATCCTTTGACAAACTTAAGATTAATAGCTTTTTTTTTCTCAATTTCTTTTCTAAGACCAACAATTTCACCTTCTAATTTTTCAAGATGTTTTTCCTTTTCATCAATTTGAAATTGTAGAGTATCAATGATCATATTCTTTTCTTCTACACATCTCTTGAGTCTAGTAATTTCTTCATAAAGGCTATCCACATCTATAGCATCCATATAATCATCATCTTCAAATGCCATTAACAATTTATAGTCATTACCTCGTTCATCTTCATCACTATTTGATAGACCATCACTATCTTCATGAGTGTAGTAACTTTTCTTATTTGCCCTTTGTTTCTTGTTCCATCTAGCAGGTTCCTTTCCTTTATCCTTATAAGGACATTTTGCAGCATAATGACCTACTCTTCCACAAGCAAAGCATTTAAAAGGTAACTTACCTTTGAATCTTCCAGAACCCCTTTGAAGATTTCTGACAAAATTTGATTCTTCTTCTTCTTCTTCTGGCACGTGACTTGCTTCATAATAATCTTCTTTGCCTGACGCCTTGAAAGCAGCTTCTCTTCTGTCTGATGGACCTCCCTTCCAATAATTGAAGTTTGTCCCATCAAAAATTGGTGGCCTGATTGATGCTTCCCTCTCGTAGTTGCTCATGATGAATGATCTTCCTTCAATCGATCGAGCTTCTCTAAAGAACCTGGCTCTGATACCAATTGTTGGAAATAATACTGAGAGGGGGGGGGGGGGGTGAATCAGTATTATCACATTAATAAAACTTTTTCATTTCCATAATCAGATTCATATATGCTACATCCACAACTTCTTATGATTAAGTTAATTGATCTTCAATGAGTGCATTAGAACATTATCAACCATATTATCAGATAACAGATGCCGTAATAGAGAATAGATCATCACACATAAGGCACACACATGAACACCATGATATAAGGTGGAAACCCAATGCGGGAGAAAAACCACCTGCTGCAAGTCATCTCAATCTTCTTCTTAATAAGAAAATCCTTTTATAATATTTGTACTGGTGTAGTCTTATACCAGTATGGGAGCTACAACCCCCTTTGCTCTTGTACTAGCCGATCCATTTACTAGTACGCAGGCTGCTACCTGCTACAATGCTCCAAAGATCTCCCTTAGCTTTTGTACTAGCTTAGATACTAGTACATAGGCGCTGGCCTACAATCTTCTCTCCTCCAGGTACCACGTTTCATCAATTTTCGGACTGGATACACTGAAGCACAACACATAATCTGAAAGGCCACTTTTCATCCAATTTTCATACTAGACCCAACAACAACATTGAAGCTCATAATCAAACAACCTTCTGAATCACCCAATCACCAGATCCATACATATACAATGATATTATGAGAGTTATCAACCAGATCTAGTACATAAAGATAAGTCATTAATCATGCTGTTATCTGAACTCAATACCAGTAACCAAACATCAGTTATGCACCCAAAACCCTGCAGAATAGTCAAAGGCAGTTAAAACAAATTTTAAGCAGGGATCGCAACTTCACTGGTATAGATCTGCGGATATCTGTACTACCTTCGCACTTGTGCCTTCTGTGGCGCCGCGACCACCGCACCTGCGCCTTCTGTGGCGCCTCCGCACTGCGCCTTCTATGGCGCCTCTGTGGCGTCTCCGCACTGCGCCTTCTGTGGTGCCTCCGCACTGCGCCTTCTATGGCACCTCCACACTGCGCCTTCTGTGGCGTCTCTGCACTGCACCTTCTGTGGCGCCTCTGCACTGCGCCTTTTGTGGCACCTCCGCACTGCGCCTTCTGTGGCGCCTCCGCACTGCGCCTTCTGTGGCGCCTCCGCACTGCGCCTTCTGTGGCGCCTCTGCACTGCGCCTTCTGTGGCGCCTCCGTACTGCACCTTCTGTGGCACCTCCGCACTGCGCCTTCTGTGGCGTCTCCGCACTGCGCCTTCTGTGGCGCCTCCGCACTACGCCTTCTATGGTGCCTCCCCACTGCGCCTTCTGTGGCGCCTCTGTGGCGTCTCCGCACTGCACCTTCTGTGGCGCCTCTGTGGCGTCTCCGCACTGCGCCTTCTGTGGCGCCTCCGCACTGCGCCTTCTGTGGCGCCTCTGCACTTCCGTAGCTGCAGCGCTCGAGAGATCACCCTTCACAGATTCGCTTTCAACTTCACTTTCATAGATCAAACTTTCAAAATAATAACCCAATATTTCAGATCTTAAGATATTCAATTGCAAGGATGAATTAGCCAAGTGATCTCCTTTGCTTTATATAGGCTTAGGCCTTTCACAATACCACGGGCCAAAACCATAGGATCAAAAAAACTGTTGGACTAATACCATGAACCAACCATGAAAGTACGTGAGATCAACACTTTTGACGAAGACCATGGTCCAAAACCATAGGTTCAAATACCAAGGACTAACTACCATGGACCAAAGGTAAGTTCTCCAACATATACGCGCTTTTCCTCATAGGTTCAAATACCAAGGACTAACTACCATGGACCAAAGGTAAGTTCTCCAACATATACATGCTTTTCCTCATAGGTTCAAATACCAAGGACTAACTACCATGGACCAAAGGTAAGTTCTCCAACATATACGCGCTTTTCCTCATAGGTTCAAATACCAAGGACTAACTACCATGGACCAAAGGTAAGTTCTCCAACATATACGCGCTTTTCCTTGCATGAAAGTGCGTGAACTTTTCTCTGCATATAAGTGCGTGAACTTTTCTCTACACTATAATTTATTATCTGAGATGAGTGGGTTGCCATCAAGTACAACATATGTATCATAATGCCAACAATATTCCTGATAGATTTGGAATGCTTCTATCTAGGTCCTGGGGGGCTAAATTGGGAGGTGTTTTGAAACTAGATTTTACATATGTTGTTATATCGATTTTTGGTGGGGAGGAGAGGAGATTGTACAGAGAAACTAGGTTTGTAAAGATAATTAAAAAAAATGGAGCAAGCAATTCACCTGTATATAGTCAGGAGAAGGATGACTTTTCTTGTTTCACACAACATGATAATGAGAGCTGGCTGAAGATAATCAGAAGCAACTTGCTTCAGCCAATGTAATTACAGAGCTGCAAATGGAAGGACTGTGGAAATGTTTCTTTGACGGAGCTTATTCCAAGGAAGGAACAGGTGCTGTTTTTCTTCTAATTGCACCTGGAGGTAATATGTTCCCTTCTTATTTCAAATTAGAGTTCGAGGAAACTAACAATGTGGCAGAATATGACTCCTTGATTATTTCTCTAAAAACAGCCAAACAGATGGGAGTCAAGTCAATTTCTTCTTTTGGAGATTCGGAGCTAATTATTAAGCAGATAAAAGATCACTACCAAACAAAGCATCCTAGGCTCCGGGCATACAGAAATGAGGTATGGGATTTGATTGAAAACTTCTTTGAAGCTTTTAACACTCAATTCATTCCAAGATATGAGAATAGACTGACAGATTCATTGGTTGTGGCTGCTAGCACTTTCAAGCCTCCTATTAATCCAAGACTAAGATATGAGGTAGAAATGAGACACAGACCTTTTGTTCCTGATAATGTTAAGAACTGGCAAGTTTTTGAAGATGACCAGTAGATTAAGGAGTTTTTGACTATGGTTGAAGAGTTCCAGGGCACAGAAATTGATCAGGATGAAGAAGAGACAACAAAAATTGTAGGAGCCAGTGGCTTAAAAGATTCAATAGCAAATCAGAAGATCTTTCAATTGAAAGATAATATTCTGCCAAAGGGACTTGTTCCTCTTGAAATGATTTTTAATTCCAATGATGTAGCTGTGCACTGAGGGAAAATCTCATAGGATGAACATATTTAGGATGATAACATTGGAACTCAGGAAAATCCCAGGTTAGTCAAATTATATGCTGGAGTTTCACCTAATTTTCAAGAAAGATATATTAAACTTTTCAAGAATTATGTTGATTTCTTTGCATGGTCCTATGAAGATATCAAAACCTATGATGTAAATATTATTCAGCATAATATTCCTTTGAAGGAGGGGGTTAAACCCTATAAACAAAAGCTTAGACAGATAAATCCTCTGCTTCTACCATCAATTGAAAAGGGGGTCGAGAAGTTTCTTGATGCCAAAATCATAGTCCCACTCAGGTATTCTGATTGGGTGGCTAATCTAGTACCTATGAGAAAGAAAAATGGAGAAATAAGGTTGTGTGTGGACTTCATAAATCTCAATAGGGTTTCTTTGAAAGTTAACTATCCATTGCCTAAGATGGATCATGTGCTGCAAAAGGTAACGGGATCTTTTAGAATGTCAATGTTAGATGGATTTTTTTGGTTATAACCAGGTGGTTGTGGATAAGGAGGATCAGAAGAAAACAACATTCACAATCCCCTGGGGAAAATTTATGAATGCCAAAATTCCTTTTGGATTGATGAATGCAGGTGCTACTTTTCAAAGGGCTATGGACATTGCTTTTGTTGGAGATAAGTTTGTAATAATATATTTGGATGATATTACTATTTTCTCAAATTCTGATAAAGAACATTTGGATCATTTGAAGAGGACTTTTGATAAATGTAGAATATTTGGACTTTCCTTAAATCCCAAGAAATCCATTTTTTCTCTGGAAAAAGGAAAACTACAGGGACACATTGTTTCCTGAGAAGGAGTAAAGATAGATCCAGCCAGAGTACAAGCCGTGTAGGAAATACCATTGCCTAGGAGTAAAAAGGATATTCAAAAGTTTCTGGGAAAAATAAACTTCCTGAGAAGATTTGTATCCAACTATGCAAAATTTTTAAAAGAAATTACTAATATGCTAAAAAAAGAGAATGAAGTGAGTTGGACCAAAGAAGCTAGAGAATCATTTTCTAGGATTAAAGAGGCATTACAGGCAGCTCCAATGTTAATCAGTCCTAATTACCAAAATCCTTTCCAAATTTTTTCATTTTCATCATCAAGTTCAATAGTTGTTGTCTTACTATAGAAGAATGATGAAGAGAGAGAGCAGCCAGTTGCATTCTTAAGTAAGATTCTTAGGGATTCTGAGTTGAAATATAATACTCTTGAGAAACAGGTGTATGCTTTGGTAAAATACCTGAAAGCTTTTATAACTTATGTGTTGTAGTCCCAAATCATTGCTTATGTGCCAAATGTTGCAGTAAAAGATGTATTACTATGGGGAGATGTAGAAGGCATAAGAGGAAAGTGGATTGCCAAGATCCAAGAATATGATTTGGACATAAAACCCACAAAGTTGGTGAAGGGACAAGGATTGGAAAAAATGTTAATAGAATTAAACTTTCAGGCATTGGGAATTAACTGTTGGCACATGTGGAGGAAAAAGAAGCCGAAGAAAGTGAAGGAGAGCAAGATCCAGGTATGAAGATCAGGTACAAATTTTTGTGTTCAAAATGGTATAAGCATATAATTCATTATTTTTGCTTTCTTTATTGTCCCCAATCCTTAAAAAAAACAAAGTATAGGGCACCAAAGATCAAGGCACAACCATATGTGATTGTGGAAGGTAGATTGTACTGGAAGGATCCGGTTGGAATTCTATTGCTATGTTTAACAGAGGATGAATTTACAGAAACAATCAAAGATTATCATGAGGGGTTTTGTGGAGGAAATTATAGTTGGAAAGTAACTGCACATAAGATCCTTCAGGCAGGATTTTATTGGTCTACTTTATTTGGTGATACATACAAGTTTGTTAGAAGTTGTCAGAAGTGTTAGCTTTTTGACGAGAAGAAGAGATTAGTTCCTTTACCTTTGATTCTATTTTTCATAGAGGAGCCATTTAGGAAATGGGGATTGGACTTTGTTGGGGAAATCAATCCACCTTCAAGCAGACAACACAAGTGGGTTCTCACAGGAAATGATTACTTCACCAAATGGGTAGAGGAAATTCCTATTAAGAAAGAAAATGATCAGATAGTAATGAAGTTCCTGGAAGAAAATATTTTCAGCAGATTCAGATGCCTCGTTAAAATTATAACAGACAATGCTCAAATCTTCAACTCAAGTAAGTTCATTGCTTTTTGTCACAAGTATAATGTTATTTTGTCCCATTCAACAGCTTACCATCATCAGTGAAATGGATTAGCTGAATCTACTAACAAAACTTTGATGAAGATCCTTAAGAAAACCATTGCAGAAAACCAAAGAGATTGGGATTCCAAGTTAAAATTTGCTTTGTGGGCTGTTAGAGTAACTACAAGAAGATCTACAAGGAAATCACCTTTTGAATTAGTATATGGAACTCAGGCTCTGTTTCCAAGTCAACTTGTAAAGCCAGTGATTGCAATGATTCAAGAGGCGAAAGAAGAACCAAATGCTTTGATAAGAAGAATGAACAATGTGGTGGAGCTAAGCGAGAACAAGGACAAGGTAAGAAACAACTTGATTATGTATCAATCCAAAATGAATTTTTTTTTGACAGGAAATCCAAGGAAATTGATTTCAAAGTTGCAAATTTAGTATTGAGATGGGATACCAGAAGAGAAGATAAGGGAAAACATGGGAAGTTTGATCCTCTCTGGTGTGGTCCTTTTAGAATTTTTGAAGTGAGATCCAATAATACTTTCATTCTTGAGAATCTTGATGGGAAAACTCTACAGCTGCTTGTAAATAGGCAATACTTAAAGCACTACTTTCGGTTCTAAAGAATAAGCATCATTTCATTGTGAATGCCAGAGTGAAATCATTGTACAAATGCCATAGTATTTCAGTTTATGTAAAGCAATATATGATTCCATGCCCGAGGTGAAGGCACTAATCTGCGGTTCTTAGTGCTTTTGTGGCAAAAGCACTATCCCCAGGTGGAGCCAGATGTTGTAACATGTATTTTGTTGTTTGTTTTATTCATTGTTTCATTCAAAATCACTTGAAAAATATTTTGAAAAAAGATAAGGCATGTATATTGGAAATCAAAATATAAAAGAAATGAAGAAATATATCAGGTTTTACAAAGGAAACAAGTGTTAAACATTAACATCGGACCTGAAATATATACACTATGCTTTATAAAGCGCATCGGGTCCATTGCACTGCAAAACTATGAACGTTGGACACCGCCGATTGCGATTTGCAATTGTGGGCCAAACCTGAAATATATACATTATGATTTATAAGCTTCGTCGGGTCCATGATATTGCGTAACTATTAATATATATATGTGTGGCTATGAGGATTGCGATATGGGTGGGCTGGACCCGTAATGATACATAATGTGTTTAATAACTTCGACGGATCCGTTAAGTGCCTTATGTATATGTTCACAGAGCTGATTGTGATTTGCGATTGGGCTCGGACCTGGTATATTTATTAAATTGCGATAATTCCTTTTCAATTCCACTTTATGTGTTTTGCATCGATTTTGCTGTATAAACGAGAAATTAGTGTTAAAGCTGAATCCTAAGAAAAGGCGGATTTTCAGGTAGAGAAAAATCGATAGATGGTTTTATTTGGAATTTACCCGATTCAACTTAGTGTTCAACATGTAGTAGTTAGGTGAAGAGAGGAAACCACCCATTTCGGGCAGGTATTCTCTGGGCTTATGTATCGCTTGAAACCTTTACAGACCATCTGATCTGAAAAGCGTAGATCAACGGCGGGGATGAATTGGCGAGAAGTATACCTCGAAAATTGTGCGAAGGTGAAAAAAGCATGTTTTATCATATATTTTCATTATAAAAGGTTTATAATAGAAAGCACAGATATAAAGGTATTGTGCCAAAGTCCAACATTTCTATAGTTATGCACCCTAAGGTTGCATAAGTGAAGGTTTTACAGTGATTTTCAAGCAGATTTCACTTTGCGATGGAAGTTAATGAAGCGCTGAATGGGCGGATTTGACAGTTTTATGAAGCAGGATTAACTCTTTTAAGTTCCGTATTAATCAAAGGTAGCGTTAATTTCGCTGTGTAAAGTGGAAAAACAGGATTAGCGCCGAAGCTGAAGAGGAAGACAATCCGATATGTTTCTTCGCATTTTGCCTAATCAGAATGGCCATGTAAGCTAGGATTACACAAACTAAATGTATTTTATTATGGCTAAAATTAATTAAGCATCATTAGGGCATTTACGGAGGAATCCGGTAGCAAATCAACAGAGCAAGCCAACAGTTATCATCCTCTTACAAATTTAGTTATGTTCTTGTTATTTCATGTTATTTGAGGTGTCTTTTACCCTCTGTAAAATTCTGTAATAGTTTTTACTTCATGTAGTTAGAGAAGCAGTTGAATAATTTGGGTAGTTTTAGAAATCAATAACTGATCCACAATGTATAAAAAGAGGAAATTTTACTAAGAAAGGGTTGGAATTTTGGAGAACCTAGAGACTAGGCCACTGTATTCCTGATATCATCATTGATTAATGAAAGAATTAGAAGTTTCCATGAGTTGTTGCATATAATTTTGTAAGCTTCTCTATCATGTGTAATGCTATGTTTTCTTCTTTTCAAGTATAGTAATGAAGAAACAGGTCTTTATTTGCTTATGTAGATAAGGTTAAAATTCCTTAAAAGAGCGCTCCTATACATGAAGTCTTCACTTCCTTTCTAAATTATAGATAGTAATTTCTGTGAAAGATCAACATATTGTCTATGATTCAGTTCTCACTATCATAATTCCTATAAGTTACAGATAGTAGTTTCTGTGAAAGATTGGCATATTAGCTTTAACATCCCCTTCAAAATTTCTTCATTCATCATTTATATCTAGCAACAAGTGGCATTTTGAGATTTTTTGGTCATACATGTATTAAGAGTTAAAGACCAAGTTTTCCAGGTCCTTCATTTGAGAACAAAACAAACAATAAGTGACAGTAAGTAATATTTATTGATGTCTTAAGCACAATTTCCCCACAGCAAGGAAATTGGTTTCTTAAGGAACAACAGGTCCCAATTGCATTGAGTTCCTCCATCTGCTGAGCTTGGTCCCTGGTGAGCTATTCTACAATCTCTGATGTGTCCAGTAATGGTGGGAAGCATGGTCGACGATGGCCCACATTGAACACTTGGTGCAAGCGAAGGAATGGGGGAATGCTGTGCTCCAAAGTGTTGTTTCCCACAACCTCAGTAATGGTGTAGGGACCATGTCAGAGTGGTTAGAGCTTTTGATGGGCTCTTGTAAGGCGTTCTTTCTATAGAGGAAATCAAACTTTGTTGCCCACCTGAAACTTGTGTGGTACCCCTGTGGGTGAGGAGAAGTTGTTTCGGTGTTCTTTCATGACTGAATCCCTCTACTGCTGCTACTGCGTGGAGGAACCCTTTGTGGGGGTCATGGATGTGGTGACGATCTCCCCCTTACTTTGGGAGTGAACTAGACAGAAAATAAATTTCCTAGTCTAGGAGATGAGCTTGCTTCCTTTCTTAGAAATGATCAAAGAGGTGGCGATAGGTGGGGCTACCTTCAGTATCTTGTATAATGAATTACCCAAAAAAATAATGAGAACGCGAGGCCTTGAATCATACACAGCATGTCGCCTCCACAGGTATGGCTGGCCTAATAATACATCACAAACATCCAGAGGCGCCATATCACATAATACCTCGTCTATGAAGGGTTTGATGTTGTAGGGAAGGCGACACTGCTGGCGAAATCGAAGATCTCATCCTTGGTGAAGCCACCTGATATTGTATGGCTACGGGTGTGGTGTAGTTAGTAGGCCCAACTGCTTCATGACCTTTGCTAAAATGAGGTTCTTTTGGTTTCCACTATCGACAATGAATTATAGCGGTGAACCCTTCACCCACATCTATGAGTAGAAAAGATGCTCCCACTCCTCTAGATCTTCAGGCTCATTCTTCTGGATCTTGTCGGTGGCAACAATGGCGCTGGGCTCTGCATCAATGATCTGCTTCCCTTTTCCATTCCCCTTATTGGGTTCTAACTCAGGGTCAAAACATGCATCTAATTCTGAAGCCTTCAACTCAGCCACCAGTGACTGCTTCTTCCGACACTCACTTGTGTTGTGAGTGGGGCTCTTATGGAACTCACACCACTTTCTTGTGGACTTATTCGATTTCGTGGTGTTGTTCTCTTCTTGTGGCTTCGACTGGTTGTATGGGTTGCCCCATCTTGGATTTATCCTTGGTTCTGTGGTTTGGAGAAGCCTTTCCCTTGCTTTGGATTTGCAGATCCAAAGTATCACTTCTTCTGTTTAAACTTTTGCTCGATCTTGATAGCATATCGGTATGCAGTGCCAAGTGATGAGATGTTCAATAACTCCATCTCGTCCTGGATGTATCTATGTAGGCAGCCGCGGTATTTGAGTACCAAATGCAGCTCAGAATCTTTGATACCTAACTGTGTGCGAAGGGTATGAAAAATGTTGGTGAACTCCAGCACATCTTGGTCCCTTCCCTGTCACAGCGTGGTCCACTTTATCCATTTGTCCTCATAGCTTTTGACAGGGTAGTACTGCTCCTTGATGGCATCCCGGAATGAATTCCAAATGGGTGTGGCTGAAAATAGTGAGCCTGTACTTTCATCCTTCCGCTCGCAGTATGTTTCCCACCAGTCCTTGACATGGGGGGTTGTTTTTAGAAGAGCGAAAATAATCTTTTCCTAACTGGAAAAATCATGAACAGAAAAATACCCATCTAGCATATTTAACCATTTATCTATAGCATCTGCGTCTATTTGACCCTCAAATATGGGGATTTCAAAATTAACTTGTACGTTAAAGGGCATGGAATTTCCAAAGTAGCTGTTGGAAGCCGTTGCGTCGCCTCTGGGTAGCCGCTGAGGGATTTGAGCTAAGTTGTCCATCATTGCATTCCTTTGTTGCTCGAGGGCTTCTTCGAGCAAGATTTTGATAGGATCTCCTACCCCCTTGTCTTTCTTGTCTTCTGCCATGGGAGGCTGTTGGGATTTGCGAGGCTGGTCTTGCAAAGGTTCGACCAGTTCAAGCCCTAACTCCTTATATCCCGACCTCGTTGGGGACATGCAAAGAAAAATAGAGAAAAAAAGCAGACCGCTCTGATACCACTGATCCAGATTTAAATAGGAATGCAATAAATTACAGAGATAACCATAAACACAGAGATGCAACATAAATAATACTTGATATAATTAAGGTAAAATACTAAAATATGCTTACAAACAGAAATGGAAATAAACCAGCTAGGGCGATGGTAGCTTATCTCTGAGAAGAGATGTGGTGGCTACATGCCTTTGAACTATCTTACAATGAGGTTTGAAGGCCTATTTATTGTTGAGAAATAATGGAAAACCCTAAACATTTGAAAACCTAACCCTAGAAGATGAAACGCCAAATTGTGGGCCCTGTTTGGATAAATTGGTACATCAACTTCTCGGGGTCATAACATTGGCATATGATCTCCATTTGACGCGCACAATATATCGTTAGAAATATCTATATGAGAACTACAACTTTGGGAAGAGCAACATCAGTCCATGGACCCATGTTGCTCCTAGTTTTCCCAAAAAATGTCGTTTAGGGCCTCAAAACAACTCCAGAAGTTCAGGACCCGAAAAATTGCTAAAAATAATAAACTGTGCTACAATTAAGGAAACTGAAAAGCTGAAAGAGATAGTTATGGGGGTCCAAGTGGGATAGGTGGGTGGCCACCAACATCCACCTAGATCAAACTCCTAAGAATGTGGATGAGGTGAGATCATTTATGGTATTGGCAGACTACTACAGAAGGTTCATCAGGAACTTCTCATGCATTTCATATCCTATCACATCATTGCAAAGGAAAGGTAAGAAGTTTGAATGGACAAAGGAATGTGAGGATAGTTTTGAGTAGCTTAGGAAGTTGTTAACACATTCACCAGTGCTAAAGATTGCGGATCCAGGCTAGAAGTTTGTAGTGTGTATAGATGCTTGCAAGAGAGGACTTGGTGGAGTTCTCATGCAAGAAGGACAGGTAGTGTACCATGAGTCATGGAAACTGAATGAGCACGAGCATAAATACCCAACACATGATCTTGAGCTAGTAGTGATTATACATGCATTGAATGTGTGGAGGCACTATCTTATTAGCAAAAGGTTTACATTGATGACCAATCACAGTGGGTTGAGATATTTGTTTGATCAACTGAATCTGAATGCCAAGCAAGCTAAATGGTTGGCTACCCTTAGCGAGTTCGAATTCAAGATTAGATACATCAAAGCGGAGGAGAACTGGGTTGCATATACTCTTAGTAGGAAGGTACATGTAAATAATCTAGCAACTATGAGATTTTATCGGACAAGGTTACAAGATAGGATCTTGCAGGTAGGATAGTGGGATGACAAATACATGGAGATCATGCATAGGTTACAACAAAGTATAGGTATTGGTGATTAGGATGTAGACAATCGTCTCATAACAGATGGTTTGATGATATTCAGGGATAGAATTTATGCGCTGAATTGCAATGAGCTTAGGAAGCTTATCTTGAGGGAGTTTCACGTCAAGCCATACTTGGGTCATCTAGGATATTAGAAGATTTTGACAACGGTGAAGAAGTTTTTCTATTGGCCAAATCTGAAGGAGGAAGTGGTAGAGTTTGTGGCTAGATGTTTATATTGTCAACAGGTCAAGGCATAATGTAAGCATCTAGGTGGTCTACTACAACCTATTTCGATTCCGGAATGGAAATGGGAGGTCATTTCGATGGATTTCATCACAGATATTTAGAGGAAAATGAGGAAACATGATTTTATTATGGTCATGGTTGACAGGTTGAGCAAGGTAACTCACTTCATTCTAGTGAAGACTACATATTCAGCCAGTGAGGTAGCATATGTGTTCATCAGAGAGATAGTGAGACCGCATGGTGTTCCAAAGAAAATTGTGTCAAAATGGGATGCAAAGTTCACTTCAATGTTTTGGAAGGAACTATCTGAAGGCTTGGGTAAAAACTTGGCCTTGAGCACAACTTATCATCTATAGATAGATGGATAGAAAGAGAGGGTTAATAGGATCTTAGAGGATATGTTGAGGATGTACGTGACACACCAAAAAGTGAAATGGGAGGAGTATCTTCCATTGGTTGAGTTCGCATACAACAATTGTTATTAAGAGTCATTGAGGATGAGTCATTTCGAGGCATTGTATGGATGGATTTGGAACACTCCCGTCAGCTAGAGTGGTCCAGTGACCAAGGTACTTATTAGACCAGATATGTTGGCAAACATGGAGAAGGAAATGTAAGTTATAAAGAGAAATATAAAGGAAGCGTGGGGTAGGTAAAAGAGCTATGTAGATAGGGACAGGTTGTTCAAGGAGTTTTAGGTTGGGGAGGATGTGTATTTACACATCAAGCCCAAGAAAATATCTTTGAGGATTCATTCATGTGCCAAGTTGGCACCATAGTATTGTGGGCCTTTTAAGATCCTTGAGAGGATTGGACCAGTGGCATATTGACTTACACTGCCTCCAACAATGAAATTCCATGATGTTTTCCATATTTAATTGCTTAATAAGTATATAAAGGATTTTGATCATGTTATTGATTGATCTGTATTGTAGGTGGAGCAAGAAGGAGAGTTCTAGCCGAAGCCTCAGGGCATATTGCAGGGAAAAAATCTCAAGTTCAGGAACAAAGCCATAGAGTAAGTTAAAGTGCACTGTGTTGCGGGTGAGACCACCCTAGGGTCTTGGGTTGAGAACCCCAATGAAGCAGAGGGCAAACCAAAAAAAGAAATGCTCAAGCAATCAACCTAAATGCTTATTCTACTGAACTCTTTAAGGGTGTCCTTACCTAGAATTCCTACGTTTGAGTAGATCCCGGAGGGTGAAAACCCTCAGATTCTATTGATATATTCAAAACCTAAAAATTTCTCAAATGAAACATATACATCAATAGAAACATAAAGCATGTTAATGATATTAACTTTAAATCATATAAATGAATGAACAATTACGGACCAATGTAAGATTCATAAATGAATTACAATATAAATAGATGCATAAACACATTTAATATTGGAAACAGAACAACATTCCTTTATTGAAGTTAGCTACAAGTAAAGTGGAGAAATACAACATGAGTCCTTCTCCGGCTCCAAGCAGAACCGTCCTTTCCCAGCCTCAGCAATCTTCCTCCATCACCAATACAAGGATATCTTCAAGAAAGATGAAGGATATATCTAACAAGGAAACAAGGGTTTCATGAAGCTTTGGGGAGTGTAGGAGGCATAGGGATTTCGTCAGACTTGATCAAGGATAATCTCACTATAGTTGGGAAATAGTTGGGCCATGGGCAATAGGAGGTGAGTAATAGGTAAAACCCGTGAATTCCGCTCAAAATTAAGGAAATTTTTTTTTTTTAATTGTTTTAACATATGTACACGGGTTGGGTATATGCTAACCCACATGTACACACTTTTATCACAAGGAAAAGTAGCATATAGGGAATACAACATTGTTTTTTAGATTTTGGACCTAGTCTAGAAGGAAGGGTTTCCCTAGGCCATAATCAGAGCATCATATCTACCAAGAGTGGTAAATGGTGCTATAATGGATGCCCCCTAATATATGAGATTAGAAGGGGTACATGATGGCCGAAATGTATTAAGTTTATAGAAGGAATCATGTCGAGACCGAGGAGGAGTTAATCATAATTTAGCCTGCCAAGCCAATGAAAGAGATCAGAAAGAAACTGTTTTCTGAGGCGGGCATACCCATACTCAGAAATAGTAAAGCATGTCCACATGTCAAGTACAAAAGTGGATCCAATATGCATACAAGTATGAAGGGACTAGAAATACATAATGGATCATCTGATCATAATCAAGAATGTACATGTCTGAATATCACACATAAATATTTGATCAATGATGCTGAAGTATGAAGCTAATAACTCAAGACAAGAAAATGATCCGAATAGTACCAAGTGAACATGATGGAATAAATGGTACTACTGTTATAAACATTTTTGTTCCTTGCATCATTGAGCATGAAATGTCAATAATTAAGGGATCCAAAGTCCCTAAACATGTTGTTCCTACCCCTAGAGGAACAAGGCCAGCAAACCACAGCAATTCACAGAAGTTCTCCACCTGAAAACACTCAAAAACAGGCCAATTCTGGATCATGTCAACTGCTCCACTGAGCATCTGCGCTGAATGTCAACTGCTCCACTGTCTACCTGCGTTGAATGTCAACTGCAAAGAAGGCTACCTGCGCTGAGCGTAACTGGACAAGTGGCAGACTCATTTCTCAAGGTGTCAATGCCCAGGAAGCTTCCAAAATGACACTTGGGTCAGGGAATTCGACTGGTGATGAGTAAGAGGTTCCAAATCTCCAAGTGGAAGCAAGAACCTCCAAGTGGACTCAAGAACTGAAGTGGGAGAGGACACTAGTCAGTTTCATACCAGCCTCAAGCTGACTCATCCTCTCTCCAAAACTCCTTTATATAGATCTCTCTCCATGAGGTCAAGGGAGGCTGGAATATTGTGATTGCAAAGAATTGCTGTTGGATTGTGGTTAGATCATTGGGTGTTTATGCTTTGAAAGGGGCTGAAGAAGGAATTCCATTCTGCTGGGAAGGAGATGCTGGGTTGGAACCCTATGGGTTGTATCTCTTCCTGAACCTTGTTTATCAATCAATAAAGCTTCTTGGTTCTTTCCTATATGCTGGTGTTTATTGTATGATTTGCATTAGTGTATTTGATTTACTTCTAATCCTGAATCATTTATGAATATGTATATTTGCCTTTGTGTTGTGTCCTTCTCTCGTTGCAAGTAGCTGTTCTCTTGTCACAGGTAGCTGTTCTCTTGTGATCTCGTGAGGAGGCGAGTAGCTGTGGACACCTAAAGAGGGGAGGATCTAGATCGAGGGACAATCGAAAGATAACGGTAAGTCTACCAATCTCCTCTCTTTCATATTTCATAAAGGAAGAAACCGAAGTAGCTGTATTCGTTTGTTGCTAAGGTACTGTCACACCTTAGGTGGATAGGATCGTCCTGCATAGGCATTTTCCCCCACAACAACTACACTGCAACTCGAGTGCCAACATATAAGATATCGTTGTAATGAAATGAAATATATAAGGTGGATGGTGTCAACTAGCATAAACATGAGCAATTGACAAGTGAACCAAGACATGATGATCCAAACCCGAGGTCTTCACCGACCACTGTGGTACATTTCTACACAATGGGAAAAAATGATCTGAAGTCGACCATGTGAGAAATTGTTTGATTACCGGTCATTGATGTATACCATTAACAAACGCGAGGCTACTCATCGAGAATGATGATGAGAGTCAAGGTACCCAATACAATCTAACAAGTGTGAATAAATGAGTTGTAGTCGAACACTTGGAAGAATCTATCAATCAGGAGACAATGATGCTTTCTCATTGTTGATAGCGAAGGAATCTGCCACTGATGACTGCAAACCCTAAGATGCTGCCAAATGGACTCTAGATATATTTCTCAAAGAAATGAGCTGAATTCTATGGGAAAAGGTCTGCTAGAAGGAATGCATTAAGGAATCCTTCATCAATCTAGCACGAGTGTAACCCATAGGCAAATAATGTGGAAGGAATCAGAAAAACAAATATGTTGTAACCCAACTGAAGCATGTTTCCGGCATACACAAGATGTGCCTAGAACATGATAGAAACCCTTTGAACCAACCAATAATGAAAGTTGACACAAAGGCAAGGAATCTACCAATAGGGTCAAATGGAAACCAAGGCATTGCACGAATCCCAATGTGTGATAATGAAATCTGATGTCAAACAAAAGGGAAACCACTCAGTCAAAGAGCCATGATACTGATCGATGCTGAGCACAAGGTGACCTAGTGCCAGGGTGTGGCTCTAGATCTTCCCTCAGAGAAATTTGTCATAGTTGATAAGAGCAAGATTCGCCACCAAGAAGTCAATGGAGACCTTCTCAAACCGGCACGAGCAAAGGACCAATATAATTGATGTGATAACAAACATGATGATAACAACTAAGGATGGCCAACTAAAAAATAGGTCAAGAGACACCGCAGAGAGGTCGAATCAGGTTTATTCCCTTGAACAAAAGCAAGACTCAATTTTGACTCCATGGCAACATATGATAACTTTGTATAAGTTCGTCATGCAGGAGGCATAATAAAACTCTCCATATGATTGGAAGAGGTAACCAATTGGAGGATTACTGACTCAATAACAAGGTTAAGGCTCTCCTAAGTCAAACTAAAGCCCATCCTAATGGAGGAAAGACTTACCTTTGAGTGCTTTGTTCAAGGGCAACACAACTAACTCTAGTTGCCATCAAATATGGAAATAATGTCCCATTCTTAATATTTTTGGAATATATAATTTTTTGTCTTTATCTTTTATACGAAGCTTGGAAAAGAATAAAAGAATGCTATAGTACAGTGGAAAGAATGAGTGTCAAAAAAATAGATGCTCTAGTTCCTAGGAGGGTAACATTCCTATGCTCAATGCAAGGTGGCGAAACTGGTCAAGGACACTCAAAGGAATGTTCTTTCCACGGGTAAAAAAGTGCGTCAAGTCGCAGAGGCTAAGTGATTGCAAGGTTTATTTTGCAGAATACATGGTCGAAAAGTAGCTTAAACACGAGTCTAGGTGAAGCCTGCTCAATGCCATAAGGTGCAAATAGGGAATATGCAATGCAGCGATACAACTTAACACAAAGGAGCCTCTAGAGTATAAGTTTAGAAAATAGTGCCGAAGAACGAGAATGAGTCTTCAATGCACAAGTCATGGTAGGACTAAAGAGGAATCCCGAGCCTACTCAATATAGTAGCATGGGAAACAAATGTCAGTGAGGATCTAACTAAGATGCCCATGTAAAGGTTGGCTCTACCATCACATCATGATTTTAAAGTCGGCGAGTGAAAATGGTTTGTGAACCAAGACACGATGGGGTTGACCCTATGGCAAACATATCGGAGTATGGAGGCTAGTATGCAAAATGCAGTGGAAAGTGGTATTTCCTAATATATATGCTAGTAAGAAAATGATACCTGTCATGACGAGTCTGCGGTCATGGGACCAAAATGCTTTCTTGAAGAAGTCTCCAAAATTTCCTGTAAAGACAACCCATTCTCGAAACTCCAAGCCAAAAGGTCAAAATGTCCATAAGATAAAAATCAACTTTTGAAAAAATATTTTTCATTTTGCAACCTATACAAGGTATTTTGGACTCACATTTTTTTCATTTGTTTTTTGAGCAAGGAGTTATGGAGACAAACTCAAACAAACTTCCCTCGTTAAATCCAACCATTCAAATCGCTCCCAAAATTCCAGGTAACCCTTTTATCATGCTTTTAATCATTTGTGATACTTTTTAGATGTTTTTTTCATAATTTGACCGTAGGAAAATATGTTGAAAATTTCAACGTTGTGTACATGCGGGTTGAATACAGGTAACCTACGTATACAAGGGCCTTACATGTGACTATGTAAAAAGGGAGCTCGCATGTGCACGACCAAAAGATTTAAAACATAAATCTAATGATTTGAAACATATTTTTTGGGTAGGATGACAATCACTTGGAGAGAAAGGGAGCATAGTGCCATTGATAACCAAGTAGTGGAGGATCAAAATGCCTTAGATGCTTTGAGAGGTTGTGGCTTGCTAAAATGATTTAAAATTCCAAACATGAAAGCGAACACACGATTGGTTGAGTTACTGATTCATTATTGGAGTGCAGAGGATGATGCATTCATGATTGATTGGATGCCCCTAAGGATCGAGATCGAATATATTTACTTCATTACCAGTCTTTTTCGAAGGGGAGAGATAGTGCATTCTACTGGTAGGACAAGAAGTAGTCTCAGTGTGAAGACTACGTCCACATATACTGTCTTGGCCACCCTGAAAAGATTGGAAGTCAAATTCGAATCAAGCACGTAGAGAGTTTATCCTTGAAGATCCTACTATTTACCATCACCAGGGTAAATGGTTCTATTGCTTTACATCAAGCCTAACAAGTATCCATGAGCCTTGAAGTGGAATGCCTCACTACTATGTTTGATTGGTGTACACCACTATTGACCAACATGAAGAACCAACTCACTTCCATTAAGAAGGGTCAGAAAAATAATTTTGTATACGGCATAATCTTATGCTCGTTCTTCTTTGAGAAAGTACTTGGGCTTCAACCCAAGGTGTTATCAACCATCAGCAGCCCGAGCGATCCATGGATGGGTAGATGGGATGACTTGATGAAATGCTTAGGGGGTGGTGATGTCCCTAGGATGACTTTTGATAACAAGTTTTTTGCATGGTGGGATCAACAGGTCATCGTAGTCGATGATTACCCCTACACCGGAATGGATTTTTGAGGAGATCCAAATTTAGTATTACCACCAGATGCAGCATGGGGCACCATAGGTAATAATTTTTTATTTTTTGAATTTCTTAAATTTTTGGATTTTTAATATAGATGAACTTAAAAATATTTTTATGAGACAAAACACTTACAAAATATATGATCATGTTTTAGATGTGGGGCCAGTGAGACCTGACAGATTTCCTCGACATAGGCATCATGGAAGAGATGTCGAAGGGGCTGCAGCTGAGACGAAGAGAGTTCTCCATGAAGTTCAGAGGAGCTTGGTGAGACTGACTCACCAAGTACCCATGATATCCATAGAGGACTTACCCAAGGAGATGCAACGTCGTGTGGTAGGAGTACCACAAGACTGGGTGCGACTCTTCCGGTGTGTGGCCAATGCCATTGTTTATTTTCTAGCTGCTCATCCTGAGCCAACCAGATAGATGATCAGATCTTTTTATGATTAGACATGATGATGGGCATAAGCCCAAATTTTGTAGGGCATTTTGTCCCAATTTTTGTATATTATTTTGGACACAAACACTCTATCTATATACATGTGATTTTATGATGATCATATATACAGATGATACTTCAATTATTTTTTATGTTTTTTAATTTGATGAATGATTTATATGCTAGTCCAATGCTTGATTAGCAATAGAATCAGCTAAGGAATTTTCTGATTGTGGAATGTGAACATATGTGATATAAATAAATGATCATTGCAACAATCGTACTCTCAGAAATTGGCGATACAAATAGGGATCTCGTACCCGATAAATGTTATTCAGCTGAGATACCACCAGTTGTGAGTCTAAATAAACCACTAATGAATCAATATCAAGAGATATTGCTTCGGATAGAAAATTAATAACGACAATATATTTGGAAATATTATTCGAAGTAGGACTGATACATACTCCTCTCGAAACCATCAACTAGCCAAATGGATAATAAATCACCCAAGCCGCGGAAGCAAGGTTTCGGGTATGCCTACTCGCACCATCGGCGAATCCTAAATATATTGAATCGTCCATCAATACCTGCCAAAGTAGATCAAAAATATCAACATCACTAAAACTAATAGATAGATATGTACAAACATATAATATATACAAACAAGTAAGTGCTCAGCCGAAGCCTAAGAAAATTACTTCTTAAGGTAGAGCCCATTTTTGGGCTCCGCCAACTTGTTTCCTTCAAAGTCAATTAATTCATAAGCTCCCTTTTTCAAAACTTGCTTGACTATAAAGGGACCATACCACATAGACTTAAACTTGCCTGCCCCCAAGGCGTCTTTGTCTTGATCGTAGACTAGGACAAGGTCACCTTCAGAAAAATTTCTAGGATGGACAACTTTATTGTATTGAGTTTTTACCCTCTTTTTATGGGCTTCGTTTATTGTGGCAGCATCTCGACACTACTCATCAAGATGCTCCAAATGAACGAGGCACTCCTCGAGACTAGAAGTCTCTGGAAGAAGTTCAACAACTAGTTTAAGGGAAGGAATTTCACATTCAACAGGAAAGATAGATTCCAACCCATAAACCAGTTGAAAAGGAGTAAAGCCAGTGGCAGTCTTAACTGACGTTCGGTATGCCCAAAGTGTCAGATACAACATGATGTGCCAATTGGATCTAGCTTTGTTAATCATCCTTTATAGGATGAATTTAAGGGATTTGTTCATGGCTTCAACCTGCCCATTAGCCTAAGGATAATACAGAGATGAATGCTCCTACCGAAAACCAAACTTGAGAGCCAATTCAAATATCATTTGATTTTGGAAATGACTGCCATGATCAGTGCTAATCTATTTAGGGATACCAAATCGGGAAATAACTTGATTGAAGAAAAACAAGGCCACTCTTTCACTGTCATACTTAAAAGTATGCATGGCCTTAGCCCACTTCGTAAATTATTCTACGGCCACTATGATGTACTTGTGATTTCCTGCTGAAGGCGAATTACAAGTAGTAAAATTAATGCCCCACTTCGTGAAAGAAACGACGGTGATAACAAGGAAAAGAGGAGTTGGATGTGCGCACATTTTCCGAGTATAGACTTGACAAGGATCACATATTTTAACCATTTCAATACAATCTTTGAAGATCGAAGGCCAAAAGTAGCCTTCTCGCAAAATTGTTTGGGTTGTTGCAAGCCCAGATAGATCACTGCCACAAGCTCCACTGTGGCAATCATTAAGAACTGACTCAACTTCTTCCAAGGTTAAACAACGCCTAAGGATTGAATCAATCCCGCGACGATACAATGTGTCACCTATAATAACATAATTCTTAGTGAGGTGACGTAACTTTCTACGCTCATCTTTGGAAAAAGCAGGCGGGAACTTCGAAGTCTAGAGATATATAATGATATCCCCATACCAAGGATCTTGTGAAGAGAAGAAATAAATGTTCATTAGGAAAATTTTCCTCGCGAATAATTTCTTCCTCACAAGGCAACTCTGATATCAACTCTACAAATACTAAATATTTCTTAGATTTAGCCGACATGAATTCGACATCAAATTATTGCAAAATGACAATCCATCTATTATATTTGTCCCCAATCAATCACTTACTGAGAATAAGCTAAAATGGATTGACGACTGCTAAGACGAACGTTTTTCGAAGCAGAATGTAATGCCGAAGCTGCTAGACAGCATGGACAGTTGCCAAAGCTAATTTCTCGATGGGAGAATAGCGCAGTTCAGGGCCTACCAAGCCTCGAATTAGATAGTAGATTACATGCTCACATAAGGCATCATCTTCCTGAACCATAACCATACCAATGGTTGATTCTGCTGCAGCGAGATACAAGAGGAAATCTCTGCTATAATTAGGTGGACTCAACAATGGAGCAGAGGTTAATGCTTTTTTCAAATCATCAAAAGATCATTGTGTGAAATCATCCCATAAAAACGGGACCCCTTTCTTAAGAAAACACATAAATCCTTTTGTGATCTCGACGTAATTGGCTATAAATCTCCTCAATAAATTTGTTTTTCATTGGAGACTTTGAAGTTGACGTATGGAAGACGGGGGAGGCAACTAAGGTATTTCCTCAACCATGAAGGGATCAACACAAATCTCCTCTGTTGACACGATGAATCCTAACAACCGACTAGATGTGACTATGAAAACACACTTATTTGGATTCAACCAGATTTTATAAAAACGACATTGCTCAAAGATCAATCGAAGGTGTTTAGGATGATCAATTATTTTTCGAGAATGAGCAGCTAGATTATCCAGATATGCTTCGATAATGTTCTTGATGTCGTGAAAAGCATAAGACATGGCCTACTAAAAAGTGGCTCTAGCATTTTTGAGGCCAAAATGCATATTTTTGTACGCAAACATACCCCAAGGACAAATAAAGGTTGTCTTGTGCTAATCCACTGGACGAATAGTAATTTGATTGTAACTAGAGAATCCATCCATGAATGAAAATTTTTTATTACCTGCACATTCATCAATAATTTGATCAATAAAGGGCATGGGGTAATTGTCTTTCGGACAAGCCTTATTTAGGTCCCTAAAGTCAATACATACTCGAATCGTTCCTTGCTTTTTGTCTATAGGGACTGGATTAGAGACCCACTCAGTTAGAGGAACGGGGTATATGAAACCCGCCTTTAGCAGCTTTTTGACTTCAGCTTTGATAGCTGCTACTTTTCTAGGGTTAACCGGTCAAAGTTTTTGACAAATAGGTTTAGCATTTTCATATGTCTTGATCTCATGCTGGACAATAGATGGATCTATTCCAGGCATTTCCTCATAAGACCAAGTGAACACATCACGAAACTCTTTGAAGAGATCGGTATAAGTTTGAATTTCTTTAGGGGAACAGTCAGCTCCAATGAAGACATTTTCGATTATGTTAGGATTCCTAGATATGTTCATTGGTACAGTGTGAGATAACAGACATGTTACCTTCGGCAGAAAATTGTGTTGGGGCCAAAGGGTTTAAAACTGTATGAACATCACTAGTAGAAGGACTAGACAAACTTGACTCAATTTCTTGCAAATGAGGGAGGAAATATGAACAATGATGTAGATCATCCCATGGTCTATCAACACCCATCATTTCTTCCAGGATTTCTTCCTCAGATGGTAATACTATATCTAAGCAATCCTGAGCCAAAGTTGAATCGAGGGTCCAGGCCAGAGCCACATCTCCATCTAACTCCTTTGGTGAGAAAGGAGTAGGATGGGAGTCTGCAGAGTTAACAATAGATTGATAAGAAATTTCTGCTGTAGACATAGGACATGCCATTCCACCTAACTTCCCTCCATCTAATGTGGTGTTAGACGAAGGTAAAGGACAAGGGTTCGAAAAATAATGAGTTTGAAAGAACTCTCTTCGAGAAGGTCCCTTGGAGGATGAAATAACATTGATTCTAGCTATAGGAGAAGGAAGATCAAAAATACCCATTAAATAAGAGTACATCCCAACTCCTAAATTCTCTATAGGTTTCCTAGGATTGTCCACTAATGGAAAAATAGAATTAGAAGATGCGTGGGAGTCACCTGGAAAATTGTCCATCTCATCAACTTTTGCAATCCTCCCCTCATGTGGAAAACAAAGGATGCAAAATAATGATCAGACAATCGCATCCATCTCGTAAATTCAATTCCTGCCTAAGAGGAGGTTGTAATCTAGATTCACATCGACTATTTCTACCTCAATATTTACCACCTTTCACCCAATAGAGATGGGAAAGGCTGGAATAATCCTGTGCGGTCTATGAGAATGTCCATCAAATGTCATCAATAGAGTTGGCGAAGGAACATCTTGAGGTGATCCAATGGTCTTCCAACATGACATGGGCATCACACATGTGGAAGCTCCCTCATCGATAATGGTTTGAAGGATGTTGGTCTTTCGATATGTAGACTTTATTTGAAAAGCCATATGATGGGGGAGTCTCTTTCTGACGTTTGACATATCAAAAGTGAGCACAAGAGAATTTTTTGGATCTACTGCTCTGATTGCTGAGAGTAATGCACTCCTCTAAGCAGGGCATGACTAGAGTACCTCTAACGCTGACATAGCACAAGGAATTTGAGCCAGATCTTCTACAATCGAGTAGTTCTGGTTTGACCTAGCATTAGGGTTAATGGTCAAGCGTTTTGTGGAGTCTTTCAGAATCCGAGGTATAGACTCAATAGAGGGCCTATCAATATGGAGCGGCTCTGAGGCATCGGAAGCATACTTAGCCTTAGATGATTCTGATTCACCATAATGATGCGATCACATAGTGATGTTGATATGCGAGCTCATCATGTAGACATTTGACGAATTATCCCCTTCCTAGTTTCCCCCAGCAGGGGTACCAATACTAGAGTTCGCACCAAAAAGTAATCAATATCCTTGGGGAAAAGTGTTAGTGAGGACAGCCTGGGAGCTAGATGACCCCTACTGCACTAATAAGTGCTGAGCGTCTTGGATCTTAGGGCAGAGATGATTCAAATGATCCCCATTGAATAACTTGCATGGAAATTTTACTTTCTTCTTAGACTCTTTCCTATCCCCTCTGATATCATTACTGGGTTTGTTTGCATTTCCCTTCCCATCTTGGCACATTTTCCTGCCTATTCATTTTTTCTTCCCATCGGATTATTGGATTCCTTTGGGGTTAGAAGTTTAGATGATGTTTATAGAAATTGGTTCGGAAGGTGTAGATGATGCCTGCATAGAAGAAGCAGTTTGTAAAGATAACTGCTGCAATTGATTCAGCAGGCTAGTCATTGGCATGGGGACCTAGCTTAGGTTTGGCTATATCCACCCTAGATCTAGGAGCATCAGGTAGAATTTTTTGAAGAACCTCAGACTGAGAATATATAATTTCCAACTGTTGGGCTCTGAAAATAGCCCTCTCTTCGGTCTAAACATCAGAAAGGGACACATCCTTAGAGACCCTAGGCTGTAATGATTTAAGAAACCATTCAAGAAGGAATTCTTGTGGAATATCAACTTTAATGATCCTCTTCCTTCTCCTCCATTCCTGGATATGATCTGAAATGTGAGTTGCCTGATCCTGTTGGAAATTAGCTAGAAGCTCAGTTCCAACATCATATTGATCAGGCAATTGAAAATGGTTCAAAAATATAGTAGCCAAATCGCCGAAAGAAGTGAAGGTGCCCCCTGGCAGTTCTATGTACCACTTAGCTGCATTTCCAGTTATGGTACATTGAAATAATCTCAACCTGATTGAATCATCTATTAGGGAGTTGGACGAACACCATAAGTCGAAAATGGTTACATGGTCATCTGGATCTTCACCAGTCTTTCCCTCAAATTTCAGTATATCTGAGGGAATTTTGATTGGGACCGGAGGCCAAACCAGGTTATACCTAATCGAATCATTAGTCAATTTAGAGATATTTTGCAAGTTTAACATTTCCACAAAAGGGAGTCGTGGTGGACCCTGAGGATTCCACCCAGTGTGGGTGGAACTCCCAACGTTCTAAAAAGAATGGCCTCAATTTGTGAAGGCACCGAGTTGCCTGAAGTAACTCGTAGACCCAACTAAACCATAATTAGCTCCTTGTGGTCTAGGAAAAATCGGAGTTTGACTAACTCCTGTCGAAAAGCCTCCATAACTAGTAAAGTTGCCCCCTAGAGAAGTGTTAAAAGGAGCAGAGAGCCCTTGGTAAGGGTTCCATGCATTAGCATAGGGAGAAAAGTTCTGGAAAGAACTGACAGAAGAATATGACATATTCCCTTGTTTTCCAAAATAAGATTGATTCCTGACTCCTAACCCACTAACTGCAGGGTTTGTCCAACTTTGAAACGGATTATAATTTTGACCCATAGAGGAAAAAGGGATCGATCCCAACGTTGGATTGAAATTTGATATATGACCACCCCTAAATGGGAAACCCTGAGAAGAAGTTGATCCAATTGCCATGGATGTGGAGGTAGTTGATGGAATACTTAAAGGAACCAAAGGAATCATTCTAGTTGGCATTCCAAAAGGGAAAAAGCCAATGCCAGAGGCAACGATTTGAGAACTTCCACTCAAAGATGGAATGGAATTAGAACCAAATATAGCAGTGCTAGGAGTAATGGAAGGTATAGAAATGGTTCCTCCTCCTTGTACATGTTAGTGTCAGTCTTTCCAGCCTTCCTCCAGTGATCAAATATGCTCTTACAAAGAGATTTTGAAGTGTCAAGGTCAAATTTTGTCATTTCAAAGGGTTTTCAAGCAAACTTTGGTCACTAGGCATTAGGTCTAGGGTTTGTTTTCACTCCTTTCAAAGTTGCCTGAATGTCACTCCATGTCATCATTCAGCTGAGTCTATCATCATTCATAGGGTTGTCATTATCATGTCAGTGTCTAATGAGTCATTTTACATCTTGTTCATGCTTCAGTTGTGCCTAGGCAGGGTCATTTCCCTCTCCTAGGGTTTTGAAAGCCAATTTCTCTTGGACGGTCAAATCATCGGCAAAACTTGTTTCCTGATGTTCATACACCTTCCCCTATCCTTAAAGTACCTTATCAAATGCTTCCCATCACTGAGATCCCCCAAAATCCTCATTTTTGCACAAACCCTAGTTTCTAGCTACAACCTGACAATTTTCTAGGTTGGGCCTGTGTTTTGCCCTTTTGGACCCCTTCCCCTCGCTCAATCTCTGAGATTCCACTTACCCCTGCTTCCTAACATCCCTCCCCACTCCCAAAAATTTCCCCAAGAATTTAGAAGCCCCCTATCCCCTTCATTTCGCTTCATTTCGACAAAATCCCTTGTTCCGCACATCGGGATAAGTTTCACTCAAAAGCCGTTTTAGAGCAATCAAAGATGAATTTTGGAAAATGGAGAGAGGTTTTTGTCCATAACATTCCAAAGAAGGAAAATGTCTTTCAATTTTTGTACAGGTGTCATGGTTTGAGAGAAATGTCAAGAATACCGTTGCCTCAGGAGAATCAAAGACACCTCTGAGGTGACCTTGGGAAAATCAAGTTTTCTCCTATCTTGGTTGGCCAAATGATTTTCTTGATGGGTAAAATGATAACTAGAAACAAATATCTTTCCAAAGAGCTATCATGAGCTCAATTTGGGGTTGAGGAAGGCATTCAAAAGTTGACTGCAACAACACTCTTCCTTGAGGCAGCCTCATTTGGCACTTTTTGACCAGTCTTGGGAGATTTGATTTTTGACAGGGAAAATGAACTCCAAATTGAAAAATTCCAGTTGGGTTGCAAATTAGACTCAAATACCTTTCCAACGAGCTATCCTGCATTTGATTCCGACACCAGGAAGGCCTCCAAAAGCCTCCTGCAAAAGCGCGACCCGTTGAGACTGGCGCGCGACCCGTCAGGGCACCTCCAGCAGTGTAAAAATTACACAGGCGCGACCCGTTGAGGGCGCGCGACCCGTTGGGTAGTGCGCGTGACCCATCAGGGTTTCCTCCATAGAAAATTACCAGCAAGCTGCCAAGCGACCACAAATTGTTCAAGCTTGTCCGGTAGGCCTTCAATCATATAAATTATGGTTTGCTAAAGCTTGAGAAGATCATGATAATATTTTAAGAGCCTTCATTTGCAAGTAAAGACTCCATGTGCTTTTGCTTGAAAATATCAGAGTTGCTAGGGTTTGTTTTGCTGTTTTAAGGTATTCCTTTTCATTCCTATTGTTCCTACATTTTCCCACCTCCCATTTCTTACTCCCTTATCACTGTTATTTAATTTCCCTACCAAAAATATTAAGAAATCAAAAATCAAACCCTAAACCCTACCTTCCATAACATCCTTGAAAATGAAATTGTATGATGATGTTGATGTCATGATTCCTCTCTTTAACCCCTGTTTCATATATTTTTCCCAATTTCCCTTCCAAGTCTCCCTTCCCTAACATTTCCCTTGTGCTACTTGTCCCCTTGAAACAACATTTCAAAACAGTTAAAACAGCAGATTTCAAAGCAGAAGCAGCAGTACATTTCAGTCACTTTGCCCCTGAAACCATGTCAGAAACCGAAACCGACTATGAGCAAAGTGATGATCGTGAGTCAACACCAGAAGTTGAGCCTACTCCGGAACATGAAAAACCACTATTGGGCCCGAATGCACGTATGCAAGGCAAAGATGAAGGTGCTCCAAAGGCGGTTGGTCAAAGCACAAAAACGGAGAAAAAGGACCGATCCCCTCCATATCTTGGCCGAGGCTTCACTGAAGGACCAAGGCACTAAATAGCCTAGCCACAGCACAAATCCCAAAAAATTTTGAGCATTTTGGGTAAATTTTGATTTTTTCAGGCAATTACAGGTTTTCTCCATTAACGGGTCTCACCCCCCGCGCGACCCTTCATCCTGACAACTCCATTTTGAAAAAACTCAGCATTTCTAGATTTTTCATGAGAAGTTACATATGCTCATCAATGGACTTGAGATTTTATGAAGTTTTGGGCCTCCAGAAAGTCAAAAAACAAGCAAAAAATGACTTTCTGCCACATTTTTGAGACACAGAAAGTAGTCTTGGGAGATTGCAATTTTGGAGGGGCAAATGACCACCAAATTCAGAAATTCCAGTTGGGTTGGAAATTATACTCACAGACCTTTCCAACAAGCCTACTCTTGCTCAATTTGGCCACCTGGAAGTGCCCCAAATGTGGTCCCAAAGGCGCGCGACCTGTCAGGCAGAGGCGCGCGACCCGTCAGGCAAACTTCTCCAAATTTCAGTGTACAGCTCAGAAAAACGCAGTTTGACCCTGTTTGACTTTTTGGGGTGGATTATTATCCTATTTGATGTAATTAATGTACTTTTATGACACTTTTACTCTTATGTACCTATTCTAGAAGATTCATTCATGAAAAAGGTGAAAATTAAATGAATGAATTGGTTTCCTAGCTTATAGAGGCAAGTTGTTTTGACTGCCTAGTTTGTAGTGCTTAGTTTAGAAGTGGTTGAAACAGCTCCTAGGATAGTGAGCTCAACCCATGGAGGCAGGGAAAGAGGTTAGATGATCTATATTATGTACTTTATTGCTCATTTTCAGGGTTGGACTCTTGAGGGAGAAGCTATCATTGTATTATTCACTGTATCTCTGCAATTTTTGGCTAAGGAAGACCAGGGTTTTGCAGTCCTTTTTGGGATTCTTGTGGTTACATGTATTGATGGTGTGTTTCTCTATGTACTTGTAAGTGTGTTATGTGAATCATTTCCTTTCTTTTCCTTCTGCACATTAAGCAAACGAAGTGTTAAAGTAAGAATTCATGATTGTCATGCTCTGCTTTTAAGTTTGTTTAATTTCAATGTTTTCTACTGTTTAAGGAGAATTCAAAGTTATTGTTTGCTCTCCTTAGCTCCTCACCTGTCATTCCTGACCATCCACCTCAATCAAAGGCATCAATACTGTCTCCTACCTCGCCCCAAAGAACCCCCTGCAGAAACTGTGTCCAATCCCCGCACCCAAAATTGCCATCCCCTCAATTTGCCACCAAAAACCCTAAAAACCCCAAAACAACCTTTTTGATCATTTGACTAGCCTAAAATCAGTGTTACCGTATTGGTCATCTCATCCATTGAAGATCTCACCGAGATAGACCGGAGAGAGCCCTCTCCCACCCCGTAGGGCTAGCTACGAGGCGAAGTGGTTTGATGTTGCCTTGAGGTTTACCTTTCTCAGCCTGAGGTGAAATTTCAAGCGCTAACAGTACAGATATAGGAGTTTGCATACTCATACTACTTATTGTGGATGTCATGCTTCCAGCAGTGGTCATTGAAGGAAAATATCGATATAGACCTGGGCTCGAAGGCTTGTTGGTTAGAGTCCTGATGTATAATAAAACGTCTAGATAATCGGGAGGAAGAGGAGAATTAGGAGCCGCAATAGACTTAGGAAGCTCTTCAACCTCAATATTGTCTTCCAATTGGAAGAGGACTCGAGAAAGAACTGGAGTGTTCCTCTCTAACTCTCTACTTGTACCAGGTCTATCTTGTGAATCAATAACTCCAACTGGAGGATCAATCTCTGATGCGCCTGCTGCCACTGGTTGAAAACCACTGGCAGGATTTCTCCTACACCTTCGAGGAGAAGGCTCAAGACTCATAGGTGATATCCCATGAAGTCTCCTAAACCAACGAGCCAGTCAATCAACCACTTTGAATTATTTTTAAGAGATATACCTAAAGACTGAAAAAATTGTAAAGCTAGGCCAACTAGGAGAAAATAGCACTCTCTAAAAGTTCCTAAAGATACAAGAAATCAAAAAATTTCAAGTATTTCCACTCCAGGTGATTAGGACCAGACACCAAAATACAAGAAAGTCAAAATCAAGGGCCTTCTGAAAATAGTTTGGGGTAGTTACGCCCCAGGCCTACTAGCGAAGGTATTAGAAGTAGTTACGCTGACCTCCAGACAACAATCTTTGCCAGTGCAAGCACCCAATATTCACAAGGGTGCCCTCCAGAAGTACTGTTGAACGTGATGCAATGTCAGCCTCAGGTGCCACGGGATTCCCCTCTGCAACCACTTATGTGATCCATAGGAAAGGCAATTATGGATACCAAATCGTATGAAAAACCAGGCAGAACAGTTGTGAGGCGGGAACCAACAAGTAGGAGAGGGGGTATCTCTCTTCCTTTTCTTCACTCTCCCTCATGCTTAACTCCCAGTCACGGGGCTTTCCAGGTCTTTCCCATGATATTAGGTTTTTCTTTTTATTCAACTTCTAAGTTTTGTAATTTGAGCGGCCTTGGAGAGTTAACTCTCCACTGACCTATTCCAAGGCCTTAATGAACCTATACTTGTTGGTTTTTATTAATGACAACAATAAAAGTTCTAGCTCATTTTATTATATCACTTGATTTTATATAGTTGTTCTTTAGGTCAGGGGGAATTATGAGAGTGAAACTGGTGATGTTTTATGATGCAAAATAAATCAAAAGAAAACTAACTATATGGATGCAGTCATTTTCTTTGATGAAGAGTGATTTCTACTCGGGTTCTACAAAAACCTATATATAAACAAAATATTTTTCTTTTCTTTTCTGAAACAATCCACACACACCGAAAATCTAAAAAGACTAAGAATGCTTAAAATGAAAACTAACCTAATGCAAGTCAAAATGATGATGCAAGATCCTAAATAACACTCACAAGAAAATGTGGTTCTTTATAGAGACAATAAGCCAACTTGAAAATGAAGAGGGAAAAAAATTAAAAACAAATCTCTCTCCAAAGCAAGTAGAACAAATTGCAAAAGATCACAATTCACTTCTCAACAACAAAACAAAAGAAATCGTAAACCAAAAGCTTGGAAAAAGAAAAACAAAAAGCAATGTTTTTGTGTTTTTTCTTTTAAGGAAACAAAAGCAACTTTTTGAGGTCACAAAAGTACTACTAAAATTCGAAAGATCAAGAAATAAGTACAAGGAGTCTTCCAATCTCACAAGTTATAAAACTCATGAATAAATGAAGAAAGACTACAAACTTGCACAAACTGATCCAAACAACAGCAAAAGCTTTCGACAAACAAACAAATTGTCAAGAAAAAAATACTTTCCAAATTGCCAAAAAGACTCTAAAAAAGGCACAAAAAGCAACAAGGCCATAAAACAAGGAAAAGCAAAGCAAGGGAACTTGAAATTTGGGCTGAAAACAAAATCAAAATCAATCTCTTGTTCTAGAAAACTAGAACATACAAGAACTTCAAACGAAGCCTTGAACCCAAGACACAAACTACAAACTTGCTTAAGAAGCAATCCTAGGCCAAACAAGACTTTTCAGTGAGAAGGAGATTTTGAAAAAGAAATATTGCAGGAAAACTAAGTTCTCCAAATAATAGATGACCATACAATAGCATAAAACATCAAGCAGTAGACCTAATTGGGAAAAAATATTTGAAAAAATAATTTAAAAAATTGAATACGCGACTGTGTAAAGACACAGAAGCGTGCACATGCATTTCTAATACAAGAAACTCGTGTATACGCGAGTCTTCTTGAAGAAACCTATGTGTATATGTGACTGTAACCTAAGAAAACAATGTATACAAAGCTTAATTAGGAAAAAACAAAAATCAATGTCTGATCAAGAAGATCGGACTTGATGCCTGGGACACTAATGGATAAAAAACACTGTAAAAGAAAGCAATCATGAAATTGAACCCTGATTGAGAACAAACAACCCAAACTAGGAATATCAAGAATGTTATCCCCAGTGGAGTCGCCAATTCTGTTGTGGGTGAGACCACCCTAGGGTCTTGGGTTGAGAACCCCAACAGAGTGGAGGGCAAAATAGAACAAGAAATTCTCAAGAAGTCAACCTAAATTATTATTCTACTAAACTGTGTAAGAGTGTCCTTACCTAGAAGTCCTGCGTTTGAGTAAATCTCGCAGGGTGCTGTTGTGGCCAGCAACAACCCCCCCTTTTTATTTAGTAGTAGTAATAACACTAAATAAATGGGAACCCTTATAAAAATAAAAAATTAGCACTTATGATTCCCTTGGAATAAAACACACTATCATAAGCTTAGGAAAAACATCCGCAAATGCAAAATCTTAAGTATTATGATAAGTCTCAAATAAAATCGTTCTCTTAATAATAAACATCGCATCGCAAAAGGGTAAAGGAGGACATTGTATATAAAGAAACTTAAGGAATTGCAAAAACGCGATGATGCGAGATCACACGCCATACAGACTCGTCGCATTTCGCAAATTTCATATGTCGTAGTGCCACCTAAGATAAAATATCCCGATCCTACGATATGCGATAAAACATCTCACAAATCGCATCTCACAGTCGCATAATGAAACAAATGATTGTTAATGAAAAGGATCTGCGAGATGACGATCTGCGATATTGCGAAGAAAATCGCAAAATCGCTTTATCGACAGGGCTCATCATTTAATGAAATATTTCTCATAATCTGATACCGAGTTATGGAAATTAATGTCAACTTAGTGGTTTATTGATGGTCATTTATGAGAAAAGATTTAGATCTGATCGAAAGGTTGTTTCACGTAGGGTGATATATTTGATATGATTTCGAAATTAAGAGCTTTCCCGTCACCTTATCACTTACCATTATTCGTTCCTTACTTGTGAACTTGCAGGAGCGGCAAGTAGAACAATATACAGAGCAGTGTGCAAAATGTAATGGGAAAGAAGGGAAAAGCTCTGGTTACTTAGAAAACATATATGATGCCCTTATTCACAGACACCACCTGTACCAGAGAAGCTGGAATATCCACTTGGGAAGGCATGTACAGTCTCCTGGAGGAAGAAAAACCGAAAGTTATGGAAGTTATAGTTACAACAGATGCACGTGGGTCATCCGAAGCATCACTTACTGAACTTGCATGCTCATTCCTGCACCGCATAGCAGCAAGGCCTAAAATACTTCCCTATACAAATATGGTCAAATGGGTAATAGACGACGCTGATATAATAGACAGACAATTCAAGTCTCGGGACCAGGAGCTTATTGGGTCATTTACCCCATAGGATTTAAGACGTATGTATCATTTACCAGAGCCGCAGGCCAGCTACAACAAGCAGTTCGTGGAGAAATTCGCCAAGGAAAACGAAGATTTGGCAGAATGCACCAAAAGCTGGTCAGCAAAGGAAGAGCTGTTAAAAAAGGACAAACATGGTATGTACAGTACTAGTTCCCTCTCCTCTCCATATTGTTTTGCTGCTGCAATGCTATGTAGGTTGTTTGGAAGGCCTGACATCAACAAGTTTTCATTCGAGTGGTTACCCTTATTAGATGCGACCACTAATGCCACTATTATGGATTAGTCCCAAATATTGTCTAATAACTTAGCCTATGCTATTTGGAATCACTGGTCTAAAGGACTCCCTCTCAGAGGATTTATCCTCCTTTCTTTTTAGCTGCTTATGTCATGGATTCTATCTGTTTTGTTTCTAGATTTCCTCTCATGGGTTGGAAATGGATAGTACATAATCCCTTGCCCATTCAAGTCTACCATAAGTAACTATGGGATTCTAAGTTTACCCCATATTTTTATAGAATCTGCCATGGAGTTATGCTACCCATTCACAAAATGTTGTATAATAAAGACACCCCAAGTTTTTCTCTCAAAGTTGAAATTGATATTCTCCCTGTCGAAAGATGGTTTGGAGAAGAGTTTTTCACTTATATTAGAGTATTCGGAAGCATTGCTTCCCCTCATGTACTTCCCTTGTATGTTCTTGACAAGTTAATGGCCCGTACAATAGCCTACCAAACGTGCAGGGTTGGAGGAATGAGAAAAGAACTAAAAGACAAGAAAAAAGCAATCTGGCCACAATTACCTGTGGCCTGTGGGACTTTTGCATTGTTTGATTTATGTCACACTTTCAGAGAAGTAGACAACATGTTGAGTCTACAATTGTTTAAATTCCCAAGGAGACAGTTTGATCCCTTTGATGTAATAAAGAATTTTACTACGGCTGTTAAAATAAAGGTGTTCACTAAAGAAGATGATCTCTTTGACGACATATTCTAGCAGAAGAGCACACTTAAAGACATTTTGCACATGGCCCAAATCCAGTTTGGCCCAGTGGAATTCCAAGAGTTCAAACTCTACAGAGAACAGAGATTGGAAAACCTCCCCTTAGACAAGTTGTGCTTAGAACCAATAAGAGAAACCACTCCCAACATCAGTATAAGTGGAAGCTCGGGGCCAGACGAGTCTAAATCTAAGTCTAGAAGAGAATCACCAAAATAGTCTAGACAGTCAGAGAACGACCATAGTAAAAGTGAAGGATCAGTCAGGGATACTGCCTAATCTAAAGAGAACCTATAACAGCAAGTTTTGTCGCCAACACAGGTGAAGGTTCCCGCTCCCCTCATCCAGCCAACAAATCCATTAAGAATAGATCTAGATAAAGAGTGGGAGACATTTAATGAATTGATCAACACTAAGGAACAAAACATGGAGACACCTAAGAGTATAGCATAGACAATGACAGAAATGGTCATTGAAATAGTCAACAATGCTCTAGAAAAGGAGCAGATTCCCATAGCTCCATCATATGAAATCATGATAAAGGTAGAGGAAATATCTCCTCTAGATGTGTTTTACAGTCTGCAGCACAAAGCAGTGGTAAGGAGACAGAGAAAGAAACGAAAATTAGACAGCGTGCTCTCACCTGAGGCAGAGTAACTAGATGTCCTTTGGCGAGACCCTACCACTGACCCTACAGAGAATTTGACTAAGTTATCCCAGATCGCAGGGGCTTATGCTTCTGTTACTATTGATAAAGCATCCAAAGTACAACTATTGCTTAAGGATAAAGAGGAAAAAATCCAATTTTTGCAGCAACAGTTACAGCAGGCCAGTGCTAACCGTGAAGCAGAAGAAAAATTGGAGAAATTACAATAGGAATTTCAATAGATGCAGTTGGGTTATCAAAGTAGTTTGGCCGAAAAGGAACATCAATTATAGACCATGTTAGAAATGCATAAAGAGGACCCCAAAGTCATAGAATTTGTCTCAGAAGCCCTTGCCTTGAATGACCAACTCTTGCAATAGCAAGAGACACTCTGCCAAAGGATATCGCAATGGAGCTCTCACTGCGAGATGAGCGACAAAATCACAAGTCAAGTCGTGGATTTGCGACTCGATTATGATTTAATTGATAAGAAAGTTTCTGATTATTTGAATTGGCAGGAATCAGAGGAAGGCAAGAAAGTAGGATTGCTCAAGATCAATGAATCCCACAAAGAAATGTTGTTCAACAAGTGGGATGCACAGATGAAAAAGGCAGAATAGGTAGCGGAAGAAGCAGCGACAGCAGCAAGCAATGTCATTGATTGTGTCAATGAAAATCTGCACAGAGCCAACCTGATATCAGAAACCGCTCCAAGATTTCTCCCGAAAGCACAACAATTGTAGACAAGTTGGAGATAGAAAGCTGAAGAAAAGGCAGAGTCAATCAAAAAGTTAACCAAGTTAAATTGGGATACTTACTGGCAACATGTGGTGAAACCGCATAGCCAGTGTATGACTCTGAAGTGCCTTACAAATTCTGCCAAGAAGATAGCACCAATGCTTGCTGATTCTGTTTTCGCAGGATAACTAAAGTCGGAGGTTGGCCAACCGATGCTCCTGAAGCCGATGTTGAATGCCTGCGATCTAAGAGAACAGATGCATAGTTAATTTTCAAATACAGTTTTAGTTTTATTTTGATTTATTTTTGCCTTAGATGAGGATGGTCATTTAAACCTCCTCCTATATTTTTGTAATAAACTAAGTCTTTAGTTAGTAGTATTTAAACCCCTCTCATGCATTTAGAGAGAGGTCCAGAAATTTTTCAAAAACATTTCTTCAGAACATGCACTTTTGCACCCTCTGAGGAGGTTTTGATGAATGGATGGAACGAGATTTATTGATATCTGTGTTGAATGTCTGCTATTGAAATGCACTTCTACACTCTTAGTAGATATTGAATCATGAGAAGATAAATCTATATTGCTGAAGCTCATGAGTAGGACTTATTATCAATGGTACTTTTATCTCTTAATGATTTCTGCTTATGCGTCAAGTAATATGTTATGTTCAGTTTTTTATATATGAAAGCTTGAATGTTTGAGTTATCATTTGGCATTTTTGTACGGTGGTGACTATTCTATTTATGTTGAGTGTATGAATAACTTATTATGTGATATGATTCTCACAATTGTTTCGGCTAATTTCTTATACGAAACAATTCACTTTTAATGAATTCTTTTCTTGTAGCAATTGAATGATATTTATTACCGATTGCTGTTAGACATTATTTTAGATCGCATAAGTGAAGAGTTAATCCCAAGATAGTTTTAGATTTAAATGTTTCCATTCATTAGAATAAAATTGCATGTTTTAGATTAGATTTAGATTAAAGGCATTTTATTTAGGTACTTTTAGAAAAGAAAACATCATCCCTTAGCATCATCACAAACAAATTGGGACACTGGTCCCATTATCCCCAGTCGGACCCACCATTCCAAACGGAAAAGGCGCTGCTTTCAAGGTCCGAACCGGGCGGGTATCCCCCTTGTTGTAGACCCTATTTTTAGGGCTTCAACATATTTGGCGCTAGAAGGAGGGCCCGAACTGTGAATGGCTAGTAAATCTAAATCTAAAAACCGTTTTGAGAGTAAATTTCCCTCAACATATCCCCTGACTTCTCCATCGCATTCCGAGTCTTTAAAACTTAAGCGAGAAGTTGAGAAAACAACAACCACTGCCGCAAACCCGAACATTTCAGATAAATCTACTATCAAACCCCTTGAAGTTGAGTTTTTGATACATAAACTTCAAGGATTTTCCATATCGCTGCAGAAATCTGAATTATCTCAAGGTAGTGTGACTTCGCAATATAATCCTTCTCATCCTCTTACCAGATTACAGAGTGAAAAGTTTGGTATCGAACCAACTGAATTACCTATACCTAAAAGGAAAAGAGCAAGGAAGACACCTCAAGGGTCTGATAGTGAGACTCTTTCATCATCAACATCCATTCCATCTTCTCCATTGCAAAGTCAACCATCCACCCCTCCACTTCACATTGTTGTTCATCAGAGTACTGGAACTTTAACATCCTCATCCCTACCACAAGGAACTTCGTCTGTGCTTTCCTCTATTAGTATTTCAATGATGGTTCAAAACCCATGGAACAATCTAGGGGCAGTCTCAATACCTACGCCCTTGAGTCAATTATTGGCCCATCCTGAGAAATGGCTGCCCAAGTTTAACCTTTAAGCAAGCATGCTAGCAGAAGAACACATAAATAACTTTATGTTATTAATAAATTTAAATGGGGTTACAAATGAAGACGCTGTTGTTAGACTTTTTCCTTATACTTTACAAGCAGCAGTTGGGTCCCAGTATTTTTCATTACCATCAAGATCCATTACTAGTTGGGACATTTTCCAAGAGCAATTCTTGACAAATTTCGGTGATGATAGGTCTACGGCAACATTGATCAATGATCTATCGAATCTTAAGACTGAATCGAGAGAACCTATCAAAGATTTTAACTCGCGTTTCAACAAACTTTTGAATAAAATCCCTACTGCTTCCAAGCCTAGCGAAGAAGTTCGAAGTGAATGGTACATATCTGCTCTACCATTGAACATAACAATCTTTGTTGATAGGGCTACCAAGACAACATTGGCCGAAAACATGAAGGAAGAAATAGCGGTAGAAAAACGTATCTTAGCTTTAGAAAAGAAAAACGTTGTTGATGAGAGAAAATCTAAGAAGGTTACTTTTAGAGATGATCCTAAGAAAAAGCAATTAAAGGACCCATTTGATTTAGAAGGATTTCAGAAAGTTTTAAAAAACATGTCTAACGAAATGGTTGACATTAAACGACAAGTAGCAAATACTTCTTCTAAGAAACCCTACAAGCCTTATAGAAAAAATCCTTTAACTGATTCAAAGCCTCCCAATTCTATAACAAATGCAGAATCTGAAGGAGAAGAAGAAGAAGTGTCTAATGAAGAACCTATTGATGAAGATGAAGTTGTAGAGCTATAGGGAATGTGGGACTTCATTCTTCCAGATGAAGAGGATCAAGAGGCGTCACCAGTTAGTACCAGAAGTAGAAATCAACTTGATCCTCCATAGCCCAGTTCTAAACAGAAGAGCACAAGCTCGGTTTCCAAGGATAAAGTCGCAGGTAAGAAATCATCACCAAAAGTGACTCAAACAAGCCCAGTCCAATCCTATTCATCAACTCCATCTAAAAAATTGATTGTTTTTGATGAGATGGAATATAATATCATTGAAGACATGAAGAAGACTAGGGCCAACATTACTTTTCATGAACTGAGTAAATTAAAGCATCAATAGAAATTACTTTTGAAAGAGTTACATGCAATACCCGTTGCACCTCTTCCTTTCGTTGTAATCTCACAAGCTTCTCATGAGATGGGAAGACCTCCAACTAGTATGGAAAATAAAGTTGACCCAAATGATATTGCTTTAATTGGAGGTAGGTCAAAATCCCATACTCCCCCATTCCTCCTTACTTACAAAATTTTCAATAAAAATTTGCATAATTGTTTGGTAGATTCTGGTGCTTCATCTAATATTTTGCCTAAAACAATTTGTGCAAAGTTAAATGTCCAACCTCAAAAATCTGCAGTACGCATAGTTCAGCTAGACCGATCGCAGGTTGAAGTAATTGGTGAACTAAATCAAGTGACCATAAGGCTCTCATCGAATCCAAAGGTATGTCAAGTCATTGATATTTTAGTCGCAGACATTCTTGAATTTTATGGTTTAATTCTTAGCAGGGATTGGTCTAAAAATCTCCATGGATACTTTCTGACCGACTGGTCACACATGTGGCTCCCTTACAATGGTAAAACAAATCAAATAAAGGTTGAGCGAGAAAGACATCAAAAATACATAGTGACAAAACTGGAAGGAGAAAATGAACCTATAGCATACAACAACAATATAATTGGCAACTGTTCTGTTGACTCTTTCTTAGGAAATTTTAGTGCTCATACTTCACCTTATTTAGAACATTCTATTTTCTCTCAAGTAGAAAATTTTTCTCAAACAGACAGTTCTAAAAGCGTTAATTTTGTAGATAGTCCTGTAAATAACTCTTTGTTTTGGAAATTATTTTTTGACGGTTCGAAGTCTAATGATGGAGCAGGAGTAGGATGTGTATTAGTCAGTTTAGAAGGGAATAAAACCATGCTAACCTGTAGACTCGAGTTTGATTGCACAAACAACACTGCAGAATATGAAGCTTTAGTGCAAGGGATGTACAAAGCAATTGGACTAGACGCCAAGTATCTACAAGTCTTTGTAGATTTTGATATTGTTATTAAACAGGTACGAAATACTATACATTGTTTATCAGGCCATTTAAAGCATTATCAATATTTAGTACAAGACCTGACTGAACATTTATAGCATTCAATATTTCATCTATTCCTAGACTCCAAAATGCTAGTGTCGACCTCCTGCCTAATGTAGCTTCCAAGCTCATTCCCTCAGAAGACTATAGCCTAGACAGATTCTCAATCGAATTGATCTTTAGGCCTTCCATCCCTGATAATGTTACGAACTGGAGAATTTTTAACGATGATCTTAATATTGTAATTTTCCTAACATCAGAAGTATCTTACACTAATTAGATAATTGACGATGACCAACATGACAAGCAGTTACAACAAGAGAGCGCTAATAATGCCATACCAAAATCTGTTGTCAAGTTAGAAGACCTATACGATTTGAAAGATAGATTCAAAAGGTCTACCAATTCAAAAATCCAGAGTTCAACTCTGAACTATGAATTAGTAAATCTAGGAATGGATACTATGCCACAAAATATCAACTTAGGTCTTGGCCTAGCCCCATAAGAAAAATTAGCCTTTGTTCGACTCCTAAAACAATATAAAAGTGTCTTTGCCTGGAATTACGATGACCTTAAGACTTACGACACTTCAATCATTCAGCATACTATCCCGATGATAGCTGATGAAAAACCAGTCCAGCAAAAGTTGAGGAAGATCCATCCTAATCTGGAAAGTCAGATTAAGTCTGATCTTAATAAATTGTGAAAGCAAAAATTATTTTTCCCGTTCGACATTCTAGATGGGTTTCCAACTTGGTTCCAGGCAGAAAGAAAAACGGAGACATTCGAATTTGTATTGACTTTAGAAATCTTAGCAAAGCGTGCCAAAAGGATAATTTTCCTCTGCCTCCTATGGAACAAATATTGCAAGCAGTTGCGGGGTTAGAATTGATGTCCTTTTTAGATGGTTTTTTCGGCTACAACCAAATTTTGGTCCATCCGGATGATCAGTTAAAAACTACATTCAGAACCAAATGGGATACTTATGCATATCAAAAGATGCCTTTTGGGCTGATTAATGTTGGCGCCACATTTCAAAGGGCCATGGATATTCCATTTAAGGGATTAGTAAATAAATCAGTGGTGATTTGGTTGGATGACATAATAGTATACTCTAAAAACGTAGTAATCACCTCAGAGACTTAAAGCAGATCTTCCAACGTTGTCAATGGTATGGGATTTCACTTAATCCAAAAAAGTCATTTTTTACATCAAGTGAAGGAAGAATTCTTGGATTTATAGTGTCTAAATCTAGAATCCATATTGATCCAGATAGGATTAAGGAAATTTTCGAAATATCCTTACTTCATAATAAGAAAGCAATGTAATCCTTCCTTGGACAAATTAATTTCGTTAAAAGATTTGTCCCAGACTTTTCAAGAATTGTGTCACCATTACAAGCAATGATCAAGAAAAATTCACTTTTCAAATGGGGTTAGGCAGAATATGAAGTGTTCAATCTAATTATGCAAGCACTTGTTAATGCCCCATCCCTAGTGACTCCAAATTTTTCCGATCCTTTCATTTTGTATACATTTGCCTCTGAGAAGTCATATGCTACAATACTCACGCAAACCAATCAAGACAAAGCGGAAGCCCCAATTGCCCTCTTTAGTTCAAATTTGCAAGGGGCTGAATTAAATTATTCCGATGTTGAGAAACAATCTTATGCTGTTTTCAAAGCGATCAAACACTTTAGACCCTTTCTTCTTAAGACCCATACAAAGATAATAGTGCCATTTCTAGTGGTAAGAAATCTCTTGGTGAAGAAATACATGGGTGAAAAGAGAGCAAATTGGGTCACTGCCCTACAAGAATATGTTGAGATCAAGCCAGTAAATATTGTAAAAGGTCAAGGCTTTTGCAAGATGTTGGCCGGAGCACCGCTTATATCAGAAATACCATCTCCTAATCAACAGGTACAAATGCATGAGGTAAGCCTAAACAATATTGAATCGAGATATGCTGATATCATGTTTTATTTAAAAAATGGATATGCTCCATCAAATCTGAATTATACAAAGAAAAGAGCCCTAAGATTGAAAGATGAGCAATATCAGCTTGTAAACGATGTAATTTTTAGGATGAATTATGATTATGTTCTTCTTCGATGTCTTGAGAAATTTGAAGCTGAAAAAGTGTTGCAGGAACTCCATGATGGACCAGCAGGTGGACATTATGTAGGAGATGCAACAACACATAAAATTTTGCGTGCGGGATACTATTGGCCCACACTATTTAAAGATGCACATAGCTATGTAAGGAAATGTCAAGTTTTTCAAACTGCTGCTGGAAGACAGAAGAACCCATCATTGAAATGGGAATTGGATATAATACGTGAGATCATTCCTCACTCTTCTAAACAACATAGGTACATCCTTACAGCTACGGATTATTTTACTAAATGGGTAGAAGCAATTCCTCTCAAGACAACTAATGCTGAACATATCATCGATTTCATAGATCAGTTCATAATTACCAGGTTTGGCTTACCTTCTGATTTAATGTTTGATAATGCATCATATTTTTCTAATAATGCTATGACTGAATTTGCACTTAAAAGAAGTTTTAAGCTTAAGTATTCTGCCAATTATTACCCACAAGGGAATGGGTTGGCTGAATCAACAAATAAAAACCTAATCAGGATCATTAAGCAAACTAATGATTAGAATCATAAAAATTGGCACAAATCTTTGATGTATGCTCCGTGGGCAGACTGAATAACTCAAAAGGATTCCATTGGCACTTCTCCCTTTAATTTAGTTTATGGGAAATAAGTAGTTCTTCCAACTCATCTAACAATTCCTTCTTTAGCCTTAGTTCAATTCATTGAAGAAACACAATCTTCATCTTTACAACTAAGACAACTGCAGATCCTTAAGCTAGAAGAGCAAGGTGAATAGGGTAAAATTACACATGCTCATCATCAAGCATTAGTAAAGGCTTCCTTCGATTCAAACATGGTATCTAGCAAGGATTTTCAAATTGGAGATTTAGTATTGAAATGGGATAAGGCTCACGAAGAAAAAGGAAAACATTCTAAATTCCAACGGATGTGGCTTGGACCATTCCAAATTGTTGAAGTCATAGGTCCATCGACTTTCATGTTGCAAGATTTAGCAGGGAAAAGAGAATCTTTACCTGTTTATGGGCAGATCCTTAAAAAATACTTTCCATAGAAGATGACCTCTTCTATTTTTGTAAACTATTGCTTATAGCTTTATTTTGATAATAAAACACATTGTAAATGGTTACCTTTGGATTCCACGAAAATGATTAGTGTTTCTTTTAAATTTTGTTTTTCACTTGTATAAATAGAACCGATTTGGAAGATTAATCATTATTATTGAAAGATATAGTCAAATGCTACAAGCCTGAAAATTTTACTAGTTTCAGCCTCACGAATTTTGATAAAAACAACCTTTGGTGGGAACTTGTTTTATATCGGTCATGAAAAGCATCAATAACAAAACGAAGGTTCTCTATAGAAAAGTTGTCTTAAAAAAACTCTATAATTGTTGTCCAGAGCTATTCTTAAGGAATCAATGACTTCCTCCCCACTTAGGGAATTACAAGTTTCAAAGAGTAATCCAACTATGCACTATAAACTTAAAGAATAAGAGGTCTCATCAAGAGCCGGCTTATCATGATCATAGAGATTATAACTAGCTGACATTGCCAAAACTGCATACCAAAATAGGTAAATGACTCAAGATTGTTTCAATCAAAATACAAGCGGTCTCATCATAAGCCAACTTGTTCAGCAAAGTTATAAATCAAGTGAATGGCACTGTCAAAATTTGGCCACCAAACCAAGATAGCACTTTCTGATTCTATTTTCGTAGGACAACTAAAATCGAAGGTCGGCCAACCGACGCTCCTAAAGTCGATGCTGAATGCTTGTGATCTAAGAGAAAAGATGAATAGTTATTTTTTAGATACAATTTTAGTTTTATTTTGATTTATTTTTGCCTTAGATGAGGACGGTCATTTAAACCTCCTCCTATATTTTTGTAATAAACTATTTTTAGTCTTTAGTTAGTAGTATTTAAACCCCTCTCATGCATTTGGAGAGGGGTTCAGAATTTTTTCAAAAACAGTTCTTTAGAACATGCACTTCTGAACCCTCTAAGGAGGTTTTGATGAATGGATGGAATGAGATTTATTGATATCTGTGTTGAATGTCTGCTACTAAAATGCACTTCTGTACTCTTAGTAGAAATTGAATCATAAGAAGATAAATCTATATTGCTGAAGCTCATGAGTAGGGCTTAGTATCAATGGTACTTTTATCTCTTAATGATTTCTGCTTATGTGTCAAGTAATATGTTATGTTTAGTTTTTTATATATGAAAGCTTGAATGTTTAAGTTATCATTTGGCATTTTTGTACGGTGGTGACTATTCTGTTTATGCTGAGTGTATGAATAACTTATTATGCAATATGCTTCTCACAATTGTTTCGGCTAATTTCTTATACGAAACAATTCACTTTTAATGAATTCTTTTCTTGTAGCAATTGAATGATCTTTATTACCGATTGCTGTTAGAAACTATTTTAGATCGTATAAGTGAAGAGTTAATCCCGGGATAGTTTTAGATTTAGACGTTTCCGTTCATTAGAATAAAATTGCATGTTTTAGATTAGATTTAGATTAAAAGAATTTTATTTAGAAACTTTTAGAAAAGAAAACATCATCCCTTAGCATCATCGTAAACAAATTGGGAAACTGGTCCCATTATCCCCAGTCGGACCCACCATCCCAAATAGAAAAGGAGCTGCTTTCAAGGTCTAGACTGGGTGGGTATCACCCTTGTTGTAGACCCGATTTTCGGGGCTTCAATAGGTGCAAACCCTTAGCTTCTCTTGATATCTTTGAAACCTATAAATTATTCAAATGAAACGTATACGTTAGTAGAAACATAAAACATATTCATGATATTAACTTTAAACCATATAAATGAACAATTACGCATCAATGTAAGATTCATAAACGAATTACAATATAAATAGATGCATAAACACATTTAATATTTAAAACAGAACAAAATTAATTTATTGAAGTTAGCTACAATTAAAGTGGAGAAATACGACCTGAGTCCTTCTCCCACTCCAAGTGGAACCATCCTCCGGATCCGTCCTTTCCCGACCTCAACAATCTTCCTCCATCACCAATACAAGGATATCTTCAAGAAAGATGAAGGATGTCTCTAACAAGGAAACAAGGGTTTCCTAAAGCTTTAGGGAGTGTAGGAGGCACAGGGATTTCATCAGACTCGATCAAGGATAATCTCACTATAGTATCAATATCTCTTCTCTTCTCCCTTAAGGCCTTCCCATGTAGGTTTATTTATACTTCTCCAAATTAGTTTTTTTAGTTGGGAAATAGTTGGGCCACGAGAAATAGGAGGTGAGTAACAGGTAAAAATCGTGAACTCCGCCTAAAATTAAGGAATATATATATATATTTTAAGTGTTTTAACATATGTACGCGAGTTGGGTATATGCTGACCCAAGTGTACACACTTTTATCACAGGGCAAAGTAGTGTATAGGGAATAAAACATTATTTTTTAGATTTTGGACCAAGTCTAGAAGGAAGGGTTTCCCTAGGCCATAATTAGAGTATCAAATCTACCAAGAGTGGTAAATGGTGCTACAACACACTGGAAGAACTTTGGGCCTAAATAAGCTACATGGGAGATGACAGATCATATGCGGGCCCTATATTCTTCATTGTTTGTCAGTTAAGGCAAAGCAGTTTTGGTTGATGTTGGTATATGTTTGGCATATGTCTTGATGATGTTTTGGTATATGTATGTATATGTATATGGATGTAAATACCACCATGAGCTAATTTATAAAGCTCTAATAAGCAGTATGGGTGACATAATATTATGTTCGTTATATTGTCATGTTGTCATGATGTTTTTATTCTGAACACGTCTTTCAATGTAAATACTAAAATGAGCTTGGGAAGTATGTTCACTTTTCGATGGTTTTTCTGAGGTGACGGTGTGTTTGAGCAATAAGGACAATGTTCCCCAAGGGGGAGGGCTCTCTAACAACCCTGGTGAAAAGTTCATGTAATAAAAGTTAATAAAGGAAAAATAAGACCACGGTTAAGGGACACTTGTTCAAAGTTGAATGTTGGGCAAGGATATTTTAGTGGGCATCATTGGATGTGTGTTTTGGCTAAGGAAAATTGACAAAGGCTAAGTCAAAGGCATTAAAAGAAAAAAAGGCATTTTGGCACATTTATTTATGAAAATAAAGGAGGTGAAAGGTCACAGGTTGCAAGTGAGGAGGAAATTGAAGGAAAATAATGGAAAATGAAGAAATTAGAGGCCTCATGTACAAAAAGGCTTATGAGGATCAATTCATGGATTTTGTCAATTTCAAGTTTCGAGATCTCTCATTATTCTCTCTCTCTCACTCACTCTTGGTCACTTAGAGCTTTCTTGGAAGGCAAGCAAGGATCTATTAGTGTCAGTATTTTCATCCTGCCATCAATGATCAAAAATCCTCTTTTCGTATCATTTTAAGGGTCCCACTCAATTTTTTTTATCATTCCACTAGGTCATGCAAAAAAATTAGTCACTGATGGTCGTCCTAGCCCAAAAACATCACTCTTCCCTAAATGTGATTACTTTCTGGCATAGTTTCATATCTTGTTGAATGTACATCATCCATAAAGTTATTTTTATCATGCCATTTGTCTTAGTCATGAGGTCATTATGTCATCTTGAAATTCAGTCCTTCAAGGTCTCATTAGGTCTTTTAGGGTTTTTCAAGGTTTCATTAGGTCATTAGGGTTGCTAAGGTTCCATTCCATTGCATAAGACCAGAAAGTAAAGGGTGATCAAATAACATCCCTTCACCATGTGAAGATGATTCGTAAAGAGAAATGCTTATTTCATTATGTAATTTTATGTCTTTTAAATGTAATAATTTCACCATCCCAAGCTGTTAACTTAGTGTTGCAAAGATGACAAACCATCAAAAAGTCAATTTGTCAAAGGAAATGGTCAAGTGAAAGGGGAAAGTTTCAAAGGGTTAAGTGCATGCCAAAGGGAGTTGTCTTTTCCCAAGGGTGTTCAAATCATCATTTTCCACAAGCACTAAACCCTAATTTCCTCGCCCATTGAGCTAGGGTTGGACATGGAATTAGATACATCTGAATATATGATGCATAAGGGAGGTCATTTTAGGAAGTATGAGGCCATTCCAACTCATACACATCATGTCCATCATTTTTCAATAATCCATTCCAAGGGACAAATCATTTGCCACACATAGGGCTGGTTTTTCTTCAAACTATGTTTTAGACCAAACAAGGATGAATTTGGAAAAAGCGAGAGAGGGGTTTGTCCATAATAGGCCAAGGATGAAAACCCTCCTTCATGTTTTACACAGGTGTTATGGTTTTAGAGAAATGTCAAAACTAAATTTGCTACAAGAGAGTTGCTGCACTTCTACAGTGACTTTGGGCAAATCAATTTTTCTTCTATCGGGATTGTCCAAATGACCTTCTTGATGAGCCAAATGATAACTAGAGAGAAATATCTTTCCAATGAGCTATAATGGTCTCAATTTGGAGTTGAGGAAGACCTCTAAAAGTTTCCTGCAAGATAACACTTCATTTGCACCCTCATTCTGTACTTTTTGACCAGTCTTGGGAAAATTGACTTTTCAAGGGCCATAATGGATCATTTTCAGTTCTTGATAGGTTCATTGTGTATCCAAGAGAGAGACCTTTCTAATGAGATATCATGGGCTCAATTTGGACACCGAGAAGGTAGTCAAAATGAAGCTGTAAGTTGGAGGGTGTGTTTAACCAACACGTTGCGCGCTGGGTAGAGTTGCTACGCACCTGTGCAGTGAAAGGCGCATTTGCCAGACCGAGCCAGAGAAAATTTCAATGGCACTGTGTGCCTATGCGTTGAAGACGACGTTTATCAAGGACACTACACGTTGGAACTTGGTGCTGCACGTTTGGCTAGTAAAGCCTGACAAACCCGAGGAGCACCAAAACACCACTTTTCTTCATCTTCTCAAGCTACAAAGGCTTCTATTACCTACATACAACAAGTAAGTGGCCCAGTATCTCTTTTTCTCCATCAATTAAGAAAGTTGGCACCCTAAATTGTAAAACCTTAGCAAAGCCTTTCTTTTATGTTTCCAAAATCACCTATTTGATCAGAATTACAACACTTCATAGACTTTGTCACCCTCAAATCATCCTTGCCTTTAGTTCATTCAATATCCCTCACTATTTCACTCACCTTGACCCACATATCAGTCCCTCAAGTTTCCATCTTAAAAACATGGCAGAAGAGAATCACACTAGTTCAGAAGAAGGAGAAAGAGGTAGGTGTTTACTCCACGGAATGATCTGAAAATGGAATGTACTTGTTTAAGGGTGCAAGGTATCCATTTCCAATAATTTCAACTGTGAGCTAGACACTCCAAATGACCTCTAAAAATGTGTAAAATTCTTATTTCTTATACAAAGATAGACTGTAGGGGCATTCACTGGACATGTCACCTCTAAAAAGAGGATGAGTTCCAGGGGCTACCTAGCCCTCTACAGGCTCTGCCTAAAGAAATAACGAAGTAAACACTTAGAAGTCTTTGAAATACACATACTTGAAGTTTGATATCTTGCGGAATAAGAAAAATAACTTTCTGCAGCTAAATAGGTGATTATGTGTGTTATGGAAGTTATGTGTATTTGCTATTTAACGCTTTATATCAGTTTTGTTTAACATATCATCTTCAGCAAATAAAGACATCAAAATGATAAAGCAGTTCACCCCCCCTCTGGGCTACATCTACTGGACCAAACCTCTCAAACTAGGCTTGTCCTCTTGTATTAAAAATGCTACAAAGGATAATACAAGAATATGAGTGTCTCGAAAGACTGATCTGACTATAAATACAGAATCAGAAGATAGTAATTAGCTAAACATGCTCTTTCCCAAACACTAAACAGTGAAATTTGTACCTTATACAGTACTTTCCCCAATTGGCCCTGGTGGCCCTTTAAACTTGCATGGAGAATTTCGAGGTGAAGATGACCTCAATTGGTTCTGAAACCTCTACCATTAGACTCAGAAGGTCGAAAATAGCAGACATAGGCTTTTGAATCACCAAAAATGGATGAACATAGCCCCCAAACAGCTCCAACACTAAAATGGCCCTAGTGGCCCTGAAAGCTTCCCTGAAGCTAAAAAGTGAGAAGAATGCCTCAACAAGCAAAACGAGCTATAGAAATGGATTCAGAATGCTGAAAAAGTTTAGGAATGACCTTCGTTCCACATTCAGTGGCTGCACAATTCCCAATGTAGCTCCCAAACTGATTTGGCCTTGGTGGCTCCTAGAACTTCCACGAAGCTAAAACACCTGCAAATGACCTCAGATGGCTATGAAACCTATGCCAACGGCTTCAGAAGGTCGAAGATACCCAAAATCAAAAGAAAATTTGTCCAAAACTACCTTTCCTAGCCAAAGTTATGGCCAATTAAAGTTTCTCCAGTCTGCCCCTAGAAAAACTCCAGCTAACTGTAGTTGGGGCCAGTTAGGCCCGCCAAATATGGCGGGTCCGCCCAAATTTGGCGCTCCTGCAAAATTTCCGCCAACTTAACTGCAGTTATAATAAATACATGTGACCAAAAATTTCGGCTGGCAGTTTGCATCGGATTTCGTGCCCGGCGGTTAAGGGGGTTGAGCCCACGGTTATGGGCCGAGGGTCACATGAAATGGGGGCTGGCCCCCTTCGGGCCCCGCCAAAAGCCAGTTTAAAATTCATATAAAATTCTGCCGCCATCCTAACAAGAACTGTCGTGTGGTGCAATGGTAAGGCGTGGGGCTTGTTGTCAAGAGGTCGCGGGTTCGATCCTCCATCCGACCAGAATTTTAATATGCACCCAACACACTTGCTGACGTCATCATGGGCCACGTGGCGGCCTCTGGGCCTGCCACGTGGCAGCTTCTGATTCGCTGCCCAAAAGGAATATTCCCCGAAATATTCCAAGGAATATTCCGTGGAATATTCTTTTTTAATTTTTTTTTTTAAATTCAAAAATTAAGGGTTATTGGGCGATTTTGTTTTTGGCATAACTTTCTCATACGGCAACCGTTTTTCGAACCGTTTGCGGCACCGGAATTAGGAAGACGAGATCTATCCATTCGTTTAGGTTCCAATCAGTTCCAAGCACTTTCATTTTTTACCATTTTACGACACTTGGTCCTGAGCTCCTGATCACGGAAAGTGGGAGGGGCCTTGCCTTCATCATCAGAATTATAGGTTAAAGGAAAAGAGAAAATGGTGGAGGAAGTAGAGGTCAAACAGCACCATGAAAAAGATGACACTCAAAAGGAGTTTCTCCTTGTGGACACTAGTGATGAGGAGGGAAAAAAACTTCTCAAGCTGCCTTGAGAGCAAAGGATGCCAAAATCTGGGAGCTTGAGGTCAGTTTACAAAGAGCCCAATATGTTATCTCCTTTTATGAGCAAGAGAACAAGCAGCTAGAGGTCAAGCAGGAGTTGATGCAAACCAAGTACATCAAGGCAAAGAGGGAGGCTGAGAAAGCCAAGTTTCAACTTGATGAGGCTTATGGAGATTATGGAGAGCTGGATGATGAACAGGGACAAAGAAAAAGGCCAAGAACAAGAGGATTGAAAAAATCCTTAGAGATTGAGAGACAAAAAGAGGAAAAATTGGAGGAGCAGCTCACTCTATGAGCAATTGGTCAAGGACATAGCTAGGAACAGAGAGTCTTGGCTTGAGAAAGTGAACACACACTTGGAGACCCTCTTGGACAAAGCAAATAGAGATGTTGAGATACAAAGGAAGATGGCCAAGTATTATACAAGGAGAAACCAAGTGGCAAGGAGTAAGCTCAAAGGAGCTCATGAGAAAATTGACAAATTGACCAAGAAAGAGGAGAGGAGGAGACTTGAAATGCTTGCTGAGGCATCCCTACATGCCTCTAACCTTTGATCAATCATAAAATTATATATTTGGGCATGTTGAACCATTTTTGAGCTTGAAGGAAATTGTTGTGTTTTTCAGTCCACTTTTTGCATAGTCATGGAGGGAAAACACACTCTTTTTTGAGGCATCTAATCAACAAAATGACAGAATTTTTAGGTTTCTAGTGATGAGTACATACACCCTGTACTTTTTCTAAGGATCTAGAGGAGAACTGGTTCGTCAGGAGGTCAAAAAACAACCAATAAATGACCGTTATGCCATCTTTTTGCCCTGGGCGCTGCGCGCTACGCAATGTTGGGAGATTTGGTTTTTGACTGAGCAAATGAGATCCAAATTCATAATTTCAAGTTGTTCTGGAAAGTAGATAGGCATAGGTTTCCAAAAATCTATTGTGGGCCCAATTTGGACATCGAGAAAGCCTCCAAAAGTGCAGCTAAATTTGAAGGGCGCACCTGGCATTGGTGTTTTGCACCTAGCACTGGCGCTGCATGTTTGACACTTGTTGTGTGTGGAGCATGATTGTTCAAAGGTCTTTGTTTCAGCCGAATGTATACCCCATGAAGTCTTGTACACCCCTCCACACGGGGGGGGTGCGGGGGGGACTTGTCCCCCCCACGGGGGTCCGGGGGGGCCGATCCCCCCCGGTTGGGGGGTCTGGGGGCCAGCGGTCCCTCGGCAGGGGTTCGGGGGAAGCGCCCCCGAAGCTAAAAACAAATGTATAATTGCCTTGTAAAAGTATAGTAATTTCTAGTCAATCTGGGCCGTTCATTAGGCGGGCGATTTGACGGTAGAACTTATGTTTAGTTTAGGGTTTTTTTTCCCTAGAAGGCAACCCCTCTCTTTGTATGAGGGTATTGTATTTGAGGCTGTGATATAGATGTGTATTCTGTGAGCGAGAAACAGAGAGGTGAGACTGTGAGAGAAAACAGAGGATATTACAGCGGATTTGCTGTAGGTTGTGTCTCTTCATTTTGCTGGATAGTAGAAAGGAAGGACTAGCTGTTCGGGGTGGACGTAGCCCAAACTGGGTGAACCACGTATATCTGTGTCTCTCTTGTTTTGTGCATTTTCTGTGTTTATATTTCTGCAATATTTTATGTGTTCCATTGCTCCATAATATATATAATTTTCTAACAACTGGTATCAAAGCCAAAGGTCTATTTGGCTGATAAACTCGCAGGAAAGAAGGGTTCCTGGTTCGAGTGGGAGCAATGGCGGAAGATGGTAAGTTTAGGGTCGAGAAATTTAACGGCCAAAACTTCTCGCTGTGGAAGATGCAGATGGAATATTATCTGTATCAGAAAGATCTATACCTACCATTGGGCGGAAAAACAAAGATGCCGACGGGTATGAAAGACGAAGAATGGAACCTTCTCGATAGAAAGGCACTCGGAACAATACGGTTGTGCCTTGCTGCGTCAGTCGCCTTCAACATTTCGAAGGAAACCACGACATAGGGTTTGATGCAGACGTTGTCGAAACTATATGAAAAACCCTCGGCCTCAAACAAGGTATTTCTTATGAAACGGTTATTTAATATGAATATGTCGGAAGGTGGATCTGTTGCAAACCATTTAAATGATTTTAATACAGTTACAAGTCAGTTAAGTTCTGTAGGGGTAAGCTTTGATGATGAAGTTAGAGCTCTGTTATTCTTGTGCTCATTACCAGAAAGTTGGAATGGTTTGGTAATGGCCATTAGTAACTCCGTTTCTGGATCTAGTACTTTAAAGTTTGATGATGTTGTCGGTGCTATCCTTAGTGAGGAAATGCGATGGAAAAGCTTCGGTGAGACATTGGGAAATGCTTTGAGTGCAGAGTCTAGAGGAAGAAAAATGGAAAGAGGAAAGAGCTTAGGATATCGCAGTAAATCAAGGAAAGGCAGATCCAAGTCCAGATCAAGGATAGTGTGCTGGAAATGTGGAAAGAAAGGACACCTAAAGAAAGATTGTAGATCTCGGAAGGGAAAGGAAGGAGATGCACAGCAAGAAAACAATCATGAAGCAAATGTGATAGGTGAGGTGTTACAAGATTCTTTGATTCTTTCTTTTGAAAATATTACTGATTCCTGGGTGGTAGATTCAGGGGCTTCATTCCATGCCACACTTGATAAGAAATACTTTCATGACTATGTTCAAGGAGATTTTGGACAAGTTCGTCTGGGTGATGATAAAACCTGTAAAATCGTTGGAATGGGTAAGGTTCTTGTAAAACAGTAGAATGGAAACCAATGGCTATTAAAGGAGGTAAGGCATGTTCCAGATCTAAAGAAAAATCTGATTTCAACAGGGCAGTTAGGCGATGAAGGTTGTGTGACAACTTTCACAGATAAAGCTTGGAAGGTCACCAAAGGAGCCCTGGTAATAGCAAAAGACGAAAAGGTTGGTACATTGTATTTATGCAATGGTATTTCTAACTCTGTTAATGCTTTAACTTGCAAAGGAGCAGATGCAACATTATGGCATCATAAGCTCAGACACATGAGTGAAAAGGGGATGAAGATTCTTCACTCAAGGAATTTGTTGCCGGGTTTGAAGAATGTTGATTTGGACTTCTGTGAGAATTGCATTTATGGAAAACAGAAGAGAGTCAGATTTCTCAGAGTTGGGAAAGAAAAGAAGAATGAAAAATTAGAGCTTGTGCATACAGATGTATGGGGACTTGCTCAGGTATCATCTCTCGGTGGCTCTCGTTATTATGTTACTTTTATTGATGATGCAACTAGAAAAACTTGGATTTATTGTATTAAGAATAAATCTGATGTATTTGATACTTTCAAGAAATGGAAAGCTTTGGTTTAGATTGAGACAGGAAAGAAATTGAAGTGTCTTAGATCAGACAATGGAGGTGAATATTGCAGCAAAGAGTTTGATAGGTACTGTTCAGAGCATGGAATTCGCAGAGAGAAGACAGTTCCAAGAACACCACAAGAAAATGGTGTGTCAGAAAGGATGAACAGAACAATCATGGAGCGTGCAAGGTGCATGAGATTGCATGCAGGATTGCCTTTATAGTTTTGGGCAGATGTTGTAGATACTGCTTTTTATCTAATAAACAGAGGGCCTTCAAGTTCCTTGGATAGTGGTGTTCCAGAGTAAGCATGGACAGGTAAAAAGGTAAACTACTCTATTTTAAAGCCTTTTGGTTGTGAGGCCTTTGTCCATATTGATAAAGAAAATAGAACAAAGCTTGAGGCAAATTCAAAGAAATGTACCTTTATTGGATATGGTGTTAATGATTTTGGTTATCGCTTATATGATTACGAAAATCACAAAATCATTAGGAGAAGAGATGTAATATTCAATGAAAAGGTCTTGTATAAGAATCAGTTGCAGGAAAAGAAACAAGAAAAGGAAAACAAGGAATACGCAGTTCTTGATGAAATCACTTAAAAAGGAAAGGTGCCTGAAAATAATAATAATCAACAACCACAACAACAACAACCACCACAACAACAACAGGCACCCCAAACACCTGAAAGTGGTGTTAGAGGATCTACCAGGATAAGTAGAACCCCTGAACGATACTCTCCTTCATTATATTATTTATTGTTGACTGATTCCGGTGAACCCGAATGTTATGAAGAAGCAATGCAGGTTGAAAGCAGGAAGAAGTGGGAGGTAGCCATGGAAGAAGAGATGGACTCCTTAATGCATAACCAAACTTGGGATTTAGTCAGGTTGCCTGTAGGAAAAACTACATTGAAGAATAAATGGGTTTACAGGCTGAAGGAAGAAGATGGAGGAAAACAGAGGTATAAAGCTAGACTTGTGGTGAAGGGGTTTGCACAGAAGAAAGGTATTGATTTTGATGAAATATTTTCTCCTGTTGTTAAAATGACTTCAATCAGAACCATTTTAAGTCTTGTAGCAGCTGAAGATTTGCATCTTGAGCAGTTAGATGTAAAGACAACCTTTCTCCATGGGGATTTGGAGGAAGAGATATATATGCAGCAGCCACAAGGATATGAGGTGAAAGGGAAGGAGAAACTAGTGTGCAGGTTGAAGAAGAGCTTGTATGGCTTAAAACAGGCTCCAAGGCAGTGGTATCTAAAATTTGACAAGTTTATGTCTGAACAAGGATCTAACATGCAGGAAATAAATGTGCTCAAAAGAAAATTGGAAAATTCATTTGCAATGAAGGATTTGGGAGCTACAAAACAAATCCTTGGTATGAGAATAACTAGAGACATGAAAAATCGTAAATTAACATTGTCTCAGAATGAGTACATACAAAAGGTGTTGAAAAGATTTAACATGCACAATGCAAAACCAGTTAGTACACCTTTTGCTAGCCATTTCAAACTTAGCAAGGAAATGTGCCCAAAGACCCAAGAAGACATGGATTATATGTCTAAAGTTCCATATGCATCAGCAGTTGGAAGCTTAATGTATGCAATGGTCTGCACAAGGCCTGATATTGCACATGCAGTGGGAGTTGTAAGCAGGTACATGAACAATCCAGGAAAGGAACATTGGATGGCAGTGAAATGGGTTCTCAGATATTTGAAAGGTACCACAAATAAAGCATTATGCTTTGGTGGTTCAAACATCTCCCTACAAGGATATGTTGATGCAGATATGGCAGGTGACAGAGATAATAGGAGGAGCACTACAGGATATGTATTTACTATTGGAGGAACAACTGTCAGTTGGGTTTCAAAAATCCAAAGTGTTGTTGCACTTTCAACAACAGAAGCAGAGTATGTTGCTGCTACAGAGGCTAGTAAAGAAATGATTTGGTTACAAAGGTTTATGGGTGAATTGGGTAAGGAGCATGATATGGGCACGTTATACAGTGATAGTCAAAGTGCCATTCATCTTGCAAATAACTCAGCATTTCATTCCAGGACTAAACACATACAGCTCAAGTACCATTTCATACAATCAGTGTTGGAAGATGGAGAGTTGAAGCTGGAAAAGATACACACTAGCAAGAATCCCGCAGATATGCTAACAAAAGTTGTAACCAGGGAGAAACTAAGAACATGCTCAGTTTCAATTGGTATTCAAGAATGACGATGAAGATGAAAAATAGCTAGGTCCAAAGAGGAGTCATTGTCCAGCAAATGAAGCAGCAGTGGAGTTGCTATAATCATTCTCCAAGTGGGAGATTGTTGTGTGTGGAGCATGATTGTTCAAAGGTCTTTGTTTCAGCCGGATGTATACCCCAGGAAGTCTTGTACACCCCTCCACGCGGGGGGGACTTGTCCCCCCCGCGGGGGTCTGGGGGGGCCGATCCCCCCCGACTGGGGGGTCTGGGGGCCAGCGGTCCCCCGGCGGGGGCTCGGGGGTGCTGCCCCCGAAGCTAAAAACAAATGTAAAATTGCCTTGTAAAAGTATAGTAATTTCTAGTCAATCTAGGTTGTTCATTAGGCGGATGATCTGACGGTAGAACTTATGTTTAGTTTAGGGTTTTTTGCCCTAGAAGGCAACCCCTCTCTTTGTATGAGGGTATTGTATTTGAGGCTGTGATATAGATGTGTATTCTGTGAGCGAGAAACAGAGAGGTGAGACTGTGAGAGAAAACAGAGGATATTACAGCGGATTTGCTGTAGGTTGCGTCTCTTCATTTTGCTGGATAATAGAAAGGAAGGACTGGCTGTTCGGGGTGGACGTAGCCCAAACTGGGTGAACCACGTATATCTGTGTCTCTCTTGTTTTGTGCATTTTCTGTGTTTATATTTCTGCAATATTTTATGTGTTCCATTGCTCCGTAATATATAATTTTCTAACAACACTTTGTCCATATTTTCACTGTTTCATCCCAGTTTTCACTTTCACCTTGGAAAATCGTGAATTTTTCTATGTAAATGATGATTTAAATGTAATTGTCATGTTTCTAGTACTTACTAGGGTAAATACATTAGGTAAATCAAGTTCATGAGGTGTAATGAATCAGTTTTCTTGGATTAGGGATGAGTCCCTTTGACCACCCTATTCTCTTGTTATCAGTTCAGTCTTTCTGGTATCTTTCCCTCTTCTCATGGATTCAACCCCCTGAGGTTAGGATGGGTGGTTTTAAGCCTATATTATGAATTTCCCTAGTCATTTTTAGAGGTTGGACTGAGTTGGATGCTCAGGCTTTGAGTAGACATCATTTTGTATCAGTTTTCAGCAGGAGATTAATGAAAAGTTGCAGCTATTTCTTTGGGATCCATGTGGTATGATGTTCAGTTCAGTTTTCTCTATTGTGATCATATGTTAAATATTTTTTTGTACTTCATCAATCATTTCATTTCTTTTAAGTGGATGTTTTCAAGTTGATAGGCAGGACTCATAATATTTATGCTTTCTTTTGGGAAAATATTCATAGTCTATGTTTTCTTCAGTTTAGGAAGAATCCATGTTGCTTACATGCTCTTTCTAGCTCCTCACCTATCTTGAATCACCTCACCCATCAAACCCTAGAGTGTTGAGCCTTGTGCCTACCTTTCCCCATCGAACACCCTACAATTTTGACCTAATTTCCTTGCCCTAACTGTTTGGCTCCTCCTAATCCAGCAAAACCTTTCAAAATCAAATCAAACCTTGTGCTACTATACCTAGCCTAATATCATTTTCTTGATCCAGTCATCTTGGCTAAGATCCTTATGGAGAGAGCCCTCTCCTGGCCTAGTAGGGCTAGCTACTTGGCTAAGCGTGGTTTGTGGTTACCCTGGCATTGCCTTCCTTCAGCCTGAGGTTCAATCCAGGTGCTAACATAGTGGCGACCATACTGGGGAAGAGGTGACAGATCTTCTCAGGAAATATCATCAAAGTTCAGATCTGATTGTTGATGGTGAACAGCGGTCAGATGCATGCGAAGGCTGAAATCATTGACCTGGCAACTCCAGTGTCGAAAAATCCTAAGGTTCATAATTTTTATGGCAACTCCACTCCTCAAGAACCACTAGCCTGAAGAATTTGTTGGTGAATTCATTATTATCAAAATGAATTTGTTTGCTCGAAGGTATGGTCCCATGAGCGGATATCACATTCCAGGTTTCCCAAATAAAATTCCTAAGTTAGATTGGCAAAGGAATTTGCTTATGTTTAAAGATGATGATAGGAATGATGCTGATCCAGATTTAAACAGGAACACAAAAAATTATAGAGATAACCATAAACACATAGATGTAGCGAAAATAATACTTCATTTCTTTAATGTAAAATACTGAAATATGCTTACAAACAACAATGGAAATAAACCAGCTAGGGTGATGGTAGCTTGTCTCTGAGAAGAGATGTGGCGACTACATGTCTCTGAACGGTGTTACAATGAGGCTCGAAGGCCTATTTATTGTTGAGAAACAATAGACAACCCTAAACATCCAAAAACCTAACCCTAGAGGATGAAACACCAAATTGTGGGCTCCATTTGGGTAAACTGGTACATCAACTTCCTGGGGTCGTAACTTTGGCATACGATCTCTGTTTGATGCGCACAATATCTTGTTAGAAAGATCTATCCGAGAATTACAACTTTGGGTATATAAGCATGGGTCTAAGGACCCATGTTACTCCCAGGTTTCCCAAAAAATGTCATTTAAGGCCTCATAATGGCTCCGGAAGTTCAAGACCTGAAAAACTGCAAAAAGTAGTAAACTATGCTACAATTAAGGAAATTGAAAAGCTGAAAGAAACAATGGTGGGGGTCCATGTGGACTTGGCAGGTGGCCAAAAATATCCACCTGGATCATTCCTCCCCCCTTAGGAAGCAATGGTCCCCATTACGTTCATTTCCTCCATGAGATGAGGAAGCTTCTGCTGAACTTGGTCCTTGGTGAGCCACTTGCCCTGGTGAAGGAGTTGGCCTGCTTTGACAACTCGATACAGTTGAATATTCTGCCGGTGAGTGTGCTTGATCTGTGTGTGCATGATTTGATCATTTGTAGCTTGTTCCATGTAATCTGGATTTAACTTTGTGGGTGTGAGCTATTCTACAATGTCGGATGTGTTTAGTAATGGTGGAAAGTATGGCCAAAGGCGGTCCACATTGAAAACTAGGTGCAGGCCAAGGAATGGGGGAATGCTGAGCTCAAATGCATTGTCTCCCACAACCTTGGTAATGGTGTAAGGACCATATTAGAGTGGTATGAGTTTTCGATAGGCTTCGGTAAGGTGTTCCTTTTACAAATGCAACTAGACTTTGTCACCCACCTGAAACTTGTGTGGCACCCGATGTTGATCATGTCGCTGTTTGTAATTGGAATTTGATTTCTCCAGAATGTCATGGATCTATTGGAGAATATGCTGGATGTGCTCAATGAAGCTGGTTTCCTTATCTGTTTCTAACTGGACATGAGCCGAATCTACGTGAGTAGCTGCCAATGGCATGGCCACATCAATGGGACATAGTGGCTGGAATCCCAATCCCACCTGAAAAGGGCTATGGCTAGTCGAGTTGTGGAGAGACCGATGGTAGTTGTGCTGAACATAGGGGAGGCTGTCGTCCCATGTGTGTGCATGCTTTGAGTTGTACATGCATAGAATGTGTACGATCATCCTATTGACAAACTTTGTTTGGCCATCAGTTTGATGATGAAAGGCTGTGGACTTAGTGATTTTGGTGTCTAGCATCAACCAGAGACTGGGCTGAAATGTACTAAGGAACCTGCTGTCCCAATCTGAGATGATAGACAGTGGGATCCCAAAGTGTACCCACACTCATTCAAAGAAGAGTTTAGTAGTAGCTTCTACTATGATATTCTTCTTGCAGGCCTCCATAATGGCCATCTTCGAGAACCTGTTGACGACCACAAAAACACAATCATTTCCATGCTTAGTGGAAGGAAGGCTTAACATGTAATCCATGGATATGGATTCCCAAGGTCAACTAGGGGTAGGCAGTGGGGTATAGAGGCCTTACTTCTTAATGGTCAGTTTGGCAATGGCATAGGCAGTGTATGATCTGATGTAATTCGTGACATCCTGTCGAAGATTTGGCCAATAGAAATACTTCTGCAGTACTGCGACCATTTTCTCAACCTCGAAATGCCCAGTAGCTCGACTGCAGTGTGCTTCCCAAATCATCTTGGCATGCTCGCTTGAAGGAACATAAAGGTGACCCAGGTGGCATAAAAAGGCATCCTGGAGGTGAAAATCTGGAACATGCTGACCCTCCAAGAGTGTCTAGTATGTGCGGCCGAATTCTAGGTTGCTTTTGTAGAGAAGTGGCCAATCAGAAGTCTCTTTCCCACAAGAGTTGAGCGCGATGGTTAACGCCATGATCGGTGGTCGACTGAGGCAATATGCAACATTATTGGTGCTGCCCTTCTTATACTTGATATTCAAATGGAACTGTTGCAGGTATGTGGACCACTTTTGATGGTGATCATTCTGAAATTTCCCTTTGGTTTGTATGAACTACAGGGGTCGGTGGTCTGTGTGGATGATTGTTTCCTTCCCCAAAATGTTATGCTTCCATTATCGGCAGGCATGCACAATGGAATACATATCTTTGTCATAAGTGGGATACTTCTGGACTGTGTCTGAAAGTGTCTCACTATGATATGCCACTGGATGCCCGTGTTGAGTAAGGATTTCCCCAATAGCATAGTCAGAGGCATCTGTCTCAACCTCAAATGGTTGTTGCAAGTCTGATAATGCGAGCACTGGTGCCATGTAGAGGCGATCTTTCAACTCTGTGAATGCCTTCTGTTGAGATTCAGACCAAAAGAATTTTTCTTTCTCTCCTCCCTTGGTGACTTGACTCAAGGGCCAAGTGATATGAGAAAATCCCAACACGAACCTGTGGTAGAAGTTGGCAATACCTAGAAAGCTGTGAAGCTCTGTCAGAGTGGCTGGAGATGGCTAATCCTGAATGACTTGGATCTTGGCTGGATCCACATGCACCCCCTATTCATCAATAATGTATCCCAAATACTAAACCTGGGTCATGCCAAAAGTGAATTTCTCCAAATTGGCACATAACTTATGTTGCCGCAATGTTTAGAGAACCTGTTGGATGTGGTGGAGGTGCTCTTCCCAAATCTAGTTGAAGATCAGGATGTCATCCAAGTATACCACTACAAATGAGTTGGTGAATGGCTGCAAGATATCATCCATTAGCGTCATGAAGGTTGCAAGAGCATTCGTCAATCCGAAAGGCATAACCAACCATTCGAAAAGGACCTCCTTGGCTTTGAAGGTAGTCTTCCACACATCATAGGGTTTGATTGGTACCTAGTGATATCCTGACTTCAAATCGATCTTGCTGAAATATTTTTCCCCCTTCAGTTGGTCTAGGAGGTCATTAATCCGTGGGATTGGGTACCTATTATGGACATTGATCTTGTTGTTGGAAATAATACTGAGAGGGGTGGTGAATTAGTATTATCAGATAAATAATTTAATTTCCCAAACAGATTTGTATACGCTACTTCAGCTAAGTGAACTAGTGTGCATATGTGACTGTACTTAAGGAAACCAACGTATATGTAGAGAACTTTAGATTTACCCAATTTATCATGCATTGAACTTTAACCAGTATATCAAAGATTTATTAGACATTGCAATAAAAGAAGAATAAAGCATCACACATAAGAAACACACATGAACACCAAGATATAAGGTGGAAACCCAATGTGGGTGAAAACCACCTGCTGCTGTCATCTCTGTCTTGTTTTAATAATAAGAAAATTTGTTTACAATCTTGTACTGGTGCAGACTTATACCAGTACACAGGATTCTACCTATAGAAGGTTACAACTTTCTTTCATTCTCCAAGTTCTACTGGAAGGGAGCTACAACCCCCTAGCTCTTGTACTAGCCAATATGATTACTAGTACGTAGGTTCCAACCTACATAAAACTTCACTCTTCTACCAGGGATCACATTTCATGAATTTTCAGACTGGATACTCCTAGAACATAACACCACAATCTAAAGGCCACATTTCATTCAATTTTCATACTGGACGCATCAACAACATCATAATTGCAATACAATCATCAAGTACATCTGCATCAACCAATCACTAAACCTGAAACTGTCACTAGAATACAATCACCAGAACCTAAAGCCGAACCCAGAACTCTGCAATAATAAACAGAAACAACTGAAACATATTTTATAAGGTATATGCTACTTCCATGTGTCAAACCTGCATGTATACACTCTTTTATCAAATCCAACTAGAATACACATCTGTAAATATTAATTCATAATTTTTCAGCTATTCCAGACTTCAGTTATACCCAGATCATCATATTTACAGAACAACACATGCGTAAGTATTTGGATCTAGATTATGCATGATCAAACCATATAATGATAATTTAATCTAAGCCTTAAGATCCCGATCCATCATTAGATCTTATTCCTCTTCAACCACTAAGGTTTATCCTTGGTTCAGATCTAGCAAAGCACCATAAGCCAATAACCTGCATACTAGATCTCACACTTCATCAGATATTCAATACTTGCACACTTTGGCCTAATGATCTTCTCCTCCTTTTATATTTTTAGGCCTTTCTCAATAACATGGACCAAAACCACTTAGGACCAATACCTTGGACCAAATACCTAGGGTCAATACTTCGGACCAGATACCTTGGACCAATACCATGGATCAAAATACCATGGACCAAATACTTCGGACCAAAAACTTATTTTTCCAATGTATACGCGCTTTTCCTTCTGTGAAAGTGCATGTGTACGTATACTCTAATTGTGGTCAGTGAACCTGCATGTATATGTAGCTTAGTCAAGGTGAACCTATGTATACCTCTCTTTCTTCATACTGATATGTAATTCTTTGTTGTTAACCTATTGTACTGTGATCTTTCATCTGAGTGAGTTGCCATTAAGGACAATACCTGTATCATAATTCCAACACTTGTTCAGTGCCTGATAGTAAATATAGAGTCTCCAAGTGCCATCATTCTTCTGTACCAACACGATTGGTCCCCCACCGAGCGATGAACTTGGACGGATGTGACCTTTCTGCAGAAACTCCTGAATCTGCCTCTTAATTTCATCGTTCTCCAGAATGGAGTGCTGATAGATTGGTCCATTGGGTAGTGGCACACTTGGGGTTAGATCGATGGAGTGCTTGACCTAATAGGGGCAGAGGAACCCTTGCGAGGGAGGTGAAGATGTCCTCGTACTCCTCGATGACGTTGTCCATTTGTAGTTGTCATGTAGAGGAGCCCTGTCTAGAGGTCGTGGTCACCGTCTTCTTCTTTCCTTGAGGGCATATCATCATGAAAACAAATTTCCCGGTTTTGGAAATGAGCTTACTGCATTGTTTTGTAGTAACCAAAGAGATGGCGGTAGGTTGTGCTACCTCTAGTATCATGTACAACTTATTTCCCAAAGTAAAAATAACAGCAAGGGGCGTTGATTCATACACAGCATGTCGCTTCCACAAGTATGGTTGTCCTAATAATACATCACAAACTTCAAGGGAAGAAATGTCACACAAGACCTCATCCTTGAAGGGCTTGATGTTGTATGGAAAGCGACACTGCTGGCTCACGTGAAGATCCAATCCTTGGTGAAGCCACCCGATGGTGTATGGTTGTGGATGTGTTGTGGTCGATAAGCCTAGCTGCTTCACGACCTCTGCCAAAGTGAAGTTCTTTTGGCTCTCTCTGTTGACAATGAACTGTAGTAGGGAGGCCTTTACCCACATCTGGGAGTGGAAGAGATGCTCCTCCTCCTCTGGATCTTTGGGTTCCTCCTTCTATATCTTCGTGGTGGCAACAGTGGCGTTGGGCTCCGCCATCTGCTTCCCTTTGTCATTCCCCTTGTCAGGTTCTAACTCATAGTAGGAACATGCATCTGATTCTGAAACCTTTAGCTTGGCCACCAGTGACTGCTTGGCCTGACACTCACTTGTGTTGTGAGTGGAGCTCTTATGGAACTCACACCACTTTCCCATGTCCTTTTTTGGCTTCACGACACTGTTCTTTGCTTGCAGCTTTGGCGAGTTGTCTTAGGCTGCCCTGCCTTGGCTTTGTTCTTTTTTCTGTAGTTTGGGGGCACCTTTCCCTTGCTTCGGATTCATAGATCCAAAGTCTCACTTCTTTTGTTTAAACTTTTTCTTGACCTTTACGGCATATCGGTATGTCGTGCCGAGCGAGGGGATGCTCATGAATTCTATTTCTTCTTGGATGTACTTATGCAGGAAGCCGTGGTATTTGAGTACCAAATGCTGCTCTGAATCATTGATACCCAACTTTTTGCGAATAGTATGGAAAATATTGTTAAACTCTGCACATCTTGGCCCTTCTCCTGTTGCAGCATGGTCCACTTTATGTATTGATCCTCATAGCTTCCGACAGGGTAGTAATGCTCCTTGATGGCATCCCGGAATGAATCCAAAGTGGTTGCAGATGAAAATAGTGAGCCTGTACTTTCATCCTTCTACTCGCAGTAGGTTTCCCACCAGTCCTTGACATGGGGGCCTGCTTTGAGAAGAGCAAAAATAATCTTTTCCTGACTGGAAAAATCATGAATAGAAAAACAACCCTCTAGCATATTTAACCATTTATCGACAACATTTGCATCTATCTGACCCTCGAATATGGGGATTTCTAAATTAACTTGTACCTTAAATGGTGTGGCATTTCCAGAGTAGCTGTTAGAAGTCGATGCGTCGCCCCTGGGTAGCCGTTGAAGGATCTGGGAAAAGTTGTCCATCATCGTGTTCCTTTGTTGCTCGAGGGCTTCTTTGAGCAAGATTTTGATAGGATCTCCTGCCCCCTCGTCTTTCTTTTAATCCGCCATGGGAGGCCGTCGGGATTTGTGAGGCTGGTCTTGCAAAGGTTTGACCAGTTCAATCCCTAACTCCTTATATCCTGACCTCGTTGGGGACATGCAAAGAAAAATAGAGAAAAAGAATACCGCTCTGATACCACCGATCCAGATTTAAACAAGAACACAAAAAATTACAGAGATAACCATAAACACAGAGATGCAGTGGAAATAATACTTCATTTCATTAATGTAAAATAATGAAATATGTTTATAAGCAACAACAGAAATAAACCAGCTAGGGCGATGGCAGCTTATCTTTGAGAAGAGATGTGGTGGCTAAATGCCTCTGAATTGTGTTACAATGAGGCTCGAAGGCCTATTTATTGTTGAGAAACAATAGAAAACCCTAAACATCCAAAAACCTAACCCTAGAAGATGAAATGCCAAACTGTGGGCCCCATTTGGGTAAATTGGTACATCAACTTCCTGGGGTCGTAAATTTGGCATACAATCTCTATTTGATGCACACAATATCCTGTTAGAAAGATCTATCTGAGAACTACAACTTTGGGAAGAGAAACATTGGTCCATGAACCCATGTTTCTCCCAGTTTTCCAAAAAAAACATCATTTAGCGCCTCAAAATGACTCCGGAAGTTCAGGACCGAAAAACTGCTAAAAATAATAAACTGTGCTACAATTAAGGAAACTGAAAAGAAGAAAGAAACATGGTGGGGGTCCAAGTGGACTTGGCAGGTGGCCACCAATATCCACCTAGATCAGATGTTGCTTTACATCTGGTTAGATTTCACATGCATACTTGCAAGTTAAAGGTTGATTTTCTTGAAGATTGCTTGATGAAGATATTAATGGCCACTCTGGAAGGTGAAGCCTGATCTTGGTATGAAAGTTTGCCGCCTGCTTGTATTTACTGTTTAAAGGATTTTCATACCATGTGATTTGAAAGGTATAAAGAATCTTGTCCATCCTTAATATTAGTTCAAAACTGTTGTAAACATGTTTATAATTTTATTGAAAATCTTGAGAAAGTTTATGAAGATGATGACTTCATGGATGATGAGATCATGGAAGCCCTATATGAAAATCCATTTCAGCAGCATAAAGAGAGCTTAGAGGATACTTATCAAGATGACTAGGAAAATTTGTAGCAGGTTCAAGATCTTAGTACAATTGAAAATGATGGAAGACAAGGTCTTATTTCAGATTTGCTCATAGCATAAGATAGTATGCAGGAAAATCAAGTTCCAATTTCAGATTGTGATACAGTCAAGCTCGATATTTCAGATCTAGATTCAGATCATGATGATGAAGAGTACCTTGTTCTGAATCCCATGAAGGAGAGATATGTTGTTGAGATCATCTTGAATGAAGAAAACAAAGTTATTGACCCAAGTGTTCTCATTTCATTAGAACAAAACTGTCACGAGGAGGTAATCCAATCCCTTTATGAAAAAGAAGATGAGATATTTGATCAAGTAAGTGAAAAATCTTCTTTGGATAATTCAGTGGTAAATGATAGAAGTGTTAGTTTTGAGTTTCAATAACTATCTGAAGTTTTCCCTCGTATGACTGATGAGTGTGATAAGAAACATGACAATTTGGTTGCAATGTCATATGAAGATATTCAACATCCTTGTCAAACTTTAGGAGGTAAAGAAGACAATTATTGTTTTGGCAAAAGAAAACAAAAAGTACTATCTCCTTTGTTTGAAGAAGAGATAGATCAACTCCTGAAAGGTCATGTCACAACCCAAGCTAATGCAGGTTTGTAGTGTTCACATAGTCAAAAAGGTGTTAGTGAAGCTTCTTCCACTTTTGAAAATGAGGACAGTCTTGAAATTAGATTTATAGATTAGTGAATAGATATTATTTTCTTTCATGAAGATGATAGGGATGTCATGTTCGATAATTTTGAAGAATTTTTTCTGTCTAAGAATGACTTAGAATATGAAATTGAGGAGTATGAGCCTAAGAGAGATAGTATGCCAGAAATTGAGTCAGAATTTCTCATGCTCGAGGAATTTACAGCCAACACTTAGATAGTAGAAGCTTATATTTCTCTATGCCTTCCTATCAATCAACAACCAACTGTTCTTTCAGATCAGAATGAAGGGGGTACTTGTATTTTTGCTTCTGGATCTCAAGACAAGGTAGTGCTTCAGGATTTTCAAGATCCCTTCAACATTCTTTTGCAAGCATTGGAGAAGATGAATGTTGTTTGGCTTGTTAGCATAAGCCTTGGTTTCAGTTGTTATTTTGAGTTGCCTACATGTACATCGTTCTTCCTGCTCCAGGAAAGTGAGAGCAGAAAGTGAGTAGCCATTTACTAGATTGGTTACATTGGAAGGTTCACTTCACATGATTGTACATATTTCTTTAGTAGGCAGGTGGTTGTCATCAGTATTTGAATCCCTCAAATCTCGATGGTCTGCTGCCATTAATAAGTTTTTTAAGTACTTGTTTCAGTTAAGCAAGTCTTCAGTCATTTTTTTAGTTAGTTTCGAGTCAGTTTGTGTCATTTGAAGTTTTCAGCGTTTAGTCATTGTTATAGCTCCAAATCTCACTCTTATGGTTTGTGATGCTGCACTTATGGCCTAGGGCAACCCCTCCTTCCAGACCTGGTCCAAAAATTTAAAAAACAGTGTTTTATTCCCTATACGCGACTTTGCCCTGTATTAAACGCGTGTATACGCGAGTCTGTCATACCCAACCCGCGTGTATCTATTAAAACACTTAAAAAAATATAATTTCCTCTTTTTCGGGCGGTGATCGCGGGTTTACCTGCTGGATCACCTGTTAGTGCCCGTGGCCCAACTGTTCCCAACCAACTCCTAACTAAAAAACTACTTTGGAGAGGGTATAAAAAGACATCAAAGGGAAGGCCAAGGGGAGAGAGAAAGGAGAGCAAGATTATTATGCTGAGATTTTTCCCTTAGACCAGGTCTGAAGTCCTTGGTGCATTCTGCACTTCCCCCATTTTGCATAGGAAACCCTTGTTTCCATGTGTATTGGTGATCATTCATCCTTGACATCATCATTGAGTAAGACTTGGAAGGAGCTCTTGTTGGAGGAGGGAGGCTGGAACGAATCCGGGAGGAAGCTTGCTTGGAGCCTGCTGAAGGTGTTCAGGTGATATCTTTCCGATATATGTACTTTATTTGCCTTTATATATAAAGAAACACGTCTTTGTTCCCGAATAATCTTTCTTTATGCTTATGAGATTCTTGTGTTGAATTCTTATGAAAGTGGTTACTTAAAGATTTTTTATAACTAACTTTATAGCATAAAGATGATTTATATATAAACTTCTATACATGTACTGTTGTGTTCTTTGATTTGTTTGTCTTGCAGGTCAAAGAAAGAAGAAGGGAACTCCAAGAAGGGTTTGCACCCTAACGGTCTTCTCGAACGTAGGACCTTAGGTATGTACCCTAAACATTAGAATTTGCTTAAAAGTAAAAAAGATGGCTGTGTGTGTGTGTTTCTTTATATAAGCAATTTTCAGTCTGGTAGAATCTTAGCCCAAAGGACTCTAGAGGTACTTTCCCTTCAACCAGAATTGGCGACTCCGCTGGGGACAACACTCTTGTTGTTCCTAGTTTGGGTAGTCCTCAAGCCAATCAAGGCTCAGTCCCTCTGTTTGTTGGTTCTGACTGTCTGATATTTTCTTGAACTCCAAGCTTTTCCAGTTTTTCAGTTTGTGTTTTTTATTTTTCTTGAAAGACTTCATATACGCACTTTTTCTGGATTACAGAAGCGTATATACGCAAGTTGCACTAAGTAAACCCGCGTATACGCAGGTTTCCTTAGTTACAGTCGCGTATACACGCATTCTGCAAATAATTGCAGGCGCGTATATCACATAATTTTCAAGATTTATAATTTTTCTTTTGCTGAATGTCTGTCTGGTGGTTTGGGTCAGTTTAAAACAGTCAATTCCCAGTGACAGTTCTCTGTTTAACAGGGGGCATCTTGTTTCGAACTCTCTCTAGTTATAAGGAGTGCTAGTCTTGTTTTTCGTTGATTGCAAGCGTCATTGATTTTTGACACACAAGGTTTCTGTTTAAGAATCTTGATTGCTCTGTTTCGGCAGCGTGGGAAGATTGTCTTCAAATCTTTGTGTCCATTTTGTTTTCATGACATTTATGTTTGCTTAACGAAATCGTTTTTATGACCATTTACTCCTTTGTTTCGGGAAATTTGCTTGTTACCAGTTTCTTGAAACTTGTCTTTTGATATTTTGGACTTTCATTGCTGCTTTTGATTGTCAAAAGCGTTTTCGAACACATTTTATTTTTGTTGAGTTTTCATCATTTGAAAGGTGTCAATTCACAAAAGTGTTTGGTGGCTTGTTTATCAATCATTAGTGTCAGTTTTTTTTGAGAGTTTTCCTTTGAAAAAGACTTTTTGGTTTGATTGAAAGAAAATCTTTTGAAAGTTTTTGAGTTTCGCTTTCTTAAACTTGCTTCTCATCTGATTTCCTTTTTTGCGAAGTGAAAGTGCTTTGTTTTTTATCTTAAAACTTGTTTTTATTGTTTGGACGAAATGATTAGTAACAAATCATCTTCTATCTAAGCATTTCAGTGGCAAGACAAAATTTGGTAAAGCAGCAACTTTCCTTCTTTGTTTTTAGAGTAGTCTTTGAATCGTGCATCCACATTTAGTTCTTGCATTAGGGAAAGATTTGCATCTCTTTTTAGGCATATTTAGTTTTGTTAGTTTTTGTGAGTGTGGAGTCTGAAAAGAAAAAGGAAATTTTTTTTTTTTTTTTTATATTACAAGTGCCTTCTGAACCTCATAGAAATTGCTATTCATCGAAAACAAAAGTGCATGTGCATGTAGCTAGGTTTTATTAATTTCTTTTGCGTCCATAAAACACCACAAGTTTCACCTCCATTACCTTTGACTTAAAGAACAGCCTAATAAGATCAAGCGCTTAATTAAAATCCACTAGAACTTTTTGTTTTAGTTATTACACCAACAAGTTTAGGATTTTAGGGCCTTGGATTAGGCGAGTGGAGAGTTAACTCTCCAAGGCCACACAAAACGTCAAACATAAGAGTCTGATTAAAGAGAGTAAATCCAATAGCGTTAGGGAGACCAGGAAAGCTCCGGATCTGGGAGTTAAGCACGAGGGTCTGTGAAGACAGGGAAGAGAGATACCCCCTCTCCTACTTGTCCGAACTTACCTCACGACTGTTCCACCTGGCTTCTGCGACGAGTTGGTACCCATAGTTGCCTCTCCTAGGGATCTGCATAGGTGGCTGCGGAGGGGAATCCCGTGGCACCTGAGGTCGACGTTGTATCACTCTCGACAGTACTTCCGGAGGGCACCCTTGCGAAGCTTGGGGGCTTGCACCGGCGCAGGCTGTTGTTAGGAGGTCAGCGTAACTTCCTCTGATACCTTCGCTGATAGGACTGGGCCCTCATCATCCCAGACTATCCTCGGAAGGCCCTTTGATTCACTTTCTCGTATTTTGGTGTCCGGTCTCAATCACCCGGAGCGGAAATACTTGAAAGTTGTTTGACTGGCTGTATCTTTAGGAACTTTATACTGTGTGCTCTGTGCTCCTAGTCGGCTTAGCTTTTAATTTTTTTTTTTGAGTCTTTAGTTAGATCTTAACAAAAAATTCAAAGTGGCTGACCGGTCTCCAAGACGGTCTTGAAGACTTCGTGGTCTCTCGCCACCTAGTTTAGAGCCTTCTCCTAGAAGGCGCAGAGGGAATACTACCGGTGGGGTCCGTCCCACGCCGGCTGACGCATCGGGGATTGATCCTCCTCTCGGGGATATTAGCGGCCAAGCAAGGCCTGGTACTTTTGAACAAGAGAGGGACGCTCCAGTCTTTTCTCAAGTTCGCTTTCAAGCGGAGGATAACGTAGAGGTAGAAGAACTTTCAGAATCATTAGTGATTCCAAATTCTCCACTACCATCTAGTTACCCAGACGTATTGCAATACGTTGGGCCTCCATTATATAGACCAGCGAGTCCCGGTTACGCTACGCGCTTACCATTTATGATCACTACTGGAAGCATGGCTTCCACGAGTGCTGCGACTATGCAAACCCCAACATCGGTGCAAGGGGGAGGAACCATTTCCATCCCCTCCGCTTCCTTGTTCGGATTGTTTGCTAGCACATCTTTGGTTGGGTCTACCTCCATTCCGTCCACGAGTGGAAATGCCCAAACCAATGCTTTTAGTACTGGTTCCTTCCTTTTTGGCACCCAATCACAGGGTATTCCGTCAGTTCCGTTCAGTGCCGCTACGTCCATGATGGGCGGGTCGGCTTCATTTCAGGGTTTTCCTTTTGGAAGTGGTCATATTCCACATTCCAACCCAACGGTAGGATCCATGCCTTTTTCTTCAATAGGACAAAGCAGCAATCCTTTCCAAGGTTGGAATAACCCTGGGGTTAGTAACGCAGGAACTGCGAATCCATTTATTGGCCAACAAGGAAGTAGGCTGTATTCCACGGTTAGCATGTTTCAAAGTATTCCTCCCCTCGCTTCGGCTTGGAACCCATATCAGGGGTTATCGACTCCTTACAATTCTTTAGGAGGAAACTTTGCAAGCTATGGAGCTTATACGGCAGGAGTTGGTCAAACTCCGAATTTTGCTGGACCACAAGGCTTGCCCTTTGGTTCAGCTGGTTCTACTGGTCACTTGGGGCAGCCTGGTGCCTCTCAAATCCCAGGACAATCTTTTCAGAACTTGGGGAGTTCTGCCCAGTCTGGGTGGAATCCCCTAGGTCCTCCTAGGCTTCCATTTCTGGCAACGTTAAACTTGCCAGATCTCACTAAGCTAACGAACGACCCTATCAGATACAATCTAGCCTGGCCTCCGGTCCCAACCAAACTACCTTCGGACATCCCAAAATTCGAAGGGAAGAGTGGTGAAGATCCGGGCGATCATGTAACCACATTCCATTTGTGGTGCTCATCTAACTCCCTCATCGAAGATTCGGTTAGGTTGAGACTTTTTCAGCGCACCTTGACTGGTAATGCGGCTAAATGGTACATAGAGTTGCCAGGGGGCAGCTTTACATCGTTCGCAGACTTAGCTAATATCTTCTTGAATCACTTTTAGTTGCCTGTCCGCTATGATGCCGGAACTGAACTTCTGGCTACCTTTCGTCAGGATAAGGCAACCCACATTTCTGATCACATACAGGAATGGAGACGGAGAAAAAGGCTCATTAAAGCCGAAATCCCTCCGGAGTACCGTCTAGAGTGGTTTTTGAAGTCTTTGCAACCCGAGATCTCCAAGGATGTCTCCATGTCTGGGGTCTATTCTGAGGAGCAAGCCATTTTCAGGGCCCAGCAGTTAGAACTGATCTACTCTCAGTCTGGGATCCTCCAAAAGTACTTGCCAGATGCTCCTGGATCTAAGGTTGATTTAGCTAAGCCAAAGCCAGGTCCTCACGTGGATGGTATCGTAGGGTCAGTAGACTCGACTACAGTGAACTTGTTGAATCAATTGCAGCAGTTGTCATTACAAACTGCTTCTAACAACCAAGTCACAATGTCTAATCCTCAAGCTTCCCAAAATTCTTCCATTAATGCCGTCCAATCCGATAACCCCAAAGGAAATCAAAATTCCGATGGAAAAAAGAAAGGACGTGGTAAGAAGAAGAACCAGGATGGGAAGCCCGATGCAAATAAATCCGGCAACAACGCTGGTGGTGGTGGAAATGAGTCGAGAAAGAAAGTTAAGTTTCCTTGCAAGTTATGCAAAGGAGACCATCTAACTCATCTCTGCCCTAGAATTGAAGACGCTCAGCGCTTGTTAGGACAGCAAGGGACTTCTAGTTCGCAAGCTGTGTTAACTAACCCGTTTCCCCAAGGGCAGCAACTTCTTGCTGGCGCAAGTTCGAACCCTGGTACCTCCGCAGGGGGCAACCAGGAAGGGGACAAGTCATCAAATGTTTTCATGATGGGTGCTCACGCTAATGTGGCCACACGGTCACGCGATTATGGTGAAGGTGAAAATTCTAAGGGTAAATCAGTTCCCGAAACTAACAACCCACTTCATATTGAGCGACCTTCTGTTGAGACTATACCTCGGGTGCCGAAAGGTTCAGCTAAACGCGCGACTATCAACCCTAATATTAGGGCAGCCCAGAATTACTCCATTGTCGAGGATCTGGCTCAGAGTCCATGTGCTATGTCCGCGTTAGAGGTTCTCCAGACATGTCCTACTCAACGAAGTGCCTTGCTATTGGCAATGGGGGCAGTAGATCCAAGTAATTCCTTAGCTCTCTCTTTTGATATGAGTAATGTCAAAAAGAGACTTCCTCATCACATGGCTTTCCAGATAAAGTCTACCTACCAGAAAACGAATATTTTCCGGACGGTTGTAGATGAGGGAGCTTCCACGTGTGTCATGTCTATGTCATGCTGGAAGGCCATTGGATCACCGACGGTTGTTCCTTCACCCACCCTATTGACAGCATTTGATGGTCACTCTCATAGACCGTACGGGATTATCCCGGCTTTTCCTATATGTGTTGGAGGAAAGGTCGTTAATATTGAAGTAGAAGTCATAGACGCTAACCTAGATTATAATCTCCTATTAGGAAGGAACTGGGTATACGAGATGGAAGCCGTTGTTTCGACTCTATTTCGTGTCATTTGCTTTCCTTATGAGGGGAAAATCGTTAAGGTTGACCAATTGGACTATTGTCCAGCTGATCCTCAAGCAAACTCTGACTCTACCATTCCTTTAGTGGGTAACCCCCGTCCGCCTATTGAGAGTCTAGGAGTCGGGATGTATTCTTCATTGATGGGTACGTTTAACCTTCCCCCTCCTACAGCTGGTATAGATACAATTTCATCCTCCAGGGATCCTTTACGGAGAGAGTTTGTCCAAACTCTTTATTCTTCGAATCCTGGAACCTTAGCTTCATCTGTGACCACATCAGGTGACGACAAGGTGGGTGAAATAGAATCTCTTATGTCTGCAGCAGAACCTATATGTGAATCTATCGATAACTCTGTAGATAACCATTCTACTATTTCCTCTGGGAAAGAAATAGATGGTGATGTGGCTCATTTTCGGACCCCTGATTCCACCTCTGCATCGGATTGCTTGGATATTGTTTTTCCATCGGATGAAGCGATATTCGAAGCAATGACGGCCGTAGATCGACCTTTGGAAGATTTACATCGTCGGTTATACTTTCATTCCCCTGTGCATGAGGTAGAATCTCGGTCCTCTAGTTCGACTAGTGATGTTTGTACGGTCCCTTTGGCTCCGACACATTTATTTGCCGAAGAGAGTATATTGATTGGTTCGATCGTCGTACCTATAAACATCCCTAGGAGTCAGTTGGCGGAGCCCCCTGACGGGCTCTACCTCAGGAAGTGCTTTGCTTAGCTTTGGCCAGGCAATGGCTTCTTTGTATTTTATGTATATTTGTACATATCTTATCGAGCGTTTTCTGATATCAGCACTTTTGGTCTGCTTTGGCAGGTGTTGATGGATGATTTGGTTTATTTTGGATTCGCCGATGGTGCTAGTCGGCACACTCGGAATCTTGCTTCCGCAGCTTGGGTACTTTATTACCCAACTGGTCAGTTGATGACATCGAGAGGCGTGTGTATCAGTCCTGCTTCAAACAATATGGCCGAGTATACAGCTGTTATCAATTTATTATCCGAGGCAATCTCTCATGGGATCGACTCGTTGGTAGTATATCTTGATTCTCAATTGATAGTGTCTCAGTTAAATAACATTTATCGGGTTAGAGATCCATCATTATATCGCCAATATTTAAGGGTGAGGTTGTTGCAAAGATCATTTACTTACATTAATTATTTGCACATCCCAAGATCTCAAAATTGGTTAGCTGATTCTATCGCTAATCAAGCATTAGACTGGCATATCAATCATTCATCATCATAAAATCATGCATCAAAAAGTCAAACTGTATATATATATATCGCAAAGCGTCTCGAGTGTACATATGCGTGTCCAAAATATACAAAATTGGGACTCAAATGCCCATAATCATGTCAGGCATATCTAATGCCTCGGCTCTGGATGAGCATCTAAATAACTAACTATAGCAGTGGCCACGCGCCGAAAGACGCGAACCCAACCCGCGTGTACGCCGCAGAGCAATTTTGTGCAAAAATCTAACGGTGAAACATTAATTAAACTTCCTAAAAACTATCACAATTGATTGCAAGACAAGTTTAGTGCTTACCTGGAAGTTTTCGGCAAGTTTGAACGGTTGAATAAGTCACGGGGAAAGTTTGCTCCTTTTGCTCCACAATTTGCTCTCCAAGTCAAACGGTGAAAATGGTAAGTCCAAAATTTCTTTTTATAAGTTTTGAAAATGCAAAATTTTTTCAAAATTTTATTTTGTTTGGTTTCATGTCACTTTTAACTTGGGAGCTTGGAATGTCGAGATTGAGTTGTTTTTCAGGACATTTTGGACATTTTTCGAGACGGTTCCATGACTGCTGACCCGTCATGGCAGGTATCGTGTTCTCACTGGCATATAGGTTAGGGACACTATTTTTCCGTTGCATTATGCATACTAGCCTCCATTTGACCGATACATCTGCCGTAGGGTCGACCCCATCATGTTATGGTTCACAAGCCATTTTCACTCGCCGATTCTTTAAATCATGACATGATGGTAGAGCCATCCTTTTACATGGGCATCCTAGTTAGCACCTCACTGACATTTGTTGCCCATGCTGCTTCGTTTTGAGTAGGCTCGGGAGTCCTCTGTAGTCCCGCCATGACTTATGCGTTGAAGACTCATTCTTCTTTGCTTCTTCGCTTCGTTCTGGCCTTATACCCTAGAGGCTCCTATGTGTGTTGAGTTGTACTTCTGCATTGCATGTTGACCATTTGCACCTTTTGGCCTATAGCCGGCTTCACTTGGACTCGTGTTTAAGCCCACTTTTGACCATGACGTCTGCAAAAATCAACCTTGCATACCCTTGACCTCTGCAGCTTGACATACCCAGATCCGTGGAAGGGACATACCTCTGAGTGTCACTGACCAGTTTTTCACCTCCCTGCATTGAGCATAGGAACGTTCCTTTCCCAGGAACTAGATCATCTGTTTCACCGACACTCGTTCTTTCCACTGTACCATAGCATTCTTTTATTCTTTTTCCGGCTTATCAGAAAAAGACAAAAAAATTAAATATTCCAAAAAGAGCGGGAACAGGGACATTATTTCCATTTATTGTTGGCAGCTAGAGTCAGTCGTGTCGCCCTTGAACAAAGCACTCAAAACAAAGTCTCCTCCGTATGGGTGGGATTTAGTTTGACTTAGGTAAGCCATAACCTTGTTATCGAGTCAGTCCTCCCCCGATTGGTTATCTCTTCCAATCATATGGAGGGTTCGTTCGTGCCTCCTGCATGACGAACGTATACAGATTCATTATATGCTGTCACATAGTCACATTGAGTCGTGCTTTTGTTCAAGGGAAGTTAGCCTGAGTCGGCCTTTCTGCGGTGTCTCTTGACTCATTTTTCAGTCGGCCATCCCTGGTTGTCAGTGTCATGTCTATCATCACATCAGTTATATTGGTCCTTCACTCGTGCCGGTTTGAGAAGGTCCCCCTTGACTTCTTGCTGGCGGGTCTTGTCCTTATCGACGACGACACATTGCTCTGAGGGCAGACCTAGAGACCGCACCCTGGCCCTATTTTCATTATTGATAGGTCACCTTGTGCTCAGCATCGATCAGTATCATGGGTCTTTGACTGAGTGGTTTCCCTTGTGTTCGACATCAGCATACATTATCACACATTGGGATTCGTGCAGTACCTTGGTTTCCATTTGACCCTATTGGTGGATACCTCGCTTCTGTGTCAGCTTTCATTATTGGTTGGTTCAGAGGGTTTCTGCCGTGCGCTAGCCACATCTTGTGTACGCCGGAAACGTACTTCGGTTGGGTTACTACATCTTTTTCGTCCGATTCCTTCCACATTATTGGCCTACGGGTTACACTCGCGCTAGATTGATGGAGGATGCCTTAATGCCTTCCTTCTAGCGGATCTTTCCCTATCGACTCCGACTCATTGCTCTGGGGCAAAGATCTAGAGTCCATTTGGCAGTACCTTGGGGTTTGCAGTCATTAGTGGCAGATTCCTCGCTATCGACAGTGGGAAACCATCATTGTCTCCTGATTGATAGATTCTTACAGGTGTTCGACTTCAGCTCATCTATTCACACTTGTTAGATTGTACTGGGTACCTTGACGCTCATTATCATTATCGGTGAGTAGTCTCGCGTTTGTTAACGGTATACATCAATGACCGGTAATCAAACGATTTCTCACATGGTCGACTTCAGATCATTTATTCCCATGGTGTAGAAATGTACCACGGCGGTCGGTGAAGACCTCAGGTTGTATCAGCATTCATTGGTTCACTTGACAGTTGCTCCTGTTGCTGCTAGTTGATACCACTCCACCTTATATGTTGCAGTCAGTCATGGCGACATTCTATATGCTGGCACCTGAGTTTGCAGTGTAGTACCATCCTATTCCATCATGTTCAGTTGGTACCTTATGGGATCAGTCGTTGATTTCAGTGATCCGTTGCATCTTTCAGCATCATTGACAGTTTTATATGTGATATTCAGACATGTACTTACTCATTATGATCAGATGATCCATTATGTATTTTACAGTCATTTATACTTGTATACTTAGTGGATCCGCTTGTACTTGATATGCGGACATGCTTTACTTTTCCTGAGCATGGGTATGCCCGCCTCAGACAGTGTTTCTTTCTGATCTCCTTTCGGTGGCTTGGCAGGCTGAATTCTGGTGAAGTCCTCCTCGGTTTTTCGGCAGAGTTCCTTTCCTTGTACTTACTTAATGTATTTCAGCCATCATGTTCCCCTTCTGATCTCATACATTAGGGGGCATCTGTTATAGCTCCAAATCTCACTCTTATGGTTTGTGATGCTGCACTTATGGCCTAGGGCAACCCCTCCTTCCAGACCTGGTCCAAAAATTTAAAAAACAGTGTTTTATTCCCTATACGCGACTTTGCCCTGTATTAAACGCGTGTATACGCGAGTCTGTCATACCCAACCCGCGTGTATCTATTAAAACACTTAAAAAAATATAATTTCCTCTTTTTCGGGCGGTGATCGTGGGTTTACCTGCTGGATCACCTGTTAGTGCCCGTGGCCCAACTGTTCCCAACCAACTCCTAACTAAAAAACTACTTTGGAGAGGGTATAAAAAGACATCAAAGGGAAGGCCAAGGGGAGAGAGAAAGGAGAGCAAGATTATTATGCTGAGATTTTTCCCTTAGACCAGGTCTGAAGTCCTTGGTGCATTCTGCACTTCCCCCATTTTGCATAGGAAACCCTTGTTTCCATGTGTATTGGTGATCATTCATCCTTGACATCATCATTGAGTAAGACTTGGAAGGAGCTCTTGTTGGAGGCTGGAGGCTGGAACGAATCCGGGAGGAAGCTTGCTTGGAGCCTGCTGAAGGTGTTCAGGTGATATCTTTCCGATATATGTACTTTATTTGCCTTTATATATAAAGAAACACGTCTTTGTTCCCGAATAATCTTTCTTTATGCTTATGAGATTCTTGTGTTGAATTCTTATGAAAGTGGTTACTTAAAGATTTTTTATAACTAACTTTATAGCATAAAGATGATTTATATATAAACTTCTATACATGTACTGTTGTGTTCTTTGATTTGTTTGTCTTGCAGGTCAAAGAAAGAAGAAGGGAACTCCAAGAAGGGTTTGCACCCTAACGGTCTTCTCGAACGTAGGACCTTAGGTATGTACCCTAAACATTAGAATTTGCTTAAAAGTAAAAAAGATGGCTGTGTGTGTGTGTTTCTTTATATAAGCAATTTTCAGTCTGGTAGAATCTTAGCCCAAAGGACTCTAGGGGTACTTTCCCTTCAACCAGTCATGCATTTCAATTTAATTTTTTGACTGTATTGGCCCACATTAGGCACTTGGTCTACAATGTTCTTGACACCTCCAATGAGCTGCCATCCCCAATAAGGTCATTGTTAGTGTCAGTATTTGCATCCTGCCATCAGTGATCAAAAATCCTCTTTTCATATCATTTTAAGGGTCCCACTCAGATTTTTTTTATCATTCCACTAGGTCATGCAAAAAAATTAGTCACTAATGGTAGTCTTAGTCCAAAAACATCACTCTTCCCTAAATGTTATTACTTGTTGGCATACTTTCATATCTTGTGGACTGTATATCATCCATAAAGTTATTTTTATCATGCCATTTGTATCAGTCATGAGGTCATTATGTCAGCTTGAAATTCAGTCCTTCAAGGTCTCATTAAGTCTTTTAGGGTTTTTCAAGGTTTCATTAGGTCATTAGGGTTGCCAAGGTTCCATTCCATTGCATAAGACCAGCAAGTAAAGGGTGATCAAATAACATCCCTTCACCATGTGAAGATGATTTGTAAAGAGAAATGCTTATTTCATTATGTAATTTTATGTCTTTCAAATGTAATAATTTCACCATCCCAAGTTGTTAACTTAGTGTTCCAGAGATGCCAGACCATCAAAAGATCAATTTGTTAATGGAAATAGTCAAGTGAAAGGGTAAAGTTTCAAAGGGTTAAGTGCATGCCAAAGGGACTTGTCTTTTCCCAAGGGTGTCCAAATCATCATTTTCCACAAGCACAAAATCCTAATTTCCTCACCCATTGAGCTAGGGTTGGCCATGGAATCAGAGACATCTGAGTATATGAGGCATAAGGGAGGTCATTTCAGGAATTGTGAGGCCATTCCAACTTATACACATCATGTCTCCATCATTTTTCAATAAGTCATTCCAAGGGACAAATCATTTACCACACATAGGGCTGATTTGTCTTCAAACTATGTTTTAGACCAAACAAGGATGAATTTGGCAAAAGTGAGAGAGGTTTTTGTCCATATTTGGCCAAGGATGAAAAACCTCCTTCATGTTTTAAATAGGTGTCATGGTTTTAGAGAAATGCCAAACATATAGTTGCTACAAGAGTTGCTGCACTTCTATAGTGGCTTTGGGAAAATAAATTTTTCTTCTAGATGGATTGTCTAAATGACTTTCTAGATGATTCAACTGATAACTAGAGAGAAATATATTTCCAATGAGCTATCATGGTCTCAATTTGGAGTTAAGGAAGACCCCCAAAAGTTTCCTACAAGAGAACATGTCATTTTTGCACCCTCATTCTACACTTTTTGACCAGTCTTGGGAGAATTGAATTTTCAAGGGCTATAATTGATCATTTTCAGTGCTTGATAGGTCCATTGTGTAGCCAAGAGATAGAAATTCCCAACTAGCTATCATGGCCTCAATTGGGACACCGGGAAGGTAGTCAAAATCAACCTGCAAGTTGGAGGGTATGTTTAACCAGGACGCTGCGCGCTGGGTAGAGTCGTTGCATGCCTGAGTGTGGTGTTGCGCGCCTGTGCAGTGAAGGGCTCATTTGCCCGATCGAGCCAGAGAAAATTTCAATGGCACTGCGCTCCTGTGCATTGAAGGGCATGTTTGTCAAGGACACTTCGCGTTCGCATTTGGTGCTGCGCATTTGGCCAGTAAATCTTAGCAAACACTAGGAGCGCCAAAACTCCACGTTCTTCATCTGCTCAAGCTACAAAGGCTTCTATTACCTGCATACAACAAGTAAGTGGCCTAGTATCTCTTTTTCTCCATCAATTAAGCAAGTTGGCACCCTAAATTTTAAAACCCTAGCAAAGCCTTTCTTGTATGTTTCCAAAATCACCTATTTGATCAGAATTACAACACTTCATAGACTTTGTCACCCTCAAATCATCCTTGCCTGTACTTCATTCAATATCCCTCACTATTTCACTCACCTTGACCCACATATTAGTCTCTCAAGTTTCCACATTAAAAACACGGCAAAAGAGAATCACACTAGTTCAGAAGAAGGGGAAAGAGGCAGGTGTTTACTCCATGGAAAATGGGAGGGGACTTGCCTTTGTCGTCAACATTATAGGTTAAAGGAAAAGAGAAAATGGTGGAGGAAGAAGAGGTCAAATAGCAACATGAAAAACATGACACTGAAAAGGAGTTTCTCCTTGTGGACACTAGTGATGAGGAGGGAAACAAATCTTCTCAAGCTGCTTTGAGAGAAAAGGATGCCAAAATCAGGGAGCTTGAGGATAGTTTACAAAGAACCCAATATGTTATCTCATTTTATGAGCAAGAGAACAAGTAGCTAGAGGTCAAGCAGGAGTTGATGAAAACCAAGTACATCAAGGCAAAGAGGGAGGCTGAGAAAGCCAAGTTTCAACTTGATGAGGCTTATGGAGATTATGGAGAGCCAGATGATGAACAGGGACAAAGAAAAAGGCCAAGAACAAGAGGATTGAAAAAATCCTTAGAGCTTGAAAGACAAAAAGAAGCAGAATTGGAGGAGTAGCTCACTTTAGATGAGCAATTGGTCAAGGACATAGCTAAGAATAGAGAGTCTTGGCTTGAGAAAGTGAACACACACTTGGAGACCCTCTTGGACAAAGCAAACAGAGATGTTGAGATACAAAGGAAGATGGCCAAGTATTATGCAAGGAGAAACCAAGTGGCAAGGAGTAAGCTCAAAAGAGCTCATGAAAAAATTGACAAATTGACCAAGCAAGAGGAGAGGAGGAGACTTGACATGCTTGCTGAGGCATCCCTACATGCCTCTAACCTTTGATCAGTCATAAAATTACATTTTTGGGCATGATGAATCATTTTTTAGCTTGAAGGAAATTGCTGTGTTTTTCAGTCCACTTTTTGAACAGTCATGGAGGGCAAACGCGCAGTGCCTTTGGCATTGCGCTCTTTTTTGAGGCATCTAATCAGCAAAAGGTCAGAATTTTTGGGTTTCTAGTGATGAGTGCATACACCCTGTACTATTTCTAAGGATTGGGAGGAGAACTGGTTGGTCAAAAGGTCAAAAAACACCCAAAAAATGACCTTTCTGCCCTCCTTTTGCCCTAGGCGCTATGCGCTGAGCAGTGTTGGGAGATTTGGTTTTTGACTGGGAAAATGACATGCAAATTCAGAAATTCAAGTTGTTCTAGAAATTAAACATGAATAGCTTTCCAAAAAACTATTGTGGGCCCAATTTTGACATCGGGAAGGCCTCCAAAAGTGCATATGAAGTTGAAGGGCGCGCTTGGCATTGGCACTGCGCATGTAGCACTGGCGTTGTGCGTTTGACACTTTGTCCAGATTTTCATTGTTTCGTCCCAGTTTTCACTTTCACCTTGGTAAATCATGAATTTATCTATGTAAATGATGAGTTAAATATAATTATCATGTTTCTAGTACATACTAGGGTAAATACATTAGGTAAATCAAGTTCATGAGGTGTAATGAATCAGTTTGCTTGGATTAGGGATGAGTCACTTTGACCACCCTATTCTCTTGTTATCAATTCAGCCTTTCTGGGATCTTTCCCTCTTCTCATGGATTCTAACCCCTGAGGTTAGGATGGGTGGTTTGAAGCCTATATTATGTATTTGCCTAGTCATTTTTAGAGGTTGGACTGAGTTGGATGCTTAGGTTTTGAGTAGACATCATTTTGTATTAGTTTTTAGCAGGAGATTAATGAAACGTTGTAGCTATTTCTTTGGGATCCATGTGGTATGATGTTCAGTTCAGTTTTCTCTATTGTGATCATATGTTAAAATATTTTTTTGTACTTCATCAATCATTTCATTTCTTTTAAGTGGATTTTTTCAAGTTGATAGGTAGAACTCATGATATTTATGCTCTATTTTCTTTAGTTTAGGAAGAATCCATGTTGCTTACATGCTCTTTCTAGCTCCTCACCTGTCTTGAATCACTTCACCCATAAAACCCTAGAGTGCTGAGCCTTGTGCCTACCTTATGCCATCGAAAACCCTGCAATTTCAACCTAATTTCCTTGCCCTAATTGTTTGGCTCTTCCTAATCCAGCAAAACCTTTCTAAATAAAATCAAACCTTGTGCTACTATACCTAGCCTAATATCATTTTCTTGATCCAGTCATCTTGGCTGAGATCCTTATGGAGAGAGCCCTCTCTTGGCCTAGTAGGGCTAGCTACTTGGCTAAGCATGGTTTTTGGTTACCTTGGCATTTCCTTCCTTCAGCTTGAGGTTCAATCCAGGTGCTAACAATATCAAGGAAAGGAGAGCATGATCAACCAGCTTAAGCAGGAATACTTGCAGGTAACCTTTTTCAAGTGTCATTTCCTAGCTAGTTTGGACATGCATGGATTTTTATGTTGGTGTATGGTTCTCTTGCTATCAATGGCATGCTTTTGTCGGGTTATGATAGTGGTTTTCAGCCTAGCCTTTCCATTTTTCGGATGCAATGGTATGTTGGGATGATTATTTTGGTTTTTGAGCTTTAGTTTGCTAGGTGGATTTCGGAATCTGGGGCGAAGGTGGTCTCAAGTTCCATTCCCTAAGGCCTAGGAATCCCTTGACCCGTTTTGGCTAGATACATGGTAAATCTTGAGGGAGATGTATCGGTTTAGGGCCTAGTTCTCTGGGTTTAGATTACGGTAAAGCCTAAGAGACAAGGAGATGGAAAATTCCTCAAGGATAGTGATGGATTCCGGGTGGCATTCCAAGTTCTGTTTCGTTGTGATCGGAGCACCGATTTTGGTGTGATCATGGTTAAGTGAGGGTGGAGGTGGTTTAACCTCTAGATTCCCTTGGTTGTTCTATGATATCCCACATTCGTTGTTCGAATATGGCATGGGGCTGACTGGCTGAAAGAGTGATTTTGTTCAGCCATGTCTATGGTTGAGTGGTATGTGGAAGTCCCGAACCTGGTCGGATTTGCCTATGATTAATAAAAGCTAAGTTCTCTTAATTTTTCACTGATTTATATGTGGATTTAATGGTTGTCTTATCTCTGATATTTACATGGTTTTATGTTGGTTATAAGCATGGTTAAATGACTGGTTCATGCCATGGTTATTTCATGTATTTACTTGTAACTATTAAATGAATGGATGCAATAACTAATTGATGATGTAGTAGTTCAATGGAGAAGGAGGTGATCCTTTTGGTTATGTTTCATAAGTTTTTTCAGTCATTTATGCTCTGTCTTGTATCCTAGACCTGTAGGTTCCATTGATTCCAAGTGTTTGACAAAATGTCAGTCCCAGTTGGGGATTCTTAGGCCTAGTCATGAGGTTGATTGTGATTTATAAAAATTTCTATCATGTATTTAATGAATTCTAAAGGTTGTAGCAAGTTATGGACAAAGATCAGGATTTTTTGTTAGAAACGTGGCTCAAATCTGAGGGTCACTGGCACAAAATTGGAAATTTTGGTCCACATTCGCTGGCAGGTAAGCTTGTGAGAGTGACTTTAGGTTGTTTTTTGCTACCTTTCCATAGAATGAGAGTGAATATGGCCTAAGATATCCAGAACAATAATGGGACCCAGGGATAGCCTGTCAGAGTCACTGACTTGTCTCTTGAGGGTTTTGTTGATGATGTTGGATGACTGTGTGTGATGTTCCATCGATTCCATTTCCTTAAGGTCACCAAGGAGATTGAATCCCTTATAGTAAGCTCTCTCATCACATGTTATCCTGGCTGGTTGGTTTCTTGGGTGGACCTGGGAGGAGGGGGTGTTACAGAAAACAGAATTGGAGAGAAAAAATGTACCAAGAAATTTTCAGCAAGCTCAAAATAGAAATTTTAATCCTCAATTTAGGAGTCAACCACTGCAAATTATGTAGAGAGAAAGAAAGGATCAAGATCAAATACAACCACCTCTATACATCGAGGATGGAACAGAGGAAGCAATGGATGAATCTCTTAAAGAACAGGATAATCAAATTTCTACATTATGTGATGAAGTAGAAGAAGAGCTTATAAAAGATGATTTTAACTCATATTTTCAGGTCTCTTTGGTGGAAGAAGAAATCAAAGAATATTATAAGAAATTTTCAGATTTTATGCAAGAAAAGTTGCATAAAAAATATGATCTCAAATCCAGAAAAAGATCCAGACTCCTAGACAGTGTAGAAGAGAAAAATGAGCATACAGTACAACAAAGTACACCAGGACACGTTGATAAAGGAAAGAAACAAGTTGAGGCAGTTCCAAAGTTTATAATTCAGTAGGGAGAAAGTTCTAATACTAAACTAAATTTAGGTATGTTACAAAATTCTGTTCAACCACCAGTTGTTAGTTCAGAGAAGATTTACATTCATAACTTAATGAGGAGGAGCAATTAAAATCAACAAAAGTAATTCATTCTTTTGATTTAATCAAAGAATTAGAGAATCTTAAGGTTCCAATGCCTTTAACAGAGCTGGTAAAGACACTTAGATATAAGAAGAAGGTTTCTAATTTTATAAATCTTTCTCAAGATAATAATTTAACAGATGCAATTAATTTGCAAGAAGAGAGACCAATAGTGATGTTTGGTCCTCATGTAGAAGAACAAGATACCTCTACACCTCCTTTCTATATTTCTCTGCTTATGCGTACCTTTATATTTCATAATTGTATGTTAGATTCTGGAGCATCTCATAATTTGATGCCACTATCAGTTATGAAGCAGTTGAATTTGCAGATTACAAAGCCCTATAAAGACCTATATTCTTTCGATTCAAATAAGGTCAAATGTATGGGATTGATTAAAGATTTGGTGGTATCATTAGCTCAGATTCCTCCTAGGAGTATTGTAATGGATGTGGTTGTTGTAGACATACCAACCTGCTTCAGAATGTTTCTCTCAAGATCTTGGGGAGCCAAACTGGGGGGAGTCCTTAAACTAGATTTTACTTATGCTATTATTCTAGTTTTTGGAGGAGAAGAAAGGAGATTATATAGAGAGACCAAGTTCATGAAAACTATCACCAAGGAGGGTTCAAGTAATTATCTTGTTTATAGTCAAGAAAAGGATGAATTTTCTTATTTTATGTTGCAAGAGTCACCAGAATTTGCTGAAGATACAAAGGTGAAGCTCCCTTAAGCATTTAAGAGCAAGGAAATGGCAGCCTGTGGAGTCTGGAAGTTATATTTTGATGGTGCCTATTCGAAAGAAGGGAATGGAGTAGGAGTTCTTCTACTTTCTCCTAAAGTTCATATGATTCCATTCTCCTATAAATTAGAATTTGACTCTACAAATAATGTCACTGAATATGAAGCTTTGATTCTTGGTTTACAAGCAACAAAGAATCTAGGAATTCATTGTATTTCTGTTTTTGGAGATTCAGAATTAACGATTAAGAAAATCAAGAATCAATGTCAAACAAAACATCCAAGATTAAATATGTATAGAAATGAAGTATGGGATTTGGTAGATAACTTCTTTTATGCTTTCAATATATAGTTTGTACCTAGGGAAGGTAACAGACTAGCTGATTCATTGGCAGTTGCAGCTAGTACTTTTAAACCTCCTTTGAATCCCAGACTCAGATATGAAGTAGAAATAAGAAGTAGACCTTCCATTCCAGATAATGTGAAGTATTGGCAGGTATTCGAAGATGATGAACAAATCAAGAGATTTCTGGAAACAATGGGTGAATTTTCAAATTTGGAAATTGATCAAGAGGATGAATCTGAAGAGTTACAAGAAGAATTGTCAAATAGAAAATTGCCTTTCAAAGATTCTATTGGGAATCAAAAGATTGTACAATTGAAGAATAATGTGATCCCAAAAGGTTTGTGATCCAGGTGGATGTTGGTGGCCACCCACCTATCCCACTTGGACCCCCCACAACTATCTTTTTTAATTTTTCAATTTCCGTAATTATAGCACAATTTACTATTTTTAGCAGTTTTTCGAGTCCTGAACTTCCGGAGCCGTTTTGAGGCCCTAAACGACGTTTTTTGGGAAATCTGGGAGCAACATGGGTCCATGGATGAATGTTTCTCTTCCCAAAGTTGTAGTGCCCAGATAGATCTTTCTAACGAGCTATTGTATGCGTCAAATGAAGATCGAGTGCCAAAGTTATGACCCCGGGAAGTTGATGTACCAACTTACCCAAAATGGGGCCCACAATTTGACGTTTCACCTTCTAGGGTTAGGTTTTGGGATGTTAAGGGCTTTCCATTGTTTCTCAACAATAAATAGGCCTTCGAGCCTCATTGTAACACAGTTTAGAGGCATGTAGCCACCACATCTCTTCTCAAAGATAAGCTACCATCACCCTAGTTGGTTTATTTCCATTTCTGTTTGTAAGCATATTTCAGTATTTTACATTAATGAAATGAAGTATTATTTCTGCTGCATGTTTGTGTAAATGGTTATATCTATATTTTGTTGCATTCTTGTTTAAATCTGGATCACTGGTATCAGAGCGGTTTGCTTTTTCTCTGTTTTTCTTTGCATGTCCTTAACGAGGTCAGGATATAAGGAGTTAGGGCTTGAACTGGTCGAACCTTTGCAAGACCAACCTCGCAAATCCCAACGGCCTCCCATGGCGGATGAAAAGAAAGACAAGGGGGTAGGAGATCCTATCAAAATCTTGCTTGAAGAAGCTCTCGAGTGACAAAGGAATGCGATGATGGATAGTTTTGCCCAGATCCTTCAGTGGCTACCCAGAGGTAACACATAGGCTTCCAACACCTACTCTGGAAATGCCACACTGTTTAAGGTACAAGTTAATTTTGAAATACCCATATTCGAGGGTTAGATAGATGCAGATGCCATAGATAAATGGTTAAATCTGCTAGGTGGGTATTTTTCTGTTCATGATTTTTCCAGTCGGGAAAAGATTATTTTTGCTCTTCTCAAGCAAACCCCCACGTCAAGCACTGGTGGGAAACCTACTGCGAGCAGAAGAATGAAAGTACGGGTTTACTATTTTTAGCTGCACCCACTTGGGATTCATTCTGAGATGTCATCAAGGAGTAGTACTACCCTGTCAAAAGATATGAGGACAAATACATAAAGTGAACCACACTGTGGCAGGGACGGGACCAAGATGTGCCAGAGTTCACAAACATTTTTCATACCCTTCGTGCACAGTTGGGTATCAAAGATTCTGAGCTGCATTTGGTACTCAAATATCGTGGCTGCCTACACAGATACATCTAGGAAGAGATGGAGTTCCTGAACATCTCCTCACTCGGCACGACATACCGTTATGCTGTCAAAATCGAGCAAAAGTTTAAATAGAAGAAGCGAGACATTGGATATGCGAATCCGAAGACCAAAGGACAAAGCCAAGGCGGGGTGACCCAAGACAGCCCGTCGAAGCCGCAAGAAAAGAACAACACCACAAAGTTGAAGAAGGACACATGAATGTGGTGTGAGTTTCATAAGAGCCCCACTCACAACACAAGTGAGTGTCAGACCAAGCAGTCACTGGTGGTCGAGTTGAAGGCTTCAGAATCAGATGCATGTTCCAACCCTGAGTTAGAACCCAACAAGGGGAATGGTAAAGGGATGTAGATCATTGACGTGGAGCCTAGCGTCACTATTGCCACTGTTAAGATCTAGAAGAATGAGCCTGAAGACCCAGAGGAGGGGGAGCATCTTTTCAACTCACAGATGTGGGTGAAGGGTTTGCCGCTGCAATTCATTGTCAACAGTGGCAGCCAAAAGAACCTTATTCCAGCAAAGGCCGTGAAGCGATTCGGCCTACTGACTACAGTACACCTGCAACCATACAGTATCGAGTAGCTTCACCAAGGACGAGATCTTCGAGTTCGCCAATAGTGCCACCTTCCTTACAGCATCAAACCCTTCACATATGAGGTATTGTGTGATGTTACACCTCTGGATGTTTGTGATGTATTATTAGGCCAGCCATACTTGTAGAGGTGACATGCTGTGTATGAGTCAAGGCCTCGTGCTATCATTATTTCTTTGGATAATTCATTATACAGGATACCATAGGTAGCCCCACCTACCGCCACCTCTTTGATCTCTATTAAGAAAGGCAGAAAGCTCATCTCCTAGACTAGGAATTCATTTTCTGTCTGATTCGCTCCTAAAGTAATGGGAAGATCGTCACCACATCCATGACCCCCGCGAAGGGTTCCTCCATGCAGCAACAACAACAAAGGGATACGGTCATGACAAAACACAGGAACAACTTATCCTCACCCACAAGGGTATCGCACAAGCTTCAGGTGGGCAACAAAGTCTGGCTGCATCTGTAGAAAGAATGCCTTACAAGAGCCCATCAGAAGCTCCAACCATGCCGACATGGTCCTTACACCATTACTAAGGTTGTGGGAAATAATGCTTTGGAGCATAGCATTCCTCCATTCCTTGGTTTACACCGAGTGTTCAATGTGGAATGCCCTTGACCATGCTTCCCACCATTACTAGACACATCAGAGATTGTAGAACAACTCACCAGGGACCAAGTTCAGTAGATGGAGGAACTCAGTGCAATGGGGACCATTGCTTCCTAAGGGGGGAGGAATGATCCAGGTGGATGTTGGTGGCCACCCACCTATCCCACTTGGACCCCCACAACTATCTCTTTTAATTTTTCAATTTCCATAATTGTAGCACAATTTACTATTTTTAGCAATTTTTCGAGTCCTGAACTTCCGGAGCCGTTTTGAGGCCCTAAACGACGTTTTTCGAGAAATATGGGAGCAACATGGGTCCATGGACGAATGTTGCTCTTCCCAAAGTTGTAGTTCTCAGATAGATCTTTCTAACGAGCTATTGTACGTGTCAAACGAAGATCGGGTGCCAAAGTTACGACCCCCGGGAAGTTGATGTACCAACTTACCCAAAACGAGGCCCATAATTTGGCGTTTCACCTTCTAGGGTTAGGTTATGGGATGTTAAGGGTTTTCCATTATTTATCAACAATAAATAGGCCTTCAAGCCTCGTTGTAACAAATTTCAGAGGCATGTAGCCGCCACATCTCTTCTCAGAGATAAGCTACCATCACCCTAGCTGGTTTATTTCCATTTCTGTTTGTAAGCATATTTCAATATTTTAAATTAATGAAATGAAGTATTATTTCTGATGCATCTTTGTGTATATGGTTATATCTGTATTTTTTGCATTCCTTTTTAAATATCGATCAGTTTGATACCACTAGAGATATTATTCAATGCAAATGATGTTGTTGTCCATGCAAAGAAAGAAGATTCAGAAGAAGACCTTGAAGATTGCAATCTTGGAACAGAGCAACAACCTAAGATGGTGAGGTTGTCAAAGGATGTTCCGAAGGATTTTAAATAAAGGTATGTAGAGATTTTCAAGAAGTATATTGATATATTTTCATGGTCATATGAGGATCTCAAAACTTATGATAACATCACCCAACATAAAATTCCTTTGAAGTTGGGGATTAAACCATATAAGTAAAAACTAAGACAAATAAATCCTTTATTGTTGCCATCAATTGAGAAGGAAGTCAAGAAGTTGTTACAGGCTAAAATAATTGTTCCTCTGAGATATTCTGAGTGGGTGGCTAATTTAGTGCCTGTGAGAAAGAAGAATGGAGAGATTAGATTATGTATTGATTTCCGAAATTTAAACAGGGCATCATTGAAGGACAATTATCCACTTCCTAAAATGGATCATGTCTTATAGAAAGTAATAGGGTCTTCAAGATTTTCAATGATTGATGGATTCTCTGGTTATAATCAGATTTCTGTGCAACCAGAAGATCAAAAGAAAACAATGTTTACTACTCCATGGGGCACTTTCATGTATGCTAAAATGCCTTTTGGATTAATGAATGATGGGGCTACTTTCTAGAGGGCTATGGATATAGCCTTTGTAGGTGAAAAGGAGAAATTTGTGGTAATTTATTTGGATGACATTACAGTTTTCTCTAAGTTAGATGAAGAACACTTAAAGCATTTACAACAGGCTTTTGAAAAATGCAGAAGGTATGGTTTATCCTTGAACCCAAAGAAATCTCATTTTGCTTTGAAAGAAGGTAAATTATTGGGCCATATTGTTTCTAAAGAAGGGGTTAGGATAGATCCAAAAAGGGTTGAAGCAATAAAAAATATACCTTTTCCAAGGAGTAAAAAGGAGATTCAAAGTTTTTTGGGAAGAATAAAATTTTTAAGAAGGTTTGTCCCGAATTATGTAGAAATTGTTAAGGAAATTATTGATATGTTGAAAAAGGACGCAGAAGTAAGGTGGACTACAACAGCCAAGGAATATTTTTCCTAGATCAAAGAAGCTTTTCAAGAGGCACCTGTGTTGGTAAGTCCTAACTATCAAAATCCTTTTCAAATATTCTCTTTTTCTTCCCCTTTTACTCTGGCAGCAATGCTTCTACAAAGAAATCAGGAGAATAGAGAGAAACCTATAGCATTCTTCAGCAGAGTGTTAAGGGATGTAGAACTAAAATATAATATTCTGGAGAAGCAGGCTTATGATTTAGTAAAAGCACTGAAAGCATTTAGAGTTTATATTCTGCAATCTCAAATTACTGCTTATGTTCCTAATGTTGTTGTTAAAGAGGTGTTGACTCAGAGTGACAGTGATGGAAAAAGAGGAAAATGGATTGCAAAAATCCAGGAATATGATATGGATATTAAACCAACGAAGCTGGTGAAAGGAAAATGTTTATTTTTTAACAAAGGCTAATCATCAAGCCATGGGAATAAATTTGTTGGCCGAAGTTACTGAATCCAAGCCAGAAGGAGAACAAGGTACGAGTAAAGAACTTGATAATAAAATTAAGTATAAATATCTTTGTTCTTAGTGGTATAAATATATTGTTCATTATCTTTGTTTCCTCAATTGTCCTTCTTCTTTAGACATAACAAAATACAAATCTCTCCGAGTTAAGGCTCAAAAATATGTAATAACAGATGGGAATTTATATTGGAGAGATCCAGCTGGTGTTTTGTTGCTCTATTTAACTGAAGAGGAGACTATAAAAATTGTAAATGAATACCATGGATGCCTCTGTGGACGTCACTACAGTTGGAAAGTCACAACCCATAAAATCTTGAAGGTTGGTTTCTTTTGGCCCTCTCTATTTTCTGATATTATAGATTTGTAAGAAGTTGTGAGAAATGCTAGATATTTGCTGATAAGAAAAAGTTAGCTCCATTACCCCTGATCCCTGTATTTGTAGAAGAACCCTTTCGACAATGGGGTTTGGATTTTATAGGGGAGATAAATCCACCCTCTAGTGGACAACATAGATGGATTTTAACAGGGATTGATTATTTTACTAAATGGGTAGAATTTGTTCCAACAAGGAGAGCTAATGATACAGTAGTAATAAAATTTTTAGAAGAAAATATTTTCAGCAGGTTTGGTTGTCCTAAGAAGCTGGTAACAGATAATGCACAAGTTTTTAGATCTACAAAGTTGATTGATTTTTTCCAGAGATATAATGTGATATTGGCTCATTCTACCACCTATCACCCACAAGGAAATGGGCTGGCAGAATCTTCCAACAAGGCCCTGGTGAAGATTCTTAAAAAGACTATTGCAGAAAATAAAAAAAACTAGGATTCAAAGTTGAAATTTTCCTTATGGGAAAATAGGGTTACTACTAGAAGGTCGACTGGGAAGTCACCTTTTGAGTTAGTATATGGAACAACTGCTTTATTTCCCAACCAATTAGCAAAACCTATTGTGGCACTTATTCAAGATGTTCAACAAGAATCAAATGCACTCACAAGGAGAATGAATCACTTGGTGGAATTGAATGAAAATAGAGAAAGGGTAATGTAAAATCTGATCAATTACCAGGAGAAAATGAAATTAGTATTTGACAGGAAAGCTAGAGATATTCTTTTTCAGCCTGGAGACTTAGTTCTATGTTGGGATGTAAGAAGAGAAGAGAAATGAAAACATGGTAAACTTGATCCTCTTTGGTATGGTGCTTTCAAGATTGCAGAAGTCATAAATTGCCAAAGGCGAGTGACTGTAGGGAAGAGGAACTAAATCACTTGAGGGACTAAGAATAAGAGAAGGGGATGTCGAGACATGAATTGGTTTTCAAAATACTCATGGGCATGAAAGATTGGGATCAAGGATACATTGGGTGTGTCCTAGAGAGTAATGAGCCAAATATGTTCATTGAAAGAATATTAAGCACAATAGACAATGGTGCCAAATATGGAGGTAGGCATCACTCCGAAAGGAAAGCTATCAAGCTTGAAAAGGAACATCAAGAAGCATAAAGATCCACTGAAAAATGGATAATTTAATGATTTTTTATGCTCATTGAGTTTTTGGGAAAGAAACTTTGTATGTAACATATAATTGTAAATGAGTTTCATTTATAAAGCTCACAACAAATTATGCTTGGGTTTAAGCATGTTTTTTTGTTTTTGTTCATGATTAGAACACTAAGGACAATATTCTTCCAAGGGGGTGGGATTTTTGACAACCCCATTGGGAAAATCCACTCTTGTAAACATCTAAAACATTTTTTTAATTAAAATATAAACTAGCTAAAACATGGGACACAAATTTTAGAGCTTGGGGAGGAGGCTTCTTGGGAATGGAAGGAAGTGGTTGTTAATACCAGTCATGGGATAACTGGTGGGATTTGAAATGGGCTGACTACATAATGAATTAAGATGGAGGAAGAGAGGACGAGACCATATTTTTATTGGGAAAGTCCATAAGAAAAAGGGGACAAAAATTAAAGAGTTGAGCAACGCTGGCAGGAGTGGTGTGGGGAGTTGGCATGACAACACATCCACGACCACATGCAGTCACAAATCTTTTTTAGGAGGAGGAGGATGAATAATGAATACATGATGTAATGGAGGCATTTAAAGGAGAATGAAGGTGCCACAGGAAAAGAAAGAAAGGAAAAAGGGAGACTTAGCGCAAGAAGAATGAGAACATAGACCCAACGCAGAGAACAACAGAGAGGAAATTGCTAGAACAATAGAAGGAGTACTTCCTTGGAGTTGATCCATGATGCCCGGAGGAATTGCAGTGTATCACAATGTGACGAAATGTCAGATAAAGTGATCCGAGTTGACTCAAATCTCGGATTTAACCAAGATCTTTTTCTTTCGTGATGTGATTAGAATTGCATTTAAAATAACATAAAGGAGCATAAATGCATGTTGTAAAGAAGGAGGAACATGAAAAAAATCAACAACATAAAACACAACATTTTGATAACGGAGTTCGTCCAGGAGGGACTACGTCTTCAGGCCCTGGTGTCAATATGGTGTAGGCCGCTGCATTAACTGCTGCCAATAGTGATGATGTACATAGGTGGTTACGTCACTATCATACAAGGAAAGTGCCCTGACGTAGGAGTGGATCCAAGAGATGTTCCACTGGTGGAACTCCCATTCAAAAAGGACTCCTATCAGTATGACCTAAACTCATGCATGATGATAATGAGCATCCCACTAACATGGCATAAATGGGATCTCAATTCAAACATACTTGGCGACACATGAGTATCCCATCAACATAACAACAAAGGGATCTCAAACAAAACATGATGAATCATGACAACAAGTACACCCCACAGATGATTCCGCATCACATCAAGCAGAAATCATGAAACAAGTAAGAAAACAAGATCCCACATCAAACATCAAACAGGGATCTGTGTAGCGCAATGCATCTCATAGAAAAAATATGTACATGAACACACTTCATATACCTCACATCCTGGGGGAATTTGAAGAAAAGGATTTCAAACTACTTGTTACAGGGAAAAGTGTCTACACGGAACTGCTTATCCCACTAAGGTGTGATAGCTACCTTAGAAACAAACAAAGTAAAGCTACTTTTGCTTTTCCTTTATGAAGTATAGATGAGAGAAGAACAGAGAAGACCAACCTCTGTCTTGTGCTAATCTCCTGGTTCGATTCCTCTCTCTCTTGATAGTCTTTTGCTACTTGTTCCCTTGCACACCCAGCTTCACAGAGTACCTGTAAGATCACAGTAGCATAGCACTATACAAGAACATGGATCTATAATCATAAACAATCTAGGATCAGATGTAAATTGACCATACAAATGCAGCAAACATAAATGACACAAGAGTAAGGAGGAAAACTTGAATAGCTTTTATTGATAAACAAGAAAGAGCCAACGGAGTTACAACCAGTTGTTCTGACCCAGCATCATCCTCTTAGCAAGGAAGTCCCTCTTCACCTCATACAAAGCTTAGATCACCCAACAATCTGATGTTGTCTCAAGAAACCAACAACAATTCCTTACAATATGCAAAATTCCAGCCTCTGGATCTCTGGGATGAGGGATCCATATATAGATATCTGTAAGGGAGATGAGTCAGCTTGTGATTTGATTAGTTTCTTCCCTCTGATATTTCTTGCTTCCACTTGGAGATTGATGATCTCTTACTCATCCTTGGTCGAATTCAGAGAGGCAAGTGTCACAGGAGAAGTTTCTGGAAGTTTCCATGCCTCTCCACCTTGCGGAATGACACTGCCATTTGTCACTTCTCGCCCATCACACCACATAGAAGGGATTCTTGAAATGCAACGCACCCACACAGTGTGTTTAGGTGAGATGCAATGCACTTTGCCTATGGAGCAGCTGAAATGATCCTGTTTTGACCAGTTCTGAGCAGTTTTTCATGGAGAACTTCTGGGAGAAGCTGTAATCAGTTGACCTTGTTCCTTTAGGGGTTAGAACAACACCTTTAGGGACTTAGGAGCCCTTGGTTTATGGACATTTCATGCTTGGGGTTGTAGTGCCCAAAAATGTCTATAACAGTTGCCCCCTAAAGCATGAGGTCGTTAATCTTTTGATGTCTGGTGAAATGCTTTATTATGAGGATCCGAAGTTCTTTCAAGCTTGGAGGAGACCTGTAATAAGATACAATACAATACATTATCTTCATAATATTTTCATGATCTAGCCGAGGCGGGCATTCCCATGCTCAGCTTTATAAATTCATTTTCATGTACATAGGACAGACAATCGTCTGAGTGTAGACTGATGATTCTGGTAGAGCCATCATCCCTTTGATTGGATGATTATCTGTGCAGCAATGATGTACATTTGATGTCTTTATTTCCCTGAATATATATCGCAACCCAGATGGATGGAACTAGATCCGGGGTCTTCAATCTCGTTTGATCTTCACTCGAAGTACAAGTCTATCCATGTGAGAGATGTTCTGGAGTCGAACATGGAAAGACATCACCTGATTACCAGCCAATGATGTAAGCTATTAACAGGCGCGAGAGGAATCACCGATAATGATAATGACCCTCAAGGTACTGCAGTACAATTCACGTGGTGTGAATAAAGGACTTGGCGTTGAACACCACGCAAAATCTTTCGGTCGAAGGCCATTGATGTAAACCTGTCACCGGAAGTGAGAAACTTGCCATTGAGGCATGCAAGCTTCAAAGTACTGAACGAGGTGTTCCTAGATCGACTTCTTGGATAATGAGATGATGTCGACAAGAAGCGATCCGTCACAGGAGGGCCTTAATGAATCCCACATCAATGACACGGAACAGAGCAAATGATTTTAATGGAGGTGAAAACAATCTGATGACATACGGTTCAGGGTGGCGGTCATGAAAGAATGGAGTATGAATGTATTGTAGCGGGTGAGACACAGGTGAATTCTCTGAATGACTTCTCTTGAACATATCGGCGACACTGACATGATGGATTGGTAGCATTACCCCAAATGTGGATGGTGTGATGGGACCATGGCGATGTGATCGGTGAATGAAACAACCCAACCCGACTTGGATGTGGAGTGAAAGTGTCATGTTCAAGAGCGACTTGCTACCAACAAAGTTTCTTCAAGTTTTCTTCCCAATTTTCCCCAATCATTGCTGACTAGTACCTCTTTATTTTTGTCAAGCTTGAGGAGGATAACATATGCTTGTTCTATAATTTTCCCTTCGGGCAAACCCATCACTATGTTTTAACGAGCCTAGCGATAGTGAAACTCGTTCTTGTCTGCTATGGACAAGTTTGTCGCTATTAAGTTTTAACGAGTTTAACGACAAAGATAACTCGGTCCTTTTCAATTTTAGAGAGTCTGAAAACGAACGTAAAGGAAACTCCAAAATTCCTTTTTCGTCATCTAATCCCTTAAGTCCGAAAAAGTATAAAACAATACAGAAGGGATGAATTTTTGATACTTTTAATGAGCCGAAAAAAACAAGCGCTCGATCTTTTTGTGTCATAATCCCTCAGGTCCAAAAAGATTAAAATTTAGAGGAGGGATAGCACTTCCGGTCCCTTTAACGAGCTGGAGAGGCCAATGGCTCGGCAATCTTTTCATATTTTACGAGTCAGTTGAAAAGAGCTTTAAAGGAGACTCGTCTTTTGAGGAACGAGTGATAAAATTGGGTAGCAGTTGATTCCAGGTAAGGTTTGGAATGTTCCAATCACGATAGTGTTATAAGGATGGCTAGTGAGATCACTCTTCGCAGCTGTTCCTCAAAAGGGGTAAACAATCAAATGGAGGTGAATGATCGGTCAATACAGAGTGGACGTGATGATGAGAACACGACCAAGGCTTTTAAAGGCTGAAGTACTACATTCACGATGGTTATTTACTGGGAAATAGTTCATTTTTTAATGAGCTTAAACGCGGGGGAAACGTTTGCTCATGGCTTATGTTTATTTTTTAACGAGCTTGAACTATGCGCTAAAACTGCTCGATGCTTGGGATCCTACCAACCAGGTGTTCCAGATTAGGGGAAAATCCATCCCCTTGACTGTAGTGGACATCTATTTCTTGACTGGCTTGTCGAGGCGGGGTGCCTCCATCTCTTTATCAGGTTCGGCCCGAGGAGGTGAATCTGTGAGAGATTATGTTCGCCAGTATTGCAGAGAGGGATCTCAGCCGAGTAAAGATGGCAAGATCATCATCCGTGATGTCACTGACAGGTCCCTTAGGACTATTCTGTTCACCTTTGGTAGGATGGCTGGTGGTGCGGCTCTTCATGTAGCCAACCGATCTTATATGCAGTATGCCTTGGAATGTCTCCAACCGAAGGTGTTCAACTGGTGCGATGCAGTACTTCTTGTGATGAAAGAATAGTTGATCAAGGTGAAGAGTGGGAGGTTGAAGAACTTTGGTTATGGTTCTATCTTGACCGCCTTTGCCTTGGAAAAGATACTACTGATGCAGCCACAGTATATTGCACTCGATTTACCTTCACCGACTGAACCACGTATGCAGAGATGGGTCGACCATATGTCTAGGCATGCTGGTCAGTCTCAGATTTCTTTTTCTGATACCTTCTTCGGGTGGTTTGATCGTTAGGAGATGGTTTATTCCAAGTATCCATATGCCGGTGTGGACTTCCGGGGTGATCCAGATTTAGTATTGCCGGCTGGCGAACAGTGGGGTGCCATTGGTAAATTCTTTGACCATATCCCTGTTTATCGTTTTTCTTTTATAATGTCCTTGTGCTTTATTCTATCAAGACTTAACCAAACTCATGTGTTCATGCAGATGTTGGTCCCGTTCGGCCAGTAGTACGCCTGAGAGTGCCAGCTGCCGCCCCAGCAGGAGAGGCTGTTGGAAGGGCTATCCTTCGCAACCTCGATGTGGCCGAGACTCTCACAGCATTACAGGAACAGGTTGAGGGCCTCACTCTTGGTATTCCAGATGTGAGGACTGACGAGCTGCCCTTGAGGTTGCAGCGGCATACTACTGGTGTGCCAAGACGATGGACTCGGCTCTTACGCATGATTGCACAGGCTGTGACTTGCTATCACGAGCATCATTAGACTAGGGTGCCCCCTAGCATTTTGAGTTTTTGGTAATTTGACCAATTTTGTCTTGGTTACAGAACATTATGTGTAAACCATAAACAGTTATATATATATTTTTGATTTTCAAAGCTTTATTTTGGTTAAGTTACATGATCCAAACACAAATATTGATGGTATGCTTCTTTTTATAAATGTTGCAAATGTCTATCTAACACATAATTTTCCAATGAGTCAATTAATGTGTTTAAGGTTCTGGAAATATGTTGATATTGAATAAAATCAAATTGTCTTTCCAAAATCTTAACCCTTAGGAACATGCGATAAATAGTTGGATTTCGGACAGAGTAGATACCAGTGAGTTGTAGTATGACGAGTTGTGAGTCTAGCCTGACAATTAGCTGGCGTATACCATGTGTGATGGCATCAGAGAGAAGTTCTATCAACACGCTATATTCAGCGATGTTATTCGTTGATCGACCAATACATACCCCTCTGAAACTTACTAACTCGCCGCTTGGATAAAAAATGGCCCAGGCCGCGAAAGATAGGTTCCGCGAACTACGACTTGATCCGTTGGCATATCCAACACATGACTCCAATAGGTTTGACATCTGCAATAAATGTAAAAAGTGGATTACTTGACCAAAACAAACACTTTTAGCGAAAAAAAAAACATAACAAAAGCATATAGATTACTATACTGAATCACGCATAGTAACGCTTGAGGTACAACCCGTTACAAGGTTGTGCCAGTGGAATTTCGTCATAATCCATTAACTCGTAGGCTCCTTTTGCTAACACTCGCTTAACAATATAGGGGCCCATCCATAAAGACTTGAATTTACCTGCCCCCAATTTATCAGATTCTTGGTCATAAAGCAAGACCAAATCACCTTCTGAGAAGACACGGGGTTTGACATTCTTGTCGAACTGTGCTTTGACTCATTTGTTATGGGCTTCGTTAGCCAAAGCGGCATCATGACAGGTTTCATCCAATTGGATTAGTTCCAAGAAACAAGCCTCCTCTTCTGAAGTTCCAGGGAGAAGGTCAATTGCGAGTTTGAGGGACGAGATTTCACACTGGATTGGTAAGACTGCTTCCAGGCCATATACCAGTTGGAAAGGTGTAAACCCGGTCGCATTCCTTACTGATGTTTGGTAAGCCCACAAGGCTAAGTACAGGATTAGGTGCCAACTTCTTTTGTGAACTCCAATCATCCTTTGCAGCATGCGCTTCAGGACTTTTTTGATTGCTTCAACTTGTTCGTTGGCTTGCGGGTAATATGGAGTAGAGCTATCGTGAGACAACCCTAGTTTGGCAGCTAATTTGACCATCATGTGATTGCGAAAATGTGATCCATGATCTGTGACTATAGCTAGTGGGACGCCAAATCTGGTGACTACATGATTGAAAAAGAAGAGGGAAGTTGTTTCAACAGTATTATCTAATGTAGGCATCGCCTCGACCCATTTGATAAAATAGTCGACTGCGACTATGATATACCCATGCTCCCCGGTCGAGGTGGGGTTACATGTCATGAAATCGATGCCCCATTTGGCGAATGGCCCAACAACAACTATTGGCTGCAGAGGTGTGGGTGGTCTTCTGGTTTTGCTATCGAAAATTTGACAAGCATGGCAACTTCTGACTGCGGTTATGCAATCTTTGAACATTGTTGGCCAGAAGTATCTTGCTCGTAAAATTTTTTGCGTTGTAGCATAACCAGATTGATGCCCCCCACACGCGCCTGAATGGCAATCATTCAGGACTTTTTCGGCCTCCTCATGGGTGAGGCACCTTCTCAGAACCGTATCGATACCACGACGGTAAAGTGTATCACCGATGATCATGTAGTCTTTTGCTTGGTATTGAATATGTTTTTGTTCAAAGCGAGAGGTATTTGGCCTATATTTTTGGGTTTGGAGATAAATGATTATATCCCCATACCACATATTGCTTGAAGATATCATAAACAAATTTTCGTCCACGATTGTTTCTTCGGATGTTTCATCGTTGGACAACGATGGGAGATCACATAATAATTCTGCGAATACCAAAGCTTTCTTTGACTTGGATTTTACAAATTCCAGATCAAACTCTTGTAGAATTGCTATCCATTTTGAATATTTTCCCCCCAGCAACTGTCGCGACAATATATAAGTCATGGGGTTACAATTTGACAGAATGGTAGTTTTTCGAAAGAGGACGTAGTGTCGAAATCTCTGTATCTCTTGAACAGCTGGGAGCGCTAGCTTTTCAACATAAGAATATCTGCTTTCTGTATCATTTAAGTTCTTACTTAAATAATATATAGGATGTTCAATTCCGTTGTCTTCTTGAACTAAAACCATTGCGATGGTTGTATCCGCTGTAGCCAGATACAGGTTAAAGTCTTTTTGATAATCAGGAGCGTACATTAATGATGCTTTCATTAGGGATTATTTTAAAGCATCAAAGGAAGCTTGCGCAACCTGATCCCAGACAAAGGGTACTTCCTTTTTCAAAAGACGCGTATAACCTTTAGCAAGTTCGGCGTAATTTGGAATGAACCTCCTCAGAAAGTTTGATTTCCCTTGGAGTTTCTGAATCTGAAGCAAATTTGAAGGTGGAGGCAAATTTACGATTGCCTGAACCTTACATGGGTCTAGACGAATCCCATCTTTCGAGACTACAAAGCCAAGTAAACAACCAGAATTGACACAAAATACACATTTGTGTGGATTGAGTCGTATCTTATAGTGTCGGCAACGTAGAAATATCACTCTTAAATGCTGCGGATGATCAGTCCGCTTTCGCGAATGAGCCGGAAGGTCGTCGAGGTATGGTTGAATGATGTTTTTGATGTCATGGAAGGCATAATTCATTGCCCTCTGAAATGTTGCCCTTGCGTTCTTTAAACCAAAGGGTAATTTTCGATATGCGAACGTGCCCCATAGACAGATAAATGCAATCTTTGACTGGTCCTGTGGGCGGATATTTATTTGATTATACCCGGAGAATCCATCCATGAATGAAAAGATTTCACATCCGGCACATTCATCAATTATCTGGTCGATGAAGGGAGTAGGGTAGTTGTCCTTTGGACAAGCTTGATTTACATCCCTATAATCAATGCACACTCTAATTGTTCCTTGTTTTTTCATAACAGGGACAATATTCGATACCCAATCGGTCAAAGGAACCGGGTAAATGAAACCAGCATGGAGAAGTTTTTCAACTTCTGCCTTAATGGCTTTCTTGGGGTGCACCTGTCGTAGCCGTTGTCGTACTGGTTTGACATCTTGATACATCTTGATTTCGTGTTCAACGATACTCGAGTCAATGCCTGGCATTTCACTATATGACCAAGCAAAGACATCTCTGAATTCGCGAAAAAGGGCGTTATATATTTCCAGTTCTGAAGGAGAACAACATTTGCCAACATAAATATTCTCTACAACATCTGTTTTGGTTGAGATATTTATGGCGATAGTCTCTTCAATGTTGGACAAGTTTCGCTCGGAATCCACCATGTTTACAGTATTTGATAGGAAATCAAAAACTGAAGGATGATAAAGGTCATCAGGAGTATTTTCTTCACAATCCGGAAGAAGGGAACGATGGTGGTAATCATCTCATGGCGCCCCTTCAACTACCATTGATTGAACAATTCCTTCGTCAGTGACATGTACTCGCGACCAAGGATCTGAAGGGGTACCATATTCTTCAGACCTATCTATCCAAACGCTTGATGAGCGTTGATTTGGGTTTGCCTCCCATGCTAGGAACATTGATTTCTACAATATTTCTGTTGGGCTTGGAGGCAAAACCTGCGCATGATCCATGTCGATATCGTTTTCTGAGATCTTTTTAGAAGATATCATATTGCAGGTTCCTACCGACGCTACTTCCGCCAAATTGATTGGAGGTGGAAGGGCGAAAGTTCCCATTAATATAGGATCTTTTAGTAAGCCTACTCCGATATTTTGAAGTGAATGGGGGCTTCCATGGATCATTGGAATGCTTCCCATAACTTGAGAACCATTGGGGAGGAAGTTTTTTTGATCGATGATTGTAATCCCTCCTTGAAAGGGAAATGAAATCTTCCTAAAATAGGTCGACACAACAGCAGCCATGGCATATATCCATGGTCTTCCCAGTAGGATGTTGTAATCGAGATTTCCGTCGATTACCTCAACATCTATTTCTACTATTTTCCCTCCTAGTTCAACCTTCAAGTTACTTAGAATACCATATGGGGTATACGTTCGTCCGTCAAATGCTTTTAATGTCGTCAAAGATTGCGACAAGGTTGGAGATCCTAAAGTTTTCCAGCAACTCATCGACATAATACATGTAGATGCCCCCTCATCAATAATTGTTCGATGAACAGTTTTGTTGAGGGCTTTCACTTGAACGAGGAAAGCTAGTTGAGCTGGTAACTGAGGATCGTATCCTTTATGATCGAAGGATACAAGATTGGAATCCTTTGGGTCTATCCCACCAATGGTTGATAATAAAGCCTGCTTTTGGGATGGGCAATTTTGTAGTACCTCAAGAGTCAACATAGCGGATGGCGATTGGGCCAAATCTTCCACTATATTATAATGCTGTGCCACTCTAGCGCGGGGATTAAACATCGACTTGTGTACTACTCCCTTTGGTGGTTTTATTGTCAACTCGGGAATGATGGGTGGCGCAACTTCTGTCGAAGTTGTTGTCGAACTACTAGGTTGATCTTTATCCTTGTTGTTCGACAACTGTGGATTCCCATAATCTTTGTTTCTTGTCGATATCAAAGCATCATTTTGCTGTTTGGAAACTGACAACATTAGAACTTGAGACGGGGAAGCATTTCCACTATCAACTAGATTTGTCCCTGGATTTGGAAATGGATCAGTTAACACTGCCGAGGTTTTTGAATTCTTGAAGAATTTTTTAAGCTCAGCTCTGTGTGGACAATCTGCGGTCCAATGATCCTCATCGCATATAAAGCATGGATTTTTTGGTTTCCTATTTCCAGGAGGGTTTGAAGAAGATTTTTCAGGTGATGATTCTCCCTATTTCTTCTTCTTCCCTTTGCCTTTCTTCTTGCCCCCTGGTTGCTTGGTTTCTTTGCCTTTATTTGTCAATACGGCATTTACTTCCGAGGCAAGAAGTTCCTCATTTGCATTTTGACTGGAAATCTTACGGGCCTTTTTAGATGTAGCCTTTGTTGATTTCGTGTCTGTTGCGCCAATCACGCCATCATTGGCATGAGAGTCATTGTTTGATTTAGGAGGAGGAGGAACTGAGAATTCTGGTCCAGGAGTGTCAGGTATTTTATCGTAGAGCGTGCCGGACTGAGTGTAAATCAAATCCAAATATTGTGCACGAGCGATAACCTGCTCTTCGGTGACGACCTCCCCTTTTGCCACATATTCCGTGATGGAAGGCAGTAATGACTTGATAAACCATTCAGCTAATCGCTGATCGGGAACATACGTTTTCACCATTCTACGACGACGTCGCCACTCATGTATATGATCAGATATGTGAGTGGCCGTCATTTGTTTGAAGTTTGTAAGAAGTTCCGTTCCCGTTTCGTACCTTATCGGTAACTGAAAATGGGTTAAAAAGGTTGTGGCTAGGGTACTGAAGTTGTCGAATGAAGCTCTAGGCAATTCGATATACCATTTTGCTGCCGAACCAGTTAACTTCCTCTGAAAAAGGCGAAGCCTAATCGAATCATCGTTTAGGGTGTTTGATGAACACCACAGATGAAAGGTCATCACATGATTCGATGGATCTTCACCCGGATTTCCATTAAATTTAGAAATATCTGCTGGAAGTTTATGTGGAATCGCTGGCCACCAAGGGGCATAAGCGATTGGATCGTTTGTTAACCGATTTAAATCAGGTAACTCTAAAGTTGCCACGAAGGGTAACTATTGATTCAGGTTAGGTGAAGCATACCCAGGATAAGATGGGATTGCCTGAGGAGTTGGTCTTTGCATACCAGCATAATGCATTTGATGCTGGTAACTTTGGTAAGGTTGGTGGGCATGACCATTGTAAAATGGTTGATTTTGACCATTTTGAATACACAGTTGCCCACTCTTCGCAAATATTTGTTGCTCAGAACCTTGGTATACTTGTTGGAACTGCGGTTGTTGGTATTGCACTAGCCATGGTTGTGAAGCCATGTGTTGTTGCCCGATACTAACTGTTTGACCAAGATGAGGGGTGAATGTACCCGTTTGAACCTGTGTCATTCCACCAATCGGCGATTGTGGTTGGGTTGCAAGGTCAAGGGGCTGTTGCATTACAACCTGAGAAACTTGAGGTTGGCATACAACAGGCAGCGCTTGAACTTGCGACACCGTCACAATAGCTGGCGTAGTTGGTATACTTGACATAGGTAAGCATTGTTGCATCGAATATACAACTCTTGGTTGTTGAGGTAGTATTGGTACCCAACCACTTGAAGTAATTCCAGCATAACCTGAATTTTTTTGTGAACTCCCGTATGGCTATCCTCCTAGAGGGGATAATGAAAGGGCATACTGCCCCCCATACGGTGGTAATCCGGTACTTAAAGGAATGGTTTGCCCATGAGGGCCGGACTGCCCAAATTGACCTCCAAATGGATCAATTTGCTGAAACTCAACATAAGAGTTTCCGGATATTATTCCGGATGAACAAACAGGAACAGCCCATACTGTCGAAATGGCCCCTGAGTGGGCTCCTTCTAGCGATTGAGAGCTAGTTGTGACAGATGGTATACCAGCGAGCATTGTTGGAGTGATAGCAGGGAGTTCTGCCGTCGCTGTGTCAGATGACACAGTCCTAGATGTTGACGGTTGTTCAGACATTTCTAGTCTATCCAAAAGATTACCTAGCATTTCTACAGGAGCTTCCGCTGGCGGTAGACTAACTTCTGATGAAGAAGGATACAGAGTGATCCCGACTCCAAATTGCGATGGAGTACTAGATGGAGGATCTTCTACAATCTCTTCTATAGCAATCAGACCAGGTGGAAGGGGAAGACCGTCAGGTCCGTAGAATATTTCTGGTGCCGAAGAAGGTATGGAATCTGCAACGACAAATGTTTGGGGAGCAACACTCTCTGAACCGGTTGTAGATGGAACTGGTTCAGTGACACAAGTGTTTACCCTCAGACTAGGATCAGTACCACTGTCCTTCTGTGGCTGCTGAACTTCTTCTGTAAAGGCAAGGATACCAGAAATGTTTGGAGTAACCGGAATCTCTGATGTTGTTGGAACACTTGTTCTAACTTTAACAGGAGATTTGGAACCGGTTAAACGAGTTCGCTTTGTCCGTACTAGCTTCGATTCCGGAGACAAAGATAGTTGACTTGTAAGCCTCCACGAATGACGGGGTTTCAATTGACTTTCTTCCACGATTGCAAATTACTCGATCAACTAAAAATAAAGGGGAAGTATGTTTCCGAATTAGATGAATTTTAGACGCTTTGACACAACTTGTTTTTTCAATTTTTAAGAGTCGAGAAAAAACAAAAGATGACTCTAGTCGCCTTCGATTTTTAATGAGCTTGAAGTGACAAGTGCTCAGATGGACCTTTTCCGTTAAGGAGTCTAAAAAGGAACGAAAGGGACTGCTATGGAAATCTAGGTAGAGGGATTACCAAACCAATTGCAAAACTGCAGAATACCTTTTACGATACGGCAGTCAATCTTCCCGAATGCTGTGTTCAGTGCATTGCGATCGATAGGGCGGCAGACACGGCTTTCTATGGATAATGGATTAAGCCTATTTTGGTCTCCCAAAATATACTCGACGGTACGTGGGAGCACAAGTCTATATTGGCACTTATTGTCTCAAAGTGGAGGAATCACCCAACCATCAGTGAGAACAACAGTGACCAGGCTTTACGACGCCGGAATACATCTCTAGCCTAGACTTCTAAATGTTGTGCGTTAGGTTCCAAATTGTTGTTAGATTCATTGAATTTATTTTATAGTTGATCTTGTTTATGAAGTTTGCCTCTCAGGTTCACCGCGAGATGTAGATGTGTAATTCCTAAAATGCAATCTAAGATGATAAACAATCTTTTATCTTCTTTGTGCAATGAAAATCTTAGCTACTAAGGAAAGAGAGACAGTATTCTTTCAAAAAGAGAAAAAAGCACACTTTAAATGCACTTTCCTAAATCAAACCAATCAAACAGTCTAAATGCAAATGCACATGCATGTATTTGTTTTCATCTTTCTTAGTATGTGAATGAGAAAGAAAGCTAATGCACAAATCGGAATTACTTTTCAAGCAACAATTATCAACAAGTTTCTTTTCGAAATCAAAAAATGGAGACAATCACAACACTTTACGATTTGGAAATGAATACTTGCTTTCAACACTAGAAAAATTACAAATTCAGACCAAATACAATAGTAACAGGATAATCGACTATTGTACAGCAATCAAACTCTTTCCTATGCCTGAAAACGACACTTGCAACGCTTTCAAATCAAAGGACGAAAGTACGATTACGTTACTTTTGCAAAGGAGAACTGAAAATGACTCAAAAAACACACAAAAACATTTATAGTTCTTTTGTACAAAGGAGGCAGAATAACAACAAGGAAAAGGGGTTTCAAACAGAGATATACTGATCACAGGCAACAAAATTCATGAATAGAACTGGAAAGAATGAATCACAGAAACCAAAACTGAACAATGCCTAGTTTGATCAGCGCACCTGTAACATAGGGAATTTGAAATGCAGCGCACCTACTACACTCGGGAAGTGCGCTGAATTTCAGATTCACAGAACAGTACCTGCGATGGGTCAGAGATGAGACTTTGCTTGGGTTCCGGGTCACAGTTTGCAGTTCAGTTCATGGGTTTTGGCCGAGCAAATGGTAATCAGTAATGCAACAATCAGGGGTAGATCTAAGGAGGATCTAAGAGCTATCACAAAGGGCAATCAGAGAGTTTGTAAATCAGTTGTTTAATTTATAAACAAATCCTGGAGATTGATTGAAGCGGCATTTATCTACTATGCAAATGCAGTTCGAAAGCTACCTGGCTTGACTTCAGGCTCCGTCTGTAAGTTTATAAAATAGATAACAAGGAAGAAAAACAAACAAACTAATTCGTCCCCAGTGGATTCGCCATTTTGTTACAGGGAAAAGTGTCTACATAGAACTGCTTATCCCACTAAGGTGTGATAGCTACCTTAGAAACAAACAAAGTAAAGCTACTTTCATTTTTCCTTTATGAAGTATAGATGAGAGAAGAACAAAGAAGACCAACCTCTGTCTTGCGCTAATCTCCTGGTTCGATTCCTCTCTCTCTTGATAGTCTTTCACTACTTGTTCCCTTGCACACCCAGCTTCACAGAGTACCTATAAGATCACAGTAACATAGCACTATACAAGAACATAGATCTATAATCATAAACAATCTAGGATCAGATGTAAATTGACCATACAAATGCAGCAAACATAAATGAAACAAGAGTATGGAGGAAAACTTGAATAGCTTTTATTGATAAACAAGAAAGAGCCAAGGGAGTTACAACCAGTTGTTCTGACCCAGCATCATACTCTTAGCAAGGAAGCCCCTCTTCACCTCATACAAAGCTTAGATCACCCAACAATCTGATGTTGTCTCAAGAAACCAACAGCAATTCCTTACAATATGCAAAATTCCAGCCTCTGGATCTCTGGGATGAGGGATCCATATATAGATATCTGTAAGGGAGATGAGTCAGCTTGTGATTTGATTAGTGTCTTCCCTTGATAGTTCTTGCTTCCACCTGGAGATTGATGATCTCTTACTCATCCTTGGTCGAATTCAGAGAGGCAAGTGTCACAGGAGAAGTTTCTGGAAGTTTCCATGCCTCTCCACCTTGCGGAATGACACTGCCATTTGTCACTTCTTGCCCATCGCACCCCATAGAAGGGCTTTTTGAAATGCAACGCACCCACACAGTGTGTTTAGGTGAGATGCAACACACTTTTCCTATGGAGCAGCTAAAATGATCCTGTTTTGACCAGTTCTGAGCAGTTTTTCATGGAGAACTTCTGGGAGAAGCTGTAATCAGTTGACCTTGTTCCTTTAGGGGTTAGAACAACACCTTTAGGGACTTAGGAGCCCTTGGTTTATGGACATTTCATGCTTGGGGTTGTAGTGCCGAAAAATGTCTATAACACTACTGAAGTTGGCCGTACCATTAATCTCATAACGTCGAATCACATGGAAATGACTGCTCGCACATGAACGCTGACACCTGCACTCCACTTTGAAAAGTGGCCGAAATATGAAATGATCAAATGGGAAATCTGAATGCACCATCAGATTTGTGGCATCGAATAGGGTAAAATCGACTGTCAAATTTCTAAATTCTGAGAAAATAAAAATCTAGGGCTTAAGGAATCTTTTAGATTCCCCCTAGATTCCTCAAAGATTCCCTCCTCCAAGTCATCTGCAAATCTGTTGCTCAAATCAAAATTCTGACTGCGCCATTAGGTTCGTGTCGCTGAGAGGTGTAAGATCGACATAAAATGTGTCCAATTTGGACACTGGAAAAATTTCGCCCTCCTTAGAATTTGGCTTAATCATGGTTCTACTTGTGCTTTTCCCAGGTTCATGGTTCCACCTGCAAATAAAAAAATAGTATATCTCGATCCGCATGCATTCTCCTCTGCTCCTTCATGCCTAGTGCACTGAACAAATGATAGTTTTTATATGTAAAATGTTGGGCAGATAAAACAAGAACTGAGCCCGTGGCTCATTGGCAACGGAGAGGTCGAGAAGGCGGAGGTGACTAGGTGGGAGGTCGGAGGTTCCAACCCTGCCTCCGGAAAAATTACACACAATAGTTATATATTTTTTATTAAAAAAGCACGTTTGTTTTAATACGAAACCATTTGAGTGGATTGGTTACGATTTGATATGGCGTAGTAGTGTATTAAATAGGTGCATTGATGTAACTATTTAAATGCGTGTTTTGGTTTAGTGCATTGGTTGGTGATATTATCACGCCACCTAGTGGGGGCTGGCCCACATGGGCCAGGTGCATTCAATCCCCATCAGCCTCACATTAATTAACGGGCATATGAACGGTAATGTGGTTGGGGTGTGGGCCGAGTCAACCGGAGGTGGCCCGCCCACCCCTTTTAATATTGATCATATGTGATGTGCAGTGGAGTTGGGGCTGGCAGGGTTCATGGCTTGTCGGCCATTTTGACATTAAAATTTTGTTTTTTGATTGTTTTGGGTCCAATGGGGTGGTGGGGGTCATGGCCCTCCACCTATATATATATATATATATATATATATATATATGTTTTTATAAAAAACAACACTTTTTTTTTCAATTTTGTTTGATATAAGGGATATTAGATAAATTAACAATCCAACAAATTCGCCCGCTTTTGGGAGCTACGTTTCATGCCCCAGGGTCGGTCAAATTGTAGGACACTTAAACCTGGCCCATAGTCCAACTTTGACCAAAAATTTGACTGGTCCATTCTCCCTCATACGAGCTCAGATTTGAGTGTCACTCACACTATTGGAATCAGGGCAACGAGCACTTCGATTTGGTGCTGGTTTGGAGCAATTTTTCCACCTTGAATTTTGCCCTTTTCTGAGTCCTCTAGGACTTCTACTTATGTTTGGAGCTACCTGGATCAATCCTCCCCACTGAGGAGCTTTTGGTCCTCCAAAAGCATGAAAAATAATTTGCAACTTCTCTGTACCTTGTCTGCATCATAAGCATCCTGAAAAGGTCTCACTTCCATCTCCTTCACCTTTGTTCTTCGGAGCCTTAAGCGATGAGCCGACACCTGCAACCTTTGCAACCTGTAGTACATTGTTTTTGCAAATTACATGCTTGACTTTCATGACCAACTAATGACCCAAGCATCCCATACTTGCCACGAGTTTATAACACATACTCGGTGGTCAAGTTTACATCAAAATGGAAACAATACCCTAGCTACGAAAACAAGGCCAACATATCATTGTTGCTTCAACAAGTGATGGAAAACACATCATCACTGCAACACATGATTTAAAACAATAAGGCCAAACACTATTCTCGCTTTGACAAGTGATGGAAACACATCATCACTTTCACAGTTTATCATGCAACTCAAAATAAGACCAGACATCATTGTTGCTTAACAAGTGATGGAAACACGTCATCACTTTCACATTTTTAAATGTAACAAATGATTTACAAAAGCACGACCATGACAAGCTAACATATCTAGAAACCATTTTTCACTTATCGATGTGAATGGGTCATCCCCTTGTGGTGGTTTTTCTTGTCAAACAACCAATTCATCTGTTTCATGCATCGACACTTTGTCTTTAAGGTGTTTCTCTGGATGGAGCCTCAAAAAAGTGGCTCTTTGATGGCCACCTCTGTTGCAATAACTACAATACATCTTCTTCCTACAGATCTGCTTAACATGTTTGTTTACCTGTTGTTGAGAGGGTCTTTCATGCCTCATCCTTTTGTGTGCTGCTATTCTTTTCCAACACTTAGAAAATGTATGGTTATGTAATCCACAAAAGGTACATGTTTTTTGAAGCCATGTTCTACGTTCATCATTAACAACATGATTATAATAGAAATGAACATTTGAATATCAAGACTGTTTATACCTTTCCTTGCTACCTCTGGTGTCACTATGGCGATGAGAGCTTGCCTCAACCCTTTCCCTATAATGGCCACTGCCATGGGATGATGGTGATGTGTTCTCATCATTCTCTTTCCTTGACGATTTCGACAATATCTTAGAAGAATCTGACACCTTCGAGAATTCTCCTTCGGTGTATCCCAAGCCTGCAAATTGAGGTCTCTGCACAACCTCCAATGGTTGAGTTATGCCTTGGTTATTAACACCAAGTTCTTTTTCCTCCTTGTACCTCATCCTGGTAAGGAGCCTCATGTTTGTCCCTGTAATTGGTATCTCCACATCTCCAACAGAAATCATACTATGTGAAGACAAAATTGAAAGGAAATCAACATCTTTTACCTCCACTATCGAGTTGGAAAGAACTGATGAGGGTTGCTCATCATCTATTGTTGGTGGTTTATTGTCTGTCTTGGCGGATTCCCCAACTTCTTTCCTAACATACCCAAGTCCTGCTTGATGGGGTAATTCTTCTACTTTGATGGGGTTGACAATGCCTTGGCCATTAGTGCCCAAGCCTTTTCCTTCATACCCCATTTTCCTCAATAGTTTGGAGCCAATTCCTATGGTATGATTTTCAAAAACAGCTAAATCATCATCAGGATACATACATGAATTCAGAGAATTACTTTTTACCTCACATGGGTCACGCTACAGCTTTTCTAAGGCCTCATCCTTAGCTTGTAGATGTCATAGCAAACTATGTTTCTCCTCTTTCTCTTCTTGTAGACGCATCTTCAATTCAGCGTTATCTATTTGAAGATTCTAGTTTTTGTGCTTTAGTTCTTCCAGGACCTCTTCCATGGCTTGCAACTGAAGCTTTAATGGCTCCTTTTCCTCTATCTCTTTTTGTAGAGCTTCATTCATTATTTCCACCCTTTGGGAAATTTTGAGCATGGTCTCATACATCGCCTTTTCATCCTCTGTCACTGCACGTTCCATTGTTCACGCATGTAATTCACATCCATGCAAAGACCACTCTGATACCAAACTTGATCCGAGTTGACTCAACTCCTGGATTTAACCAATATATTTTGCTTACGTGATGTGAGTAGAATTGCATTTAAAATAGCATAAAGGAGCATAAATGTATGTTGTAAAGAAGAAGGAACATGACAAAAATCAGCAACATAAAACATAAGATGTTGATAATAGAGTTCGTCCAGGAGGGACTGCGTCTCTAGGCCCCAGTGTCAAGATGGTGTAGGCCGCTGCATTAAGTGTTGTTAATAGTGATGATGTACATAGTTCGTGACGTCGCTATCATACAAGGAAAGTGCCCTCACGCAGGAGTGGCTCCAAGAGATGTTCCACTGCAGGAACTCTCATTCAAAAAGGACTCCTATCAGTATGACCTCAACTCATGCGTGATGATAATGAGCATCCCGCCAACATGGCATAAAAGTGATCTCAATGCAAACGTACATGGTGACACATGAGTATCCCATCAACATAACAACAAAGGGATCTCAAACAAAACATGACAAATCATGACAACAAGTATATCCCACAGATGATTCTGCATCACATCAAGCAGGAATCATGAAACAAGTAAGAAAACAAGATCCCACATCAAACATCAAATAGGGATCTGTGCAGCACAATGCATCTCATAGAAAAAAGAAGTACATGAACACACTTCATATACCTCACATCTTGGGGCCATCTGAAGAAAAGGATGTCAAACTGTTGAAGCTGGCCATACCATCAATCTTGTGACGTCCAATCGCATGGAAATGATTTCTCGCAGATGAATGCTAACACCTGCACTCCACTTTGAAAAGTGGCTGAAATATGAAATGATCAAATGGGAAATATGAATGCACCATCAGATTTGTGGCATCGAATAGGGTAAAATCGACTGTCAAATTTCTAAATTCTGAGAAAATGAAAATCTGGGGCTTAAGGAATCATTTGGATTCCCCTAGATACCTCAAAGATTCCCTCCTTCGATTCATTTATAAATTTTCTACTTAGATCAAAATTATGACTATGCCATTAGGTTCGTGTTGCTGAGAGGTGTAAGATTGACATAAAATGTGTCCAATTTGGACACTAGCAAAATTTTGCCCTCCTGAGAATTTGGTTTAATCATGGTTCTACCTGTGCTTTTCCCAGGTTCATGGTTCCACCTGCAAATAAACAAATAATATATCTCGATTTGCATGCATGCTCCTCCACTCCTCCATGCCTGGCACACTGAGGAAATGATAGGTTTTATATGTAAAATGTTGGGCCGAAAAAATAAGAACTGAGCCCGTGGCTCATTGGCAGTGGAGAGGTCGAGAAGGCAGAGGTGACTAGGTGGGAGGTCGGAGGTTCCAACCCCACCTCTACCAAAATTACACATAGTAGTTATATATTTTTTATTAAAAAGGCACATTTGTTTTAATACGGAACCATTTGAGTGGATTGGTTACGATTTGATATGGCGTAGTAGTGTATTAAATAGGTGCATTGATGTAACCGTTTAAATGCACATTTTGGTTTAGTGTGTGGGTTGGTGGTATTATTGGGTCGCCCGATGGGGCCCAACCCATGTGGGCTGGGCGGGTTCAATCCCCATCGGCCTCGCAATAATTAATGGGCATATGAACGGTAATGTGGTTGGGGTGTGGGCCGGGTCAACTAGAGGTGGCCCACCCACCCCTTTTAATATTGATCATATGTGATGTGTGGTGGAGTTGGGGCCGATGAGGTTCATGGCCTGTTGGCCATTTTAACATCAAAATTTTGTTTTTGGATTGTTTTGGGTCTGATGGGGTGGTGAGGGTCATGTCCCGCCACCTAACTATATATATATATATATATATATATATATATATATATATCTATATATATAATATATATATATATATATATATATATATATATATATATATATATATATATATATTTTAAAACCAACACTTTTTTTTTCAATTTTGTCCAATATAAGGGATATTAGACAAATTAACGATCCAACAAATTTGCCTCCTTTTGGGAGCTAGGTTTCATGCCCCGGGGTCGGTCAAATTGTAGGACACTTAAACTTGCCCCATAGTCCAACTTTGACCAAAACTTTGACTGGCTCATTCTCCCTCATACGAGCTTGAATTTGAGTGTCGTTCACATCGTTGGAATCACGACAACGAGCACTTCGATCTGGTGCTGGTTTGGGAGCAATCTGGCCACCTGGAATTTTTCCCCTTTCTGAGTCCTCTAGGACTTCTACCTATGTCTAGAGCCACTTGGATTAGAAAGAGACACACTTGCATAGTGCGATGTAGTGTTAGGGAGAGTACGAATAGTAGAAAAGAAGATACCCACAATCTTGGATCGAGAGCACACAACAAATAGGAATCAAAGGAATGGAGTGTGCACCATAGTTGAGGGGAGTTTATAGAGGAGGAAACAAGGAGTGCAATATGCACAAAGGGAGAGAACTTTGTCTCATGAAAGTGTGCACAAATGCATAGCAAGGAGAAAAATATTGTTGTGGTACTGAATAAAAGAAGACATTACCTCAAGTGAAGGAATTTAAGGACCTAAAATTCCCCAATTTGGGTGGAGGCTTAACTCCCTTTGGATTATTAATACTTATAGAGTGGTTTTCTTAGGGTGTTTTAAAGTTAGACTATTGGTTACAATGTTCTAGTGTTCTCTGGATTCCCCAGTTTAGGGTAAAGGAAATGGGTTATTAAGGTAGTTGGTTGTTGAGTGGAGATAGATAGATCTTTGGAATCCCAATGGTGTTGATTGTGTGAGCGTTTTTCCTTTGAGCACAATTCCTGAAGCCCTAAAATATGGCATGGGGTGATTGGTTGCAAGAAATGTTGTTGTGCATGCCAATCTAAAGTTAGGTGGAGAGTTGAAGTCTAAATGTTAGTTTCTATACTTCTCTTATAAGTTAAGTGCTTACTTATATTATCTTGCATTTGAATATTGTGTACAAGACTAGTGTGCTGCTAAAATTCTCATGCTATTACCGAGGAATGTCATTTCTTGCATGAATGTGGAATGTTATTTCCTATAGGATTTTGGAAAGGTTTATTACCTATATTAATAATATGGAATGATGATTTCCAGAGTGATTTCTAAAGAATGGTTTAATTCCTATGCAAATGTGTTGTAGCTACTACAGCCCCTCTCCAATTTTTTATTATATTTTAATTTTGGAGACTCCTTTTGGTCTTGTGAATTGTTGTCTTGGGTTACCTAAGACATGCTTGGTCTTATTTTTATAAGTAGAAAGTTATCTTCCAGTGATCACAAGTGTTGCAACTACTTGGTCTTGTATGTTTAGCTTCTAGCTCCCAGTTGCACACTTAAGTTGAGAGTCACTCCTTGCCAATCCCAACTACACACTACTTGTTAGCAGGGATTGCACAATGTCTTGATTGGAGAAACTATGCTATCCTCTCTGACAAAGAACCATGCAGTGTCTTAATATAAGCAAATGCATTGCCTCATGTGTTAGTTGAATGCACAGTTCCTTAAGCCAGTGAATTGTGGAGTCCCAAGAGCCATTCAACTATGCAGTCACTATGGATAGACATTGTGCTTTATTTGTGGATAGCTACTGCATAACACTTGTTGATAGTGTGCCATTATTTCTATAGTTCACTTGGTCACAAGTGTTGATTAACGAACCTTAGCTCCTAAATTTTTGACACGCAGTCGCAAACTGTAACCCTAAATCTATGAGTGCTCATCTATATAACAAGCCATAAAGAGCTCATTCTCACACTCATCTTTGGAGCTTTATGTATTCTTGAGCACGAGGAGATTTTGCATGCATGTGTGTTTCTTTATCAGGTAGCTTTCGTAACTGTTGCTTTTTTTCTTTTACTGTCAATTTTGTCATTCTTACTTTTGCAAGTGTCTTTTTACCTTGATTTTTGCATAAGTGTTACTTTTTCTATATTTAGCCATTGAATGTGTTGTTTTCCTCTTGCATGTCGGTTTTCTAGTGTCATTTCACATTTTAAGTCCTTTTGCATTCTTTTAATCATGATAGTTCAAGCTATTTGTGCATGTTATCTTCTCGCAATTCCTATTTCTTATTGTTTATCCATACATAGCTTATTTCAACTTGATCTGCCTGTTCATCACTGTAACTACAGATCATGTAAGCCTTGTCCTCCAATGATCCAAAATGTACACTGTCTAAGGCCTCTTTCTCTCTCTCTCAAACTGCACATTACACAATTCTTGTCATCAATGTTGCCTCTATTTCCTTTTGTGATTGCACACTATGTAATCCCCAACTTCTGGTGTGCACTATGTAGTTCAATTTGGTAGTATGCCAATCCTTTTCCAATGTGCTCGAGAATTGCACATTTAATAATAGAGTTTAGGCTTTTGTGATCCATATCAATTTAGAGAGAGATTCTTCGGCGAAAATCACATGGAAAATCATTTGTCGATGCGTTTCGAACCAACAAATGTGGTTCATCATCAGGACAAGTTGAAGAAACAGATCAAGCTGAGCGAGTTAAATAGGCAGAGCAGAGACTCCTGAGCAGAGTGAGCGAGTTAAATTGCACATTTAGTTACCCTCTCTCTCTCAGCAACTGCATAATGCACATTCATAAGCATGAGACTATCAATTCTACCTCTCAAGCTTGCATGGTCTTCTCTCTCAATTGCGTAGTGCGCACTTCTAGTGACAAGTCAAGTCACTCTTGCCTAGACACTATCTCTTGTGCTCAAGGCTTGTGAAATCATTCCTGCCAGTGACCAATTTGTGAGTTTGATAACTTGATAGATTAGGAGATTATATGAGGCACTGACTCTTTAGCACCATGAGTTCATTTGCAGGTGTTTCTAACTAGGAGTCTATCAGTCTCACATCTTCTACATACACTATGCCTCGCATTACAAGACAAGCACCATCCAAAGAGGTCACTGAAACTAGCAGTGAAGGTCTTGGAGAGAGTTCCAACTCAATACCACCTATCTTAGAAGACACCAAGTTCTTTCTGGAGAAGGCCACTACTATCTCGTGGCTCCACTTAAGATGTATTCAACAACAAAGAGTTCTCATATGACCTTGAAGGTAGGGAAATCTACATCAATGTGAAGAGATCTAGATTCCATAAATTTTTTTACGGATACCCAATGCTACCATGTGTAGAAGCAGTCATATGGATTTTTCAGGGTCTAGACACCAAGAACATGTTTCTTTGCAGTGTAATCGGGTAGTAGATTACATCATACTAACCACATGATCTACACTCCTATTACAAGCTCTCAAGGCACAAGTTTATCTTATCTCTCAATATTATGCATCTTAGGCTTATCTGAATACTAGGGATGTAATTAGGTCATGGTGGCAAGAGCTAGCCAAGTTTTTCCATAAGCCAAAGGATACTTATAGGATCAAATAATTGAGAAAGGTTTACCAGTACCTCATGGAAATGTGCTTCCATCTGTACAAATATGAAAACATTGAGTTTTTTTATAAAGGATGGATCTACATGCTTTACTCACTAGTCAGAGATGGGAATATATTTAATTGGGTATGGGTATTTTTCCAATAGCTATAGGTCAATGTAAAAAAGGCAAAGAAAGATGCAGAAAAGGGGCGAATACAATTCTTCATGTCTATATACCCGCTCAATGGAATCTATGAAAGGAACAAGTTTCTAGGTCTAGAATGGAATTGGTCTCAATAGTCTCCCTTTGTAAACATATAATACAAGAGAATGTTAGAATTCATTTATAGAGGGGTTTAAGATAAATTAGATGAGCACTTGTTTGTTATCCTCTATCAGATGATTTTTAAAGAAGAGGCACTATGCATGACAAATCAATCTAAAGAAGTAGTTAGTGAAGTTGTATATTGGTTCGCTTCTTCCCATGGAACTCACATTAGAGTTTTTAGTTTCCAAATGTCACCACATATTTTACCAAAGTACGTGAATGATAAGGTGGTCATGCAGGAAATCAAATATAAGCTTTGTTCAGGGCTATCACAATTATTGTAGAAAAAAAAAAGGCATCTTGAGCTCTTCTTTAGTTGTGGACAGAGTATTATGAGTTGAAGAGCCTTAAGGCAGCAAAAGTAGAAGTTGAAGAACTTACTAGCCTCATATTTGGTGAAATACGTTTCCACGTATATGACCCTAGGGGAGTTGCAAACAACATTGTACAAAGTTGCACTTTACCTAGCATTATGTTTCATATCTTTGGACGATGAGGAGAATATGGAGAATTGGTATAATGATTCCAGAATAATGAGGCCCAGAGGTGAGGCTGGTCCTTCGAATACTATTCATATACAATACATTTCTCAATAAGGGACTAAATAGGAAGTGTCTAGACAAGATAGTGCAATCAATCCAAAGAGGAATTTTGTGAATGATCAAGAAGAAAATAAAGGAGGAAAAAGTATGACGAGGATATACAAGCCCAATAGATTAATGATGAATAAGAGGAGGATGATGAAGAAGAAGACATCTTGCCAATTTCATAAAAAACTAGCTATCAGTCTCCACCTCCTCTTATCAGTGGCCACCTCCCATTTAGTGAGATGGGATTAGTTCCTTCGCCAGCTGATAGGTTCATGGACATGTCAAACTTTAACATCATCAAATGAAGAGCATAATAATGTAGGAGAGAAGAAGGTATTTTCTGAATGACCCTTATCACCTTGTTTCTATCAATATAGAAAGGGTGATTATGCCTAGTTGTTGGCATTATGATGCATGTGTTGTCCTTGATGGAAACTCACTTTTAAAAAAACAAGTATATGGTAACTAGATGAATCTACAGGTCAGATTAGAGGTTATAGAATGATGGTCAAAGGTTTACATCTTAGAATCAGAATCTTGATACAGGAAATTGTTGTTATGATGAATTAGGTGTTGTCCTTGATAACAACCTACCTAATGAGTTGTCCTTGATGACAACCTATTTGATGAATGGAAAACTTGATAAAGGTATAAATGAGATGTGACAGAATGCATGGAAGTTGTGTTTACAAATGTGACAAAATGCAGGGCAGTTCAGAGGAATCAGTTCAGAAGTGATGTATGATGAAAACTCACATTGTAACAGGTCAATTCAGAGGTAACAGAGTAATGGCACATAAGAACAGGATGAGGGGACAATGGATTACAGATCAAAATCAAGAAATTGAGGAAATACAATGTTTTAAGTTGTATACATTGTTTAACCTAGTCCAAGTAGCATATACACGTGGGTACAAAAAATAAAAGGAGCGTATACGTATGCATGTAGTTTTACAGAAGGAAAAGCGTGTATGGGATGGAAAATTAAGGTTAAAGAATACCAAGGGTCCATACCATGGTATTAGCCCACAATATTGAGTGGAATAATGGTTACTTGATCCCGTCTAAGAATACCATAGGTTCTAAGTGTTGTTTTGGTGCATGGTATTGACAAAGGCTCTAAGGATATAAGGAGGAGAAGATGAAAGGGCTAAGTGTGCAAGTGATGCAAATCTTATGAATAGTTTGATCAAAAGAAAATATGCATGTTATGGGTTATTGATGCCTTGCTTGATCTTAACTAATTATGCACCTCAGTGCTTGATGATGGATGAGATCTAATAGACCTGAAATAATTATGCACTAATGATGGATCAGGACACTGAGACATGAAATGACCTATCATTGTATGATCTAATAATGAATAGGCTAGATCCGAGTGCTAACACATGTTTTATCTTTTATATGCTATGATCTGGGTATATTTGAGGTCTTGAAAAGCTGTGTTGTTATAAGTCACTATTTGCAGATCTATATGCTAGTTAGCCTCGTTGAAGGCGTGTATACATGCTGGTTTGGTACTTCGAATTCGCGTATGCAAAGGAAGGGCTTGTTGTTCAGAAATGACTCACTTATCTAATCAGTGTTGTTGTTTTACTAATGTTTGTCAATGATGTCTTCATTATATCTAAAGTAAAACTAATTGTATAATTTGATTAAGTATGATTGATTGATTGATTGAGTAAGAAGGGTGATATTTGCTACTATTTGTTTATAACTCTGTAATATGATAGTAGATCTTCAGAATGTCTCTCATTTGTACAACTTTTGGTTCAGAAGTTTGATGATTCAATATCTTTAGAGGTATACACAGGTTGGGTTGCATAAAGTGGTGTATACACACAGGTTGGCCTCATTGATGTAGCGCATACATTCTGACATATGATTTTTGAGATTGCAATTGGTTCTAGTTGTTGATGCAGTGTTCTAGGTTCAGTTCTGTGTACTGGTTACAATGATCTGACTGTTCCAGTTGATTGGTTGAATTTTGATTAAGTGTTGGTTGATTGGGTTTTGAGTGAATGGTTAATTCAGGTGTATCAAAAATTGATGTTTGGGTGATTCAGTTGTGTCAGAGGTTTCAGTGATTGTTTTGATTCAAAAGTTTCAATGATGGTTGATTCAGAAAGTGATGATTGGGTTTCAGTTATATCAAATATTGATGATTAGGTTTCAGGGATTGATTGATGCAGTTGTATTGTAGTGGTGATTTATTTTCAGATTCAATGTTAATGATGGATCCAGTATGAAAATTTGATGAAACGTGGCCTACATATTGTGTTGATGTGTACCAGGAATATCCAGTCTAAAAATTTATGAAACGTGGTCCCTAGAGGATACTGAGGATTGGAGCCTTCAGTGAGGAAATCGAAGCTTCCTGATAGTAGTAGCTAGTGATTATATCACGGGATTGGATCTCCCTTTGAGTAGCATATGGAGAATGAGTGAAGTTTGTAGCCATCTGTAGGCCGACGCTTACATATTGGTAAACATATTAGCCAGTACAAGATCTAGGGGGTTGTATCTCCCTTCCAGTAGAAGCTGGAGAACGAGAGAAGGTTGTAGCCTTCTATAGGTGGGTGCCTACGTACTATTACAAGTCTGCGCAAGTACAAGATTGTAAACGATATTTTATTTATATCAAAAAGAAGACAGAGACAACAGTAATAAGTGGTTTTTCTCCCGCATTGGGTTTCCACCTTAAATCTTGGTGTTCATGTGTGATGGTTTATCTTGTTATTACGGCACATGGTTATGATTTATCTAATGTTTAATAAAGTACTAATGAATTGGTTGAAGACAAACTATGATGGATTAACTGAATGATAAGTTCACTGGATATATGTTATTGTCTTAAGAAAATTTGCGTACACACGTAGGTTCCATTTAGTAAAGTCACGTATAGAAATATGAATATGAAATGTAAAAAGTTATTGATTTGTAAATACTGATTCACCCACCCCCCGCCCTTCCCCTCCCCACAAATATTTTTCTGAACAATTGGTATCATAGCGGGTCCTTTGGTAGAAGCTTGATCTCTTGAAGGAGATCCGTTGTAACAATGGGAAAGAATTAAAAGAAGAAATCACCTCAGAAGAAGAAGACATATTAAAGGAAGAGTGACAACAGAAAAGACAATTGGCTGTTAGGTGGAAGAAATTATTCAGATTCAGAATCACCTCAGATTGAAGATGAACAAGCAAAAGAATTATCAGGTACTAATTTTTGGTCCTCTAGTGATACATTTCTTTGTTCATGCAATATTGAGGATAATGAATGTGACAGTGAAACAACTGAATTTTCTCTTATGGGTGAAAGTGAAACAAATCTAATAGAGATAGAAGTTAAAAGGCTCACATATAAAATTAGAGATCAACAAGATCTATTTGATAAAAGGGAGTGTACCTACAAAGAATAGGTTATCAGGTTAAAAACTCAATTGGAGGAAGGAAACAAAATGAGGAAGCAGTACAAGGAAAAGGAAGATCAACGTTAAAGGCTACAAGATGAAGTAACATCATTGAGAAATGAAGTGAATGAAAAGGATACAACAACCAAGGAATGAAAAAAAAACAACCAGTTACTCTGAAGGTCTAGAAGCTGTGCTCATCTCTTTAAAAGAAGATTTTGAAAATTCCAATAAGCAGAATTAAGAACTACTTCAAGAATTTGACAAACAAGAAAATGAGGTTCTCAAATTAAGGCAACAAGTGGAAGAAGGAAGAAAAGTTGAAGAAATAATGAAAAAGTAGTAACTGGAAAAGGAAGAGAAATATCAGGTTGAGGTAAATATCCTAAAAGGTAAATTAGAAGAAAAGGATAAACTTTAAATATTTCAAGATAGTACTAATATTTTGGATAATATTCATGGTAGTTAAAGGTCTCCTACCATCAAATTTGGTCTTGGTTTTCATGAAACTGTTAAAGGTGAATCTAGCTCACAAACTGAGGCAAGTAATTCTAATGCAAAATCTAAAATGCTCAATAAGGAGATAAGCGGTCAACTTCATCAACAACCAAGGAAAGAATGTCTTCAAAGAAAATCATTTAATCCTAACTATGGTAGTTTTAATAAATTCTTTCCTCTAATGAATAATGTTGAATTTTCTATCAGTCATAATTTTGGACATGTTGCAACTAGGTGCAGAAGTAGAATTTTTCAAGCTAATAGCCGTCTCACAGAAAGATCATCAGCTTCTAGGTACTTTAAGGGATATTGTTTCTTGCAATATGTTTGGTCACAAAGCCATTGATTGCTATAGAAGGAATATGAAACATATAAGATGTTATGCTTGTAACAAGTTTGGGCATGTGGCAAAAGAATGTAGGAACAAGTCTATAGATCACCGTAGACAATATGGTAAGCAATCAAATAAGTACATTTATATCAGAAAATATGAAAAAGATGAATCCACCAAGAATCAAGAAAAGGAATATCAGATAAGGTGTGATATTGCTCTCTGCTCATTCGAAGACAAAGATGATAGTGGATGTGCCCATCACATGACTGGATACAAGAGAAAAATGAAGTCTCTGATGAAGAACCATCTAATAATGATATTCTTGGAATTGATGTTTCAACAAAAGTTCTAGGATTAGGTACAGTCAAAACAGTATCAGGAGGAACTAAAAGAATGAAATTTTAGTGTTCCAATATGCAGATATTATGAATACCAGTCACATATATATGCAAGTTTGAAACCGCACAGTCGCATATATGTTGGTTGATGATGAAGCAATGGGACAGACTCAGAAAAAGGGTCTGATATGGTTCAGACAATTATCAATTGTCTTTTCTATTTTGATGGTTGATGGTTACAGTTTGTGGATGTTATTTAGCAGTACTTTTCACCCTCATAAGTTGTTTAAGACTTGATGTATAACTGGTTGATGATGATGCCTTCATGATTCTTACTAATATATGAAATAATCAGATCTGACAGTGAACAGTTGGAAAAGGTTCAGGGGGAGAATATGTTATCATTCTAATAATCCATTGTTGGCATTATGTTTAGAAGTATTTGGTACCTAATTATTCTTATCAATGGTGAGGATGCTTATGTTGTTGAAGTGTTTAAATGATGCATCACACTATGTTGCGGTCATGAATTGCCTATGATGAAACCACAGATGATACTTTGTTTGAGCCACTTAGTTGTTTTGATGCTTTTGATCAGATTTGTGGATGACTCTTTTGATGATGCATATATTTATGTTGCTTACATGGTGATCTTCATAATTTCAAGGAGAAGAAAAGCTTGAATACACATCTTCATTATTTGATGATGTTAAGTGTCACTCATTTATGCTGTCATCCTGCCTTCAAAGATGCATAAAATTTCATATGGTACAGTTATGGATGAGTATTCCTATAGTTCTTGGCTCTCACATGGTTGAGGATTGTTGCTTTTGATGGTATCAAGAAAGCTTGACAAATGAATGTGAGCTCATGGTTTACTTTTAACTTTGATGAGAAGCTAGATGCATATTTCTATCTCTATGATGGACACATATTATGCTGGATACACAGATGATTACTTAAATTGTGCATTGGTAAATGATGTTGGTATAAAAGATCCTATTGTATGAATAAAATTGGCCAAGAGAATGGTGTTATCACAGGTTTCATGAAGACATATCTATTTGAAGACATGGCTATTTGGAGACATGACTTATTTAGTCACATAATGATGATGACCTCTTACCAGGATTGATTCTCACATATGTTGATTATCATGATTGATGCTTATCAGATGTGAGATGTTGAAAAAATCCCTAGTGAAGAGACATGGTTGATATATTAAGGGTTTTTATGAAAATATCATGTAGTTCTTGTTATGATGATGACGTCGTGGTCATGGATGATGACTATGGTGGTTTCACATATATATGATATGATGTGAATGGTTTTGTATTACTACTTGGAGATATGACATATGCTTATTGATTCATGGAAGGCTATGTTAAGGCTTTTTTCTACTAAGGAAACAGAGAAAGTTGATCTTGATAAGATCAAGAGGATGAGTTGATATCTATATGTAGCATACTTAGCCATAGGTTGAGGATATTAATGTTACAATGACATATCTTGCAAACTGATGATGGACATATATAGGTTGTTACTCTTGATTCTGCTGACAGATGCTTATGGTGCAGATCATATATGATGTATGATAGTTGTTGATAACTATCATGGTATTGTTTAGGTCTTTGGTATTTTTTATAAATGTCATGTAAATACCTATGATGTAATAATTGTCATATTCAGTCATGTATGGAATTTTGAGATCAAGTCAAATATGTATCCCCACTTAGTTGGGAGATTGATGTATGTATGAGTCATTGGTGATAGGAAGGTCATACTCACATAGATGAGTTATAGAGTCATGTTATTCTTTTGAAAAATATATCTGCAGACACTGCATATGATTAGGGGCAACATGGACAGTATACTGCATCTCAGCATGTACTAAGGGGGAGTTTGATTAGAGAATTTAGCATGTGCCTATGGGGAGCATGATCAGTGTTCATATACATCAGTTTAGATATGGAAGTATTCATTTAACATTGGTTAACCATTTTCCCTTAATATCAAAGGGGGAGAGTAGCTTGGTGTTTGGAGAGTTGCTTGATGTTTTAAAAGCTTGATGCCTATCTTGATGTTGCTTACAGGTTGTGGTGACCAAACACCGAAGTGGTTGCCATCAAGTCCAAAGGGGGATATTGTTGGCATCCTGATGCATGTGCTGTCCTTGATGGAAACTCACTTGTAACAGAACAAGTATATGAGGAATCTACAAGTCATATCAGAGGTGGAACATAATGATGGTTAAAGGTTTACATGTCAGAATCAGAAGCTTGATACTGGAAATTGTTGGTATTATGAATTAGGTGTTGTCCTTGATAACAACCTACCTAATGATTTATCCTTGATGACAACCTATTTTATGAATGGACTACTTGATAAAGGTATAAACAGGACATGACAAAATGCATGGTAGTTGTGTTTACAGATGTGACAAAATGTAGGGCAGTTCAGAGGAATAATTTTAGAAGTGATTTATGATGGAAAATAACATTGTAATAGGTCAATTCAAAGGTAACAGAGTAATGGCACAAAAGAATAGGATGATGGGAGAAAGGATTACAGATTAGAATCAAGAAATTGAGGAAAGAGAATGTTTTAAGTTGTATATGTTGTTTAACCTAAGTAGCGTATACACGTGGGTACACAGAATAAAATGAGTGTATATGTATGCATGCAGTTTCACTGAAGGAAAAGCGCTTATGGGATGGAAAATTAAGCTTAAAGAATACCAAGGATCCATACCATGGTATTAGCCTACAATATTGAGCAGAATAACAGTTACTTGATCCTGTCTAAGAATACCATAGGTTCTAAGTGTTGTTTTGGTGCATGGTATTGACAATGGATCTAAGTATATAAGCAGGAGAAGATGAAAGGGCTATGTGTGCAAGTGATGCAAATATTATGAATAGTTATATCAAAAGAAAATATGCATGTTATGGGTTATTGATGCTTTTCTTGATCTAAACTAAGTATGCACTTGAGTGCTTGATGATGGATGGGATCTAATAGATATGAAATAATTATGCACTAATGATGGATTAGGATCATGAGACCTTAAATGACTTATCATTGTATGATCTGATAATGGATATGCTAGATTTGAGTGCTAATGCATGTTTTATATTTTATATGCTATGATCTGGGTATATCTGAAGTCTTGAAAAGCTGTGAAGTTATAAGTCATTATTTTCGTATCTATACCCTAGTTAGCCTCGTTGAAGGTGCATATACATGTTGGTTCAACACTTCTAACTCATTAATGCAGAGGAACCCCTTGTTTCTCAAAAATGACTGATCTATTTGATCAATGGTGTTGTTTTACTGTTGTTTGTTAATGATGTCACTTCATTAGATCTGAAGTACAACTAATTATATAAGGTGATTAAGTCTGACTAATTTATTGATTGAGTAAGAAGGGTGATCTTTGCTACTATATGTTTAGAAATCTGTAATATGATAGTAGATCTTCAGAATGTCTTTGGCTAGTACAGTTTTTGGTTCAGAAGTTTGATGATTCAGTATCTTTAGAGGTATACGCAGGTTGGGTTTTAGAAAGTGGTGTATACACACAGGTTGGCCTCATTGAAGTAGCATATACATTCTGACATATGATTTTTGAGGTTGTAGTTGGTTCTGGTTGTTTGTTGAAGTGTTCTGGGTTTAGTTATGTGTACTAGCTACAATGATCTGACTATTCCAGTTGACTGGTTGAATTTTTATTAAGTTTCGGTTGATTGGGTTTTGAGTGAATGGTTAATTCAGTTGTATCATAAATTGATGATTGGGTGATTCAATTGTGTCAAAGGTTTCAGTGATTGTTTGATTCAGAAGTTTCAATGATTGGTTGATTCAGAAAGTGATGGTTGGGTTTCAGTTATATCAAATATTGATGATTGGGTTTCAGTGAATGGTTGATGCAGTTGTATTTGATGGTTTTATTGCAGTGGTGATTGATTTTGAGCTTCAATGTTACTGATGGGTCCAGTATGAAAATTTGATGAAACATGGCCTACATATTGTGTTGATGTGTATCAGGAGTATCTAGTCTAAAAATTTATGAAACCTGGTGCCTGGAGGATAATTAGGTTTGGAGCCTTTAGTGAGTAGGTCGAAGCTTCTTGCTAGTAGTATCTGGTGATTAGATCTGGGGGTTGGAGCTCCCTTCTAGTAGCAGTTATAGAATGAGTTAAGGTTGTAGCCTTCTGTAGGTCGGCACTTATGTACTGGTAAACATATTAGCCAGTACAAGAGCTAGGGTGTTGTAGCTCCCTTCTAGTAGAAGATGGAGAATGAGAGAAGGTTGTAGCCTTCTGCAGGTGGGCGCCTGTGTACTGGTATGAGTCTGCTCCAGTACAAGATTGGAAACAATATTTTATTTATATTAAAAAGAACATATAGACAATAGTAGTAGGTGGTTTTTCTCCCGCATTGGGTTTCCACCTTAAATCTTAGTGTTCATGTGTGTTTCTTATGTGTGATGTTTTATCTTGTTATTGCGGCACATGGTTACTGTTTAGCTAATGTTTAATAAAGTACTAATGCACTGGTTGAAGACAAAATATGATGGATTAACTGAATCATAAGTTTATTGGATATACACTATTTCCTTAAGAACAATTGCGTACACATGCAGGTTCCATTTAGTAAAGTCGCATATAGAAATCTGAATATGAAATGTAAAAATTTATTGATTTGTAAATGTTGATTCACCCACCCACCCCCACCCCCCCTGCCCCCCTCTAAGTATTTTTCCCAACAAGTACCAGAAAAAATCCAAGAGAAGTTGCAACATCAAATGCAGTGCTTGTTGAAGCCACTAGGGAGAATACAAATTATCTCATGAAAATAAAATGAAACATTGATAAAGCAATTAGCTTTGGCAAGGCAATAGGTGGAATATCTCATGGGAGAAAATCAATGGTTGTCTTCCACTAGTACTAGCAGGATGGAGTTAAAGACATCCATACTTGATGAGATCAATCATTTGGAGGACACTATGAAGAAATTATATGATGAGATGTACATTCTTCATGAAGTAGTGGTGCTCATACATGAAGTGCAGAAAGGGTCATAGAAAATGGTGAAACTTTTTAAAACATCATACAAAACAATTGATGCACTCCAGGATTTAGGAACCAAGTATTTGAATACACCTGTCATGTTGATTAAGAATATTACAAATGATGCAAAAACAAATAGGGAATAGGTCAAGGTGTTTCTACAGATTTATGATAAGATCCATATTTTTGTCACCAACTCCATAACAACGTATTCATGAGTGTATAATGGATTGGATTCTTTGGTTAGGATGCATGAGTTTCCTTCTATTAGAACATTTACGGAGCTAAAGAGCATGAGCACAATCAAACAGGAAATATAATATTTATTGAGAAATATTGAACAGGTGACCATCTAGGATGAACTTAAAGTGACTAAAGAGAATATTTTGCAATATGTGACCATGCCAACAATGATACGCGTGAAGTTGATTATGTTTCTAAGCACTATTCAAACAACTCTAAGACCATATATGCAAAATAATTAGAGGGAAATGTTACAAATATTCCCATCACATTAGTGAATGTTGAGCACCTAATAGTAGAATACAAAGATTGGCACTTGTGTCTGACCATTGAGTTACATGTTGTTGTTTCTGAGTTACCATTTCCATAAGGTCATGCATAATGTATTACTTTAGACTGATGGCTAATGGCCACATTTTTTCATATTATAGTTTGTGCTATTGTAATTTTTTATTTCAAAAGTAATGAAGATGTAAAATGTGTAAAGTGTGAGTCCAAGAGTCACATAGGGAATATGAAGTGCCATTAGTAAGTTATAAGGTCATAATAGGAGCTAAAAGACAAATGGAAGCTCAGGAGTCATGAGGGAGCTCAAAATTCATAAGGGGAGGTGAAAGGTAACCTCACTTGTTATAAATAAACCCTCATAATTGTAACACCCTCCTCCCATATCTGCCCAAACAACCGAACAGCCAGGGTAAACATGTGATGAGAGGATACTATGATATGATTAAACCTCCTAGGTGACCTTAAGGAAATGGAATCGATGGAAACACAACACACAAACCTCCCCCAGGTGCTTCAGTACTCCTAAGAACTAATCCACCACTCTAGTTGACCAACCCCTGAGTTAAACTAGCATTTAGATGAATTAAACCCAAAGTTGCTCCAATGACAAGGCATGCATGTGAATGTAACCCTATAGTCACTCTCACAAGCTTTCCTTCCAGTGACCAAAGATCTAAGTTATCTGACAGTGACCATAGGCCCAAGTTTCTAGTGATTAATGACCCAAGTTTCAGTGCTATGCTGAGATTTGAGCCACCTTTTTAGGCCCAGAGTCCAGGTCACTACCTAGAATTGAACCGTCTATGAAAATCAGTAAAATAACATGGAAATGACAATAATAAAGCAAATACTTGTTCATGACCTTGATTGGACCCCTACTAGCCATGAAAGGCATTTTGTTAAACACATAGTAAATATGCAACCTAAAGGTGTACATAACATATTTGAGCATAGGGGTCTCATACTTATTTGAGGTTCGCTATGAAGAATTGTCTCCTTATCACATTAGATTTCATTTCATCCATTACGTCATAGATACATTAATCATTAAATAACAATTAAGAACATCATGAGAGACACTCATGGCTAGTGTCATAAAACATGTAAATAACTAGCATAATAGGGACATAATTGTCCATGAAATCATAGTTATATAAACCACATATAATCCATCATAATACTCATAGAGATACAAGGAGAAATAACCTTTCATTAATGGTGAAAAATCCAAACTCAGGATGGGACTTCCACATTCCACCCGACCGTAGAATGGCTAAGCCAAATCTCTCTTCATCCATTAACCCTAGTGCCATATTCCAAGCATGAATGTGGGATCTCATAGAACACATGAATCAAAACTCACCCAAGGGTTCTAGAGGCCATCCACCTCAACCCTTAAAATAATGATTCCACCTCATGGTCAGACATCACAAAACCATCATCATACTGGTTTCTATCATAGCCTTCCAGGGATCCACAACATTTTTCCAACCAAGGCTCTAGGATTAGTAGCTCAACCCACAACTTTTACTGGGCTCCAAATTGTTTATCTAATCGAGGCTCTAGGACTAGTAACTCAACCCACCAAGGGCTCTAGAGTGTTTGTCCAGCCAAGGCTCTAGGACTAGTAACTCCACCCAAGATGTTCCAGGGCTCCAGAGAGTTTGTCTAACCAAGGCTCGAGGATTAGTAACTCAACCCAAGCTAAGGAAACAAGAGAACCAACCAAGAACACAACAATGAAAATAAACCCACAATCACCATGGCTATCCAAGAAATGGCAAGGCTAGGAAATCCATTGTCAATCCTAGCCATCATCCATGCCAATGATAGATCAGAACCAAGAAACCACATGCATGTGCCATTCATGCAAAAACTAGTGAAGGAAACATATATTCAACTTGATACCTAAAATAACATTTGATGTAGTTGCTGATCTCGATGCCCTCTTGTGCTTTCCAGCTCTTCCTTTGCCTTCTTGCTCCAAAACTCCAAGTATGCCACACCCTCCAAGAGTGCTCCAATAAAACTCTAAGTCTCCAAGAGTATGAGAGAGAGAGGAAATAATGAGAAAGTTCCAAAACTAAACTGATCAATTCTTGTCCATTGATCCTCAAAATCCTTTTTAGGAATGAGGCCTTTATTTGCTTCATTCTCCATTATTTTTCTTCAATTTCCTCCTCACATGCAACCTGTGACCTTTCACCTCCCTTTTCTCCTAATTTCCATTATTTTCATAAATAAAATGCGAATAAATGCCTCATGCATTTCCAAATCCTTTTCCATTGCCTTTGTCAATTTCCTTAGCCATAATAAATTGAATAAAAACCCATTAGGATGTTTCCCCCACCATTCAGCTTGGAATACATGTCCCATCAACCGTGGCCTTATATATTTTTACATCGAATTTTAACCAGGGTTGTTACCGAACACTCCCCCTTGGATGAAGACTGTCCTCGGTGTTCAATGACACCTGTAACCAACAAGATTGTTGAAAAGAAAACATACTACCCATGGAGCATTACAACATAGATCATTGTAGTATTTACAATGATCACTGCTAAAACATGACAAACATACCATTTACTAGAGATTTATAACGCAACTCATTATGGTATTTACAATAACCACATATACACATACACATTTGCTTCAACCATAAAATAACCATATTGTCTATGGACCTTTATAAATCCAGCTCGATACAATATTTACAATAATAGACACATATACACATTTTATCAACCAACAAATAAAAGGATATGATGCATGCATCTACAATAAGGGAATCCATAGGATCACACCTCCACCCTCAAAGTAATATTAGGATTCACCTCCTTCCCTAGAAGTCCAAAATCCACTGCAAAGTCAAACCTAAATCCAATGTCCAGTGCCACTTGTCCTCACAGTGAACAGTTACCGGCTCATTGTTCTAGGGTGCACTCCCAATGTGCATCTGACTCAATCTATAAATGCTAATGACCAAAAAAATACTCCCTGGTCTTCCCTTCTCTACTACATAGTCCCTCGGGCAATTTGGTCAACCCCTTCCATGCATTCACTCACCTTCCAAGTCCCATTGACACTCCCACCTCGGGTAGTCCATCCCTTGGCAAGGCTTCCTTGCATCGGAAGATACAAAATCCAAGGCATATCCTTGCCTCACAACCATCATATTGGTCATAGCACGCTCATGGAAATCAATGGACACTATTGGGTACCAGTGTCCCATAATGACCTTGTTCCTTAATGCTTTACTAGCATACTGCTCCATTTTCCAATTCCTTTTGTTGTTGGAAATTCTTGCAATCGATTTCAATCACCCAACCAGGCATTTCATGCATTCCTATACCAAGCACATAAATTCCATTAGATTTAAAATAACTTGAAATAAATTCACATCTTACCTCATTGGTAGCTCATCAATAAGATACATTTGCAATCCTATTCACTTCTTTTCACAGCAAGTCAAACTAGCATATTTTACAAATCAACATGTCTAAAAATACCTCATTAGATTAGCTCAAAACATAACCATCATAGGTAAAAATCATAAATCACATATAACCATCATAAGCCAGAATCATAATTCACATGTAATCATCATATACTAGAATCATAAATCGCATGCATAATAAAACTGAAATAATATACCAATACTTATCCTTTAATCGATCATTACTTCTGCCTTTATTCTTATTTCATACGCACACTAGATTGGTTTACACACACGAAAAACACCCAATGCCTTCTCCTCAACTAGGTTCACATATACATAGTGTGCATCACACACATACAACCACACACAACATACAAATCCATGCAATGCATGGACCTACACCTGACATACAACACATACACCTACACCCAGTGTATACAATACAATACATATGCCTACATCCAGTGCATAAGATAATACATACACCTACACATGGCATACAACACAACAAAATACATCTATACCTGATGTACAACAACACACAATACATGCATGTACACAATGCAAATACCTAGTACCACATGCCCTCAACAAATCATGTATGACATGCACACAACACCACACATGCACCAGTACGATATGTACAACATGTGCATAGTACTGTATAATTTTCTACATATCTACCTCTGATACCATGTAGATTTTCCTGTAGATTAACAGGTCATGTAATGTACTAAAACACAAGACAAGAATCTACTCTACTCTTTAAACAACAGAAACCAAGAATTGATGAAAACAATAATCGACAAGAAAAATATAATCAAAGACACATAGCACAATTGTTTCTTTGGGGAAATCCACTACTCAAAAACCTGACTATCTATTTCATTAATCATAAATCTAAGTGATAATACAAACCTTGTTCTCACAAGAACAATTCCGCACAAGCCCGCACTAACCAACACTAAGTATGATAAACTCTATACCTCACAAGCCTACACTGACCAACACTTAGCCATGCTTGTTGAGCCCCTATTTCATTGAACAATTCCTGTGAGGAATAACCCCTATTTAATTCAAAATTCCTTCTTCCATAACCGTGCAATCCAAATCTAGGTCCTCTTCTGATTGCATGCATGATCTGTACAACTCAGATCACTCTACAACTGATAGTACACTGTCCTTACACTCTAGTCTCAATTGGGTCTTTTTATGAACTGACATTCATGAGTTTCTCATGAGTAAATCTTCAGTTAGATGGAGTAGAACCCGAGGATGCACCAGTGCACCAACTCACTACTAATCCTCTACTATTTCCACAAACATTTAGAACTAGTTTAACTGTCTATAACTCAGTGAAACTGAGTTATCTAATTAGAACTCAAATAAACTCATCCTAGACCCCTAAAATTTAGGAAAAACATATACATGACTACAGAAATACTTCCAACTCGGAATTCCTAAGATAATTAAGTCAATTAAACTTAATTAACTAGTTACAGGTTTCTATGAGAATAGAATTCAATTTTAATTCACAGTTTAATTCAAGTACAAATTAAACTGGAATTTCTTGTTTCCATTTCTCAACACTCTCTCTCAACAAGAAAGGGATTATCATCTATCTCTATCCTGTCTCTATGAAACTTGAATTTACATATTGACAATTCCTTTTCAAAATATCAACATCTTGCTCCTCCATGGGAACATACTCCAACAACATAATCTGCCTCAATACACAATCTCTGAGATGATGATATCAGATATTAATATGCTAGGGCCAATCATGAAAAATTGGATTTTCAGAGAGTTTGGTACAACTATGATTATCACAGTAAATCAAAGTTGGATCCATCTTTTTACCAAACAAACCAACCAGGATCTACCTCATCCATATGGCCTCACATGCTACCTAAATTGAAGCCATGTACTTTGCCTTTTCCAAACTGAGTGCAACCAATCTCTGTTTCCTGTTGTACCAAGAAACTGTCATTGACCCAATATTGAATATCCCTCCTGATGTGCTCTTCTTTTTAGTTATACTCCCTACCCAATCTGTATCGGTGAAGCCTTGAAGCTTCACTCCCTCTGTCCATCTATACCACAATCCATACTGAGTAGTGCTCTTGAGGAATCTCAACACATGATTTTCCACTGTCCAATACAGCTTGGTAGGCCTAACCATTGCTTGACTAAGTTCGTTAACTACATAGCACATATCCAGTCATGCGTTCACCAAATGCATGAGTGAACCCACAAGCTCCCTTTAAATAATATCTTCCACTACTTCCCCTGAAATAGCGTCCTCCTTCCTCCAGTTACCTGCTATAGGAGTCTCCATGGGTTTGCTGCTCTCCATGTGGAATCTCATGAGTATCTCATTGACATACTTGCCTTGAGACACAAAAAATTCCCCATCACCCTGCAATACTTCCATGCCCAGAAAGTAATGCATGAGCCCCATGTCCTTCACCTCAAACTCTCTTGCAAGGTCCTCCTTGCAAGACTTGATCAGCTGATCACCACCTGTCAAAATCAAATCGTCAAGATATAACACAATGACCAACAATTCACCTTCCACCACTATGTGGTATAGGTTTGCATCTGCTTCACTCTTGGTTAAGCCTAACCAGGTGAAGTAGCTATCAATCTTGGTGTACCAAGCACAGGGTGTTTGCTTCAACCCATACAACACCCTCTTTAGCCGACACACATGCGACTCACGGTTGAAGGTCTCAAAATCTTCAGGATACTCTATGTACATTGCTTCCTCAATCATGCCATTAAGGAAGGTTTTCTTTACATCCATCTGATTTATCTTCCAACCCATCTATGTTGATAGTGCCAATATAGATATGATCGATGAGTACCTTGCAACGGGAGCAAAGGTCTCATCATAGTCAATCCCTTCTACCTGTGAAAAGCCACGGGCCACAAACCTAGTCTTATGCTTCTCCACACTACCATCTATAGCTTGCTTTACCTTGTAAAGCCATTTGGAGATCACCATTGACTTGTCCTCTGGTCTTAGGATAACATCCCAAACACTGTTATGAACTATGGAGTCATACCCCCCCACCATGGCGACAACCCAAACTGATTCTTACAGTGCCTCCTCAAAGGAAGATGTCTCTGTCTCAACACATCTACTCATAAGAGCGATGCATCTAGTGTATCTCTTAGGTGACATCCTCTACCTATGCTGAGATGTGGATTCTCCCACATTATCCCTGCATCATGCAATAACTCGTCAGCCTCTCTGGTGTGCTTTCTCCCATCTATGGAAGACTCTGCCTGAGTGGATGCCTCCACTCCTGGATCCTCTGCATGTGACTACTCCACATCAATCTGAGGCTCCTCAACCTTAGGAGCTAAAATCTCCTGAACCACATGTAGCTCAAGATCCCTCTCAAGGGAAACTCGCATGGCCTTCTCCTCATCGAATTTGACATCCCTGCGAACCACTATCATCCTGCTAGTCAACAAGTACACTCGATAGTTGTGAGGTGTATCAGTGTACCCCATAAATATCCCCAACTTTGTTGTCGGCTCAAGCTTCTTCCATGCATATTTGGTCACATGGCAATATACCGATGACCCAAAAATCTTGAAGTGACCATAATCTAGTCTCTTATCGGAATAAACTTCCTTGGGTGTTTTCATCCCAATAATCTGATTCGGGCTACAGTTCTGCAAATAAACTAATGTGTTGCATGCCTCAGCCCACAAGTGTATTGGTAGTCCCTAATCATGCAACATTGCCTGTGTTGCTCCTATAATGCTTTTGTTCTTCCTCTCGGCCACCATTTTCTACTATGGGTTATGGGGTGCCATGAACTCCGATTTAATCCCTTATGCTGCACAGAAGTTCTTAAACTCATTTGAGACACACTCACCACTGTTATCACTCCTTAGAGGTTTAACCTTCATGCCGGACTCTTTTTTGGCCAATGCTTTAAATTTACAAAACTTTGTGAAAGTTTGAACCTTCTTCTGCATGCAAAATATCCAACCTTTAGGAGAAAAGTCATCAACAAATATAACATAGTATCTCTATTTTGCCGTGGATGTTGTCGATAATTTTCCACACACATCTAAATGGAGTTGCTCTAGAATCCCCTCTGCTCGATTGTCTCTGTCGTGAAAGGAATCCTTGGTGTATTCTCCCAAAGTACACCCCTTTCATGTATCAACTTGCTCTAGCGTACCTTTGGGAAGACTAGTAGATATCTGCTACATGATTTTCAAAGCCTCGTGATGAAAGTGACCCAATCACTTGTGCCACAACTCACAAATGTGTCGAATCTACACCTTCTCTGCTTTCATGCCCAAAGCAACACAATCCTCTACCTTCAGCTTATAAATATTCTTAACTCGGATCCCTGTCTTCTTTACTTGACCCATGGCTATGCATCGATGGAACACATTTCCTTCAAGAAAATCACATCATAGCCTCTATCGGCAAGCATGGTGACCGATACTAAGTTCTTCTTCAATTCGGACACACACATAACATCCCTCGAGGTGAGAGGAGCACCCTACTCCCTCTGCATTAGGGGAATTTTGAGGCCTAAAATGGGCCTCCTAAGAAAAATGTGTTGGGTTCCTATACCAATAGGTTTCATTTTTCATGATTGACCTGGGAAGTGCCAAATATGTTCATCTTTTCATGCTACAAAGGTTCCATATTTTGTAAAAGAATTAGAGAAAGTTAAAAAATGTAAAGAGGGTATGCCCTAAAAGAATTATCAAAGGGAAAAAAGAGTAAATTGGTCATAAAGAAAAAAAAATGAACCCCAAAGAAAGACCAAGAAAGTGGCTAGCCCAAATGCCACTGCCAGCTGGATGGGTGGCCCCACAGTTCAATCTGGACCATGCCATATTTTAAATTGCTTGTTCTAGACTAGAGAATGAATATCTGTCCAAACAGTTAAAGCTTGGAAGATCCCTAGCTAAGTAGAGAAATTAAGGAGCCCAACTGCTTAATCTGGGCCCTTGGAAGAGATAAGGGTAGATTTAGATAGGAGGGTAGTCAAAAGAAAAGAGGATAATCAGGTTCTTCAAGTCTAAGTGCACCCATGCAAAAGGAAGACAAAATGTTAGGTGTATTAGGTTGGGTAGGTAGTTTGAGGCTGCAGAAGCAAGGTTTGGATCACTTGGTACATTATCAATCAGAGCTTATCTCATCAATGAAAGGAATATCAAAGCAGTTGTTTGGTGGCAGAACTATGGAAGCATGTCTAATTCCCCTCTTTCCCCCATAAATCACTCACTAACATCCCCTGAAGGACCTTGGGATCTGCCCAACAAGTCCTGTTTTCACTTCATTTTTGTAAAAATACTAAGTCAAGCTTTGACTTTCTTCAATAAAAAGAAGCCACATTTCTTGTGTAAAAATCATTCTATACTCCTTTCATCTTCTTATGTCTAAGTTTTCATACTATGGACTTAGCATTCATCCATTCAGTTTCAATCCATAAACTCATATTAACCCCTAATTCTATTATATAGCTCCCTAGAAACTACTTCCCTGTCCCTATTTCTACTAAAAAGCATATTAAAAACCCAAAAATAATAAATATTCCCACCCCTTGGCACTATAGCCATATAACATAAGTCTTGGGAAATAATAGTCCATTTGGGACTACTATTAGCCCTTCCGAGTCTAAACCTGGGGTTAATTTAAAATTCGGTCAAATTAAACCCCCCCCTCTCACACATAAACCTTATAGCAATATCTTCCGCGCATACATTTTATTTGGGATTAATTTGATATTTGATCAAATTAATAACCACCGGTGCCCACTTACAAACCCATATAAAAACCCACATAACCTAAGTTTCCCCCCGTGGTATATTTTATAATAGTTAATATACGGGCGGGTCCCCGCGCCGTATCACCCCACCATGTCCACGTCCCGTCAACCGTTGATCTGTGCCCTGCAGATCCGACGGCCCAGGTGAATTTCGGAGCGCCCCCGATGTTCGACAATTAGCTTCCGATAGCATAGCGGTTTCTCCGCCGTACAAAAGACGCGTGTCTCCATGTGATTGTATCAGAGCCCCTCTGACACTTACCGCCTCCGTACCAAAGGCGGTCCGATAAAACCACAAACCGCCTTCTGCCTTCCCGCCCCTGACGTCAGCGCCACGTCGCCGCTCACATCACTTTCGCGTCAACCTGCCACCGCACCGTATCATTGCCAGCTCATCTGCCTATGTCCCCACCTTGCCACCGTGTCCTGTGCCACGTCATCAGCCCCGTCACCTGCCACATCACCCTGCCGTACCCGGGACCCGCCGATGACATCATGCTAACGTCATCACAGAAAAGCGCCAAAAGCACCAAATATGCCAAAATTGCATAAAAACGTATGTTTTCGACCATTTTGTTCATTTCTATTGGACAAGTTGGAAGCACCAGTGCATGCCGTTTTACGTCGTTTGTCCGCCCAAATGCAAATTTGACTATCCCAGCCACTGCCGCCTGCAACTTCGACTCAATTGCTCGCCATTGAACCAGCTCGACACCCTCGGCTCTATAAAACCAGGTATTTGCCCAAAATTCTACCTGTTTACCCCTGTTTTCACCAATTTCTCTATTTTTCTTGCTTAAAAACTCTGCAACTATCCAAACCAAGCACATTTCCGCACCTAAATGCTGCTTGAATTCACTCAGTAACCCTCTGTTCACCAGGAACCCTCTGAACCCGCAACAACTTGCAAATTCGCCATTAAAAAACGTTTTTAAGCTCGGGTTGTCGGAAAAACTCCATATAGCCCAGCATTGTCCCCTTTTTACCACATTCCACTGTAAAAACTTCAGTAATTGAGCTGAGAACTATCCCCATTTCCCTCTGTAGTTTGCCCATAATATTTTTAATCCCTGTGAATTCATCAAAGAAAAGAGAAGTTTTTCAAAAACTCTGCAAAGTGACCTCTTTATAATAGCCACAGACCTTGAAAGGTTATTGCCTCATTTGAACTCATTGTATAGCTCTTTTGCAAATCCTTAAAAAAAAACTCTTTCATCAGCCTGTTGTTACACTAATCCTGTTCCCAAGGATAAGTACATATAAACCTCAAAATGGCCACTCCCACAGCATTAAATATTGCTCCTTTGAATGCACCACATAGGAACCTGGAATGGCTGGCCCTTGCTGACAGAGATTACCAAATGAAGGAAACAGTGGAACTCACCAACAAATATCATATTGAAACCTTTTGTGAGTTAAGAAAGAAATACAGGAGCAATGCTGATATCCTTGGTATCTGGGAGTCCAATCTACCAATCTATTATCTCCCACAAGTTAATGTGTTCCCTGACCTTATCCATCAATGCTGTGAGAATTATGAGCCCACTCAAAGAGCAGTTTTGGCTCCATCTGGGACTGTTTTGTTTCACATCACCCCTCAAGCCATAAACAGGATGCTCAATTTTGAGCCAACAAAGCCTCTGGTTCCTCTCTCCATGAAACTTTTGCTGGACCAAGGTGCCAAGCTGCCCAGCTCAGAGATCACAAGAATTGCCCAGCTGTTCATGCAACCAGATTGCCAATTCCAGCAGCCTCCTCCTTATCTGCATGTATGGTTTAATGAAACAGGAAGAATGCTGGTAGATATCATATCCTGTGTTGGAGAGGTAAATCCCCTCTACGGATAGAGGTGATCCCTACTAGCCCAGAACGGGTCTAGCAACAATCAGTCAATGCTACTATGCAAGTTCCTAATTGCAATTAAAAGGTAGGCAATGGACACCTACTTGGATTCCAACGCTATTGTTTGATGAAGAGATGCCGCTCTCGCTCCTTCACTTTGGCCGGTCACGATCCCCCGCGATCTCCGCGAATAGATACCTGCACACACGAAGAGAAAGACAAACACAAGCGTGAAATCTAATAAAAGCAATTATACATCAGTCAGAAAGGATGTAATTCACATTAACCATTACAAAGACAAATGAGAATGGAACCATAATAGTAGTCATCTATTATTAATCAATAACAGAGAAGAGTACAACCAAATGTTCTGACATCGAATCCTTCTCAAGAGGGTCCAGCCAGCAAGTCTCTTAAGCATTCACCTTTAGAGATAGATCTCCCAAGACAAGAACTCTCTCTCACACAAGCAACACTCCACAACCTTCCTTAAGCTATCTAGCAATTCCACACTTATCACACCAACTACCTATAGTAGCAGCAATCTGAGCACTATAAACTCCACACAATCCAAACTAGCTGCTCATGGCAATGGTAGAGGTATAAATAGGAGAAGGAGTCTCCATGAAAGGTGGGAGGATGAGCTTATCTCCAAGGAAGGTGGCTCAAATGACGAACAGACATGCCAGAGAAGGTAGGGCGACATTTGCAAGGCTAACAACCAGGTCTGGAGTCATCTGGAAGGCCGACTGTTAGAACAAACTCGCCCAAACAGGATCAGCGCGAGTGCATAACTGGACTGGAGCGCTGACATCGCAAAGTAATAATAGACAGGCCCATGTCAGCGCGACTTAATACAAACAGAGACTGCGCTGGCTCATGAAATTCGACCAGCGCGGAAAACTCGTGTGCTTCCGCGCAGGCAGTGCATGTGATCTGTTATGAAGCGCCAGTCAGCGCGGTTATTTTAATAACAGTCGCGCTGATGATGAAAACTTTGGCAAAGTGGGTCATTTGGCCAGTTTAGAGAGCATGAGCTTGATTATTTTGAACTCCTAACACAGTAGAGAGACTGACAGGGAGACAGTGAGAAATTACTGTGTAACAGATGCCCCCTAAAGCATGAAGACCGAGAGAGTGGGAGGGGTGAAATGCTTTACAAAACTCGCTGAATTGGAACACCACCAGGAAGGACCGAATATCTCTGATAATCAAGTACATGCAGTCTAGGCATGGGCGCAACCATCCAAAAGACATGCGAAGAAGGTCTGTGGAATGGATGCAGCCACCTAGCTAAAGATACCATAGTAATGATAAGGTATGGTCGCAGCCATCCATGAAGACTCAGGTATGGGCGCAGCCATCCATCAATGAGTCATGTAATGATCATGATCATCCACAAAATCGCAGCCTGGATCATAACAGACAAAAAACCAGGGTCTTGCGCTCCATCCCAACCCGAACAAAGTACAAGTCCAAGCATGTGAATACATGAGCTGAAGTCGAACATGCATGAACATCGTCTGATTACCAGCCAATAATGAAAACTGTTAACATACGCGAGAGGTACCACCAATAATGACAATGGTCCTCAAGGTACTTATAGGTACAATCTGCGGCGTATGAATCAACGAGCTGGTGTCGAACACCCGCAGAATCATCCGATCGGAGGCCAATGATGAAAACCTCACGTCGAACACGAAGAACCTGCCATTGAGGCATGCAGGCTCTAAGGCACCTGAAGGGAGTCTCTAAGTCACCTTCCTGGATAATGAGCTGAAGTCGACAGGAAGTGACCTTGATCGAAGGTGGGCCATAATGTCTCCCACATCATCGACACGAGACAGAGATAAAATGTTTTGTGTGAGACATCAGAGGAGGTTGCACTGTTGCAGAGGTCAACTTCTCTTGAACATATCGGCGGCACGACAGTGGATTTGGCAGTATCTGACATCAAATGAGCAGAGGGCATGGTGACAAGGCAATGAGCAAATGAGAGGCCAAATAGGATAACCCGAACCCACGGAGGCTAGTGTGAAACAAGATGAGAAATCCCCACCCGACACGAATGCAGACCAGTGCCATGTTCAAGAGCGACATACTGCCGACACGACAATTATTACAGTTCCATTTTCCCCACCATTTCTGGCAGGTACCCCGATTATTTTTGGATGACAAGCTTGACGGGGATAGCATATGCTTGGAGAGTGTCATTTCGACAATGCCCGATGTCATTAAGTTTTAACGAGTCTGACAAAGGAAAAACTCGGCGTCTTTTCTTGTTTAGAGAGTCTGAAAAGACAGCGGAAAAGAAAAACTCCAGGGGGTCCTTTTTCGTAGAGTTGTGTCTCTCGAGCCCAAAAAAGTATAAAAAAATGCTCAAAAGAACCGCCCGACCAGTATGATCGAGGAGTACTTTTCGTAAATAGTGACTCCGACCCGAAAAAGTAAAAAAGTGGTCAGAAGCACGTCGTTTTGGAGCCAATAACGAGTGCAAAACGACAAACACCCGACAATCTTTTTAGTTTAAACGGTCGAAAAAAAAACTTTAAAGGCGACCGCCTCTCGTTCTTTTTAACGAGCCGAGAGGGGGACTCGGCAATCTTTTTGTCTTTAAACGGTCAGAAAAGAGCTGAAAGCAGACCTCCATTTTTATTCTTTTTAACGAGTCAAAAAGGGAAAAATACTCGGCAATCTTTTCACATTTTACGAGTCAGAAAAGAGCTTAAAGGCGACTCGTCCTAGAGGAACAAGTGGTATAAAGGGTAGCAACTGGTTCCGGCAATGGTGGAACTGCTCAAAACATGTAATGGTCAAGAGGCTGGCTAATAAAACCACTCATCGCTGTGGTTCCTCAGGAAAGGAAAAACAACCAAGTGAAACCATATGATCGGCCAAAGAGATGGCGGCGATGGAATGAAACAACCAAGGTTCATCTAACAGAAATCAGTAGATAAAAGGCAATCACGAGATGTAAATCAGGTATGGGTTCATTTTTACACAAGCTTGAACCATGGAGAACTCTGCTTGGATTCGGTTTCATGTTTACACAAGCTTGAAATGAAAAACTATGGTTGTTATAAGTTCGCATGCCCCAGCATAATAACGCAAATCGAGGTACATGCCCCCCAAGCTTCATTGCATTCAACAAATTGGATGGAATGAAGGTTCACTTTCGAGATCTTGGAAAGACTCGACTTGGATTTTACGAGATCTTAATCAAAGACTCGATTGGGAAAAGGGAGTTGTTTCATTTTTTAATGAGGTTGACACAGTAAAAGAACTATCCTCATAACCCGTGTTTCATTTTTTAACGAGCTTGACACAAGATCAGGAACTATGCTCGAACCAAGCCTAGTTTCATTTTTTAAGGAGCTTGACATAGGAAAGGAACTATGCTCCGAACAGACCTAGTTTCATTTTTTAAGGAGCTTGACACAGGAAAAGAACTATGCTCCAAACAGACCCAATTTCATTTGTTAGGGAGCTTGATATAGGAAGATGAACTGTGCTCCGACCAGACTGCCTCATAATGAATAGGAAGTCGGTGCTTCCAAGAGTGTTACTCCTGGTGAAAGGACCACATCTTGGAAGTCAGGACCTAATGCCTCCAGGACACTATGCACAACGGTGTCATCACTGGATATAGGCACAGGGTAGGTGGCCACGTAGTTGATCTGCGGGGGGGGCAGATACAACTGGTGGATAAAAACTAGGAGGGGACGACAACTGCGCAGGAGGCATTGGGGGACTAACGAACGACAATGGATCGATAATCACAATTCTTCCATCGTGTGGAAAGCAAACCACATGGAAAAGCGAAGAAACAAGTGCCCCCATGGCGTAAACATAGTCGCGACCAAGGAGAAGACTAAATTCTAAAACACCTTGGGTAACCAAGACATCTATATAGACTGTTTTTCCCCCCAAAGTAATAGTGAACTTTGGGAGAACTCCTAGAGATGGACAGGCTCCTCCGTCGAACGCCAACAGATTCTGAGTGATCGGCCCGAGCTGCGGGGACCCTAGAGCTTGCCAAGTAGTGTACGGCATAAGACTGACCGACGCACCTTCGTCCAGAACAGTGCCAGGTACTGCCTTATCACAGGCAAGTACTGTAATCTGGAAAGGCACATGGGATGGAAGGCGGCCGGCGATCAGGCGATTCCAATCAAAGGAAGCGACCAGACTACTTGGTGGGGGAATCGTATGATTGCCCCCATGTGCTAAAGGAACCGAAGGAGAACCTTCGGGAGCAGCTGGGTTAGGAGAGTCATTGCGGGACTCCGGAGAATCTGAAGAGACGAGAAGAACGTGGGCATGATTCTCTTCCGAAACAGAGTGAGCGAGCGGCGGACTCGAGTCAACACTCTTTCCGACCAATGGTTGGTCTGGAACAGGCTGGACACAGCCGGGTTCGGGAAGAGGGGCCTGGACAAGAGAAGAATGTGAACCAATCTCATTGTCGGGAGGCGGATGATCTGCAACTGCAGAAAGACGTTGATATCCAACGGGAAGTTGGGGTGAGGGAGCTGGGAGACTTTCCAAGACACTGGAGGCTTTATCCATGAGTGGACAAAGGTGAAGGGGATGATTGGCTTCACAAAGTCTACAAGGGATTCGAATCTTCCCTTTTCCCTTACCATTCCCAACCAATAAGGTAGCATCGCCGTGAAATTCAGAGGATGATGAGGGGTGGGCCGGATCACGAGACCATACTTCTAGTACCCTAGGAATGCCAGGACAATCGCGAAGAAGATGATCCTCCTTGCATAATCTACAAGGAAATTTGACCTTCCGCGAAGGAGCAGAAGGTGGCCCGACTTCAGGTGTATTGGAGGGAGTAACAGTTATACTTGTAGCCTCTCCCTTAGGAGACTTCTTCTTCTTGGTCTTCTTCTTCTTCTTCTTAGCCACCTGGTTACTCGAAACGAGACCTTCACCAGGTGAAGTAGAAGATGAGGATGTAGAAGTAGGCGTCGAAGAGGAGAGGTCCACCTTAGGATCAACATGATGTTGTTCAGGTGGAGGGACTGATGGACTAATAGCCGACATGGCAGGGCCCAAAGAGGTTGAAAACAACCAAACAGGCAACCCGACAGTTAACCCTGGAAGGGATAACGTTGCCATATAAGGAGCACCAACATTCCCGAGAGGAGGGAAATGACCAGGACTCCCGTCAGGAGGGGAACTTGGGTTGGTGAACCCTGGAAAAGTTGCCATGGCAAACAAAAAGAAACCTATTCAAGCTAACACAAGATTTAACCAGGTGATGTTAACGTGGCCGAATAAATTTTTAAGACACAGGAACTAAACTTGACCTTTTCATGTTTCAAGAGTCGAGAAAAGGACGAAAAGATGACTCCAGTCCCCTTCGAATGTTTAATGAGCACGAAGTGACAAGACGCTCACTGGCACCTTTTCTTTTAGAGAGTCCGAAAAGGATCAAAAGTGACTGCTCTGGAGACTCTAGGTAAAGGGTTTACCAAGCAATCCGTAAAACTGCTTATACACCTTGGCAATCACATGAAAACCAAGGGCTTTCCGTACTGCAGTCAATCTTCCCGAATGCAGTGTTCGGTGCATTACGGTTCACAAGGTGGTAGACTCGGCTTCCTATGGATCAAGGATAAAAGCCTAGTGGGGTCTCCCTATATACGCGACGGTACGTGGGAGCACAGTCCGTGTTAAACCACTATCGAGTCACAGAAGGAGGAATCACCCAACCGTAATGTGAAACAATAGTGACTATGTTTAAAGATGCCGGAACACATCTCTAACCTAGACCTCTAGATGTTTGCGTTAAGTTCCAATGCGTTTTTAGGTTTATTCAGTTTATTTTATGGTTGATCTTGAATTACGTTTTGGTTTCAGGCCTTATCGTGTGATCTCTCACAATTACCTAGATGCAAACTACATGCCAAAGAATACCATTTCGTTCGATGAATTCTAACTATGAGAGGGTTAAGAGTTTTCAATCAAACAAAATGAACTCAATCAATCAAACAATCTAATGCAGCTAATGGCAAAGAAACGAGACTTTTCTTTTGAGAACACAAATCAATAAAATGCTCTTCCTTTCATTAACTATTGAATGCAAAAGATATTAGTTCGATTTCTTTTTCAATGGCACAATGCACTTAAAATGAATTTTGAGAGACAGCAACACCGAGTAAAGGGAAAGAAAATCACTCAATGAAAAACACAACAAATGTGAAAAGAACCGGTTGAGCCCAAACAACTGTAATCTGTGTCCGGGTAGTGAAAAGTAATCGAAACAATACGAAGACTGGTTCGATAACAATCACCTAAACAACCAAGCAAAGAAAGCAAAGAGGAAGGTTTTCGCAAAAGCAAAAGCAGGTAGTAACGAATCTTTGTGAACGAGTAACAAAGCCAATCCAACGAAAACGGGATGATAACACCAGGTTACAGGACACAAAAAAAAGATCTGCCCAACAAGACTTCGCAAGCAAGTGCTTCAATGTTCAAACAATAGAAATCAAGTCATAAACCAGGTGGAAAGAGCAAGGGATAGTCAAACCAACAGGCTCAGGAGGCAAAATTGAAAAAAAATTCAATTCTACAGGATCAGCGCAAATTTTACACAGACAACCCGAGATGATCACTATATCAGCGCAAATTTTACACAGACAACCCGAGATGTCAGCGCAATTTTTACACAGACCACCCGCGCTGATCCGATTTCAGGAGTCGTCGCGGGAATTAAGCTAGCAACCCAGGGTCAGCGCGGGTAAAAAGCATACCAAGTGGCGCTGACATCGCGACTGTACACGTCTTTTCCGCGCTGATCCGATTTCCAGGATCGTCGCGACTGTTAGGCGTAATTGCGCGATGACCACGAAGTCAAAGAAACAGCTATGCACTGTCAGCGTGACTGTTTTGATATAAACCGTGCTAAGGCTAAAAAACAGGCCGAATCAAGCTAAAAGCTTCCAAACCAGGGCGAGGGTTCTTCAAAAAATTAAAGCACTTCCCAGATTGAACCAAGAAATCCAAAAGCAGAAGACTAACCCCTAATCTTCAAAGAGAGAGCAATCAAGCAAACTCAAAGCAAGAATGAATGAAAAGGGACAAAGGCCAGCTCCCCAGCGGAGTCGCCAAATTGTTGGAGAGGTAAATCCCCTCTACGGATAGAGGCGATCCCTACTAGCCCAGAACAGGTCTAGCAACAATCAGTCAATGCTACTATGCAAGTTCCTAATTGCAATTAAAAGGTAGGTAATGGACACCTACTTGGATTCCAACGCTATTGTTTGATGAAGAGATGCCGCTCTCGCTCCTTCGCTTTGGCCGGTCACGATCCCCCGCGATCTCCACGAATAGATACTTGCACACACGAAGAGAAAGACAAACACAAGCGTGAAATCTAATAAAAGCAATTATACATCAGTCAGAAAGGATGTAATTCACATCAACCATTACAAAGACAAATGAGAATGGGACCATAATAGTAGTCATCTATTATTAATCAATAACAGAGAAGAGTACAACCAAATGTTCTGACGTCGAATCCTTCTCAAGAGGGTCCAGCCAACAAGTCTCTTAAGCATTCACCTTTAGAGATATATTTCCCAAGACAAGAACTCTCTCTCACACAAGCAACACTCCACAACCTTCCTTAAGCTATCTAGCAATTCCACACTTATCACACCAACTACCTATAGTAGCAGCAATCTGAGCACTATAAACTCCACACAATCCAAACTAGCTGCTCATGGGAATGTTTGAGGTATAAATAGGAGAAGGAGTCTCCATGAAAGGTGGGAGGATGAGCTTATCTCCAAGAAAGGTGGCTCAAATGACGAACAGACATGCCAGAGAAGGTAGGGCGACATTTGCAAGGCTAACAACCAGGTCTGGAGTCATCTGGAAGGCCGACTGTTAGAACAAACTCGCCCAAACAGGATCAGCGCGAGTGCATAACTGGACTGGAGCGCTGACATCGCAAAGTAATAATAGACAGGCCCATGTCAGCGCGACTTAATACAAACAGAGACTGCGCTGGCTCATGAAATTCGACCAGCGCGGAAAACTCGTGTGCTTCCGCGCTGGCAGCGCATGTGATCTGTTATGAAGCGCCAGTCAGCGCGGTTATTTTAATAACAGTCGTGCTGATGATGAAAACTTTGGCAAAGTGGGTCATTTGGCCAGTTTAGAGAGCATGAGCTTGATTATTTTGAACTCCTGACACAGTAGGGAGACTGACAGGGAGACAGTGAGAAATTACTGTGTAACATCCTGCATCTTGGGATTCAGTCCCAGTGAGTATGTGGATGAGACAGTTTTAGTAATGTTGTCTATGTTTGCTCCAGGACAGCCCCCTGCTGTCCAATATGATTATGCCACCTTTATTGCTGATAAGATTCATGAGCAATTCATGAACCTGGAGAGAGAAAGGGTGTTCAAACATACCTCCTATATATATCACTTGCTAATGTACTATCAGCCTGATAGTTTCCCTGTTTTCCTCAGAAAATTAGATGCCAAGGGGGAGCGAAGGTCTGTAATATTCTGGTCACCAGTCTGCCACCATGTTTATTACTCGCCATATACATATTGTGAGTTCATTGACCTTTTTTTCTATCCAGCTACCTGCTTATTATCAACAAATCCTCCTCCCAGACTTACTGATGAGATGCAAAAGATCCTGCAACTTTCCAAAAGCTACAACATTGGTGACTGGTATTTTTACCAAAACCACACAGTAATCAGGGTTTATGGCTGTGAATTGGCCCCTTACAGACTACCCAAATATGTCCCAATGAGACTATTTGCCTTGGAATACTTCCGGCAATTTGGTAATGCAGATCTGATCCATTTCTATGGCAAAAGAAAAAAGGCACAGCTGAAAATCAGACACCAATTGGGCCCATTCATTTTCAATAAAAGAGAAGAAGCCTGGGTGGAGGCAGACAAAATGTTGAAAAATTTTCTATTACTAAAAACAAGCTTTTATTGGGCACCATATGACCCCAATCACTTTATAAGCCTTAGAAGAATCAAATACAGGCTTGCAGCATATGAACACTGCACTATCCCTCAAATTGAGCAATTTGCTAATCAACAAGAGTGGGTAAAGGGCACTCTAGTTGAAGAATTTTCAGAGGAAGAAATAGCAGAAAAATCAATCAAAGATCTTGAAAAAGTAGTTGACTTGGAATCTTTTGGACAGGTGTTTTTCACAGCCCCTCGGCATCTTGGAGAAGGCACCTCATCTGCCACTACCTCCCAGCAACCTGCCCAAGTAAGCACCCCACCTGCAGCAACAGATAAAGGAAAGGCAGTGCAGCATTCAGAAGAGCAAGTGCAAAATTTAGAACAGCAAGAAGTAATGACAGACCGGCCTACTTCTACAGATGGACAGAGTCAAGGGCAAGACCCTGTAACTCAAGCAAAAGTGACTGAAATTCCTGTGCTACAAACACCTCTAAATGAGGAAAGGGCAAAGAAGAGGGATAGGCAGGAAGATACCCCCCCAAGGGCATCCACAGAGCAGTAAGGAGAAAAGAGGCAAAGGTTAAATCCTTTTTTAGAGGAAGAAATGCCAGAGGGGCCCACAGAACAACAAATTCCCCCAGGCATGGAGACATCGGCCAGCTCTTTTCAGCAGGAGCAAGAGAGACAGCAGGGGGTGGAAGTAACATCCACAAGGCAACAGGGCAGACATGCCTCTGATATTAAAAAAGCATTCGCTGATATCAAAGCCAGGAATGAGCCAGTGAGACTACAGCTGTACAACCAGCTAATAAGGATGGCCCCTACCAATCAGCAAAGGCTAATGGCAGCCTATGACATCCAGGAAGGAAGGATGACCCTCGGTCACTTTAGACCTACAACTCAGAAACCCCAATTAGCTGTTGATTACATTAGAACCAATCTGGAAGTGTTTGCCAAGGATATCCATCCGATGGACCAGATTGAATTGCACAAGTAGACTGGGGAGATGGTATATTCTACTCTAGCAGATAAGACATTGTTAGCCCACAGATTGCAAAACCCTTTGCACAATACTACTGCCCAACTAGAGTTAGAGAAAGCTTCATCACAGGCCAAGGACAATAGAATCAAGTCCTTGGAGGAGATTATCATAGAGCTAGGACATGACCCCACTGATCCCAAGGGTGTGCAAGCTTTGATAAAAAAGAAGGATGAAGACATAGCTGCCCTAAGAAGACAAATCAAGCTGTCACCCACATTGCATCCTCAAGCTACAGAGGTGGCCCAACAAAAATAGGAGCAGGACGTAGTAGCTTTGCTTACAACCTTACATAAAAGGTTGGTAGAAACAGAAAGTGCCTTGGAGGCATCATTACAGGGAAGACAGGGAGAGTTGGCCTCTCAGCCAATTCAAACAGCTCAGATTCTTACAGCTGCTCCTCCCACTGCCACCACAACAGTCCCTCCCACTGGTACAACATCAGAAGCAGGTGCCTCAAGCTCAACACCAATTTCAGCAACTACCTCAGCACCTACAGAGCAAGGCACCAGCTTGAAAATGGACAACATGATGAAAGAAATAGAAGCCTTGGAACTGCAAATGGAAGAATTGAAAGAAACCAAGGAAAAGCTGGCTAAGATTGAGGAAAAATATGATAAATCAAAACAAGAAGTGGCTGAGAAGACAAGGGAAGTCAAAGCCTTAGAAAGAAGAATAAAGGAGCTGGAGAAAGAGCTCACTTTTGATAGGACTCTAGCAGACATCAAGAAAATCTTGTGGGCCAAGATTGGCCAATCCATTACAGACCAATGGCAATCCATTGAAACTATTCATGAGCAAATGGATTTAATAAGCTTGGCTCAGTTTGAAAACCAAAAGGCTAGAACATCTCTAGGAAACATGCCCGAGCAAGCTAACAGAATGATCCAATTTTTGAATACTCGCACCAAAGGGTAGTTGGCCGAATTGGGAATCAGGAACAGAACTGAAACTATTTTGCTAATAAAAAGGGTGTTAACCCTTAGGAATTTTGTGCAGACATTGGAGAGAAAATGCCAAGAGATGCAAGCAGAGGTGGATGACTTCAGAATAAAGATCGCAGCATTACAGAGCAGAGGGCTACCTAGCCTAGTAACCAGTGCTGGAAGACTGCTGTCACATGAGCATTATGCCAACAGAGTGAACAATTATGCTGCCAATCAAATCACAGCTTCCTCAAGCACTTCAGAAGATACAGGGCCTCCAACTGGACAGGCTGTCTTTGATAAATTAGAAAATCTATTCTATATTGCACATGAGATAAATCATCTCTTTGAAGACCAGCCAAACTTTTACAGATACATAGAAGCTGATGAAACACTGATAAAAATACAAAGGCATCAGCTACCTACAGAAGATTGGTGGAGAGGAATGATGGAGACGTTGCTCAGGTGATTTTGGGTATTAATTCTTTTTTGTAAACTACAGTTCAGCATATACAGATGGCACGGTCCAGCAAAGCAGCATAAAGCAGAATTGGAATGTTAATTACAACTCATCAAAAGTAAAGTAGCCCAGCACCAAGGATGAAGACCAAGACAACAATAGGTAGCATAACAACATCAGAAAAGCACACGTAGAATAAATGTACGGCAGGCAGCCGACTCATTCAGCGCAGAAAGTAAGAAAATTCTCTGACATAATAGACAACTAGCAAGCCAATATTAACTACAGTATTTAATTCTTCATTTACTTCCTTGGAAGAGCTGGTGATGTAATTTATTACATGAAGACTCATCATCTAGATATTTTGTATCATATTTTTGTATATATACCTCCCCATAGAACGTATTTGGGGTTGGTTGGTGATTTTCTCTCTAAGACACTGCGTTGTAAATTTTCAGACTCTCTAATACAAATGGCTGGGAAATTTCATGGTCTCTGCACTGTTTGGATGTGAAAGTGATGATCTGCGTTCTGCTACAGAATTCCTGTGTTGTTTAATGGAACAATAAGTTATTCTAAACCACGTTTTGTCTTTCTATGTTTGCTTAATTCACATATATGTTTCATTATCTTAGCAATAGAGAAGAAGAATAGCTCAGGACTTGCTTGAATGCACCCTCTGCTCAATCTCTGTTGTTAACTGTGTTTTCTTCAGAATTAATCATAAATATGAATTCTTAACTGCTCATGTTTGTATTGATTCTCTCATTATGAATGTTGTTTAGGAATTCTTAAGTGCTCCTAGATAATATTCCCACATTTTCCCTCTATCAGTATAGTGAAAGATCCTTGGCTGCCTTTCATTCCCTGATTTCATGCCATCATATTCCAGATTTGAAGAATTGTTCCATGGATGCCTGTCTGGCTCTGTAGCATTACCTTTTTCCCAAGAAATACTTTCAGCAGTGCACCATCATTGACTCCATTGCCCAATGGTCTAAGCTATTCTGAAAACTGCATATCAGTTCTATTTGAAATTATCATCCAACCAAATTCAAAACAAAACCCTGTACATCATAACTAGCCTAAAAAATACTTCAAAAACAAAGCTAAAACATAAAGAGAGAGCCCTCTCTGGTTGCAGGTAGGCTAGGACCTGTAGCTAAAAGATTGGTTAGTGGTTACCTCGGCCGTATTCCCTTGGGAGTCAAAAGGAACAACCTGAGTGATAACAAAATGTACAACCAAAATAAACTTTATATGAACCAATAGGATTCAAGATGATGATGTCAATCATGGGGGACTATTCACCACTTTTGGAGTAAGAAATTAAAAAGATTAAAAAATAATAAAATAGTAAAACTACTTTTTCAACTCGTATTTTCAACTTATCTCCCTAAGGTTTTAATCAAATTTGGAGCGGAAGTACTCATTGGACGTAAAATTTAATTCCTCATCCAAGGAGTACCCATGTTGTATACTTTAAATGGACTCTTCTACATGAAAAATGAGAAATACATGAAAAACGTGACCATAATCATGTTTTTCATGTATTTCTCATTTTTTGTGTAGTAGGGTCCATCAAAAGTATGCAATATGGGTACTCCTTGGATGAGGAATGACATTTTGCATCCAACGAGTGTTTCCGCTCATAATTTTAGTAAACCCATAGGGAGCTAAGTTGAAAATATGAGTTGAAAAAATAGTTTTTTCTTTTTTCCCTCTAAAATTTGATGATGTAATCTAATCTTATTTTATTATTTTCACTGTTATTTTATAATTTCCTTAGGAGGACCATTTTAGACCTAAAAATTACCCTAATGGAAAGTAGCAGTGCCCAATCCAGTAGCACTATACCTCTCATTGTCACCCATCTCGATATGCATCTGAAGATCTTTCTCCTCCAGGTATCTGAACAACTCCTTGTCACCAGTCATGTAGAATGAAGCTCCAGTGTCAAGGTACCATACACTACCCATCATTGATGACACCATGCATGCAATGAGAGTAAAGTCCAATTAGAATTGGGAGGCCAAAGCTTCACTGCCACTCCTCCCGAGGACTTCTTCTTGGACTTCTTGAGTGGACTATTTGTAGTGAAATGGCCTAGCTCGTGACAATGAAAGCACTTAACTTTTGTCATGTCTTTATTCTTACCTCCATGGCAAGAATCAGATTTGGAATGGAACGACTTCCCTTTCCATTTACTTTCCTTACTCGCTAAGGCAGAGTTTTCGTCATCACCAGTCTTTGATGAGGAACCATCTCCGGTGTTCCTTCTGATCTCCTCCTGCATCAAAAACGAACATAGTCGTTCCAAATTTGGCATCTTCTCCCTCCCATTAACAGAGTCCTGAAAGGTATTCCAACTCTTGGGAAGGCCTAGGAGAGTTACGCTCACCATATCATCCTAATTAGCGTTATTCCAACACTTCCAAGCTCATCATGACGGTGAGTGAACTTGGTCAAGTATTTTGGAATGGTCTTTCCTTTCTCCATCTTGGTTTTTTGAAGTTTCTCATTCAGTGCCAACTTCGTATGGTCGTTGTTTTTCTGGAATAGGTTTATCAAAGCTTTCCACATAGCATACAGGGTTTCCTTCCGATGGAGACTCAAGACAATATGGTCTTGAACTCACTCAAGGATTATCTGCCTCATGTTCACCACACAATTCTTCCATTTTTCCAGATTATGTGCATCTGATGCTACTGGAATAGGAATGTCTTGATCAAAAAATTCCTTCAAGCCATTATCCTCCAGCACAACCTCCATTCTATCCTTCCATGCTATATAATTTGAGTTTCATTCCAAGGAATACTCGATCCACAAACTGTAGAACGCCATCTATCGATCCTCAATTATGTATTGAAAATTCGAATTTCACCTGTAACCCAAAACTCAAAACTTAGAAATCACCTCTATTATACTATCTTTAGCTCCAATACCATGTATATTTTTCTACATATCTACTTTTGATACCATGTAGATTTTCCTATAGATTCACAGCTCATGTAATGTACTAAAACACAAGACAAGAATCTACTCTATTCTTTAAACAATAGAAACCTAGACTCGACGAAAATGATAATCGAAAAGAGGAAGATAATAAAAGACACATAACAAAATTGTTTCTCTGGGGAAATCCATTGCTCAAAACCCTGACTATCTATTGCATTAATTAGAAATCTGAGTGATAATACAAAGCTTGTTCTCACAAGAACAATTTCGCATAAGTATGATCAACTCTCTGCCTCACAAGCTCGCACGAACCAACACTTAGCCAATTTCTGCTGCCCACTGAACCCCTATTTCCTTATGCAATTTCTGTGAGGAATAGCCCATATTTAATTGGGAAATTCTTCTTCCATAATCGCACAATGCAAATCTAGGTCCTCTTCTAATTGCATGCATGATCGGTACAACTCGGATCACTCTACAACTGATAGTACACTTTCCCCACACTCTAGTCTCAACTTGTATTTCTCTAAAATGACATGTATGAGTTTCTCCTGAGGGAATCTTCAGATAGCTGGAGTAGCACCTAAGAATGCACCAGTGCACCAACTCACTACTAATCCTCTACTAGTTCCACAAACAGTTAGAACTAGTTTAACTATCTATAACTCAGCCAAGCTGAGTTATCTAATTACAACTCAAATAAACCCATCCTGGACCCCTAAAATTTAGGGAGAGCATATACATGACTACATAAATACTTCCAACTTGAAATTCCTAGGCTAATTAAGTCAATTAAACTTAATTAACTATTTACAATTTTCTATGAGAATAGAATTCAATTTTAATTCACAGTTTAATTCAAGGACGAATCAAACTGTAATTTCTTCTTGCCATTTCTCAACAAGTGCCACCTGTACACTGAAGCATCTGCACAACATGTGCACATCATCACATGTACAAAATTCCACCTTCACAATGTGTACACAACACCACATGTACACTACACCACTTGTACAACATGTACACAATACCACATGTACATAGTACCACATGCACGACATGTACGAGACACCACATGTACACAACGCCACATGCATGACATCTACACAACACTACCTGAACACAACGCCACTTGTACAACATGTACAAAACACTACATGCACACAACATCACTTGTACAGTCATGCAGACCACAACATATGTACATAACACCACATGTACAACATGCACGCAACACCACATGTACATAGCATCATATGTACACAGCACCACATATCCAACATGCACATAGCACCATATGCATACAACACCACATATCCATGATGAACACAATAAAACATGTACACAACACCGTATATCCAACATCTACATAGCACCATCTATACCTAGCAGTGAATATGCAACATACATACAACACTATCTATACTAAAATCTTGTACATAACATTGCATAAACAACATGTAAACACACTACATATGCACAATACTGCATGCACACAATCATCACAAATGAAACATGTACAACATGTATGACATATGCACAAAAATAATACCACACATTCGAAACCACACTATCTCTACCAAGCAATGTTGCTTCCAGCGTCTTATCCATGTGTTGTAGTGGCTACAACCACAGTCTAAAATTTTGCCTTAGCCTATTTTGGAGCCTCCCTACCAACCTTACATAGCACTTTGTCTTGCTTCATCAAGTACTCAAGCTTCAAGTGCTTTCCTCACACAAAGGTAGCCTGTCGATCAAAGTTGATCAATCCCCCTCACAGGCTGCTCACCCGGACATGGTCGAGCTGCAGGCTAAGTAACTTCCCCTTGAAAATTGCACATTTCTGGAGGTCAACCAACCTTCCCTCCAGAAATTACACAATCCTCTTTGACAGCCTGCTGGGCTCGAGGATTGTGCAATCCTTCCAGCCAACCCTCCCAACAATATTTGTACAAATTTTCCCAGCAGCAGGTTGTTCAGCCCAATATTTGCACAAATCTAGGCAGTAGTCGATTGCTCTGCCCAGAAACTACACAAATCTCCTGGGCAGCCAGCCTAGCTCCTAGCTAGAAATGTGCATTTTTCTGCAGTAGTCAAGTAGTCTCTTGCATGTGCAGCTGAGTTGACCGGTTCCCTCCGGGATTGAGCAAAACAGCCTTGCATGCATGGGTTGCTTCTCCGAAGGCGGCATGCAAAGGCAACCCTTATTTCAAGGATCTATGTTTAGCAATTGGAGGTTACATGCAAGGAGCAATTCCGAAACCTCCCACCAAGTGTTGCTTCCCCTAGATTCGTGGCATGCGCATCACAACCTCAATGTTATCAAAAATCATCAACCAAGCGCTACAGAGCTCATTCCTCACATCGACCTTGTAGCTATGACATCCCAGATCACATCTAGGAGCAGTTGGCACACTCAACTCAGCTATTTTGGGGCAAGCTCGCTTCCCATGCCTTGTGCTGCATTTCTATCGCTTTTTGTGTTTTCGCTTGTGGGAGTATTGTTTGCTTGATTTCTTTGAACGCTTGCTATCGTTTACATGTATACTAGCTTGTCCTAGCTCTATTTCAGTTTTTGTTGCTATCTCACTACCGTCGCATGCATGAAACTATTTTGCACGGATGTTCGCCCAACTGACAAAATGCCTCACCCACATGCATGTTGATATGTTTGCTGAATATTTCATTCATGTTTCAAATGCACTAATGATCACTTCTACTATCACTTAGTGTCACCATGCATTCACTGACTTACTTTCTTTCAGTTGCCCGTCGGCAAGTTAGGCCAACCTTGGCCCGGGCTCTCCCTTCACCAAGGCTGCATTGCACAATCCAGGAAAGGGAGGATCATCTTCCTCTCCAGATTTGTGCATTCCTACCCAGCACTAGCCTCCAGGACTGTTTTGCGCATTTCTCGAGGACAGTGGCTACTTGGCCCAAGAAATTGCGCAAATCTGCCCCTGGGCCAGTAGTCCTTCCTAATTGGAATTGCGCATTATGCAATCCCAGCAATCAGCAGCTAGACTAGACTGTTGATTGTGTACTTCTATCAATCAGTCAGTCTCCCAGCAACCCAGACTGTGCCTTGTGCAGTCTTGGCAGACGGTCTCCCGGCCTCCTAGTTGAAATTGTGCAACCTTCATGATCATTCACCCAGGTATATTGCAAGTTAGTTCTCATGTTCATTTTGGTTTTTGACTGACAAATTTCTTGCCATGAGTGTTTCCATGTCTCCAGGTATCACATGTGTTCATATGCCTCTTAGTAGTACAGGTACAATTGCTTCCAGGAGAGCAGAGACGAAGACACCATTTAGACCACGTCTGGGGATGCTATCGATCAAGTGTCCATGGACTTGCCTACCCACGAAGACATCAAGTTATTCATAGACAAGGACATCAAGATATGACAACAGTAGCATCACAGCGAGCATCATCATGTACAACAACTGAAGACAACATACCAAATGCAACAAATGCAAGAAAAGGGTTGTTGACAACATAGAGGCGGAACAAGTTTGCAACCTCAAGTAGGTCCATTGATCATGAAAGTAACTTTTTAGACTCTGACTATGAAGTGACGACATGGCATGAAGATCGCATGAAGGCAGAAAATGGAACACAAAAGAAGTTGCATGTGTTGAAGTAGTGTTATGAAACCAGCTCACAAAAAGATAGAAAAGATAGTTGAACACCTTAGAATTCAGCCTCTTCGAGGGGGCAACCTCCTTTACATTACACAAATGAGCAATTCTTGGATGATACAAATGAAAATACCTCCTTTCTATATATAGGAGTCTAAGGGGCCATAATATAATTAGAGTTGACATAACAATAATAATGTAAGGGCACAATAATAACAATAGTGGGCTTCTATCGGGCACAATAGTAATAATATGGGGACTACATGGGTACAACAATATAATAAGGGGGTTGCACTAATAACAATAAGGGGTTACACTAGTAGTATATGGGCCTAACATGCCCCTCTCCTTCAAAAAGTATTGTCCTCAACGCTTGAGTAGTTCTTAATGCTTCTGTATAAAATTCTTGTCCTCCCATGTGGAATCTTCAGCAGGTAAGTTCTTCCACTTGATGAGATACTCTAAAATTGATTGATTTCATAGCTGTCAGGTTCTTGTTTCTATGACTGATCCAGGTTCCAATATGATTTTTCCTTCCTCTTCAATTTCTAGAAATATTGTTTGAATTGGAAAATTTTGCAACTTTTGAATAAGTGGCCATACTTCTTCGTCCTTCTTCCATTCATCCCTTGCTTCTTTTATCCAATCTGGTTGGATATTAGAAATAGCACAAAAAAATTCTTCCACATCCTCATCCTTTCTTGAGAGTGCATCTGCAACAAAATTTTTCTTCCATTTTCTATAGATGATGTTAAAGTCATAACCCAACATATTTGTGACACATTTTTTCTGTTCTTCTAAAGATAATAGTTGTTCTAAAAAGTATTTAAGACTATCATGATCCATTTTTACCTTGAAGTGTCTTCCCGTTCGGTAAGGTCGCCATTTTTTAAGTGCATGTAGTATTGCCAACTTTTCCTTCTCATAAATAGCTTGCTTGAGATGTAGCAGTAAAAATACCCAATCACCTACATCAAAACATTTTTCACTATGATGTTGATCTACCTGTTGTTTCATTCGATTTTGCACCAAAGTGGCATTATACTTTAAAATTTGGAGAACTTGTTGTTGATGCTCGATGTGATCTTTCACTGCTTGAACCTTTTTCTTCTCGATATGTCCTTCTATCTTTAGAGTTCGAGTGATAATTTCTTCCAATGCTTTCCAAGATATGGTCGGATTCATTTCTTGATGCTTGATGTGATCTTTCACTTCTTGAACATTTTTCTTCTGGATATGTCCTTCTATATTGATAGTTTGAGGAGTGGTAATTCCAGCCAATGCATTACAAGATATGGTTGGATTCAATTCTGCTTTCTCGATATGATCTTTCACTTCTTGAACCTTTTTCTTCTTGATATGTCCTTCTATCTTGAGAGTTTGAGGAGTGGTAATTCTTGTCAATGCTTTACAAGATATTATCAGATTCATTTCTTCTTTCTCTAGGGTTTGTTCCTAGCGTATATCCTCTTCTTTTGATGTTTCTTGATCCTTTTATTCCTCCTCTTCATACTTTATGTAAAATAATTTCTTCTCAGTGCACTTATGACCTTTAGTGGATTTGTTATCACAATTGTAACAATGCCCATTTTCTCTTTTCTCTTCCAATTGTTCTGGTGTAATTCTTGTAGGTTGTGGAAGGCTAGAAGAAGAAACACTTTCATAATTATAGTCATGAGTGGTGGGATTCCTTGTTTCCATAATTTCGCTTTCAATTTTTCTTGCCAACTCGAATGCCTCCTCCAATGAATCAGGTTCCCAAAAACGAACCTCATGTTGAACGTTATCCTTTAAAGTCCCTATGAAGACATCAATCCTTTACTTCTCTGTCATATAATTTACCCTTCTATTCAATTTTTGAAAGTCCTCAATGTGCTCTTCCATTGAACCCTTTTGTTTGAGATTTATCAATTGGCTAAAGAAGGAGTTTCTCTTTGTATCCTCATAATGTGCTATCATTTCCTCCGTGAAAATTGACCATGTGACAAGTGGTTTACGAGAACAAAGCCCTTTATACCATAAAAATTGATCCGGTTCTAAATATGAAGATGAAATACATACCTTTGGTAACAATGGTACACCATGTAGATCAAAATATTGTTCCATCTGAAGTATCCAATTTATCGGATCCTTGCCATCAAACTTCCTCATATCGCCTTTTCTTGATTTTAGGAGCTCGATCTTGAAATGACTATAACTCTGTAATTTCAGTTCTTCCATTTCTAAAATTGAAACTTGCAGTAGCCCTCTATGTCCTCTTTCCAATGCCACCAGTCTGATCAAAATTAGATTCTCCAAGAAAGAGTTATGCACAATCTCCCAAGATGACCTGATTATACACCTTTTCAGAAGAGCGAACTTGTATGAAGTGCCACGTGTCACTATTTTAACCTTAGGATCTGAAAATTATACATAGGAAACTATAGTCTATCCTCTTTCTGTAACTTCTTATGAAATTGCAAATTGATGCTCAAAACAAAAGTTATGACGATTTTCCCAAGGTCACCTATCTGGAATGTAATTCAGGAGTTTGCAAAAATGCCAACTTCCTCAGATCATATCTCCGAAAATATAGCACAAAAAGCTCTGAAATTGAGACCCGAGGTTCAACACGATTTCATCTCAAATGGGTTTTTTGTTTCGCTTCTGAAATGTCGCGGAAAAAGAGTTATAGTGAAAATGACACGATGACCTGTATGGAGCAGCGAAACCTTAGAATCCAAAGCTCTGATACCAAATGTTATGAAACCAGCTCACAAAAAATAGAAAACATAGATCAATGCCTTAGAATTTAGCCTCTTCAAGGGGGAAACCTCCTTTACATTACATAAATGAACAATTCTTGGATGATACAAATGAAAAGACCTCCTTTCTATATATAGGAGTCTAAGGGTCCATAATATAATCAAAGCCAACATAACAATAATAATGTAAGGGCACAATAATAACAATAGTGGGCTTCTATGGGGCACACTAGTAATAACATGGGGACTACATGGGTACAACAATATAATAAGGGGGTTGTACTAATAACAATAAGGGGTTACACTAGTAGTATAGGGGCCTAACAAGTAGCAACTCAAGGGAGAACATGAAGCTGCACAAATAGATGAATGAGTTGCAGCAGGATCAGGAATAGCAGTGGGCGCATCGTGCACTCATGGATGAAACTGTTCCCGTACAAGTTAAATATCCATCCCAATAGCTAACACAGTGTAGACATGGTGAGAAGTGTTGGTGATTGCATGCAAGGGATTCAACAACATGCATATAATTGTGCGCATGCATGCAATCCAACCCATTCAACACACTCACCAAGGCGAAGACAAGAAGCAAGTCCAACTGGAGCTAAACATTTACTTCAAAAAGTTGATGGGCATGACCACTAGCACACACTTGAAGATCAACACAGACACCATGCATCAGTGTGTTGTTAGTTCAGCTGCACCCAAGAAGACCATGAACATGTTAGAAGATGAGTTGGACGAAGGGTCCGAACCAATGCACCAGTTGCAATGGAGGCAAGAGTTTTCTTTGGCAAGATGTCACCATGAGGTGCATACACACCATCATGGACGACTAAGATTGGCATCATCTCACCAGCTTCACCATCACAAGCATGTCAAACAGTTCATCTCACCACAACGATTCAGTGTCAGTGATGTCTTACAAGGCTTGCTCAAGCCATGTTGTCTCACATGAGTACATGTGCATTGTAATGTTGAGTTGTGTCAAGTGTAAGTCAAGTGTCAACAGTTGGATGTAACATTCATAGAGTAGGTGAAGAGTCATGAGGGTAGTTGAACTTTCACAAAGGGTAATGTCAAGGGTTACCACACCCTTTGCTATAAATAGTCCCTCATAACTCATTGTACAGGCTTTTGGTCATCCAAGATTCTACTAAGACTATCTTGAAGAAGGCTTGGACAGTATTGTAATGCGCCTTGGCTTCTCCACTACATGGAGCTAGTACATCTCTTTGGAGGAGTAGGTGGATGTGGCTGTAATGTTCCACTGTTGGGGCTAGCAGGTTTACATTGATGTATTGTATGATTGTGACTTACACTTCTTTATATAATAAGAGCCAACACATTTTCATGCATATGTTGTTATTGTAGTTGGACTACTCCAGTTGATTTAATGATATGTGTTGTTTAAATTACGTACTTTTGTATGAACTGATTCACATGCATTTATATGAATCTTGTTGTTAATGTGTTGCATATGTTATTAATGTTGTCACCATCCATGTCAGCTGCTCTGCGAGACATAAGACAGACCTTTCACTTGAACCTTACTATAAGAACTGTCACACTCATCTTGTACTAATCCGTGAGTGTTGTACGTGTTATCCTACCTTGTATGATGTGACTGTCACAACTAGTTGACTGCTTCGCTGGAAGATGTGCATGTTCTTTATGTTGTGTGTTCCTAGCTAAGTTGGGACTGATCCCTTTCATCCTGGCACCTTCAATTCCTTCCCCACTTCAAAGTGTTGGAACCTCTCATACACATTCCTTGACTCACTGCATCAGTCACACCCATGCTGCTGGCAGAGTTATTCTACTTGCCTCTGTGCAACACCGTGGTCAAGGCATTACCATACAACCCACTACTAGGACTCCTACACCAAATGGTCTGAGGTCTAATTGAGACTTCTTACCGGGGAGATCCCGTTGACATGTTGGTGGGTCCAACATCGACAACATTTTTGGCACTAGAAGGAGGTCCTGATGATAAGTTGTGTCCTCTCATCCAATTTTGAACCTTTTCATATCTTTCATGGAGTCTTGCACTCTTCTTCCCTCGAGGTGTTTTCCGAATCGTGAAGATGTCTCCATCTTGGGGAAGATTTTTGATCTCTTTTACACTCACACATATGATGGTGAAGGCAAAGTGGCCTGGCCTGAGCACTTATATAACTTTCTTTTCATGATTTATGAGGAAGATGAGTTTTCTGATGAACAGGTCATTTGCTGCTTGCATACACACTTCACGAATCTCCATTTCTTGGCTGCTCAGCCTATCGGTTGACACCGTGCACTCATTTGAGCACTTCTGTGATCTCATGGAAGACACGTTCTATCATTTTGATCCAGACCATCTTGACTAGAAATTGTTACAACAACGGAGGGCTCTACATGAATCTGTTATTGATTTTTGGTAGTGCTTCTGTGACTTGCAGTTTCAAACTCCGAAGAGCCAGATGAAATTTGCTTATCTTTGGGATTGGTTCGAGTATTTTCATAAGAAATTTTCCCGTCCCAAGAGGAAGCTTGATATCAAGCCTCGCTCAACATTCTTCATTGATGGAACTATGCAATCTCATGTGGGAGCGGGCAATGTCTCAACTGACTGTCCACCTCCCTCTCATTCAACAGCTCCACCATTTCCTAGTGATGTTAAGGATCATGCTCAAACACCTATTCATCCTTCACACTCTCCCAAAATCACTCCACTCGATTTTCATGCAGATTCAGTTGTGATTCCTTCGAGTTCTCATATGCATTCTTTTCTTCGACCTCTATCTTCACACTCAGGTGTTCCTCTCGATGATGTTGTCTTGTGTTCATCCATTCTGAACTCTCCACTTGTTTTGAACGAGGGATGAACCACTAACAGAGTCGATGTTGCACAACCAACATGCACTGTCTTTCATGAAGAATATGAGTGGGATCTTGAGCATCAAAACTCGGTGAAGGATGACTCCCTTCTGTCCTAGCCCCTCTGTTCTTTCCTAACCTCTTTGGTGAACTTTCCATCCATGATTTTGCATGTGTATCTTCATCTACAAATGCGCCCATTCTTGATCACTCAGAGGACTCACCAGATGTTAGTCCATCATTCAACAACGGAGAGGATACGTTACTCGTTGAAAATCCACTTGATCCTTCATCTGTCTTTTCTGGAAACATAGAGGATGAGTTTGTTTACTTTTCATCTACCCCTCTATGTGATTCATCCAACCACGAGGGTGCCGACCAACATCCTAAATTTTTTGATCTTGGTTGTCGTGATCTCTTCACCTCCTCATCCGATCATGATGTTGAGGCACTTCAGCCCGAGCTGATGGTTATGTCAGGCCCTCGCTATCCCGAGGTTGGTTTCGCTTCCAATCAGGAAATTTTTCAAACACTCAAGGCTCCTCATCACTCATTTGTATGCACTAAGATCAATCTAACACTCAGATTTTACTTCCTCCACTCGAGCTACCCGATCCCATTGCTCATGCATTGGAGGAGTCTTATATTGCAATCACTCGTGCGCAATGCAATTTATCCTTGTTTCTTTCGTTTTCTTGCATGTCACAGTCAAGAGTGTGCTTATGCTTCAATGTTGAACGTAGTGTCACATAGCACCATGATAAGTCCATGGACTGCCCATCATGCACTTGCACTCACTTATGTCCCTTGGGCACTTTGAAACATAAAGTGTGGTTGTCTTCATTGTTATATCTTTCTTACTTGTTGGTTCGCACAACCAGGTTGCTCGCGAACCAAGCCTTCACCAACATGGGTCTACCAATGCACCTATGGATGCACTGGAAGTATCACTTCACGTGATCAGGCCCATACACTATTAGTGTAGGAGTAGGAGTAGTGTTTGCTTTCAGTTGTTTGCTTGCATGCTTGTTTTCTTACATGCTTTGTTTGCGTGTTTGTTTACTTTCTTTGATTTCACTTCCACTTCTGCTTTTGCTTTGATTTGATGTTTCTTAGTTTGCTTGTTTTGTTCATAGGTTAGTCTTGCATGAAACCATGTATGAATCTTGAAGCGAGCTGGGTAAAGTACAAGAGGGCTTGTACAACTATCACTACTTGGTTATCTATCATCTACCTATGTATCATGAGCTTGTTACTTTTATTCCATGATACGTTGAAGGAAAATATGTACTATTCGAAGTCAACCTTAGTGTAAACACAACGGTTGCACGCTAACTAGTGTCACCTTCTCTAGTCGATTTTTTTTGGGTTAGCCCTTGTTAGCTTAGTCAAGTAGAGTATGGTAAGGGGGAAAACCTTAACAAGCACATCAGAGATAAAATAAACTACTTCTCTGCTAGAACAACCTCTTCTACTCTCAATAAGTCAAGATCCCTCTTTCGCCTCTGAAATGAATAAGTGTAATGCACAGTGAAAAATGAAAAAAATAAAAGTCAAAAGTTCAAAATGAAAAATGAATAAGGTGAAAGAAGAGAAAGGCTTCCTATGCAGGGAGGTGATGCAAGTAACTCTGCTAGGATACTAACCATGCTCATTGGTAGTGGAGCCATGCTTGTGTTCCTATGTGACTCCAACAGGGTACTTTCCAGGCCTGCTGGCAGTGGAGCAACACTAGAGATGAAACTAACACTCTGACGACTATACTTCTTGTGCACCTATATACCCATTAACCCCAATCAAAACAACTGTGTTGCCTTGTCTTGGAATGTGTGTCAATCAACCAAGATTCTGTTAGATGATACATCTTACAATCAAGGTAGTGTGAAGCCAAGATGAGTTGAGAGATGAACAATACTTCCAGAGGTGTTAGACTTGCTTTTGACGAACAAGGTCCATTCAAAGAGTTGGAGTTCTACCAGTGTGTCGCCAAGTGTTGTAGTAGCTACGACCACCCTCCAAGATTTTTCCTTAGCCTGTTTTGGAGCCTCCCTGCCCAACTTGCACAACACTTTGTCTTGCTTCATCAAGTACTCAAGCTGAAAGTGTTTTCCTCACACAAAGGCAGCCTGTCTCTCACAGTTGATCCATCCCCCTCACAGGATGCTCACCTGGACTTGGTCTAGTTGCAGGCTGAGAAAATTCCCCTTGAAAATTGTGCATTTTTCGAGGGTAGCCAGCTTTCCCTCCATAAATTCTGGACTCCTCTCTGATAGCCTGCTGGGCTCTAGAATTGCGTAATCCTGCCAGCCAAACCTCCCAACAGGATTTGCACAAATTTTCCCAGAAGCAAGCTGTTCAGCCTAGTATTTTCACAAATCTGGGTAGCAGTCATCTACTCTACCCAGAAATTGTGCAAATCTCTTGGGTAGCCAGCCCAGCTCCCAGCTAGAAATGTGCATTTTTCTCCAGCAGTCAAGCAGTCTCTTGCATGTGTAGATGAGTTGACCGGTTCCCTCCGAGACTGAGCAAAATAGTCTTGCATGCATGAGTTATGTCTCCCAAGGCAGCATGCAAAGGCATCCCTTATTTCAGGGATCTATGTTTAGCAGTTGGAGGTTACATGCAAGGAGCAATTCCGAAACCTCCCACCAAGTGTCACTTCCCCTAGATTCGTGGCATGCGCGTCACAACCTCGATGTTATCAAAACTCATCAACTGGATGCTGCAGAGCTCATTCCTCACATTGAACTTGTAGCTCTGACATCCCACATCACATCTAGGAGCAATCATCACACTCAGCTCAATTGTTTTGGGGTAAGCTCGCTTCCCATGCCTTGTGCTACATTTCTGTCACTTTTTGTGTTTTCAATTATGGGAGTACTGTTTGCTATATTTCTTTGAACGCTTGCTTTCGTTTACATGTATACTAGCTTTTCCTAGCTCTGATTCAGTTTTTGTTGCTATCTCACTGTCGTCGCATGCATGAAACTATTTTGCACGGACGTTCACCCAACCGGCGAGCTGCCTCACCCACATGCATGTTGATCTATTTGCTGAATCTTTCATTCATGTTTCACATGCACTATCAATCACTTCTACTATCACTTAGTGTCACCATGCATTCATTGACTTACTTGCTTTCAATTATCCATCAGCGAGTCTATCCAACCTTGTCCCGGGCTCTGCCTTCACTAAGGTTGCATTGCGCAATCTAGGAAAGGAAGGTTCACCTTCCTCTCTAGTTTTTCGTATTCCTACCCAGCACTAGCCTCCAGGGATGTTTTACACATTTTTGGATGACAATGGCTTCTTGGCCCAAGAAATTGCACAAATCTGTCCTTGGGCCAACAGTCCTTCCCAACTGGAATTGCGCAATCCCAGCAGTCAGCAACCAGAATGGACTATGACTTGCACAGTTCCAGTAGTTAGTCAGTCTCCTAGTAGCCTGGACTATGCCTTGTGTAGTTTGGGCAGTCGATCTCCTAACCTCCTGGCCGAAACTACGCAAGCTTCATAAACATTCACCCAGGTATGTTACAAGTTAGTTATCATGTTCGTTTTGCTTTTCAACTGACAGATTGCTTGTCATTAGTGTTTCCATGTCTCCAGGTATCACAGGTGTTCATTTGCCTCTCAGTAGTACAGGTACAATGGTTTCCATGAGAGCAGAGATGAAGACACCGTTTAGAGCATGCCTGGGGATGTAGCGGATCAAGTGTCCATGGATTTGCCTACCCACAAAGACATCAAGTTGTTCGTAGACAAGGACATCAAGATACGACAACAACAACATCACAATGGGCAGCATCATTAACAACAACTAAAGACAACATACCAAATGCAACGAATGCAAGAGGAGGGTTGTTGACAACACGGAGGCAGAACAAGGTTGCAACCTCAAGCAGGTCCATTGATAATGAAAGCAACTTTGGATACTTTGGCTATGAAGTGACGATGTGACATGAAGATCACGTGAAGGCAGAAGATGGAGGAAAGAAGGAGTTGCATGTGTTGAAGCAAAAACTCAAGGAAGAACATGAAGCTGCATAGATAGACAAATGAGTTGCAGCAGGATCAGGAATAACAGTGGGCGCATTGTGCACTCATGGATTAAACTGCACCCATACAAGTTAAAGATCCATCCCATCAACTAACATGAAGCAGACATGGTGAGCAGTGTTGGTGATCGCATGCAAGGGATTCAGCAGCATGCATGTCATTGTGTTTAGGCATGCAATCCAACCCATTCAACACACTCACCAAGGCGAAGACAAGAAGCAAGTCCAACTGGACCTGAACGTGTACTTCGACAAGTTGATGCGCATGACCACCGGCACACACTTGAAGATCAATACAGACACTATGCATCAATGTGTTGCTGGTTCAGCCGCACCCAAGAAGATCATGTGCATGTTAGCAGATGAGTTGGATGAAGGGGCCAAACCAATGCACCAGTTGCAACGAAGACAAGAGTTCGCTTTGGCAAGATGTCACCATGAGGTGCATACACACCATCACGAAAGACCAAGCTTGGCATCAGCTCACCAACTTCACCATCACAAGCACGTCAAACAATTTGTCTCACCACAGCAACCGAGTGTCAGTGACGTCTTGCAAGGCTTGTTCAAGCCATGTTGTCTTACATGAGTACATGTGCATTGTAATGTTGAGTCATGTCAAATGTAAGTCAAGTGTCAATAGTTTGACGTAACAGCCATAGAGTAGGTGAAAAGTCATGACGGTAGTTGAATTGTCACAAAGGGGAATGTCAAGGGTTACCCCACCCTTTGCTATAAATAATTTGTCATAACTCATTGTACAAGCTTTTGGTCAGCCAAGCTTCTACTAAGACTATCTTGAAGAAGGCTTGGAAAGTATTGTAATGCGCCTTGGCTTCTCCATTGCACGAAGCTAGTACATCTCTTTGGAGGAGTAGGCGGATGTGGTTGTAACATTCCACTGTTAGGGATAGCAGGGTTACATGGATGTATTTTATGATTTTGACTTACACTTCTTTATATAATAAGAGCCAGCACATTTTCATGCATATGTTGTTGTTGTAGTTCTACTTCTCCAGTTTCTTTAATGATATGTGTTGTTTAACTTACGTAATTGTGTAAGAACTGATTCACATGAAATTATATGAATCTTATTGTTAATGTGTTGCATATGTTGTTAATGTAGTAACCGTCCGTGTTGACTTCTCTGACGGACATCAGACATACCTTTCACTTGAAGCTTTCTATAACAATTGTCACACTCGTCTTGGACTAATCCATGAGTGTTGTACATTTTATCTTACCTTGTATGATGTGATAGTTGCATCTAAGTTGATTTCTCCACTGAAAGTTGTGCATGTCCTTTGTGCTATGTGTTCCTAGCCGAGTTAGGATTGATCCCTTTCAACTTGGAACTCACCTTCACCTCCTTCCCCCCTTCGAAGTGTTGGAACCTCTCATACACCTTCCTTGACTCATTGCATCAGTGACACCCTTGCTACTGACTTAGTTATTCTACTTGCCTCTGTGTGACACTGCGGTCAAGGCATTACCTTACGACCCATTGCTGGGAATCCTACACCAAACGGTCTGAGGTCTAATTGGGACTTCTTACCAGGGATATCCCCTTGATATGTTGGCAAGTACAACACCGTCAACACCATGCTTGGCTAGCATGCTGCAGACCACACTACTTACATTTCATTGATGTATCCCTTGGTATAACCTATTCATAAAATAGAAATAATATAATCACATAATATCAAATCATAACCACATGATTCTAAACTCTAATATCTGTCATGACTACTCTTCCCAATTAATTCCTCATAAGACCAGGAACCTCTTCAGGTCATTTGCGTGCATAAGCAATCATTCCTCCATAAGGATGATTCCTGGATAGTCTGTCGAACAATGACATAGATACATAGACAAATAGATACATATACATAAACATTAGCATAAATCAATCATGATCCATGATGACCCTGTCAGATAACAACATTCATACATACATATATGCATATAATAATTAGCATAAATCAATCATGATCGCAACATAAATACTAGATGTCAAGGTCAAAGTTAAGAGAAATTCCTTTATTCATGCACAACATTGAGAACCACAGTTCCCAACTTAGCCAAGCCATTCGACGTCTCAGGTCCATTTATTTTACCTTTTCTGGTTACCTTTCTCCTGCCTATCCTGCCATCGGTCATTTACACCAATGGACCCAGCCAGTTCCACTCTCTGTCATAGTCTTACCCTCCACTGCACTTACTCATGCACATAGCTTCATCTAAATCTTACATTACCTTTTGGGTATCACACAACTCTCCTGAGATCCATCAACTTTCCTCTTTCCCAAAAAATTCCCAAGACTCAAAACATAAAAGGAAAGATAAGAAATAACTAAGAAGAAAACCATGAAAGTAAATAGCAATATGACACCAAAAAAAGTGGAAAGTTCTTGCACCATACATAAACAAAACCACAATCAAGCTCAAAAATTCATAAAATACCAAAAGCACAAGACTGGGAATAGACACCATGAGTCAATCTCCATGGTTCCCAAGGAAAGCTCAACCTGAGCCTTCTTCAACATTTCGTGGCAATCTCTTTTCCATGCAATCCCCTGCATCATACTTTCATCAACACAATTGTCAGTGCATAAATAACGTAACAATACACTTGTTACCTTACCTTGTTGTCCGAAGCACATTGCTTGCAATTGAACACATCCATGCCATCTCTCAAGGGACTCCAATTGCCTTGACAGATCCTCCTGCAACTAGAGACTGGCTAATATACCTCTCAAGTACATATTTATGACTACAACACATATCCACACATGGTCAGACAAAATCAACGTTAAGAAGACTCCCTGTGTGCAAAGCACTCATTCGTTTGGAATTAGGGCTTTCAAACATAGCCAGAGGAATTCTTGTCCAATTCCTTTCTTTTACCCTTTTTACCTCATTCAAATCAAGGCTTACTATGCAATGTCACATCACTCAACTATTAGTGATATAAAAAAATCAAATATTATCTTGTCACACTAATGCCAAGCATGTTACCCTACGACTGCTCACACATGTCAACCACATGTTCCAATATCAAGACAATCATATCTATCAATTTGAAATCAACCTTTACAAACAATAATGTCATAACCCATAGTCAACTCATAGTTGTTAGACATAATGCTTCAACTGCCAACTCCATTCAACTACATATCAAGTGTCTCAACACATATGTGTTAGTACAATTGTCTTAAAAAAAGATCGTTGGAACACATACTCATATTCTGAAATTCATCAAACATTCAACCAACTTGCAAACACACCATGTTAAATAAATCAACTAGATGACATAATAGACACCAAACACTCAACATCAAATAGATGACATAATCAATAATGAAGCAGCAAGTATACTACATAAGAAAACTCATACCTTAGTGTACCATAGAGGAGGCTATCTTGTCTGCACAATGATTCTAGTTAGCAAGATATAACTTTACAACATGTCAACTCAAACATAAATAATATCACGATATCCATAACAATAACTAACTAACATGCTCTCATCATAAACTCATAAGCATTTATCCTTTATGCATAACAACTACGTGTGCAAATTCATCACAAATATGTTGTCCCATACCTGAATATCGCAACCATAACCATATGCATGGTCCAATCCAATTTAGCATGATACATATAACAAAAATATATTAATGTTATAATCCTAATCATCAAGTTGACTAACACATAACAACAACAGGTTAACCTGTAGAATACTCATCAACAACATATAACATGATCATCAAGTTATCTAACATAAACAAAAATAGAAATGCATACAACCACAACTTAATATCATTCATGACTATCTGACACATGTGCATATGCTTATGCTAATCAACTATCATCTATCATGAGTGTAACCATAACGTCAAAAGACATGTACATAAACCTAATGCATATAATAATCCTTGACTTACATACCTGCATGAAAAACTACAATACCTGTATGATGATCTTCTCTTACCCCGAGGTCCAATGCTGCAACCTCATTATGATGATGTTCATCTCCTGTTCTATCTCAGCCAACACATTAGCATCATAGCAACCAATAGCATCATGATGATGTAAATTGTATACAATGACTTCACAAGGCATGTTTGACCTATTATATATGCATAACTATACCAAATGCAACGAATGCAAGAGGAGGGTTGTTGACAACACGGAGGCAGAACAAGGTTGCAACCTCAAGCAGGTCCATTGATAATGAAAGCAACTTTGGAGACTTTGGCTATGAAGTGACGATGTGACATGAAGATCACGTGAAGGCAGAAGATGGAGGAAAGAAGGAGTTGCATGTGCTGAAGCAACAACTCAAGGAAGAACATGAAGCTGCATAGATAGACAAATGAGTTGCAGCAGGATCAGGAATAACAGTGGGCGCATTGTGCACTCATGGATGAAACTGCACCCATACAAGTTAAAGATCCATCCCATCAACTAACATGAAGCAGACATGGTGAGCAGTGTTGGTGATCGCATGCAAGGGATTCAGCAGCATGCATGTCATTGTGTGCACGCATGCAATCCAACCCATTCAACACACTCACCAAGGCGAAGACAAGAAGCAAGTCCAACTGGACCTGAACGTGTACTTCGACAAGTTGATGCGCATGACCACCGACACACACTTGAAGATCAATACAGACACTATGCATCAATGTGTTTCTGGTTCAGCCACACCCAAGAAGATCATGTGCATGTTAGCAGATGAGTTGGATGAAGGGGCCGAACCAATGCACCAGTTGCAACGAAGACAAGAGTTCGCTTTGGCAAGATGTCACCATGAGGTGCATACACACCATCACGAAAGACCAAGCTTGGCATCAGCTCACCAACTTCACCATCACAAGCACGTCAAACAATTTGTCTCACCACAGCAACCAAATGTCAGTGACGTCTTGCAAGGCTTGTTCAAGCCATGTTGTCTTACATGAGTACATGTGGATTGTAATGTTGAGTCATGTCAAATGTAAGTCAAGTGTCAATAGTTTGATGTAACAGCCATAGAGTAGGTGAAAAGTCATGACGGTAGTTGAATTGTCACAAAGGGGAATGTCAAGGGTTACCCCACCCTTTGCTATAAATAATTTGTCATAACTCATTGTACAAGCTTTTGGTCAGCCAAGCTTCTACTAAGACTATCTTGAAGAAGGCTTGGAAAGTATTGTAATGCGCCTTGGCTTCTCCATTGCACGAAGCTAGTACATCTCTTTGGAGGAGTAGGCGGATGTGGTTGTAACATTCCACTGTTAGGGATAGCAGGTTTACATGGATGTATTTTATGATTGTGACTTACACTTCTTTATATAATAAGAGCCAACACATTTTCATGCATATGCTGTTGTTGTAGTTCTACTTCTCCAGTTTCTTTAATGATATGTGTTGTTTAACTTACGTAATTGTGTAAGAACTGATTCACATGCAATTATATGAATCTTATTGTTAATGTGTTGCATATGTTGTTAATGTAGTAACCGTCCGTGTTGACTTCTCTAACGGACATCAGACATACCTTTCACTTGAAGCTTTCTATAACAATTGTCACACTCGTCTTGGACTAATCCATGAGTGTTGTACATTTTATCTTACCTTGTATGATGTGATAGTTGCATCTAAGTTGATTTCTCCGCTGAAAGTTGTGCATGTCCTTTGTGCTATGTGTTCCTAGCCGAGTTAGGATTGATCCCTTTCAACTTGGAACTCACCTTCACCTCCTTCCCCCCTTCGAAGTGTTGGAACCTCTCATACACCTTCCTTGACTCATTGCATCAGTGACACCCTTGCTACTGACTTAGTTATTCTACTTGCCTCTGTGTGACACTGCGGTCAAGGCATTACCTTACGACTCACTGTTGGGAATCCTACACCAAACGGTCTGAGGTCTAATTGGGACTTCTTACCAGGGAGATCCCCTTGATATGTTGGCAAGTCCAACACCGTCAACACCATGCTTGGCTAGCATGCTGTAGACCACACTACTTACATTTCATTGATGTATCCCTTGGTATAACCTATTCATAAAATAGAAATAATATAATCACATAATATCAAATCATAACCACATGATTCTAAACTCTAATATCTGTCATGACTACTCTTCCCAATTAATTCCTCATAAGACCAGGAACCTCTTCAGGTCATTTGCGTGCATAAGCAATCATTCCTCCATAAGGATGATTCCTGGATAGTCTGTCGAACAATGACATAGATACATAGACAAATAGATACATATACATAAACATTAGCATAAATCAATCATGATCCATGATGACCCTGTCAGATAACAACATTCATACATACATATATGCATATAATAATTAGCATAAATCAATCATGATCGCAACATAAATACTAGATGTCAAGGTCAAAGTTAAGAGAAATTCCTTTATTCATGCACAACATTGAGAACCACAGTTCCCAACTTAGCCAAGCCATTCGACATCTCAGGTCCATTTATTTTACCTTTTCTGGTTACCTTTCTCCTGCCTATCCTGCCATTAGTCATTTACACCAATGGACCCAACCAGTTCCACTCGCTGTCATAGTCTTACCCTCCACTGCACTTACTCATGCACATAGCTTCATCTAAATCTTACATTACCTTTTGGGTATCACACAACTCTCCTGAGATCCATCAACTTTCCTCTTTCTCAAAAAAATCCCAAGACTCAAAACATAAAAGGCAAGATAAGAAATAACTAAGAAGAAAACCATGAAAGTAAATAGCAATATGACACCAAAAAAAGTGGAAAGTTCTTGCACCATACATAAACAAAACCACAATCAAGCTCAAAAATTCATAAAATACCAAAAGCACAAGACTGGGAATAGACACCATGAGTCAATCTCCATGGTTCCCAAGGAAAGCTCAACCTGAGCCTTCTTCAACATTTCGTGGCAATCTCTTTTCCATGCAATCCCCTGCATCATACTTTCATCAACACAAATGTCAGTGCATAAATAACGTAACAATACACTTGTTACCTTACCTTGTTGTGCGAAGCACATTGCTTGCAATTGAACACATCCATGCCATCTCTCAAGGGACTCCAATTGCCTTGACAGATCCTCCTGCAACTAGAGACTGGCTAATATACCTCTCAAGTACATATTTATGACTACAACACATATCCACACATGGTCAGACAAAATCAAGGTTAAGAAGACTCCCTGTGTGCAAAGCACTCATTCGTTTGGAATTAGGGCTTCCAAACATAGCCAGAGGAATTCTTGTCCAATTGCTTTCTTTTACCCTTTTTACCTCATTCAAATCAAGGCTTACTATGCAATGTCACATCACTCAACTATTAGTGATATAAAAAAATCAAATATTATCTTGTCACACTAATGCCAAGCATGTTACCCTACGACTGCTCACACATGTCAACCACATGTTCCAATATCAAGACAATCATATCTATCAATTTGAAATCAACCTTTACAAACAATAATGTCATAACCCATAGTCAACTCATAGTTGTTAGACATAATGCTTCAACTGCCAACTCCATTCAACTACATATCAAGTGTCTCAACACATATGTGTTAGTACAATCGTCTTAAAAAAAGATTGTTGGAACACATACTCATATTCTGAAATTCATCAAACATTCAACCAACTTGCAAACACACCATGTTAAATAAATCAACTAGATGACATAATAGACACCAAACACTCAACATCAAATAGATGACATAATCAATAATGAAGCAGCAAGTATACTACATAAGCAAACTCATACCTTAGTGTACCATAGAGGAGGCTATCTTGTTTGCACAATCATTCTCGTTAGCAAGATATAACTTTACAACATGTCAACTCAAACATAAATAATATCACGATATCCATAACAATAACTAACTAACATGCTCTCATCATAAACTCATAAGCATTTATCCTTTATGCATAACAACTATGTGTGCAAATTCATCACAAATATGTTTTCCCATACCTGAATATCGCAACCATAACCATATGCATGGTCCAATCCAATTTAGCATGATACATATAACAAAAGTATATTAATGTTATAATCCTAATCATCAAGTTGACTAACACATAACAACAACAAGTTAACCTGTAGAATACTCATCAACAACATATAACATGATCATCAAGTTATCTAACATAAACAAAAATAGAAATGCATACAACCACAACTTAATATCATTCATGACTATCTGACACATGTGCATATGCTTATGCTAATCAACTATCATCTATCATGAGTGTAACCATAACGTCAAAAGACATGTACATAAACCTAATGCATATAATAATCCTTGACTTACATACCTGCATGAAAAACTACAATACATGTATGATGATCTTCTCTTACCCCGAGGTCCAATGCTGCAACCGCATTATGATGATGTTCATCTCCTGTTCTATCTCAGCCAACACATTAGCATCATAGCAACCAATAGCATCATGATGATGTAAATTGTATACAATGACTTCACAAGGCATGTTTGACCTACTATATATGCATAACTATAACCAAGACCATACATGCATAACAACTACATATAGACATATAACACATGAGTACAAAACCATATACGCATCATTCTAGATAGAGTCCAATCATCAATTCATGGCCATATCAACTACACAAACCATGACCTCATGCATGACAACAACAACCACCTCACATGCATTTGATAGCATGTGAACACTGACATGAATAACAATGCATAATCAACCTATTGACAGTGTTGGACCTGCCAACAAGTCAAGGGTATCTCCACGGTAAGAAGTCCCAATTAGACCTTAGACCATTTGGTGTAGGATTCCCAATAATGGGTCATATGGTAATGCCTTGACCATGATTTTGCACAGAGGCAATTAAGATAACGCTGTTTGTAGCAAGGGTGTGACCGCTATAGTGAGTCAAGGAAGGTGCATGAGAGGTTCTAACACATGTGGGTTGAGATGAGTGTGCCCCTTGGAAACCTGTAACAATACTCAAATGGGAAGGGAACACATGAGAAAAGATGCATCACAAGTTGGAAAGCAAGTCAGCCGACAATCCAAAGTGATGGTAAAACCAACAACACATCTACAACAAGATTCATACAACTCCATACAAAACAATTCATAAACAACTACGTAAGTTAAACAACATACATTGCTACAACAACCGGAACAATCCAACTACAATAACAACATTTACATGAAAACGTGCTGGCTCTTATTATATAAATAAGTGTAAGTTCCAGTCATACAATACACCCATGTAGACCCACTAGCCCCAACAGTGGAATGTTACAGCCACATATGCCTGCTTCTCCAAAGAGATGTACTAGCTCCATGCAGTGGAGAAGCCAAGGCACATTACAATACTATCCAAGCTCTCTCCAAGATAGTTTTATTAGAAGCTTCGCTGACCAAAAGCCTCTACAATGAGTTATGAGGGACTATTGATAGAAAAGGTTGGGGTGACCCTTGACATTCCCCTTTGTGAAGTTCAACTACCCTCATGACTCTTCACCTACTTTATGACTGTTGCATCCAACTATTGACACTTGAGTTACACTTGACATGACGTTACCTTACAATGCACATGTACTCATGTGAGACAACATGGCTTGAGAAAGCCATGTTGAGCAAGCCATGCAAGACATCACTGACACTCAATCCATTGTGATGAGACCAACTCTTTGACATGCTTGTGATGGAGAAGGTGGTGAGTTGATGCCAAGATTGATCATCCGTGATGGTGTGCATGCACCCCATGGTGACATCTTGCTAAATCAAACTCTCACCTCCATTGGAACTAGTGCATTGATTCGACTCCTTCATCCAACTCATCTGCTAGCATGCACATGGTCTTCTTGGGTGTGGCTGAACCAGCAACACACTGATGCATAGTGTTTGTGCTAGTCTTCAAGTGTGTACTAGTGGTCACGCGCATCAACTTGCCGAAGTACACGTTCAGCTCCAGTTGGACTTGCTTCTTGTCTCACCTTGGTGAGTGTGATAAATGGATTGGATCGCATGCATGCGCAAAATAACATGAATCCCTTGCATGCAATCAACAACACTTATCACCATTTCTGCTCTGTTCAAGTTGCTGGGATAGACCTATAACTTGTACATGCGGAGTTTCATCCGTGAGTGCATGTTGTACCCACTTCTGTTCTTGTTCCTGCTGCAACTCATTCGTCTATTTTTGCAGCTCCATGTTCTTCCTTGAGTTGTTGCTTTAAGACATGCAAATTCTTCTTTGTTCCATTCTCTGTCTTCACTTGATCTTCATGTCACACTGTCACCTCATAGCCTGAGTCTCCAAAGTTGCTTTCATCATCTGTGGATCTTCTTGAGTTCGTAGCTTTGTTTTTCCTTTGTGTTGTCAACAACCTTCCTCTTACACTTGTTGCATTCAGTATGCTACCTTTGATTATTGTTCATGATGTTGCTCATTGTGATGTTGTTGTTGTCATATCTTGATGTCCTCATCTATGAACAACTTGATATCTTTGTGAGTAAGGAAGCTCATAGACATTTGATCGAATGCATCTCCAGGTGTGCTCTGAATGGTGTCTTCGACTCTGCTCTCTTGGAAACCATTGTACCTACACTGCTAAGAGGCAGATGAACACCTGCTATACCTGGAGACATGGCAACACTCATGGCAAGAAATATGTTAGTTGGAAACCAAAATGAACTTGAGAATTGACTTGCAACATGCCTGTGTGATTGATCATGAAGGTTTCATAATTTTGGCCAGGAGGTCGAGAGACTAACTGCCAAGACTGTGCAAGGCACAGTCTGGGCTGCCGAGAGACTGACAAACTGTTGGAACTGCACAATGCGTAGTCCAGTCTGGCTGCGATTGCAGGAATTGTGCAATGCATAATCTCAGCTGGCAATGGCTATAGGCTCAGTGATTCCATTGCTCAATTTTCTGGGCCAAAAGTCAGTGTCCCTTAGAAGTGCACAAATGATCTAAAAATCACTCATGAGTGATGTCAGTTAATTGATTAATGAAGGTATTACAGACTCATGTGCTGGTGTGTGTCTATGTTACCTTAGGCAACGGATCGATAAGATTGCAAAATACACAGACACTAGAAAACAGTAAGAGAAACACAGCAAGAAAAACAGAACACAACAAAATTTAATAAGGAGTTCACCCAATCCTCCTGGGCTACGTCTCTGGTCCAGGTTTCAATGGTGGCCTTCTTTTATTGTGTCTTTAAGCAGAGTTTTTACAATGAGGAACTCAATTTGAGTCTCCTGAAACAGATGATGCTTAGTAGCGTGGTTCTTGGATTCCCCAAGACACTAGAGTGCATAGACTCCCCCTTACCAAGTCTTGACCTCAACTGGTCTTAATGGGATGAGTCCAATTTGGTACTCAGTTCCCTGACAGATATCCTCACAGGGATTGCTTGAACCTCTCAAGCCTGGTTCTATTTGCTCGATGCTGCCTTAGCTCTGTAGGTCAGCTCGCTTCTCTGCTTCTGTCTCACTATCTCTTCTCCTCTTACTGTCCCCTATTCTCTATCTATTCATGGCTTAAAGCCAATCTGTCCCTTGATTGTTCGCTTCCTCTTCTGTCTCTTCGGATGGCCTGCTACTGTCCGCTTGGAATTCCCTGTCTTTGCGTCATCGCCACTGTGTAATGTTTCACTGGGAGGTCACCACTTGTCCTCTCACGAACTGAGTGCCAGCTCTTCCTCAACAGTTCATTATTTGGGTTACTCCGTGAAATGATTCATCCGCCAGGTCAGCGGTCAAATCGGACTTCAATCCTTTATGCACTGTGGCTCATTCCTCTGTCAAATTTGGTCTCCCATCGGGTGCAATCTCTGCCATTAGATCTGGGGCCTCCAAATCCTATGGTTATCGCTCTTATTGCACGATTGACTTGTTCGGACGTTAGCCCGTGATAAGGGCATTTTTCTCTCTCATCCGCCGAACATGCGTCATCCAATGTATGGAATCGCTCGTTCTCTTGACAAACCCGCTTACCGCCCGAAATGCCTGCGATATTCTACTGGTTTTGGAGCATGAGACCCACCTTCGGTTTTAGTGCTTTTCCCACGGTTCTCTGGCTTCCCTTGTGACCATGCGCTGGGGGATGTTCCTTCTCGAGGGGTTTTGCCCAGCGATGCGCAATTATCATGCATCAGAAACGACCTCTATTTTCTGATTTGGATTTCCCAATTGCCAGTTTGCGCCACTGCACGGTCTCCATGGGCCTCAGTCAACATGCTTTGACCGAGGTCCTTGTCATTCCGTGCTAGCTACTAACTGCCATTGTCCAGATGTCTTTCCTAATAGCTCATTGTTCACAAGTTTTTTGAAGTCTGTCATGATTTGATATAGTCATAGAACTCTGATAATTTCATGGATCCAATTTGGATCAAAAAAATAGTCTTAGAGGATAGTCACTGGGCAAAAATGTGCATTTCTAGAGAGGAAGACTGAGTCTTCCTTCCCTGGATTGCGCAATGTTATCTCAGAGAAGGCAGAGTCTAGGCCAAGGTTTCCCAGACTCACTGACAGGAAAATGAACGAGAATGTGAGTGCAAATGCATGGTGATACTGAGTGTAAGAATAAGCAAATGATCATGCATGCAAATGGTGAATGGGAGATTCAGAAAATGGAACAACGTTCATGTGGGTGAGGCAAGTCCTATCTAGTTAGGTAAAGTCTCTTTCCTTCTTCTCTCCTCCCTTGTCAAATAGATATATGCTTCTTCCTCACTTGTCATGGTTACAGTGGGGATATTTTCTTTATCAAGTCAGCAAGCCTAGGATGGAGATTAGGGTTATTTCATGTCTTTTAAAGCGGGCCAAATCAATGACCATTCATGAAAATAGTTTCATACATGTGACAGTAGTGAGATGTCAACGAAAATTTAAACAGTGCTAGGACAAGCTAGTATACATGTAAATGACAACAAGCATTCAAAGAAATCAAGAAAGCAATACTCATACAAGTGAAAACACAAAAAGCAACAAAAATGCAACACAAGGCATGGAAAGAGGGCTTACCCCAAAATAGTTGAGCTGAATGTGTCGAAAGCTCCTAGATGTGATGTGGGATGTTAGAGCTGCAAGGTTGATGTGAGGAATGGGCTCTGCAGTGTCCGGTTGATGAGTTTCGATAACATCGAGGTTGTGATGTGCATGCCATAAATCTAAGGAAAGCAAAACTTGGTGTGATGTTTCTGAAATGATCCTTGCATGTAACCTACAACTACCAAAAAATCATCCTTGAGACAATAGAACCCATGCATGCAAGTCAGCTCTGCTCGGTCCTGGAGGGAATCGGTCAACTAAGCTGCACATGTAAGAGACTGCTCGACTATTGGGAAGAAATGCATAATTTCTTAGGGGAGTTGCTCAGCATGCAGCTGGACCAAGTCTGGGTGATTAACCTATGAGGGGAATGCATTGAGCTATGATTGATAGGCTGCCTTTGTGCAGCAAACCACAGAAGCTTGTGAACTTGACAAAGCAAGACAAGTTGTTGTGAAAAGTTGGTAGGGAGGGTCCAAAATGAAGCTAAGGAAAATTTTTGGAGGTTGTTGTAGCTGCTACAACACTTGGCAACACACTGGTAGAACTTTAGCTCTCTGAATGGACCTTGTTCGTGAAAAGAAAGTCTAACACCTCTAGAAGTATTATTCAGTTCTCAGCTCATCTTGGTTTCACACTAGCCTGATTGTAAGATGTAGAATCTACCAAAATATTGATCGATTGACACACATTCCAAGCCAAGGCAACACAGTTGTTTCGATTGGAGTTGAGGGCTATATTGGTGCACAAGCAGTATAGTCGTCATAGTCTTAGTTTCATATCTAGTGTTGCTTCGCTGCCAACAGTCTTGTACAATACCCCGATGGAGTCACATAGGAACACAAGCATGGCTCCACTACTAGCATGCTTGGTCAATACCCTGACAGAGTTACTTACATCACCTCCCTGCACAGGAAGCCTTTCTCTTCTTTCACCTTATTCATTTTTCATTTTGAATTTTTTGACTTTTTCATTTTTTCATTTTTTCAACTGTGATAGCTCTTATTCATTTTAGAGGTGGAAGAGGGATCCTGACTTATTGAGAGAAGAAGAGGTTGTTCCAGCAGAGATGTAGTTTATTATATCTGTGACGTGCCTATTAAGGTTTTCCCCCTCACCTTACTCTACTTGATTAAGCTGACAAGGGTTAACCCAAAAATAACTAACTAGAGAGGGTGACACTAATTAGCATGCAAATGTTGTGTTTTCACCAAGGTTCACTTCGAATAGTATGTATTTTCCTTCGATGTATCATAGACTAAAAGTAATAATTTCTTCATACAGAGGCAAGATGATAGATAACCAAGTAGTGATAGTTGTACAAGCCCTCTTGTACTTCACCCAGCTCGTTTCAAGAGCCATACAAGGTTTCGTGCGAAACTAACGTACAAACGAAACGAGCGAACTAAACAATACAAGCAAACTAACAAACAACAAGGCAAAGCAGAAGCAAAAGCAAAACCAAAGCAAGTAAGCAAACAAGAAAGCAGACAAACAAACAAACAAAGTGAGTAAGCAAACAAGCATGCAAGCAAATTGACTGAAAGCAAACACTACTCCTACTCCTACACTAACAGTGCATGGGCCTAATCATGTGAAGTGATATTTCCAATGCAGCCACTGGCGCATTGGTTGACCCATGTTGGTCAAGGCATGGTCTGCGAGCAACCTAGTTGTGTGAACCAGCAAGCAAGAAAGCTATAACAATGAAGAAAACCACACTTCATGTTTCAAAGTGCCCAAAGGACATAAGTGAGTGCAAGTGCATGACGAGAAGCTTGTGGAATTATCATGGTGATGTGTGACACTACGTGCAACTTTGGAGCATAAGCACACTCTTGACTGTGGCATGCAAGCAAATGAAAGAAACAAATATAACTTGCATCACGAACAAGTTCTTGCAATGTAAGATTCCTCTAATGCATGAGCAATGGGATCGTGCAGTTCGGGTGGAGGAAGTATTATCTATGTGTGAGATGGATCTTCAATGCATATAGATGAGCGATGAGGAGCCTTGGGTGATCGAACAGTTTCATGATCAGAAGTGAGACTAACCCCAAGAGAGTGAGGACCTGACATAACCATCAGCATGGGATGAAGTTCCTCGACAGTCTTGGGTGTTTCAACTTCATCATCAGATAGATCACCATAAACTGGTGGCTTCAAAATATCAACTGTGATAGAGTCATGATCGTGATCAAATATGGAAACAAATGGATCACGACCGCCATGATCCTAAAAATAATTGATTTCATCGGCATCCTCATGATCAGATGAATCAAACAAAGGGGTAGATGAAAATCGAACAAACTCATCCTCTGTGTTGCTGAAAAATAAAGATGAAGTATCAAGTGGATTTTTAATGAATAAATTATCCTCTATGTTGTCGAATGATGGGCCAACATCTAGTGAGTGTTGTGAATGATCAACAATGGGTGCATCCGTGGATGAAGACACACATGCGAAATCATGGATGGCATGTTCACCAAATATTTTAGGAAATAATGAAGGGGGCTTGGATGGAAGGGAGCCATCCTTCACCGAGTGTTGATGCTCAAGCTCCCACTCATACTTTTCATGAATGAAAATGCATGTTGGTTGTGCAACACCAACTCCGTTAATGGCTTGTTCCTCGTTCACAACACGTGAAGAGTTTGGAATGGACAAACACAAGAAAGTATCATTCGAAGGAACACCAGAGTGTGAAGATAGAGGTCGTAGAATAGAATGCATATGATAACTCGAAGGATTCACAACCAACATTGTGTGAAAAACAAGTGAAGTGATGTTGGGAGGATTTGAAAGATGAACTATGAGCATGATCCTCAACATCACTTGGAAATGGTGGAGTTGTTGAATGAGGGGAAAGTGGACAGTTAGTCGAAACAGTGACTGCATCCACATGAGCTTGCACAACTCCCTTACTAAAGAATGTTAAATGAGGCTTGATCTCAAGCTTCTTCTTGGGACTAGTAGATTTCTTAAGGCAATACTCGAACCGGTCCCAAAGATAGGAAAATTTCATCTGACTCCTCGGAGTTTGAAATTACAAGTCACAGAAGCGCTGCCAAAAATCTATAACCAATTCATGTGGAGCCTTCCATTCCTGTAATAGTTTCTGATCAAGATAGTTTGGATCAAAATGATAGAAAGTGTCTTCAATAAGATCACATAAGTGCTCAAGTGAGTGCACGTTGTCATCCGGTAGGCTAAGCAACCAACGTCGTGGAGATTCGTGAAGTGTGTGTGCAAGCAACAAGCTAGCCTGTTCATCAGAACACCCATCTTCCTCATGAAGCATGGAAAGAAGGTCATGTAAGTACTTAGGCCAGGCCACTTCACCTTCACCACCATATGTGTAAGTGGATAAGAGATTGAAAAAATCCCCCATGATGGAGACATCTTCACGATTCAAAAAACATCACAGAGAGAGAAGAGTGCAAGAATCCATGAAAGGTATGCAAAGGTTCAAAACTGGATGAGAGGACACAACTTGTCATCAGGCCTCCTTCTAGTGCCAGAAATTTTGACGGTGCTAGACCCGCCAACATGTTAAGGGGGTCTCCCCGATAAGAAGTCCCAATTAGACCTCAGACCGTTTGGTGTAGGAGTGCCAACAGTGGGTCGTATGGTAATGCCTTGACCGCGATATCGTAAAGCGGCAAGTAAGATAACTTTGTTAGTAGCAAGGTTTTGACCACTACAGTGAGTCAAGGAAGGTGCCTGAGAGGTTCTAACATGTGTGGGTTGAGATGAGTGTGCCCCTTGGAAACTTGTAACAGTACTTAGATGGGAAGGGAACACACGAGCAAAGATTCATCACAAGTTGGAAAGCATGTCAGACAACAATCCAAAGTGATGGTTAAACCAACAACACATCTGCAAAAAGATTCATACAATGGCATATAGAACATTTCATACACAACTGCGTAAGTTAAACAAGATACATTGCTATAGCAACTAGAACAGTCCAACAACAATAACAACATATGCATGAAAATGTGTTGGCTCTTATTATATAAAGAAGTGTAAGTTCCAGTCATACAATACATCCATGTAAACCCACTAGCCCCAACAGTGGAACATTATAGCCACATTTTCCTGCTCCTCCAAAGAGATGTACTAGCTCCGTGTAGTGGAGAAACCAAGGCGCGTTACAATATATCCAAGCTCTCTCCAATATAGTCTTATCGGAAGCTTGGCTTGCCAAAAGACTCTACAATGAGTTATGAGGGACTATTTATAGCAAAGGGTGGGGTGACCCTTGAAATTCCCCTTTGTGGTAGTTCAACTACCCTCATGACTCTTCACCTACTTTATGACTGTTACATCCAACAATTGACACTTGGCTTACACTTAACATGACGTTACATCACAATGCACTTGTATTCATGTGAGACAACACGACTTGAGCAAGCCATGCAAGAAATCACTAACACTCAGTCTGTAGTGATGAGACCACCTCTTTGTAATGCTTGTGATGGCGAAGGTGGTGAGTTGATGCCAAGCTTGGTCATACGTGATGGTGTGCATGCACCCCATGGTGACATCTTGCTGAAGTGAACTCTCACCTCCATTGCAACTGGTGCATTGATTTAGATCCTTCATCCAACTCGTCTGCTAGAATGCACATGGTGTTCTTGGGTGCAGATGAACTAGCAACACACTGATGCATAGTGTTCGTGCTAATCTTCAAGTGTGTTCTATTGGTCACGTGCATCAACTTTCCGAAGTACATGTTCAGCTCTAGTTGGAATTGCTTCTTGTCTTCGCCTTGCTGAGTGTGCTAAATGGGTTGGATCGCATGTTTGTGCATAATGACATGAATCCCTTGCATGTGATCAACAACATTGATCACCATGTTTTCTCCATGCTAGTTATTTGGATATACCTATAACTTGTATGGGTGCAGTTTCATCCATGAGTGCATATTGCGCCCACTGTTGTTCCTATTTCTGCTGCAACTCATTCGTCTGTCTATGTAGCTTCATGTTCTTCCTTGAGTTGCTTATTCAAGACATGCAACCCCTTATTTTTTCCATTCTCTGTCTTTGCGCGATCTTCATGTCGTGCCGTCACTTCATAGCTTGAGTCTTCAAAGTTGCTTTCATCATCTGTGGATCTTCTTGAGCTCGCAACTTTGTTTCGCCTTTGTGTTGTCAACAACCTTCCTCTTGCATTCGTTGCATTTGGTATGCTGCCATTAGTTGTTGTTCATGATGCTTCTCGCTGTGATGCTGCTATTGTCATATCTTGATGTCTTCATCTATGAACAACTTGATATCTTTGTGAGTAGGTAAGCTCATAGACATTTGATCGATTGCATCTCCAGGTGTGCTGTGAACAACGTCTTCGACTCTGCACTCTTGGAAAACATTGTACCTACACTGTTGAGAGGAAGATGAACACCTGCTATACCTATAGACATGGCAACACTCATGGAAAGCAATCTGTTAGTTAGAAACCAAAATGAACTTGAGAACTGACTTTCAACATACCTGTGTGATTGATCATGAAGGTTACACAATTTTGGCCGAGAGGTCAGGAGATTGACTGCCAAGATTGTGCAAGGCATAGTCTCGGCTACTGGAAGACTGACTGACTACTAGAACTGTACAATGCACAATCCAGTCTGGTTGCGGACTGTTGGAATTGTACAATACACAATCTTAGCTGGAAATGGCTATAGGCTCAGTGACTACATTGCGCAATTTTCTAGGCCAACAGTCATTGTCCCTCAGAATTGTGCAAAATAGTCGTGGAGAACAGTCACTAGGAAAAAAAGCACATTTCTGGAGAGAAAGACTCAGTCTTCCTTCCCCAGATTGCATAATGTTGTCTCAGTTAAGGTAGAGTCTGGGCCAAGGTTGCTCAGACTCACCGACAGGCAACTGAACATGAATGTGAGTGAAAATGTATGGCGATACTAAGTGTAAGCATAAGCGAATGATCATGCATGCAAATGGTGAATGAAAGATTCATAAAACAGAAAGACATGCGTGTGGGTGAGGTGAGTCACCAAATCAATGACCGTTCGTGAAAAACAGTTTCATGCATGCGACAACAGCGAGATGTCAATGAAAACTGAAACAGTGCTAGGACAAGCTAGTATATATGTCAACAATAGCAAGTGTTCAAAGAAATCAAGCAAGCAATACTCATACAAGAGAAAACACAAAAAGATACAAAAATGCAACACAAGGCATGGAAAGCGGGCTTACCCCAAAACAGTTGAGATAAATGTGCTGACAGCTCCTAAATGCGATGTGGGATGTTAGAACTACAAGGCTGATGTGAGGAATGAGCTCTGTAGTGTCCGTTGATGAGTTTTGATAACATCAAGGTTGTGACGCACATGCCATAAATCTAGGGAAAGCGACACTTGGTGGGAGGTTTCTGAAATGATCCTTGCATGTAACCTCCAACTACTAAAAAAAGATCCCTGAATCAAGGGACGCCTTTCCATGCTACCTTGGGAGAAGTAGCTCATGCATGCAAGTCATTTTTTCTCGGTCCCAGAGTGAATCGGTCAACTCAGATGCACATACAAGAGACTGCTCGACTATTGGGAAGAAATGCACAATTTCTTGGGGGAGGTGCTCAGCTTACAACTGGACCAAGCTTCAGCCTATGAGGGGAATGCATCAAGCCATGATAAACAAGCTGCCTTTGTGCAAGAAAAACATTGAATCTTGTGAACTTGATGAAGGAAGACAAGCTGCTATGAAAATTTCGTAGGGAGGCTCCAAAATGAAGCTAAGGAAAAATTTTGGAGGGTGTTGTAGCCACTAAAACATAACCATACACACATGAAGACATACTCCATGAAAACACCTCCAACCTTCACATGGCGACATCACTACAACCATGATCAACACCATGCAAATGCATCAAGCACATGGACTACATGCATAAGAAACACATATGCAACCAACATGAAACAATGATCAACACACAACCCAAGGAGAGCGCAACCACACTCTGATACCACATTGTAACACCCTCCTCCCACATGTACAAAAGAAACTGGCCAACAAGGGTAAACATGTGATGAGAGGCTACTATGATATGATTCAACCTCCTAGGTGACCTTAAGGAAATGGAATCAATGAAAACACAACACACAAGCATCCCTCAGGTGCTTTAGGACCCCCAGGAACTAATTCACCACTCCAGATGCCCAACCCCTAATTTAACCTAGAATTTAGATGAATTAAAACCAAATTCGCTCCCATGACAAGGCATGCATGTGACTGTAGCCATATAGTCATTCTCACAGGCTTTACCGCCAACAACCAGAGACCCAAGTTGCCAGTGTTATGCCAACAACTTTGGGATTTAAGCCACTTTTTCAGGCCCAAAGCCTAGGTCACTACCCAGAATTGAACTATCTCTTAAAATCAATAAAATAACATGGAAATGACAATAATAAAGCAAATACTTGTTCAAGACCTTGACTGGACCCATACTATCCATGAAAGGCATTTTTGCAAACACTTAGTAAATATGCAACCTAAAGGTGTAAATAACAGATCTTAGCATAGGGGTCTCATACTTATCTGAGATTCACTATGAAGCATTCTCTCCTTATCACATTAGCTTCAATTTCATCCATTAGGTCATAGATACATTGATCATTCAGTAACAAGTAAGAACATGATGAGAGCCACCATGGTTGTTGTCATAAAACATGTGAATAACCAGAATAATAGGGAAAATGTTATCCATGAAATCATAGCCATATAAACCACATATAATCCATCATAATACTCATAAAGATATAAGGCTAAATAACCTTTCATTAATGATGAAAAATATAAATCCGTGATGGGACTTCCACTTTCCACCCGAGCGTAGAATGGCTGAGCCAAATCTCTCTTCAGGGATTCACCCTCATGCCATATTCCAAGAATGAATGTGGGATATCATAGAACATATCAATCAAAACTCCTCAAAGGATTCTAGAGGCCATCCAGCTATCCCCATCAAACAATTATTCCACCTCATGTCCAGACATCACAAAACCTTCTAGGGTTCCAGAGCATTTGTCCAACCAAGGCTCTAGGACTAGTAACTCAACCCTAAACTTTTACCAGGCTCTGGAGCGGTTTTCCAACTAAGGCTCTAGGACTAGTAACTCAACCCACCAAGGGCTCTAGAGCATTTTTCCAACCAAGGATCCATGACTAGTAACTCAACCCAAGTTTTTCTAGGGCTCTAGAGCATTTTTCCAACCAAGGCTCCAGGACTAGTAACTCAACCCAAGCTAAGGAAACATGAGAACCAACCAAAAATACAATAATGAAAATAAACCCACAATCACCATGGCTATCCAGGAAATGGCAAGTCTAGGCAATCCATTGTCAATCTCATCCATGCTCCATGCCAATGACAGATCACAACCAAGAAACCACATGCATGTGCCATGCATGCTAAAAATATTGAAGGAAACATACATGAAACTCGATACCTGCAAGAAAATATGATGTAGCTACTGATCTCGATGCCCTCTTGCACTTTTCTACTCTTCCTTTTCCTTCTTGCTCCAAAAATACAAGTATGCCACATGCTCCAAGGGTCCTCCAAGAAAACTCGTAATCTCCAAGAGTATGAGAGAAAGAGAAAATAATGAGAAAGTTCCAAAGCTAAACTGATCAAGTCTTGCCCATTGATCCTCAAAATCATTTTTATGAATGAGGCCTCTATTTTCTTCATTTTCCATTATTTTCCTTCGATTTCCTCCTCACATGCAACTTGTGACCTTTCACCTCCCTTTTCTCCTAATTTTCATTATTTTTATAAATAAAATGTCAATAAATGCCTCATGCCTTTCTAAAGCCTTTTCCATTGCCTTTTCCAATTTAATTAGCCATAATAATCCAAATCAACACCCATTAGGATGTTTCCCCCACCATTCATCTTGGAATACTTGTCCCATCAACCGTGGACTTATATATTTTTACATGGAATTTTCAATAGGGTTGTTACAATAACTCAAGTAGAAGGACTGTTGGACAATGATCCTTGGCTTCTCTAGTCTAGCATAGGATTAAAGATCATTATTTGGAGCTTCATGTTCTACTATTGGGGCTAGTGCATCATCATTGTAACTATGTACTTAGGGCTTTCACTCAATCATCAAAAGCTGTTAGTGCCATCACACTTTCATGCATGCATCATGGATATTGTAAGACTATTATTTGAATGTTTATGGTATATGTTCATGTTTACACATACTAAATTTAGTAAAATATTTTGTTTCTTTGGTATATATCTTGTTGAATGTGTGTTGTATTTTCTTTCATGATCATTGTTATCTTGTGAACTATTTTGTAGGTTAACTAAAAAATCATTTTCTTTTCTCTCATGCTTCTCTTTTAGGATAATACTATTACTTTTCTACTAGAGGTTGACTTTCCATTCCCTTCCATGGAAACTCCTTTTATACATTAGAATTAGTTCTTCACAAAGCTTGTTCACTTGATTTCCTCAAAGCTATGTTTATCATCTCTTGTGTTGTTTGTTGTAGACAAGGCATATCCTTAATATCATCTTAATGAATGTCGAGCCCATATTATGGATGGGGATCTTAATCCAAATGGTGTGAGGTCTAATTAGGACTTCATATTGGGGAAACCTCCTTACCATTGGTGGCTTCGAGCACTGTCAATAGGTTTTGGTACTAGAAGGAGGGCCAGATGATAAGCTGAGCCTGTGAATTCTCGTTTCAATTTTTCATATTGAATGGCTTCCTCCTAAATCATAATCTCAAGATATTTTTCTAAGAGTTAAAATCTTAAATTTTCCGCAAGAATAATTCATAACTTGTCAAATTTGAAGTTTAATGGTGAGGTGAAACAACCATCCTTGAGCATACTATTCGCTTTCTCAAATTCTCTAATTCTAATTAAATTGATTATGAATATGCTGCTTATAGGTTGTTCATTCTCACCCTTGAAGGTCGTGTCAAACTATGGTGTCATACATTACCATCTATCTCCATTCACTCATTTGAGCATCTTGTCATGGAGATTCACCAAGCTTTTTATAGGTACAATTTTTAGAATGTTTATAAGAAAATTATTCAACTTAGAATGCAATTGGATGAATCTCTAGAAGATTTTCTTCATCATTTTCTTCACTTTTGTGATTTCTCCAAAGAATCTGTGGATTAGAATTTTACGAATAAATTTTTTTTCAGTACTTAGTTTAAATTTCCTTACAACCACCTAAATATCGATCATCTTCTAGTCTCCCGACGTATCCTAGTCCTGGGACAATTAAAGCTTCAAAGTAGAAACCAACTCTCCCTTATGTTTCTATCCCTCCTTTTCCCATAGTCCCATGTATTGATATTGGAATTGGGGAACTTGAAAAGTATATTTTTAATTCATCTCTTCCACCTCCATCATCTTCCAATATCCATAATCTAGATGTGGGTTAGTTTAACCTTGAATCTGATTTGATTGATGATATTGCATTTTCAAGAGATGCCTCTTGTCCTCAATCATCTAAACCTTATGATCATATTTTTCTTGATCCACCTCATCAACTTGTTCCATTAGTTATTGTTCTAAATGTCCTTGATGTTCAATCCATTAGTTCAAGTAGTAGTCAAGTACAAGAGGGTTCTATCATCCACATAGAGGACCAAGAGGGAAGAAATATTGTTCATGATGATTATGTGTGGGATTCGTATTCTAAACAAGAATCAATTATGCTTGATGATCCTCTGTCTAATTCTTCCACTCCCTCTTCACCTTGAACACCTTATTCATTATTACCTGATATGTTTAATGAACCTTGTACACCAACTTTCCCTCTAGATGCTTTTGATCCTATTTTGGCTGGTTTTAATCACAATCAGGTATGGAATAATGTTGATTCTCAAAGTGAAGAGGAGAAGCAAGAATCTGTAATTCATAGTTTCTTTCATTCATTTTCTTTAATATATGAAGAATAATATTTTTCTAGTGTCCATTAAGACGAAAAAGATTTTGGGGGTGAGAGAGCAGGCGGAGGAGTGAACAGCTAGGGTTACTGATTTTAGCAAGCGTTGATCTCCATGGAAGGGCGCAAAGGAGGGAGCTCCACTCCCTCCTATAAGTAGGTTGTGGCCAGCAGAGGTAAGAAACCATTAGAAAATGTTAGAGGTCCTTCAGAAGAAGGGAAAAGGAACATTGAAGGGGAGCAGGATTGCACCAAATCAAGGGAGAATAATAGCACAAACAACAATGAGGAAGAAGACAAGGAACATGGAACAAAAAACAAAGCACAAAAGGGACCATGCAAACCCAAAGTTGTGATCACACCTAGAGTGGTTTTAAATGATCCTGCTCTGCAGGCGCACAGGGACCACATGCGGACATATGCAATCATTTGTAAATTCATGGGATTATGGCCCACTAAAAAAGCTTTACAGACATGGATTAAATACCACTGGAAACCAAAAGGAAGCATAGACCTACATCTTGGGTCTAAGGGATTCTTCACTGTGGTCTTTACAAATATTGAAGATAAAGACAGAGTGTTTGAAGGAGGGCCCTATTTTTATGCAGCAGCAGGCCTCTATATGCGGCCATGGATTATGAATTTTGTCCCGGAGCGTGAGACGTTCACTTCGGTCCCAGTCTGGGTAAGACTCTACTCTCTACCTCTTGATTATTGGCAAATGGAATCGTTATCTACCATAGGAAATAAATTAGGGTGTTTTGTTAAAGCTTCGGAGGCCACTAGAAGGGGAAAATACACATCCTTTGCAAGAATATGTGTGGAGATGGATCTCTCTGGAGCTTTACCGGATGAGGTAATCTTGGAAGTTTTTGATGAAGAATGGGTGCAAATAGTAGATTATGAACATATTCCTTTTAGATGCCGCAGATGCCATGAGCATGGGCACCTTTTCAGAGATTGCCCTCTCAGTAAAATAGAGAACAAGAGTAAAGCTAATACTATGAAAGATAATGAAAGCTTTCACAAAGTGGTACACAGAGGAAAAGGGGGCAAAAGGGGGCCTAAGCCACATCAAACAGAAGGGCAACAGATTAATCAGAACAGGTTCCAAGTACTTGAAGAAGAAGAAGAGATAGCAAAAGTAGATCAGACAATGGAAGGGAGTCCAGTGGAGAAAGAGAAAGAAGAAGAACATGAACAAACACAGGGTAGTAATAAATAGAAAGAGGCCATGATGAGTGATGCAGAACTAGAAATGGATCAGGAAATGACACAGAGTGAGATGGAAATGGAGGACCATGAACTACAAGAGATTCTTGATAGAGAACACCTAGATCTAGAAGGGTTCTTGAAACAGGGAACAATGGGAGGGGTAGATTTGTTACCTCAAGAGGAATTCAATAGAGTTCAACAACTGTTCATATGGAAAACTCAGGCTAAAGGGTTGGAGAGGCAAAGAAGCAATGAAAGGCAGGGTAATGAAGGTGTGAAAACTATGAAAACCACACCAGGATTAGCACCTAGAAACCCAGGAAAGAAAAGAGGCAGGAAAAAGCAAAACGAGCTATTGATGGAATGTGGAAAGCTAATGATTGATTCAGGTAAGATGAAAGACCTAACCAGCTACTCCTTTACAAATATTTAATGTTGAATTTCACATCTTAGAACATCAAGGGTCTAGGTAGTAAAAGAAAACAAAGATTACTTAGTAATAGAATGAAACAAGCAGCTTCGGATATTAACTTTATCTAGGAAACTAAATGTTCTATTCAAAAAATAAAAGAAATACATAGCAGATGGCTCAATCGATTTGAGTTTCTAGAAGTTAAAGCAGAGAATACAACAAGAATTATACTCACTCTATGGAACCCCCAAAAGCTTGACATTATAGATGCTGAGGCATCAAGGAATTATTTATCAGTGGTTATTCAGCCTGTGGGAGATAGGGAGACCTATCTGGTCATGAATGTTTATGGGCCCCAAAGAATGGATGATAAACTCAGGTTTATAGATTCTCTTGTGAATCTTAGCGACAGATATGCAGGAATACCATGGATCATGGGGGAAGACTTCAACATGATCAAATCACTTTCGAAGAAAAAGGAGGAACCAAAACTCTTAGCAAAGACTCTTTATCATTTCAAACTTTTATTGATAATCTAAAGTTAGTTGACACAGATACGAGTAATGGTCTCTTTACTTGGAACAATAAAAGAGGAGGAGAGTCTCAAGTAGCCTCAAAGCTAGACAGATTCTTAATCTCAGAGGACCTTATGCTCACTGATAAGGAAATGATAGTGAGAGTTCTCCCCTTTGGAGGATCAGATCACTGGCTGGTTCAACTGGAGGTGCAGGGTATTGGTACTCCCAGGAATAGACCTTTTAGATTTGAGAATATATGGCTTTCACACCCAGATTTCATTAGCAACATTGCAAATTGGTGGTCAGAAGAATTGCATATTCAGGGTACAAGAATGTTCCTTCTACACAAAAGACTAAAGCATATCAAGCTCAGGCTCAAAGAATGGAACAAGAATGAATTTGGCAATATTTTTGAAGCAAAAAAATTTGCTGAAGATAAAATGCAGGAACTCAACCAAGCCCTTATCACGGATGGCTATGATAAAGTCAAAAGTGATCAAGTCACCAAACATCAACAAGACTGGGAAAATTTATGTAAACAAGAGGAAATATTTTGGAAACAAAAATCTAGAGTTCAATGGCTAAAAGAAGGAGAGCGAAACACTAGATTTTTCCATAGATCCACCATGGCGAACAGAGCTTACAATAGGATCTCTTTGATCAAGGATGAGGGAGGGAATCTTCTTAATACCCATGAAGATATAGAAGCTGTGTTAGTCTAGCATTTTCGAGGTATAGCAGAGGAAACCATTTTAGATAGAGAGCACTCCATCAGGGACTTAACAAGACATATACCTAGGCTGGTGTCTAGAGAGGATAATTTCAACCTTAATAGGCCAGTGACTAAAGAGGAGGTTAGTGAGGTCCTCAAAGAAATGCAGAATGGCAAAGCACCCAACCCTGATGGTTTCAATGTGGATTTCTTTAAAGCTTGCTGGAATATTGTTGAACATAATATTCTGAATGTAGTGGAAGATTCCATAATGAATAGAACTATTTTGAAGGTGCTCAATACCTCCTTTATATCCCTGATACCTAAACAGGACAATGCTCAAACTCTAGACAGGTTTAGACCCATAGCTTTGTGCAATGTGGTTTACAAGATAATATCCAAGGTTGTGGCCAATAGACTCAAGCCTCTTCTTCCTACACTAGTCTCTGCAGAACAATCTGGTTATGTGGAAGGCAGAAAAATTCTAGATAACATTATTCAAGAACATGAGTTGGTGCACTCATTAACTAGCAATAGGAAGACTGGAATGATCATGAATTGGACCTTGCCAAAGCTTATGATAAGTTGAATTGGACCTATATCAGGAAAGTTCTTATTGCTTTTGGGTTTGAACATAATTGGGTTAGATGGGTCATGGCCCTAGTAACCTCTTCTACCTTTTCAATATTGGTTAACGGCTCTCCCTTTGAGACTTTTATTCCTTCAAGAGGCCTCAGGCAAGGAGACCCGTTCTCACCCTTTATTTTCATCCTCATGATGGAAGGACTTGGTTGGTCTATCAAGCATGCAAAGGAAGTTAGTAAGATTAAGGGTCTCCAACTTTCTGAGAATGGACAGGCCTTGACTCATCAACAATTTGTTGATGATACCATGCTGCAGGGAATCCCCACAGTCAAGGAAGCTCTTGCGTATAAACAAATCCTGAATGATTTTTCCATGGCTACAAGTATGGATGTTAACCTCTCCAAATCTAAGATTTTTTTCTTTAATACCAATATTGCTATTCAGAGGAATATCTCTAGAATTTTGGGCTTTCAAAGGGATGTCCTCCCTTCAAAATATTTGGGAGTTCCTCTAACTACTAAACCTTTACTCAAAAGCATTTGGGAGCCGGTGATTAATAAGTTGCAAGATAAAATCAGGAAATGGACTATTAGATCTTTAAACTTGGCTGGTAGGTTGGTGCTTACAAAGGCTGTTCTTCAATCAATCCCAGTCTTCATGCTATCAGCTCTCCCAACACCAAAAGGAGTCTTGCAACATTTCAGAACCATCCAAAGAGACTTTCTTTGGGGCAAGGGGGAAGAAAGAAAGAAATGGGCCTTAGTAGCCTGGGAGAAAATCTGCAAACCTAAAAACCATGGGGGTCTTGGATTGGATGATCCGGAGATTCTAAGCAAGGTTCTAGGGGCAAAATTATGGTGGCGTTGGGTAAAAGACCCAAAGGCTTAGTGGGCTATGATTTGGAAAGAAAAATATGCCAGTTCTTGGAAAAGTTATGATCATATAAGGATGTCTAGAAATATAAAGGGCTCACAAATCTGGAATAAGGCTTGGGAGAACAGGGGCTTAGTACAAAAAAACAGCTTCTGGGAGATCAGAGATGGAGATTTAGCTTTATTTTGGGAGGATAAATGGCAACAAGAACCTATACTATTAACAGAAGACTTAGTGGACCTCAAGAAAGAAACAGATAACAAAGGGTTATCCAAGGTAAAGGATTTTTGGGACCAAACTAATGGTATAGGAAAATGGAGAACCTGGAGGAACTTGGATTACAGAGATGACAGCCCCTTGAAAGCTCAAGCAGAGGGCATGACCAACTGAGATGGGGCTACAATAATGAAGGTAACTTTAATCTTAAGGAGGCAAAACACATACTCCTTGAACTGGATTCCCATGTTCCAGACAGGATTTGGCAGAAACTATGGAGGCATCAAGGTTGGATGAAGATTAAACTCTTCATGTGGCTAGTTCAGCATAAGAAAATTTTGACTTGGGATAACATTTAGAAAAGGGGTGTCCTAGGGCCTTCCAGATGCCAGCTCTGTGAAGCCCAAGAGGAAACAATGGAGCACCTTCTCAACAATTTCATTTTCACCTCTAGGTTGTGGGATACTTTTGCCACCATTTTCCAATAAACTGATAGGGACAAAGGGAGTATTATCAATACCCTTAACAACTAGAGATGAAACTTTTTAGATTATGAATTTCTTGACTCAGCTTGGGCTCTTACGCCAAGCTTCATTATATGGAATGTCTGGAAAGAAAGGAACAATAGAATCTTCAAAAATGAAAAGAAGCCATCCTATCACCTTTATGAGTAGATCTTAAGACAGCTTAAGGAGACGATTGGCACTATAGTGTGAAATCCCCCTAAGAACCAGCCTTCAGAAGCTGAATTGAGGATTCTCAGTCAGCTAGGTCTGTAGGGACTTATTCATCAAGGCCTAGATAGGAGGGTAATAGCAATGGATTCTGAGCAGGATTTCTGGCATCCTCCCCCTAAAGGTTTTTTGAAATACAATATTGATGGGGCTTCAAAAGGCAACCCGGGCACTGCTGGTTATGGAGGGGTGTTAAGGGATGAAAATGGAAGTATTATTTTCATCTTCCATTGCCATTTAGGAAGAGCCACTAACAATATGGTGGAATTAATGGCTATGGAGCAATGTTTAGATTTCCTGGAGCAGGATAACCGCCAAAATGTGATTGTTGAAGCTGATTCTGAGTTAATCATTAACTCGGTCAAGAGAATCAGTTGGGGCACGATGCCAGAAAAAATCTTGAAAAAATGGAGGCTGATACAGGTCTTTCAACGGATTTAGTTGCACCTCCAAGGCCTTCGAACAGTTAGTTTTAAACATGTGCGCAGAATGACCAATAAATTGGCGGATATTCTGGCCAATCAAGGAGTGATCTGTACAGCAAACAGGGTTGCGATGGGTTGGCAAGAGCTGCCTCAGAACATATTAAAGGCAAATTGTCATGACCAGGAAGATGAAGACTATATGGTGTTTCAGAACAAAGCCATGGAGGCGAGGTCTAGATGACTTAGTTTCTTTATGATTAGTTATTTTATTCACTGTCTGGTCTTTAGTGGGATGCAGGCCATTTTTGGCCTTCGCAACACTAGTAAGTACATTCACAGAGGCTCCAGGGGGAAGCAGCTCGGGAGACTCTATTTTTTGGATGGGCGGCTGGATGGCGGAAGCAACATCTTACATTGGATCAGGTACAGGCGTAGAGGGGATGCTACGAGAGGCCGGAATCCGGGATCTATCGGTGGCCTCAAAACCCCTGGTTTTCCGTCTGTGCACGCTATACTGCGTTTGGGGTGGTTTTTCAGTGATCACACGCCTTGCAAGTGGGAAGTGGTTTTTCCGATTTTGGAGCAATTCCACTCATCGGGCAACACATGGCCAAGGGGTAAGATTGAATACCACCCTCATCGCGCGCTATTGTTCGGTGATGTAGACCCGTGCGATATGATCCTCAGCCGTCGGATTAAGAAAGGCGGATCTACGGTCAGGAATGATCGAGCTTGTTGGTGGGTCCATGTGGGTAAACATCATGCTTCTATGCAATGAGAAATCCTCCACTGCCGTTGGATCGGGCGAGGAGATTTGACGGTCGAGATTAAAGATGCAAGTTCGGATGAAGGCGGGAAGCGTGGATGCAATTTATTCTTGGCGGGAGGCAAAATGTTCTTGGTAGGAATCGTTGATTATAGTATGTTCTATACGTTCGAGGGTTCATGAGTCATTCGGACCCGAAATCCTTATAGATTGGTACTTTTTTTTTCCTCTTCGGGTCTGATTCTTTATTCTCGTTAGCCAGCTTTCGGTGGGTTGACCGTTCGGTCTCAACCTTGTATTTCTTTCAAGGATTAAAGGTTTTGTGTGCAGGGGTTGGGGCTTTTGCCTTTCGCTCATTGGCAGTTAGAGTTTGGTTTTTTCCTTAGTCTATAGTTCCTAGTGAACTGATGTATTTTATGTAATTTATATTCCGATCTAATGAAATAGAAGGTCCGACTCTTGCTTCAACAAAAAAATAAGAATAAGATTTTTCAACTCTGAGTGTTCAAGTGAGTCCTTTTTTTATTCATCAATATTCTTTATCCATGAGAAGTCTAATGTGTCAAATGATAAATTTGATCAAGTAAGTGGTTTCGATAATATGTTTACCGATACACCTAGTGATAGTTGTGCTTTTAAATTGGTTTATTTTTGTAAACCACTTGTATTCGATGATTAAGCATTCAAAAGTTTGGAAGTATGTCAAGAAGTTGAGGCACTTCATCCCCCACTGATGATTATGTTAGGTTCTCACATTCTTGATAAGATTTTTGAACATGATCAGGCCACATTTGTTTCCCAATATGCTCCTCATAAATCAGTTTCACTGAGTGAATGTATATTTTCTTTTGAATCTCAAGATTCTTCCATTGGTTGTTTCCAATATTGTGATCCAATTTCTCAATGGTTAGAATATTGTTACTTGGAAATCTCCATTTCTAATTATAAGCTTTGGTCTTTCATGATGTTTACAAAGATCAAAGATATGAGTTTATATACTCTCATTAGAAGTGATTAGGTTTTTGCATAAGCATAAAATTGAATTGGTAGATTTGTTGACACCGACATTATTATGATACTTTTCTACCAATATGTTTGACCTTAAAGTCCATGTGCAACTCTGTCAGGTTGATATTTTCATTTCTACTTTTTAGGTCATTTTGGTACTTATTACTCTAACCCTTGCCCTTATAGGTTTGGAACTTCTCTATGGTTACATTGGAAGTTAGATTTTATGTAATCATGCCCTTTCATCTATTAGTGTAAGTGTATGTTAGTTTAGTTTTATTTTGTATTGTTTTGTTTCACTTTTTCTTTGAATAATTTTGGTTTTAGTATTTCACACTTTCTTTTGCTTTGTACATAAATAATATTTTGTGTGAAAGCTATGTTGCTTGGCTTTGAATAAATGTGGAAAATTTCAAGAGGATGCTACGACAACTAACAAAACTTGGTTAAGTTTTGGTTTCGTTTTTTTTCTGAGCCGATATCTTTAAGATTCTGTGATGCATTGACGGAAAATATGTTTCTTTCCTAATGAAAGCTTTAGTTGATTTATGATGCCCATATCTATAATAGTATATTCATTCCTTGGATCAACATTTCTATTATTAATCAAATCAATGTGTCAACTAGGTCAAGTAGAGAATGGATGGGAGGAAACTTAAGCGAGCATACTATTTTCAGAGGTATATACATAAGAGTCTTTGTAAAATAAGGAACAACCTGTCTTGGTCATTGAATAAGTGGGTATCCCTCTTCTTCTTGTGGTGATATAAACACTGATAAAATTCCAATGAGCATAATGGATATAATAAATAACAAGTGAAACAAGAAAAAGGCTTCTTGCACAGAGAGGTGAAGTCAACAACTTCATCCGGGAATTAGGCAGGCTCGCTAGGAGCGAAGAAATGCTTGTTGTTCCTTGAAGTGACTCCATTGAGGTACTGAATAAGCCTATTGGTAGCAGAGAAACACCAAAGATTATAATAAAACTATGACATCTTAAACCCATATATTTACATACACCTACTCCTTAATCAAAACAACTAAAATTTGACTTGCTTTATGAATGTGTTAAGACGATGAGTGGAATAGAAGAGACTACATCTATAACCATGCTAAATAAGGAAGCAATGGTGACCAATTGGATGAAACAATACTTCCTGAATGTTAGAACCTATGCATCAAGTTGGACTTAAATAGAAGAGTTGTAGTTCTTCTAGTGAATCACCAATTTTTGTATATGTTACAATCCATCTCCAAAATTTTGCTATATTATAATTTTGGAGCCTCCTTTTGGTATTTTTTGTTGGCATTACAAATAAGGTGTTGTCCTTGATGGAAACCTACCTGATGAGTTGTCCTTGATGAAAACCTATTTGATGAATGGAAACCTACTTGATGAGTTGTCTCTTTATGAAAATATACTTTTTGAAGGTATAAACAGGATGTGTTTACAAATGTGATAGAGTGTTTTGAAAAATGCAGGGTAGTTCAGAGGCAGAGGAATGATAAAGTTGGAAGTTCAAGAAGTATAGTGGGTTATGTTAAGACAAGTTGCGTATACATGCAAGTTTACAAAAGAAAAGACACGTATGGTTTCTGCACCATGATATTCTAAATACCATGGGTCTTTACCATGGTATTGGCCCATAGTAATGAGCGTGACAACAGATATTGATCTCGTCAAAGATTACCACTCGAAATAGTGTAGTTTTGACCCGTGGTATTGGAAAAAGGATAAACTATATAAGGTGGTGAAGATCAAAGTGTGGAAGGTGTGAAAGTGATGGAAATCTTATGAATAGTTAGATCTAAATAAAATATGCATGTTATGGTTTTTTATGCTTTTCTTGATCTAAACTAAGTATGCACTTGAGAGTTTGATGATGGATAACTATGCACCAATGAATACAATGATGGATCAGGATCATGAGACCTACTTATTCGCGCATGATTTTATCAATGAATATTATGATATGGGTATTTCTGAAGTTCTGAAGAGCTGCACAATTTTAGATCAAAATTTGTAGATCTATATGCAAGTTGGTTTCGATGAAGTCACATATAGATGCGGGTTTGATTCTTCAAAGTTGAGTATATAAAGTAAGGGTTTATGTTCATAAATGTATGATCAACCTGATCAGTTTTGATGTTTCTCTGTTGTCTATCAATGATGTCCTCATGTTGATCTGGTTTAGTGATAATGTCTGAAGTAGAACCATTTGAATGAGGAAGTTGAAATTGGTTACATGTTAATTGATTGAAGGTATTATTGATGTTGCTTATTGTATGAGGGTTATGCAAACTAACAGAATATTTCAGAATATCTCTGGTAAACTCTATGTCTGATTTAGAATTTCAAGTTTTCAATTTTTAGTATATTAAGATCTATACATAGGTTTCTATACAAAAAATCACGTATACACATGGGTTACCTTAAGTGAAGGAGTGTATACATTTTTGCATTTGAATTATCAGGGTTACAGTTGATTTTGTGTGTTGACGCAATATTCTGAGTTCATTTCCATGTTCTGGTTATAGTGATCTGACTATTCCAGTTGATTGGTTGAGTTTTGATTAAGTGTCAGTTGATTGGGTTTCAATGATTGGTTGATTCAGTTGTATCAAAGATTAATGATTGTATTACAGTGATGAGTTACAGTTTGATTATTGATATTGAGCTTAAGTGTTGATAATGGGTCCAGTTTGAAAATTTGATGAAACATGGCCTACACGTTATTATGTGTTATAACAGGTGGATCCAGTATGAAAGTTTATGAAACATGGCCCCCAAAGTTGAGGGAGTTGGAGCTTCTTGCTAGTAGTAGCTGGTAATTAGATCAGGGGGTTGGAGCTCCCTTCTAGTAGTAGTTGGAAAGCAAGTGAAGGTTGTAGCCTTCTGCAGGTTGGTGCCTACGTACTGGTACAAGTTTACACCCGTATAAGACCTAGGGGGTTGGATCTCCCTTCCAGTAGGAGCTAGAGAATGAGCGAAGGTTGTAGCCTTATGCAGGTGGGTGCCTGCATACTAGTATGAGACTAAACTAGTACAACATTGTAAAAAGATTTTTCTTTATATTAAAAATAAGACAGATATGACAACAATAGGTGGTTTTTTTCCCTCATTGGGTTTCCACCTTAAATCCTTATGTTCATGTGTGTTTCTTATGTGTGATGGTTTATTTTGTTATTAAAACACATGGTTACTATCTATCTAATGTTTAATAAAGTACTGATGCACTGGCTGAATACAAACATATGATGAATTAACTGAAAGATGAGTTTACTGGATGTATGCTAGTTGTCTTAATAACAATCACATATACACGTGAGTTCCTTTTAGTAAAGTTGCGTATAGAAATCATAATATGAAATGAAAAGGTTATTGATTTGAAAATACTGATTCAACCCCCCTCTCAGTATTTTTCCCAACAATTGGTATCAGAGCAGGTCCTTTTGCAAAAGCTTGATCACTTGAAGGAGATCCGTCAAGACAATGGGAAAGAAGCAAAAGAAGAAAGCACCTCAAAAGAAGAAGACATCTCAAAGAGACAGTGAAAAAAATAAAGACGATTGACTATTAGATGGAAGGAAATATTCGGATTTAGAATCACCTCATAATGAATATTATCAAGCAAAAGAATTATTAGGTATTGATTTTTGGTCCTCTCATGATATCTTTCCCTGGTCATACAATATTGAAGATAATGAATATGAAAATGAAACATCTGAATTTTATCTTATGGGTAAAATTGAAAGAAATCTAATGACCATAGAAGTAGAAGTTAAAATGCTCACGGATAAAATTAGAGATCAACAAGATCTATTTGATAAAAGGGAATGTACCTACAAAGAAGAAGTTACTAGGTTAAAAACTCAGTTGGAGGAAGCAAAACAAAATAAGGAAGCAGTACAAGGAAAAAGAAGATCAATGTAAAAGGCTACAAGATGAAGTAACATCATTAATAAATCAAGTTAATGAAAAGGATATGACAACCAAGGAACTTAAAGAGAGAACTAGTTACTATAAAGATCTTGAAGCTGAGGTCGTCTCTCTAAAAGAAGATCTTGAAAAATGAAATAAGCATAATGAAGAATTACTCCAAGCATTTAAAGAACAAGAAAATGAGATTCTCAAGTTAAAACAACAAGTAGAGGAAGGAAGAAAGGTTGAAGAAATCATGAAGAAGCAGTGTAAAGAAATATCAGGTTGAGGTAAATATCCTAAAAGGTAAATTAGAAGAAAAGGATAAACTTTTGCGATTTCAAGATAGTACTAAGATTTTGGATAATATTTTTAGTAGTCAAAGGTCTCCTGCCATCAAATCTGGTCTTGGTTTTCATGAATCTGTTGAAGGCGAATCTAGCACACAACCTGAGGCAAGGAATTCTAATGCAAAATCTGAAATTCTCAATAAGGAGATAAGAAGTCAACTCCATCAACAACCAAGGAAAGAAAGTCTTCAAAGGAAATCATTTACTCATAACTATAGAAGTTTTAATCTATTTTTTCCTCCTATCAATAATGTTGAATGTTCTATATATCATAATTTTGGATGTAACATCCTTTGAGGTAAATGTGCATATAAACAAAACATAATAGGAACAGAAATACAATAAACATATCAACCTTCAAAATCCATATATACATCAGTACATTTGCACATGAAAATCAAGGGAATGAATTTTGTTTTTCATTAATAAATGCAACCAACTGGAGATGGGACTACCTCATTCCATCCAACCATAGATTAGCTAAGCCAAGTCTCTCTTCAGCAAATCACCCCCATGCCATATTCCAAGCATGAATATGGGATCTCATAGAACACATCAATCAAAACTCATTCAGGGCTTCCAGAGTCCACCCACCTCAACCCATCAAATAGTGATTCCACCTCACGATCGAACATCACCAAAAACCATCATCAGATTGGTCTCCATCCAAGCCTTCCAGAGCTTCCAGAGCATTTGTCCAACCAAGGCTTCCAGAACTAGTAACTCAACCCATAGCTTATACAGGGCTTCTAGAGCGTTTGTCCAACCAAGGCTTCCAGGACTAGTAACTCAACCCACCAAGGGCTTCCAGAGTGTTTGTCCAACCAGGGCTTCCAGGACTAGTAACTCAACCCAAGTTGTTACAGGGCTTCCAGAGTGTTTGTTCAACCAGGGCTTCCAGGACTAGTAACTCAACCCAAGCTATGGAAAAATGAGAACCAACCAAAACAAAGCAATGAAAGTAAACCCACAATCACCATGGCTATCCAGGAAATGGCAAGGCTAGGCAATCCACTGTCAATCCCAACCATCCTCCATGCTAATGACAGATCATAACCAAGAAACTACATGCATGTGCCATGCATGCCAAAACTAGTGAAGAAATCATACATCCAACTCAGTACCTGCAAGAAAATCTGATGTAGCTTCTGATGCTGATACCTTCTTGTGCTTTCTTGCTCTTCATTTGCCTTCTTGCTCCAAGAATCCAAGTATTCCACACCCTCCAAGAGTGCTCCAAGAAAACTATAAGTAACCAAGAGTATGAGAGAGAGAGAGAATAATGAGAGAGCTCCAAAACTAAACTGACCAAGTCTTGCCCACTGATCCTCATAAGCCTTTTTATTAATGAGGCCTCTATTTTCTTCATTTTCCATTATTTTCCTTCAATTTCCTCCTCACATGCAACATGTGACCTTTCACCTTTCTTTTCTCCTAATTTCCATTATTTTCATAAATAAATGTCCCAAAAATGCCATTTTGCCTCTTTAATGCCTTAGCCATTACCTTTGCCAATTTCCTTAGCCATAAACAACCAAATGAACACCCCCTAGGATGTCCTTCCCACCATTCAACTTGGAATACGTGTCCCATCATCCGTGGTATTTATATATTTTTACATGGAATTTTCACAAATCAAGCACAAGAAAAACACAAATGACCAAAAGGACAAGACTAACAACAAACACCATGACTCAATCCCCATGGTTCCTAGTGCATCCAAGGGAAATCTCAACCTAAGCCTTCTTCACGATTCATGGCAATTTGTCTTGCCATGCAACTCCCTATATCATGCTCACACATGTCGACCACATGTTACAAATATCAAGACAATCATATTTATCAATTTGAATTCAACTTTTACAAACAATCATGTCATAATTCATAGTCATTAGATATAATGCTACAACAATCAACTACATTCAAGTACATATCAACTGTCTCAACACATACATGTTAGTACAATCATCTTTAAAAACAATCATTTGAACACATACTCATATTAAGCAATTCATCAATCATTCAACCAATTGCAAATATACCATGTTAAATAAATCAATTAGGCACCAAACACTCAAACACCAAATAGACATCATAATCAAACAACCAAGCACCAATATATGACATAAGAAAACTCATACCTTAATGTATATCAGGGGAGACTATCTCATCTACACAATAAAGCTAGGTTAGCATGATACAACTTCACAACATATCAACTCAAACATAAATCATGATATCCCTAACAGTAACTAACTAACATGTTCACGTCATAAGCTCATAAGAATTTTTCATTCATGCATAACAAGCACATATGTATGATCAATTTAGATTAGTATGACACCATATCACAAATATGTCGGTTCATTCCTAAATATTGCAAGCATAACCATCTGCATAGGTGAAACCAGGTTAACACAATACATATAACATCAAGGTCTTCAAGGAATGAACATAACCATCGCACATATGACCAATCCAAACTATAACATAAATATCTCAATGAAATGGCCCTAATCACCAAGTTAATAGCATATAACAACAATAAGCTATATATCATACTCATCAGCAACATACAACATAATCATCAGGTTATCTAATATAAAACAACAATAGCAATGCAAACAACTACAAGTTACTATCATTCTTGACTATCTGACACATGTGCATATAACCACACTAATCATCTAACATCTATCATGAATGTAACCATAACATAAAAAGACAGGTATATAAACCTAATGCATATAAAAATCCTTAACTTACATACCTGCATGCCAAACATACAATACATGTATGATGATATGCTCTTACCCCAAAGTCCAATGCTACAACCTTGTTATGATGATCTGCATCTCTTGCTCTATCTTAGCCAACACATTAGTATCATAACAACCAATAGCACCATGATGACCCAAATTGCATACAAAGACTTCACAAGGCGTGTTTGACCTACTACACATGCATAATCATAGCCATCCATAATCATAACCATTACTCCATTGTACACATTGCCACATGCAACCAACAGTATGCATAAGAAATGTTGAATCAACTACACCTATGCATAAACGAATGTAGTTGGACATAAGCGATCAATTCTTGTAATCAACCTACAAGACTGATGCATGTAATCAAAATATTCAAAAATGTAACCTAACATACAAGGATGTAAGTAGGTATCATGAAATAAACATGGAAGCGACATATAGTTCATACACAGTCAGTCACATGTTCCAAAAATCAAGACATCGTGTCTATTAATTTGAAATCAGCATTCACCAATACTAACAACCTATAAGCATACCCCCTTACTATCCATGGTCCACACTAAGGTAGAAGGAGGAAGCTACTATAATGGCCCGATCTCCAATGTCCAATTATGGAAATGGGATCTCCAAAGCTCTACTAAATTTAATCACACTTGAAAATAAATTGATTTTTATTTCTCATACATTTGTATGAGACTAAGTCAAAAACATTGCACTTATTCCACTTGTAACATAATAACTAAAAACATGCCACTTTTCCATTTCCTTACATGCAACCTTTCAAATTCCCTACATGCAACTCTTCAAATTCTTTGCATGAAAATAGGCATAGATCAACTACATCCATATTATCATACCACAATACTATCCCATCTAAAAAAATAACATTTTATTCAAACAATTACCATACTTGTACATTTTCTTCAAACAACTGCTATACTATTACATTTGCATGTAAGCATTTCTTCAAAAACTTTACGTGCAAAATAATATAGAAAAATATTTGCATACAAGTGAGCATACAGGAACTACAAAAATACCATTACACATCAATACTATCCCCAACCACAAACAACATACTCATTGGAGCATTTTATCAAACAGTTTGTATGCAATTAATCACTGAACCATTTAAGCATTTCATCAAACACTTTGCATGCAAACTAATATAGTGAATGATTCAATGTATATATCCTAAAATGTAGTAGTACAAGTTATGGAAAATGAACAATATTATTATTGGAATTATTCCTAACTATGGTTCAAGTTTCAGCTTCTGAGATTTCATAGATGAAAAGTTATAACAAAATACCAACACAATCCTATTTGGTGCACAATTCTAGGAGTATCCAGAAAGCTTGATTTACACTGGTCATATCTCCTAAAATATAGTGAATAAATGTCTGAATTTTTTATCACAATATAAGCGGGATTTCCTATCATTGTGGAAAAATTTTTAGCTACTGAGATTGCCCATAATAAAAGTTATAACAAAAATGTCAGCGTGACCTGTTTGAGGCCTGATTTTAGGAGCATTCAGAAGGCTCGACTCCCTCTACTCATATATCCTAAAATATTGCGACCCAATATCTGAAATTTCTACCACATAATCATTGGTATTTCCCCTCAATGTGGACGATTTTTCAGCTTTTGAAAGCCTACAAAAGAAAAGTTATTGCAGAAATGCCAACGTGACCTGTTTAAAGGTGCATTCAGTAAGGGCATCTTCCTTAGATCATAATTCCTAAGTATTGTGAACCAATATCTGAAATTTTTACCACATTATGAGTGGGATTTACCTTCAGTGTGGACAAATTTTTGGCTTCTAATATTCCACAAAAGAAAAGTTATAATAGATATGATAGAAAGGTCTAAAATTTAACCTTTGTTCTTCATTTTACCTATGATAGAGCCCATCCAGTCCAAGTGTTTGAACCATGCTCTGATACCACTCTGTAACATCCTATGGGATAAACGTGCATATAAAAAAAGACATAATAGGAACAGAAATACAATAAACATATCAGCCTTCAAAATCCATATATACATCAGTACATTTGCACATGAAAATCAAGGGAATGATTTTTTTTCATTAATAAATGCAATGAAGTTTGAACCAACCAAAGATGGGACTATCACGTTCCACCTAACCATAGATTGGCTGAGCCAAGTCTCTAGTCACCGTTGTTCCATATTCCAAGCATAAATGTGGGATCTCATAGTACACATCAATCAAAACTCATCCAGGGCTTCCAGAGGCCATCCACCTCAACCCACGAAACAATGATTCCACCTCACGTTCGGACATCACTAAAAACCATCATCAGATTGGTCTCCATCCAAGCCTTCCAGGGCTTCTAAAGCGTTTTTCCAACCAAGGCTTCTAGAACTAGTAACTCAACCCACAACTTATACAGTGCTTATAGAGCGTTTGTCCAACCAAGGCTTCCAGGACTAGTAACTCAACCCACAAAGGGCTTCCAGAGCGTTTGTCCAACCAGGGCTTCCAGGACTAGTAACTCAACCCAAGTTGTTATAGGTCTTCCAAAGCATTTGTTCAACCAAGGCTTCTAGGACTACTAACTCAATCCAAGCTCTGGAAAAATGAGAACCAACCAAAACAAAGCAATGAAAGTAAAACCACAATCACCATGGCTATCTAGGAAATGGCAAGGCTAGCCAATCCACTGTCAATCCTGGCCATCCTCCATGCCAATGACAGATCATAACGAAGAAACCACATGCATGTGCCATGCATGCCAAAACTAGTGAAGAAATCATACATGAACTCGGTACCTACAAGAAAATCTGACGTAGTTGCTGATGCTGATACCTTCTTGCGCTTTCCTACTCTTCCTTTGCCTTATTGCTCCAAGAATCCAAGTATGCCACACCCTCCAAGAGTGCTCCAAGAAAACTATATGTAACCAAGAGTATGATAGAGAGAGAGAATAATGAGAGAGCTCCAAAACTGAACTGACCAAGTCTTGCCCACTGATCCTCAGAATCCTTTTTATTAATGAGGCCTCTATTTTCTTCATTTTCCATTATTTTTCTTCAATTTCCTCCTCACATGAAACATGTGACCATTCACCTTCCTTTTCTCTTAATTTCCATTATTTTCATAAATAAATGTCTCAAAAATGCCATTTTGCATCTTTAATGCCTTAGCCATTACCTTTGCCAATTTCCTTAGCCATAAACAACCAAATGAACACCCCTTAGGATGTCCCCCCCACCATTCAGCTTGGAATACGTGTCCCATCATCCATGGTATTTATATATTTTTACATGGAATTTTTGCAAGGGTTGTTACATTGGACATGTTGCAGATAGTTGCAGAAGTATAATGTTTCAAGCTAATAATTGTCTCACAAAAAGATCACCAACTTCTAGGTACTTTAAGGGATATTGTTTTTCTTGCAATATGTTTGGTCACAAAGCCATTGATTGCAATAGAAGGAATATGAAACATATAAGATGTTATGCTTGTAACAAGTTTGGGGATGTAGAAAAAGAATGCAGGAACAGGTCTATGGATTGCCATAGACAATATGGTAAGCAACCAAATAAGAACATTGATATCACAAAATCTGAAAAAGATGGATCTACCAATAAGCAAGAACAAATAAGGTGTGGTATTTCTCTCTGCTCATTCGAAAACGAAGATGAATGGTACATAGATAGTGGATGTTCTAATCACATGACTGGAGATAAGAGTAAAATGGAGTCTATCATGAAGAACCAACATGGTAATGGTATTCTTGGAACTGATGTTTCAACAAAAGTTCTAGGACCAGGTACAGTCAGACAGACTCGGGGGAGCTGAAAGTGTGAAATCTCAACATTTCACTTTTTGTATGTTGATCTTATGCAGACAAGTTGCGTGTATATGCGAGTTCTAAACTACACAGTTGCGTATACTTTGGTTTGATGAAGAAACAATGGGACAAACTCTGGAAAAGGGTTTGATATGGTTCAGTCTATTATTAGTTGTTTTTTTCTTTTTTGATGGTTGATGATTATAGTATGTTGATGCTATTTAGAAGTGATTTTTTCCCTCATAAGTTTTTGATGACTTGATGTATAATTGGTTGATGATAATGCCTTGATGATTCTTACTGTTATATGAAATCATCATATCCGAGAGTGAACATTTGGCACAGGTTCAGGGGGAATTTTTGCTATGCTTCTAATAATGCATTGTTGGCATTATGTTTTCTTTAGAAGTCCTTGGTACATAATGATTCTTATCAATGGTGATGATGCTTATGTTGCTGAAGTGTTTAAATGATGCATCATGCTATGCTGCAGTCATGGGTTGCCTATGATGAAATCACAGATGATACTTATATATTTCTTGAGCCACATAGTTGTTTTTATGCTACTGATCATATTTATGGATGATTCTTTTGATGATGCATATAGTACATATGTTATGTTGCTTACATGGTGATCTTCATAAGTTCAAGGAGAAAAAAAAAGTTTGAGTACACAACTTCATTATTTGATGATGATAAGTGTCACTCATTACTTTTATGTTGTTGTCATCATGCCTTCAAATATGCATAAATTTCATATGGTGCAGTTATGGATGAGGATTCCTATAGTTCTTGACTCTCACATGGTATATTTTTTGAGGATTGTTGCTTTTGATGGTATCAAGAAAGTTTGACAAATGATTGTGAGCTCATGGTTTTCTTTTCTCATTGATGAGAAGCTAGATACATATTTCTATCTCTATGATGGATACATTACAGATAAGGATCACATGGATGATTACTTAAGTTTCATATTGGTAAATGATGTTGGTATAAAATATCTTCTTGTATGAAGAAAATTGGCCAAGAGAATGGTGTTATTGCAGGTTTCATGAAGACATGGCTATTTGGAGACATGGCTCACTTAGTCATAGAATGATGATGATAACGAATGATGAATAATTCTTCCTATCTTAATTTATGATGATAGGATTGGTTCTCACATATCTTAACTATCATGGTTGATGCTTATCATATGTGGGATATTTGAAATCTCCCTAGTGATGATACATGGTTGATATATTGAGGGTTGTTGTGGAAAGAATGTACAATTCTTGCTACGATGATTTGATGATGATGTTATGGTCATGGATGATGACTATGATTCTTTCACATGTACATGATATGATGTGAATGGTTCTGTGAAGATATATGCATTACTTCTTGGAGATATGGCATATTCTTAGTTGATTCATGAAAAGCTATGTCTTCGATGAGCATAGATTAAGGCCTTTTCTACTAAGGAAAAAGAGCAAGTTGACCTTGATAAGGTCAAGAAGATGAGTTTATAGAAAAAATATATGCGACATACTTAGTTGATGATATTAATGCTACATTATCTTATCTTGCGAATTAATGACAATCATATACATGTTGTTGTTCTTGATGCTGCTAACAGATGCTTATGGTGTAGATCATATATGGTGCATGATAGTTGCTGATAACTACCATAGTCTTGTTTAGGTCTTTGGTCTTTGTTATAAATGTCATGTATATCATTTGATGTAAAGGTCATGTGGATACCTATGATGCAATAATTGTCATATTCAGTGATGTATGTAATTTTGACGTCTTTTCAAATATGTAATCCCACTTAGTTGGGTGATCGTGTCAAAAATCTAGTCACCACTTGGTTTGGTGATTGATGTATATATGAGTCCTTGGTGATAGGAAGGTCATATTCGGTTGAGTTATATAGTCATATTCTTCATTCGAAAATCTTTCTAGAGATTTCGTCATGTGCTCAAGGGGAGCATGATTAGGTAATTCAACATGTGCTCAGGGGGAGCATGGTCAATATTAATATTTAGCAATTCAGATACGGAATTCTTCATTCAACATTGGTCAAACCTTTGCCCTTGATGTCAAAGGGGGAGAGTAGATTGGTGTTTGGGTTGGTGTTTGGAGAGTAGCTTGATGTTTTGAAAAGCTTGGTGCTTGGCTTGATGTATTTACAAGTTGTGGTGACCAAACACCAAAGTGGTTTCCATCAAGTCCAAAGGGGGAGATTGTTGGCATTATGAATTAGGTGTTGTCCTTGATGGAAACCTACCTGATGAGTTGTCCTTGATGACAACCTATTTGATGAATGGAAACCTACTTGATGAGTTGTCTCTTGATGAAAATATACTTGTTGAAGGTATAAACAAGATGTGTTTACAAATGTGACAGAGTGTTTTGAAAAATGCATGGCAGTTTAGAGGCAGAGGAATGATAAAGTTGGAAGTTCAAGAAGTATACGCGAGTTCTATTAAGACAAGTCACGTATACACGCAAGTTTAAAGAAGAAAAGGTGTGTATGGTTTTTTCACCATGGTATTATAAATATTGTTATCACTTAGACTTTTCTCAAGGTTAAAGAAAGAAATTTCCGAGGTAACCACAAACCAAATTTTAAGAACAGAATCAAGCCAATCTATACTCAGAGAGGGCTCTCTCTTTATGATTTAGCTTTGTTTATGGGATATTGGGCTAGTTATGAAAGCTTGGGGGGTTTTGATTTTGTTTGGTGGTGGAATTCAGGAGAAGATGGGTAAAACAAGGTATTTCAGGCCATTGGGCTATGGAGTCAACTAAAGATGGCTTAATTAGATCAGGTTGATTCAACAAAAGAGGGCTTCACAGGGCAAGATAGCTAAACAAGAGACAAATGATAACTTGAAAGGGTGAAATGGTCTTGAAAGGGAGGAAGGGAAATTAAGAATCCTTCAAAAAAGTTTCAATATGAGAGAAAGTGGGTGATCATTAACAAAAAGCAATTAAGAATTCTTTGTTAAATGGCCACAATGATAAACTAAAAGCAGGGAGCAATTAAGAATTCCCTACCTATGATAGCTTGGAAGAAAACATTAAGAATATAAACGATTTTAAAGACAGAATGCAGTAAAGCTCTTTCTGAAATATACTTTTTCATTTATCATTCGAATATGAAACACATATGAATATTTAAACAAGAAAACAGTAAAACATAAGATGTAGAATACTTATTTGTCTCTCGTTTGACATAGGTATCCTGTAAAAGTCCTTTGCTTCATTACTTTGTCCAGCCAGCCATACAATAGTTGTTCAATAGCACTTCTATTCCAAAATAAGGTGTTTACATAAATGTCTAAGAATCCACCCTAAAATACTTCAAATGAAGAAGTATTTATACTAATTGTAAACTGAAATATCTTGAAAAAATATCAAGATTAGTTTCACAAATATCTCCAACTATTTACATTAATAGAACTTAAATAAAGGACATTGAAAACTAATGAATATATTTGGCACTATTTCTATGGATTTATGGTGACAAAGAAGATAAAGTCGAATTTTATAGCAACTCTTAGTTGATGATGAGGCATCCCAATCACTAACTGCATCCTTCCTTTGTTCATTCTACCCCAAAAATTCTGTAAACTTATGGTCCAATGATACGCTTTTATATCTCAATCCGTGATCGATATGTAAAACGTGAAAGAGGTTTTTGTAGATAGGAATGATTTTGAGATAAACCTCTCTCAGTTTCCAAAAATTCATCTCCAGCTATTCACAATATTTTATGCAACAATATGTCAAAAACAGGACTTTGCACAAACTGAAAAATAGGTTGTGAAGACATGCACTTATCTCCCATTTGGTAATACCTGTGTAAAAATTGAGAGAGGTTTTTGTAGATTAGCCTTTTAGGAACAAAAAAATCCTCCAGTGTCTCAAAATATTTCTTGGATTGGCCACAATAGTTTCTGCACAACTATGACTTAAACAGGAAATTTCTGAAGAATGTACCATTTCTGCTCTGATTTCATCTTTTAACCTTAAATTTCTTTCAACTGTTTTTCACTTTTACTTTGGATAAACTTCATTGTAGCTAGTGAAAGTGTTTTCATATTTGTTTAACTATATGTTTTATTTTCCATCTCTGTTTGAATAGATTTGATATCAAATCTTGGAGTAAACAGGGCTTCTGACTAGTATTAACACTGTTTATCCAAAGCTGTGGTCTTCTGATCACCTGTAAAACAAAACAAGCTGTTAAGAAAGCATTGTTTTGCAGGGGAGGTCGAAAAGGTTTCATTTGAGCTTGAAAGGTCTATGGAGTGAGTCCAGAATGCTTTTTGGGAGGTAAACCATGCTCGAATCGGTTAACGGAGGCTTCAGGTGGCACAAATGGGTTACATAGGGTTTTACTACACAATCAGGTGAAAACGAGCAAAACTGGGGTTTTTGTGTTTAAACGGGTAAATGGTTGATATTGGCGGGTAAGCTTTGAATGAACAGTGGACAATTTGTCATATGCGGAGAGTGGGAAGCGGGGGCGGTAAGCGGATTTCATCACACCGCTTATGGAGGGTAAGTGGTATTTGGGGGGAGCCGCGTGATTCCATACATTGCTTGACACGTAGCATCAGCACTGTTCACAACACTGCTCACGTCACGCACTAAAGGTCGACCAAAAGGCTCGCGCAATATGAGTGAGGGCCATCGGATCTAAAGGATCCGATCGGACAGTAGTCGGGGTAATGATGTGACTGATGGATAATGGAGGGCGGGCTCGATATTAATTAAAGGAGTTACTCATATTGGGGGCGATCTGATTAGTCACTGGGTTATTAATTAATCCTAGTGACTAATTAATCCTCATTTAACATGGCGGGGTTGGGGTTCTCAATTAGTTAATGTTTAACTAATTAATCCCAATTATCGGTGTTATTATGGTTATTTTGCAACCAAGGGTGGGATATACAATTTATTAGGTTTTTAATAATAATACGGATAATGGGTGTTTTATTTTCGGGAGTTAAATAATACAAGTTAAAAGATAATATGACTTTGTGTAAATTCAACATGCGCTAAGATAAAACGTTTCCGAAAGTATATTTCATCATATAACATTTATACCTTAGGCTAATGATATATGAGGGTTTCATGTAGATAGAATGTTTTTTAATTTCCCTAAGTAAAATAGGATTTTACTTAGGAAAAGCTTTATAAAGGGAGTGAGTTACTTTATGAAGAGGTAATTGTTGAGGAAGGGGATTTAAGTACTTTAGGTATTCCAAATTATTGGGTCGAGGGTCCGGTCCCTCCAAAAGTTAGAGAAATGCTCTGAGCCCCTCTAACTTTGTAAGTGCCTTTAGTACTTAGGGGAAATTAGTGAAACTTAAGGGGAAAATGGATAGGGAAATTAATTAATTTAACTTTGTTTCTTTGATGTGTTGTCTCCAATGTGAGTTGTGCTTTATCCAAGTGATGAAAGCAAAAGATTTAAGCATTAAACTTAATCATTCACCATACATTTATTTTGCAACCATCATCTACTTACCCCACCTACTTTATCCTAGCATTTTTACTTCTTTATTTGGGTGCACGTAAACTGGCAAACCTTTATCACACTTTCTTTTTCTTTTACATAGTGATATCTATCTAAATATACACTTATTCCATCCAAGGGCTCAGATTAAACTATTGAGCTCCTTTTATTCACTCTACTTATCTGCCAAGATTACATTGTTTGGTCAGATCTTTATTCTTTACTTCTAAAACATGAAATTGAAAATATGAACTAGTCAAGCTTAAACTATTTGACTATTCATGAATTGTGTCATAGGTGACAAGTTGCACACAATTTTTTATTATAAAAAAAAGTTAAAAAGTAGTGGCATTTAGACTTGCACACTTTCATGGTCCTTCATTTTTGTTGGGGTTCATTTTCTTTCATTTTTTGACCTTTTGTTTATTCTTTTTACCCTTTAATTCTTTTTCTAGGGCATACCCTCTTTACATTTTTTAATTTTTGTTTTTCATAAATATGGAAAACCTTTGCAACAAGTAAAGGTATGAACATATTTTCAGAACTAGACTAAGTCAATCATGATATATGACACCTATTGGTATAGGAACCTAATAGTGGCTCCACTTGGGGATGGAATTTCCTTGTGAAATGTCAAGAACACAGTCGACTAGTAGTTTGATCCATTGGGCCAATCCCACACATGCATATGCTCTATTGTATAATCTTTTGACTGAAAATCTTGAACTGAAATTGTAGCCTTTTCTACAAACTGAAATCTGATCTAACATAAACTTGCTGATGGAAACTGAATTGATTCAAACTGAAATCTTACCTACTTAGTCTAATCAACTTTCTAACTACTGGTCAGGTAAAATGAAACAACTAATGCAACCACTCAAGCATCATATACATTGGTGACTTTTGTTGCTTGTGCTTGTTGGTGGTTAAAATTGAGATCTTGAAATCAAATATAACTTTGTTAACCTTTGAGAAGATAAGGAAATTCCTGATTTCCTTTGTTGAATCTAGAAACTGTACAAAAGGATCTTGTAAAATATATACACTATTCTTGAACTGATTCAAATGACTGTACATCTGTTGTGTATGGCGTGCATGCCATGAAACTGAAATATCACCTTTATCTTTATCACCCTGCATGTTTTTGAATGAGCTTTATGATGATGTTTCTTCTGATTGTAATGTTTGTCTGGTGAAACCATTATCATCTTGATTTTTACTCTCATAGTTTTTTAATGGAAAAAAAATTTGATTGTATTCATCATTCAACCTATTAGCTATTGGATCATAAAGAACTTGGAAGGATTGCTGCAACTTATTACATATAGGTTCAAATGGAACTTCATAGATTTCTACAAGTTGCTCCTCCTTTTCTTTAAAAAATTTATACCACATTTCCCTTAAAAATTGAAATGATTCAAAACAAAGAGGCAGGGAATCATCTTGGATCATTTGATCATATGTTTCGGCTTCCAAGTCTTCTTCTGCAACTTGACATTCAATGGCATTTTGGGGCTGCAAATCTAGATATGAGAAGTCTTGAAAAAAGATTTTATTGCCCTCTAGATAGTTAATATCAAGAATTGTTGACATTTTAATTCTAATTGCATGATAGTTATCTCTAATAAACTGAAACGAAGCAAAACAAAATGGTAAAGTTCCTTCACTGATTTCAAAATTTTCTACACTTTCCTCCTCATTCTCATAGCTGAAATGAACAAGTTGATCACTATTTTCAAGCTGCTGAACCTGAACTTCCTTATTCCTCAAATTAGATTCTGATTCCTCTGCAAGGTTAATTTGGATTTGAGAAACATAATCATTATTATAGTGATCAATCTTAGGCACATCATCATAAGAATTAATGTCACCAAATGTACATATTAGATCAACAGATTGCCTCTCCACATATGGTTCTATAACTCTATCTTCAGATTTATGGTAGTTGGAATTAACAGGGATTTTTTCATGGATGTCAACCTCTTCTTTTTGTGAAACAAATGTGTCATGGTAATTTTGAACAAAAAATTCAACTTTCATGGTGATATTCTGCATCATTTCCTCTGTTTTCTTTATCAAAATGTCGAGTTTTTCCTCTTTTTCTACTTTCAACTTTTCTCTTCTAATTTGCAGATTAACTTCTACATCTACTGCCATGTTCTGCATCTATTCCATTGTTGAGGGGTTTCTGTCTCTTAGATGAAATTCTATCTCTGAATCAAATGCTCTTGGGTAATGTAAAAGAGATGAACTAGGGGGAGGTCTTATATTTAATGGTATTGAATAATAGGCTTGATTAAATCTGTCTGAAAATTGTTGTATTGTTTCATTTGGATGTCTTTTTAACTAATTATATTCCTCTATGATTACGAGAATATTGACTTTGGTTATCCATCTATCAAGGAAGAGTTCGAAAAACTACTGGAGATTTGAGATGCTTGCCTCAGGCAAGGTTTTGAACCAACTATTGACATTGTCTTGCAAGGAAAGAGCAAAAAGCTTAATACTAACATCCTCTTCATCTACTTCAAATAAGTTAAGAAAATCCTCAAAAGCTTGAATATGTTTTTGGGCAGTGATACCATTCTCTCCATTAAACCTAGGTAGATACTTGTGATAATCATTAGGGAAAGCATGGGGTATAGCAGGTAACATGAGGGGCTTATATCTATCAGGAACTTTCCTCAGGCAGGGTTTTGAACCAACTCTTGACTTTGTCTTGTAAGGAAAGAGCAAAAATCCTAATACTAACATCCTCTTCATCTACTTCAAATAAGTTAAGAAAATCCTCAAAAGCTTGAATATGTTTTTGGGCAGTGATACCATTCTCTCCATTAAACCTAGGTAGATACTTGTGATAATCATTAGGGAAAGCATGGAGTATAGCAGGTAACATGAGGGGCTTATATCTATCAGGAACTTTACAATGTATAGGAACGTGTACAGGGATTGTATGATTAGTCTTGATTGTTTCAGATTCTTTGATTGGAATGTGATCCCCATTAGATTTAGAAGATTGTTGTTCAAATGTGTAAGGAGACTTTGTATCTACAACTTTTAAAGGAAAATAATAAAAAATTTAATCTAAAATCTTCTCTAAAATACAATATACATTGGAAAACTTTATCAATGAGAAAGAACATAATGTCTTGGATAACAATCCAAGTTAAAAGCCTGATCTTTTCACACAGTTCTTTCAGGTCCATTTCTCTAGTGGAGTCTTGATTTTGAAATTGATTTGGAGTTGCCAGGTGGATGATTTTAACCTTTATGTGTCTGATCACTGTCCACCATCATAGATCAGACGTAAACTTGTAAAACAATTCTGAAGAAAATGTTAGTTCTCCCCAGTGGAGTTGCCACTATGTTATCTCTCAGACTTTTCTCAAGTTTAAAGAAAGAAATTTTCGAGGTAACCACAAACCTACTTTTAAGTACAGAATCTAGCCAATCTGTACTCAAAGAGGGCTCTCTCTTTATGACTTATCTTTTCTTATGGGATATTAGGCTAGTTATGAAAGCTTGGGGGGTTTTGATTTTGTTTGGTGGTGGAATTCAGGAGCAGATGGGTAAAACAAGGTATTTTAGGCCATTGGGCTATGGGGTCGACTGAAGATGTATTAACTGGATTAGGTTGATTCAAAAAAAGAGGGCTTCATAGGGAAAGATAGCTAAATAAGAGACAAATGATAATTTGAACGGGTGAAATGGTCTTGAAAGGGAGGAAGGGCAATTAAGAATCATTCAACAAAGTTTCAAGATGAGAGAAAGTGGGTGATCATTAACAAAAAACAACTAAGAATTCTCTGTTAAATGGCCATAATGATAAACTAAAAGCAGGGAGCAATTAAGAATTCCCTACCTATGATAGCTTGGAAGAAAACATTAAGAATATAAACGATTTTAAAGACAAAATGCAGTAAAGCTCTTTCTGAAATATACTTTTTCGTTTATCATTCAGATATGAAACACATATGAATATTTAAACAAGAAAACAGTAAAAACATAAGATATAGAATACTTATTTGTTTCTCGTTTGACACAGGTATCCTGTAAAAGTCCTTTGCTTTATTACTTTGTCTAGCCAGCCATACAATAGTTGTTCAACAGCACTTCTATTCCAAAATAAGGTGTTTACAGAAATGTCTAAGAATCCACCCTAAAATACTTCAAATGAAGAAGTATTTATACTAATTGTAAACTGAAATATCTTGAAAAAATATCAAGATTAGTTTCACAAATATATCTAACTGTTTACATTAATAGAACTTAAATAAAGGACATTCAAAACTAATAAATCTATTTGGCACTATTTCTATGGATTTATGGTGACAAAGAAGAGAAATTCGAATTTGATAGCAACTCTTAGTTGATGATGAGACATCCCAGTCACTAACTGTATCCTTCCTTTGTGCATTCTGCCCCAAAAATTCTGCAAACTTAGGGTCCAATGATACGCTTTTATATCTCAATCCGTGATAGATATGTAAAACGTGAAAGAGGTTTTTGTATATAGGAATGTTTATGAGATAAACCTCTCTCAGTTTCCAAAAATTCATCTCCAGATGTTCACAATATTTTCTGCAAAAATATGTCAAAAACAGGACTTTGCACAAATTGAAAAATAGGCTGTGTAGACATGCACTTATCTCCCATTTGGTAATACCTGTGTAAAAAGTGAGAGATATTTTTGTAGATTAGCCTTTTAGGAACAAAAAAATCCTCCAGTGTCTCAAAATACTTCTTGGATTGGCCACAATAGTTTCTGCAAAACTATGACTTAAATAGGAAATTTCTGAAGAATGTACCATTTCTGCTCTGATTTCATTTTTTAACCTTAAATTCCTTTCAACTGTTTTTCACTTTTACGTGGGATAAACTTCATTGTAGCTTGTGAAATTGTTTTCATCTTTGATCAACCCTTAATATCTTCATGTTTACTTTTACTTTTTACTGTTTACTTTTTACTTTTACCGCTTTGTTTTTTTCATTTGTCTTCACTTTGACATGAATTTATATGCTCTGTTTTGTAATTGTCTTCCCTGCTATTTATCTTCATGCTAGATGATTTAATTGACATGGTCTTCAATCTGATACTCTTTAACCCTGATACACTTTGACTGTTCTTTACTGTATCCTTTTACCTTCAATGTGTAGTTTAGGTTTTTATTGTCTATTTCAATAGTAAATCCTTTTAATTCCATGTTTCCTCTGCTTGTCTTTTAACTATATGATTTATTTTCTATCTCTATTTGAATAGATTTGATAACAATCTTGGAGTAAACAGGTCTTATGAATAGTATTAAGACTATTTATCCAAGGCTGTGGTCTTCTGATCACCTGTAAAACAAAACAAACTGTTAAGAAAGCATTGGTTGCAGGGGAGGTTGAAAAGGTTTCTTTTGAGCTTCAAAGGTCTATGGAGTGAGCCCAGAATGCTTTTCGGGAGGTAAACCATGCTTGAATTGCTTAACAAAGGCTTTGGGTGGCACAGATGGGTTACATAGCGTTTTACTGCACAATCAGGTGAAAACGAGCAAAACTGGGGTTTTTGTGTTTAAACGGGTAAACAGTTGATATTGGCAGGTAAGTTTTAAATGAACAGTGGACAATTTGTCATATGCGAAGAGTGGGAAGCAGGGGCAGTAAGCAGATTTCATCGCACCAATTATAGAGGGTAAGTGGTATTTGGGGGGAGCCACGTGATTCCATACATTTCTTGACACGTAGCATCGGCACTGTTCACAAAACCACTCACATCGTGTGCTAAAGGTCGACCAAAAGGCCTACGTGATATAAGCGAGGGCCATCGGATCTGAAGGATCTGATTGGATGGTAGTCGGGGTGATGATGTGACTGATGGATAATGGAGGGTGGGCCCGATATTAATTAAAGGAGTTACTCATATCGGGGGCGATCTGATTGGTCACTGAGTTATTAATTAATCCTGGTGACTAATTAATCCTCATTTAACATGGCGGGGTCGGGTTCTTAATTAGTTACGATTTAACTAATTAATCCCAATTATCGGTGTTATTATGGTTATTTTGCAACCAAGGGTGGGATATATAATTTATTGGGTTTTTAATAATAATACGGGTAATGGGTGTTTTATTTTCGGGAGTTAAATAATACAAGTTAAAAGTTAATATGACTTTGTGGAAATTCAACATGCACTAAGATAAAACGTTTCCGAAAGTATATTTCATCATATAACATTTATACCTTAGGCTAATGATATATGAGGGTTTCATGTAGATAGAATGTTTTTTAATTTCCCAAAGTAAAATAGGATTTTACTTAGGAAAAGCTTTATAAAGGGAGTGAGTGACTTTATGAAGGGGTAATTGTTGAGGAAGGGGATTTAAGTACTTTAGGTATTCCAAATTATTGGGCCGAGGGTCCGGTCCCTCCAAAAATCAGAGAAATGCTCTGAGCCCCTCTAACTTTGTAAGTGCCTTCAGTACTTAGGGGAAATTAGTGAAACTTAAGGGGAAAATGGATATGGAAATTAATTAATTTAACTTTGTTTCTTTGATGTGTTGTCTCCAATGTGAGTTGTGCTTTGTCCAAGTGATGAAAGCAAAAGATTTAAGCATTAAACTTAACCATTCACCACACATTTATTCTACAACCATCATCTACTTACTCTACCTACTTTATCATAGCATTTTTACTTCTTTATTAGGGTGCATTTAAACTGGCAAACCCTTATCACACTTTCTTTTTCTTTTACATAGTGATATCTATCTAAATCTACACTTATTACATCCAAGGGCTCAGATTAAACTATTGAGCTCCTTTTATTCACTCTACCTATCTACTTATCTGCCAAGATTACACTGTTTGGTCAGATCTTTATTCTCTACTTCTAAAACATGAAATTGAAAATATGAACTAGTCAAGCTTAAACTATTTGACTATTCATGAATTGTGGCATAGGTGACAAGCTGCACACAATTTTTTATTATACAAAAGTAAAAAGGTAGTGGCATTTAGACTTGCACACTTTCATGGTCTTTTATTTTTGTTGGGGTTCATTTTCTTTCTTTTTTTGACCTTTTGTTTATTCTTTTTACCCTTTTATTCTTTTTCTAGGGCATACCCTCTTTACATTTTTTAATTTTTGTTTTTCATAAATATGGAAAACCTTTGCAACAAGTAAACGTATGAACATATTTTCAGAACTAAACCAAGTCAATCATGATATATGACACCTATTGGTATAGGAACCTAACAAATACTAAGGGTATTTACTTTGGTATTGGCCCATAGTAATGGGCAAGACAACAGATATTGATCTTGTGAAAGATTGCCACTGGAACTAGTGTAGTTTTGACCCGTGGTATTGGAAAAAAGCTAAACTATATAAGGTGGTGAAGATCAAATTGTCGAAGGTGTGCAAGTGATGGAAATCTTATGAATAGTTATACCTAAAAAAAATATGCATGTTATGGGTTTTTGATGCTTTGCTTGATCTAAACTAAGTATGCACCTGAGATTTTGATGATGGATAAGATCCAATAGATCTGAAATAAATATGCACCAACGAATACGATGATGGATCAGGATGATGAGACTTGAAATAACTTTCCATTGTATGATCTACTCATGGATTGACTAGATATACGTATTGGCACATGTTTTTATCTCTGAATATCATGATCTAGGTATTTCTGAAGTTTTGAAGAGCTATACAATTTAGGTCAAAATTTGCAGATCTATACGCAGGTTGGTTTCGGTGAAGTCACATATACACGCAGGTTCGCTTCTTCAAAGTTGTGTATATAAAGTAAGGGTTTTTTTTCATAAATGTATGATCAACCTGATCAGTGCTATTGTTTCTTTGTTGTCTGTCAATGATGTCCTCATGTTGATCCTTGGTTGAGTGATAATGTTTGAAGTAGAACTGTTTGAATGATGAAGTTGAATTTGGTTACATGCTAATTGATTGAAAAGATTATTGATGTTGCTGACTGTATGAGCGTTCTGCAAGCTAACATAATATTTTAGAATATCTCTGGTCAACTCTGTGTCTAATTCAAAATTACAAGTTTTTAGTTTTCAATATATTAAGATCTATATGCAAGTTTCTCTATAAAAAAGAGTGTATACATGTGAGTTTCCTTAAGTGAAGGAGGATATACATTTTGGAATTTGAATGATCAAGGTTGCAATTGATTCTGTGTGTTGATGCAGTATTCTCAGTTCAGTTCTGTGTTATGGTTATAGTGATCTGACTGTTTCAATTGATTGGTTGAGTTTTGATTAAGTGTTGATAATGGGTTTCAGTGATTGGTTTACTTAGTTGTGTCAGAGATTGATGATTATATTACAATGATGAGTTATAGTTTGATTACTGATATTGAGCTTAAGTGTTGGTAATGGGTTTAGTCTAAAAATTTGATGAAATGTGGCCTACAAGTTACGATGTGTTATAGTAGCTGGATCTAATATGAAAATTTATGAAACATGGTCCTCGGAGTTGAGGGAGTTGTAGGTTCCATCTAGTAGTAGTTGGTAATCATATCAGGGGGTTGGAGCTCCCTTCTAGTGGTAGCTAGAGAACAAGTGAAGTTTGTAGCCTTCTGTAGGTTGGTGCCTGCATACTGGTACAGGTTTACCCCAGTATAAGACCTAGGGAGGCGGATATCCTTCTAGTAAGAGCTGGAGAACTAGTGAAGACTGTAGCCTTCTATAGGTGGGTTCCTGCGTAAGGGTATGGGTATGAGTCTGCACCAATACAAGATTGTAAAAATAATTTTCTTTATATTAAAAATAATATAGAGATGAAAACAATAGGTGGCTTTTTTCTCGCATTGGGTTTCCACCTTAAATCCTAGTGTTCATGCGTGTTTCTTATGTGTGATGGTTTATTTTGTTCTTACAGCACATGGTTGCTGTCTATCTAATGTTTAATAAAGTACTGATGCATTGGATGAAGACAAACATATGATGAATTAAGGGAAACATAAGTTTACTGGATGTACGCTAGTTGTCTTAAGAACAGTCATGTACACACACATGTTCCTTTTAGTAAATTCGCATATACAAATAAGAATATGAAATGAAAAATTTATTGATTTGAAAACATTGATTCACCCCCTCTCTCAGTATTTTTACCAAAATTTCGAACTATTGTCTTGGTTTAATTAAGCCATCCTTGGTCTTATTTTTCTAAGTATCAAGTTATCTTCCAGTGATCACAACTGTTGCAACTGCTTGATCTTTTATGTTTAGCTTCTAGCTCCTAGCTGTGCACTTAAGTTGACAGTCATTCATTGTGTAGTCTCTTAATACAGGAAACTACATAGTCCCTTGTGTTAATTGAATGCACAGTTCCTTATGCCCGTGAATTGCGCAGTCCCAAGAGCCAAACAACTGCATAGTCAATGTGGATAGAAACTACGCATTCTTTGTGGGTAGCAATTGTGCAAGACTTGTTGACAACGTGGAACTATTTCAAAAGTTGAGTTGGTCACAAGTTTTGACTAACTAAACATAGCTCCTACATTTTAGACATGCAGTCCTATTGTAGCTACTACAACCACCCTCCAAAATTTTGCCTTAGCTTCATTTTGGAGCCTCCCTACCAACCATCCTCATCAACATGTCTTGCACTGTCAAGAATATAGGCTTCAGCTATTTCTTAGTGTCTTGTCAGCATGTGCATGTCAGTTTGCTTCACTCCCCTCATAGGCTGTCTTTCCAGACATAGACCATGTTCTGGCCAAGCAACTCCCCCATAAAATTGTGCAATTCTAGATAGGAACCAGCCTTCCCTCCAGAAGTTGCACAAATCAGTTGGCCAACCTATTGAGCTCAAGAAATGCGCAAATCTGTCTGTTAGTCCTGCCTCAAAAAATTGCACAATTTTAGAGGGGAACCAACCTTCTGCTATAGCGGCTATAACCACCCTCCAAAAGTTTTCCTTAGCTTTTTTTCGGAGCCTCGCTACCAAATTTTCACAGTAGCTTGTCTTGCTTCATTAAGTTCACAAGCTTCCGTGTTTTGATTGCATAAAGGCAGCCTGTTGATCATAGCTTGACGCACCCCCCTCAGAGGCTGATCACCCAAACTTGATTCAGCTGTAGGCTGAGCAACTCCCCCAAGAAATTGCACATTTCAGGAGGGAAACCAACCTTCCCTCCAAAAATTGCACAATCCTGTCTGGCAGCCTACTGGGCTCCAAAATAATGCAATTCTGCTAGTCAACACTCATAGTGAAAATTGCGCAATTTTCCCTAGTAGGGCTTCTCAGCCCATAATTTGTGCAAATTTGGGTAGCAGTCAGCTACTCTACCTAGAAATTGCCCAAATCTCCTAGGCAGCCAGCGGAGCTCCCATCCAGAAATGCACATTTTCTCCCAGCAGTTGAGCAGCCTCTTTCATGTGTAGTTGAGTTGACGGTTCCCTCTGGGACCGAGAAAAACTGACTTGCATGCATGAGCTGCTTCTCCCAAGGCAACATGCAAAGGAATCCATTGTTTTAGGGATCCATTTTTAGCAGTTGGAGGTTATATGCAAGGATCAATTCAGAAACCTCCCACCAAGTGTCACTTTCCCTAGATTTGTGGCATGTGTGTCATAACCTTGATGTTATCAAAACTCATAAACCAGACATTGCAGAACTCATTCCTCACATCAACCTTACAACTCTGACATCCCACATCACATCTTGGAGCTGTCGGCACATTCAACTTAGTTGTTTTGGGGTAAACCTGCTTTCCATGACTTGTGTTGCATTTCTGGCGCTTTTTGTGTTTCACTTCGTATGAATGTGGTCTACTTGATTTCAGTGAGCGCTTGTTGTCGTTTTGATACATACTATCTTGTACTAGCACCATTTCAGTTTTCGTAAAGATATCACCGTTGTCGCATACATGAAACTGTTTTTCATGAACGGTCACCGATTCGGCGACTCGCCTCACCCACATGCATGTTGTTTCATTTTCTAAATCTATCATTCACCATTTTCATGCATGATAATTCACTTATGCTTACACTCAATATCACCATGCATCCACATTCACATTCACATTCAGTTGCCCATCGGCGAGTCTGGCCAACCTTGGCCCAGAATCTGCCTTCACTGAGATAACATTGCGCAATCCGTGGAAGGAAGGATCTATCTTCGTCTCTAGAAATGCACATTTCTAACCAGGCACTATCCTTGAGGAGTATTTTACGCATTTCTGAGGGACAGTGACTGCTGGCCCAAAAAATTGCGCAATGCAGTCATTGAGCCTGCAGTCATTGCCAGATAAAATTACGCATTGTGAAATTCCAGTAGTTAGCAGTCAGGTTGGACTATGCATTGTGTAGTTCCAGTAGTTAGTTAGCCTCTCATTAGTCTAGACTATGCCTTGTGCAGTCTTGGAAGTCAGTCTCCTGACCTCCTGGCGAAAATTGCGTAACCTTCATGATCAATCACACAGGTATGTTGCAAGTCAAGTCTCAAGTTCATTTTGGTTTTCCACTAATAGATTGCTTGCCATGTCTCTAGGTATTGCAGATGTTCATCTGCCTCTCACAGTTCAGGTACAATGGTTTCAAGAGAGCAGAGTTGAAGACACTGTTCATAGCACAATTGGGGATGCAGTTAATCAAGTGTCTATGAACTTGCATACCCACGAAGACATCAAGTTGTTTGTAGATGAGGACATCAAGATATGATGTCAGTAGCATCACAACAAGCAACATCATGAACAATAGTTGAAGGCAGCATACTAAATGCAACGAATGCGAGAGGAAGGTTGTTGACAACATAGAGGTAAAACAAAGTTGTGAGCTCAAGTAGATCCACTGATGATTAAAGCAACTTTGGAGACCCAGGATATGAGGTGATGGTGTGACATGAAGATCACGCGAAGATAGAGAATGGAACAAACAAGGAGTTTCATGTGCTGAAGCAGCAACTCAAGGAAGAACACAAAGCAACACAGACAGACAAATGAGTTGGAGCAGGAACAAGAAAAACAATGGGTGCAACATGCACTCATGGATGGAACTGCACCCGAACAAGATAAAGATCCATCCCAACAGCTAGCATGGAGCAGCCGTGGTGAGCAGTGTTTTTTATCACATGCAAGGGATTTAGCAACATGCATTTCATTGTTCACATGCATGCGATCCAACCCATTTAGCACACTCACCAAGGTGAAGACAAGAAGCAAGTTCAACTAGAGCTGAACATGTACTTCAGAAATTTGATTCGCATGACCACCAACACACATTAAAGATCGACACAGACACTATGCATCAGTGTGTTTCCGGTTCAGCCACACCCAATAAGACCATGCACATGTTAGCAGACGAGTTGGATGAAGGAGCTGAATCAATGCACTGGTTGCAATGGAGGCAAGAGTTTGTTTCAGGAAGATGTCACCATGGGGTGCATGCACACCATCACAGATGACCAAGCTTGGCATTAGCTCACCACCTTCGCCATCACAAGCATATCAAAGAGTTGATCTCATCACAATGGACTAAGTGTCAGTGATGTCTTGCATGGTGTGGAGTACTAAAGAAGGTATGTTTTTGGTAATTATTCCAACATCTTTTCATTAGAACTTACAAACCTTTTTGCATCATGAACTCAGAAAACGATAAGGAATTGTAATAAAACATGTGAGATTAATATGCAAGATGAAAACACTGACAATTATCATTTCCTTATGCAGGAAGGAGGAAAAATGAGAAGTTGTCGTTCCAAAGGAAAGGACAAGGATGGGTTAACCGTTGTCCCTTTGACGGGAGACCGTATGCAAACAAGGCAAAGCAAATCAAAGTGAATCAGCCCTGGAAAGGAAGTGGAGATATCAGCTCGGCGCAGGAAAGGAAAGAGATGACTGAGGACTAATGGTTCGGCAAATCCCTCAGGATCCTTGATCCTGAGGGATCGCTGTTTTATCTATTTCTGCACTTAGATATCTCCGCCTTCACCCTTATAAAAGGGGAAGCATTGTTAGCTCGAGAGGGGTTGGTTATGTTTTATGTAATTTCCTTTAAGATCAAAACTTTGATCATCGAGTCTCATTAAGAACCGATCTATTGTAATTTCGCTTTATGCATTAATACAAACTTGGTTACTATTTCATCTATGAGTCTAGAATAATTTCAAGCGGTGTACCCTTGGAGGCTAAGGGCCCGGCCCTGGAGGAAACTTGCTCCTGTAATATTACGTTTGGTTTGTGCGTGGTTTTCTTATCAGCGTTATTTGGTACTCTGATGCATTTTGTTAGTTTACATCACATGCTCTGTTATGTTTACTTTACTGAGATAGAACTATTGCATTGACTATGCAACATATCACTGTTCTTCTAAGTGTTAATATAATACTGTCAGTCTTTACAAAATATTGTTGCTGTTTAATTACAGAGCCTCTGTACTGTGCACTTATTACGGAATTCATTTTAGCGATTATGTTCTTTGCAATTGTTGGATCTATAGACATTGTTGTTCCATTCTGAAACACAGTCGTAATATTTTATAGCTGAGAGTGATAATTGGTTTACCAAGATCACGTTACTATTAAGGTGTGCCATGTGCATATATGGTTTTGAAGTGTTATTCTATAATTCATCATTAATCAAAGCTGTTCCATTTTGGTGTGTTTAGAGTGAAGGATTGCCATCTGATTCCTGTAGGTCACGATTCGTGCATTTGATCTTGTAAACTAAGGTGTTGCTGCTTGCTAGACTTAGTTGCTGTTATAGTTTCAGATTTGCTATTATATTTCAAATTTGTTGTTCTATTTCAGGTTTTCTGTTCCATTTCTTATCTGCCGTTCTATTTCCTGTTCTTTGTTATTTTGGTGTGAAGAACGATCCAGGGCTGTAGTGAGCACTGAAAATTATTGCTTGGCTCCCAGATCCACGATCTGTTCTCTGATTTACCTTAGCTCCATCAGTTTACAAAGGGATGAGTTACTGCTACTAAACCCTTGACTGATAAATTGCTTAGCTTTGTAAATGTGTAGTTTAATCTTTTGAAGTAGTTTGCTGTAAACAAGCATCCGTTTACTCTTGTATTTCTGAACACTATACTACTAGCATTACTCTGGCAAATGATAGCCTTAGACTGAGACACTCTTTGAAATAAAAAAACGTTCCTGGATTGACAACTAATGTGAGGTAATTAGAGGTGAAAGAGACCCTTTTTATAGCTCCACATTTTGGCGTCGTTGCCGGGGAAAGAGTGTAGCCATTTGTTTTTTCTAGAGTAGTGTAAGAACCTGTTAGGGAAGAATTGGGTTTTAAAAATGGAAGGTAAGAACCTACATGTGGAGCATGTAACAACCCTGCTCCCCTGCCCGCTTTCCTACAGATTTGTTGTTGTTTTGTTTGGGTAGAATCTAGCAGTTGATTTGTGTGCATGACTAAGCAGAAAAAGCCAGAAAAGAATTCCAAACCTCTACCCAAGCCAGAAAAAGCTAAGGGGCCGGTGACCCTTGGCCGATCAACCTTCATAGACGAAATCTTCAAGAAAGCAGAATCTCAGCCCTCAGTAGGACCCAAGAAAGTTATTTCTAAATAGCCTACGAGTTCCCTTCAAGCCATAGGATCACCATCTGTAGTCTTTGCTGAGGTGCATAGTCAAAATGAAGAGCAGGACTTTCAAGAAATTAAAAATTCTACTCCAGAACTATTGCAAGAAGGGAATTTCAGCAATATTTGTGAAGGAGGAGGAGAAACAGGGGAAACTGAGGAACCAAGGTCTCCTCTTGGGACAACTCAGCCATTAAACGACCCAGACAAGGGAAGTGCTGCAAAAATCATTATTGAAGAAACTCAATCTCCTCAGACATTAGGCACTCTCATTATCCCAGACAGAGGAAGTGTTATTAAAACCATTCCTGTCAAATCCATTCCTTCCCAACCTAGGAATACCCTCCTAGATACCCCAGAAGGTTATTGGCATATATTCGACCAAATGCCTCAAAACCAGCCAAACACCCAAACCTCTACACTGCAATACCCCATATTGGATACTGCAGCAAATGCGCCCATGAAAGCAATACCTCTTCAACATATCGCTACATTCCATGGTCTTACGTCAGAAGATCTGGATGAATTTCTATTTGAATTCGATGTGCTATGTAGGGGATATGATTACACCACCGACCCCCAGAAACTAAAATTATTTCCCTCTACATTAAAAGGGGCTACCTTAAGATGGTTTATGGGATTAGGTGGTGGGGTTATAAATACCTGGGATCAAATGAAAGAATCTTTTCTAAAGAAATATGAGGACTATTGCAGGTCTAGAGAACTGAAGGATGAAATATTCCAGATGGTAGCTAGACCAAATGAAACATTAGAGGAGTATGTGGAACGTTTTCAATATAATATTCAAAGGTCTCCTTATGCATCACTACCTTTACCTGATAATGTGTTAAAAATAGCATTAATTAGGGGCATGAAGGAACAATGGATCGAAACATTAAATATTATGGGAAAAGGAGATATTTATCAGGAAAATTTTGCTGACATTATTGACTTATGTATCAAGAGTTGGAGAGGCAACACAAGATTGAAACCAGCAGAACATGATCGGTTTGTAAGAGATAATAAAATTTCGACAGAAGGAGTAACGCGTACAGAAATTGGAAATCTATTGGAAAACTTTAAAACTGATATACTAGGGACACTAACTACACAACTTGATGTTATGCAGGCCAAGCATAAGCAAATGGAGGCAGAATAGAATTTGGCAATCTTCTGTCCCCGATGCAGGAAGAAACATAGCCATAAGGAGTGTCCACTAGATGCAGTCCGAACATGCGCCATCTGCACAAAAGATCACCTTACGGAAAGCTGTCCCTCACTTCCCGGATTAAAAGCAGTATATAAGGAAGCAGAAGAAGAGCCAGAATTGGTATATTTGCTCAACCAGCGCCGTCAGTGGTAG